>CM062810.1:830084267-830684267 GCA_031772625.1 Pinus tabuliformis
AAGAGGAGCGGAGATGGCAATGAACAGACTGAGGGATCAAGACAGGTTCGACAGGGCCTCCAACTTTGTCATCTGGAAGGCCAAGATCCTGTCTGTTCTGGATAGACATCGCATCAAGGGCTTCGCCTTGAGAACCATGGCTATCCCAGTAGACTCGGTTGATAATGAGAAACATGAGGATGCAATGGCGAAGGCAAAATGCATAATCCTTGATGGGGTCAAGGATCATGTCGTACCACATATTACCGAGAAGAACACAGCAAAGGAGATATGGGATACTTTGACAACATTGTATCAAGGCACTTCCGTGCAAAGGAAGATGCTATTAGAGAATCAGCTGCGGTTATATCAGATGCAAAAGGGGGAGCAAATAGATCTATACCTCCTCAGATTGCAGGAAATTCGGGACCAACTTACTTCAATAGGGGCCACTCTAGATCAGGAGTTCATGGTGAGGATTGCCCTAAATGCAATCTCCAAGGCGTGTGAGACATTTGTCCAAGGCATTTTGGGCAGAGCTATTCTTCTAGGATGGGAAGAGATGTGGGCAAATCTTCGCCAAGAAAAGATCAAACGGTTGACCAAGGTAGGAGTAGTAAGTAGCAAGGGAGGTCGAATCAAGGAGGAGGATGCAGCTCTGGCATCTGTGGGACAGCAGGGGAAGAGAAGAAGGACATCTCTAAGGTGAAGTGCTTCCATTGTGAGGAGTTGGGTCATTATGCAACCCAGTGTCCCAGGAAGAAGACTAAGGGAGAGGCTTCTAACTCCAAGGCAGCTCTAGCTAAGGCGGAGAAGAAGTCAAGACGGATGACAACTGTGCCATGAGTGCTCATGCAACTCTAGAGAAGAGGTGGGGTGACATCACGCTGTAATCAGGAGTGCTATAGAAGATGAGGGGCAGGATCCTTCAGGTACCCAAACTCTTGGATTATATCTGACTACACGAGCCCTGAATGACAGTAGCAGGATGATGGATGTTGGGAAGAAGCAAGTTGCGATGGAGCGACAAGGCAGTGCTAGAGTGCAAAGGTCTATAGCAGCGCAGTGGGGGTTGAAGCAGTGCGAGAGGCACAAAGAAGGTTGCAGCAGTGTGAGAGGCACAGAGGTGTTTGCAGTAGCGCAGAGGTAGCATAGGGAGCACAAGATAGAAGCAGAGGTAGCTTCAGCATCAAGAGGCTTCCAAAGTGACAAGGATGTTAGTATTTGGGTAGATCAGTTATTTACTTCTAGGTAACTGAGCTGCAGTGCAACAGTTAACAGTGGTAGTGCTATGGGCAACATGGGCAGCATTTGAGAGAGAGTTTCAGTGCAGATGCAGTGTTGGGAGGAAGGACCAACAGCAGCAGGGATCCAGAGGGAGCTACAGCACAGATGTAGCAGTGGCAGTGGCAGAGCCATGGGCAGTAGTACAGGAAACAGAAATGCAATGGATGTTGAGCAGCGGGCCAAGCATTAGCACAATTACCAGTGCAAGAGGATCAGTGTGATGTTCAGTGGTGGAGCATTACTAGAGCACATTCCTCGCTAAGAGGAAGCGTTGATTTGTGGTAGCATCAGATGTGCTCTAGCCATGAAAATTGGTGGAGAGGCTAAAGCACATGAGATCTCCAAGACCTAGAAATGGTTTGGGAAAATTCCACCCGATTAGAGAGATATTAAAATAATTAATATTTTTAATGAGGTTCCTAAGTCTAAACTTAGGAAAATTAAAATATTAATGGGTATTAATATAAAACTGGGTGAGAATGTTCTAAATGACATGGATCAAGCCAAATCTAATCTTAACCGTTGATCAGAGACTTAATCTCGGCCATTAAAGACTCAACGGAAAAAGTATAAGAGGAGGCTTGAGGGTTAGTTGGAGACACGCCAAGTTGATCAGTCAGGTTGATTTTATGGAGCGGGGCTTGTTGAGAAAATTCGAACAAGTGAACTGAGTTGCAGCGAGGAGCAGTGAGTACATAGTATAGAGGCAAAGATAGTGCCAGAGGGTCAGCGCAGTAACTTAGGAGGCTACGCAGAGGCAGCTGGAGACTGCGCAAACGCTGAGGGGCCTGTGTGGGGGACGCAAAGAGCCGAATATCTGACGCAGAGGGTTCTAGAGCTACGCAGAGGCTAGCAGGGCTGACGCAGAGCCTTGGAGAAGCGCCTGAAGGATTTTCATGGAACAAACTAGTGCTGAGAAGCTGAATATCTATCTCCAAGAAGAGGTATTACTACCGTGTAAAAATATTTGTTGGGTGAGCCAGTTTGGCACCCTAGTTGTACTCAAGAAATTTGCATAATAATAAAACTCTCAGAACTGTTGCACCGATTTTCTCGCATTTGGTTTTTCCGAGGATGATTGTCCAAAAATAACGGTGTCCCCTGTGTGTTTGTCTAGTATTTCAATTGTTGATCTATATATGAGTTAAGGTTGCATTTGTGTTTATTTTCAGTATTTATATGAATAAATAACTTGTTAAGGAATAAACAAGTAGGTGAAATAAACTAGATAATGTTGTAGGGATTTCTAATGGGTATCATTTAGAAATTTCAACAATGCTAAATGAGCTCACTCAACCCATCTGGAGATTTCTGAGCCTGATGTTGAAAGGCACCCGCTCAACTGAATGATCTTGGGCCTCTAGGACCATTCTACCTAATTCCAGTCAACAAACTTGACACAGGAAGAATGATTGTCCTCTGTTGGACCATTCTCCGTAATTCTGGTAGATATAATTGACACGGGGAGAATGTTTGTCCCTTATGCTATCTCATCAACACTCCCTCTCACTGAGGGAGCTATTCTCAACAAGTTCAAGATTATGAGAGATTTTTCGGCATAAATCACATGATATTTCATTTGTCGACGCGTTTTGAACCAACCAGTGTGGTTCATCGTCAAGACAAGTTGAATGAACAGATCAGGCTTAGCATGTTAAATAGATAGAGCAGAACCTCCAACGGCTAGATTTGACCGGTTAGTTAGGACAGGATAATAACCATTATTTAATTAGATAAGTTACCCTGGTTAGTTATGAAATGGACCCTTTTTATATACTTACAATTATAAATAAATATGTATTAAAAACATAAATTATTTAATTTAATAGTTAGTTAATAAAGTTATTATATCTAAAAATTAGAGTAACTAAAAGTTAATTATAAAAGTAATTAAATATATAAATATTAATATATAAATAGCTAGTTATATTCTTATTAAAATATAAGTCAAAGGGTTGTTTCATACCCTTATTTATAAATATTAAAATAAATCAATTAAAAACTAGATAATTTTAAAATAATAATTATTTATAAAAGTTAAATAAATATAGAGTAATTTAAGGGTATGATAATAGAGTAATTTAAATTATAATAATGATATTATAAATATATATTAAAATAAATAAATTATAAAATAAAATAATTTAAATTAATGGTAAGTGATCCAAGTTATTAAATCTAAAAATTAGAGTCATTAGTTATAGGAATATTTAGTTATATTTTTAATTGAAAAGGGACTGTTATAAACACTTATAAACATATTTAAAATAAATTAATTAAAAATCAATTAATTCTAATTTAATAGTTACAAAAGTTAATATATAAATATTGGTGAAACTGGTCGCTCCATTAATCAAAGGATTAGTGAGCGTGCAGCGAACCTTAGGCATAGGAGGGCCAAGTCTTCTGATTTAGCAGAACATGTGGAGAAAACCAATCATCATGTCTGTATCAAAGAGGCTAGTGTTATTGCTAGAGTGTCCCAATTCCATCACCGGAAATTTGGGGAAGCGCTTGAGATTGAAAAAGGCCGAACAATCGCAATAGAGAGGATGGTTGGAAGATCAATAATTGCTAGGTCCCAGCCCTCTCCTCCTAATCGTTGTCTTCCTGTCTTCCCCTTCTTTGTTTAGTTTTTTCTTGTTGTTTTTAAATTTCCCCTGGTTTACTGTTTCTTGTGGCCTTGGTTCTTTATGATTGATTTTGTTGGCGATTTTTATGCTAATAAAGAAAATAGTCTGGAAATTAATCTATGATAATTTTAACCCTTAATTTAACCATTAATTTTAAATATTAAAATATTCTTTCTTCCCTTAAATTACTTTAATATTTATATATTAACTTTTGTAACTATTAAATTAGAATTAATTTATTTTTAATTTATTTATTTTAAATATGTTTATAAGTGTTTATAATAGTCCCTTTTCAATTAAAAATATAACTAAATATTCCTATAACTAACGACTCTAATTTTTAGATTTAATAACTTGGATCACTTACCATTAATTTAAATTATTTTATTTTATAATTTATTTATTTTAATATATATTTATAATATCATTATTATAATTTAAACTACTCTATTATCATACCCTTAAATTACTCTATATTTATTTAACTTTTATAAACAATTATTATTTTAAAATTAATCTAGTTTTTAATTGATTTATTTTAATATTTATAAATAAGGGTATGAAACAGCCTTTTGACTTATATTTTAATAAGAATATAACTAGCTATTTATATATTTAATTACTTTTATAACTAACTTTTAGTTACCCTAATTTTTAGATATAATAACTTTATTAACTAACTATTAAATTAAATTAATTTATGTTTTTTAATACATATTTATAATTGTAAGTATATAAAAAGGGTCCATTTTATAACTAACCGGGGTAACTTATCTAATTAAATAATGATTATTATCCTATCCTAACTAACTGGTCAAATCTAGCCATTGTCAATATAGCGTTACCTGAATATAGCCATTGTAGGTTCTGCTCTATCTATTTAACATGCTAAGCCTGATCTGTTCATTCAACTTGTCTTGATGATGAACCACACTGGTTGGTTCGAAACGCGTCGACAAATGAAATATCATGTGATTTATGCCAAAAAATCTCTCATAAACTTGATATGGATCACAGAAGCCTCAATACCACAAGTTCAAGATTGTCCCTGAAGTATACAAACTTCGCTTTGGACAGAGGCTTTGTAAGAATATTAGCTATATGCTCATCAGTAGAGATGTGTTGGAGCTTCATTGCTCCCTTCTACACCATGTCACGAACGAAGTGGTACTTGATATCAATGTGCTTTGACCTGTCATGGAAAACTAGATTCTCTACAAGCTTCACACAGCTTTCTTTGTCACAATATATCACAGTTGGTTCCAGCACCTGATCAAATAATCCTGCGAGTAACTTTCGAAGCCACACTGCTTCACAACTTGCTAAATTGGTTGTGATATACTCAGCCTCGACAATATTGAATCCAACAAATGTGTGCTTCCTACTCATCCAAGAAATTATAGCAGAACCCAGACTGAATTGGCATATCATTGCAGTTGTATATCATCATTTGAGACACATCTCAAACCATCATCAATTGTACCATGCAAATATCTCAATATATGCTTTGTTGCAATCCAATGATGATGTCTGAGTTTCTCCACTTGAAACAAGCTCAAAGTGTTCATTGCAAAGCCAATGTCTGGCCTGGGATTAACCAAATACATCAAAGGAGCCAATCAACTTTCGATACATGGATGGATCTACGAAATCTGACTCAAAGTCTCTCAACTTCCTCAGATTCATCACCATGGGAGTTTCCATCGAATTACACTTCATCATTCCAAACTTCTACAGGATCTTGATAATATATTTTCCTTGACCAAGGAAGATTTCACCAAGCTTTTTCCATACTTCTAGCCCCAAATAGTAGCACATCAATCCAAGTTCCTCATATCAAAGATGCTTTACACTTGTCAAAAGTAAGTCATCAACACCAAGATGCTCTACACCTATCAAAAATAAGTCATCAACATACAATAATAAAATCACAAGTTCATTCTTCTCAACCTTGATATATAGGTTTGGATTAGCATCACTTTTGGAGAAACCAAGTCTTGTCAAGTAGCCATCAATTCGAGAATACCAGGCTCTAGGTGCTTGCTTAAGTCCATACAAGGCTTTCTTCAATCTACAAACTGTTGAAATTTCTAAGTCTATCCGTTAGAAATTTTATCTGTATTCTTCTGGTTTATTTATCCTACTTGTTAATTACCAACAAGTTATTTAAACATATAAACATTGAAATAAACACAATACACTCTCAACCATCTACAGATCAACAACTGAAAGAAATACCAAACACACAAGTGACACCGTTGTTTTTGGACAACTCGTCCCCGTAAAAACCCAACTTGGGAAAACCGGCGCAGCAATTCTGAGGGTTTATTTATTAAGCATATATCCTTGAGTACAACTGGGTGCCAAACTGGCTCACCCAAAAGAGAAAAATACCCAGCAGTAATACCTCTCTATTCGGAAGCAGATATTCAAAAAATTTGCCCCACGAAACCCTCTCCAGCACAACTGAAGCATTGTGTCAGCCCTCCTGGCCTCTGCATCAGCCTCAAAACCCTCTGCGTCAGCCCTCTGAGGCATTGTGCAGACTCTGTAGCCCTCTGCGTCACTCCTGCAGCCTCTGCGTGGATGACGCAGGCCCTTCTGGCCTCTGCGTTGTCTTTGCTAGCCTCTGCGTGGCTCCCTCTAGCTTTTGTGTCTACCCCTCTGCCTCTGCATTGATCTTCCGACAATATCTCTGCCTCTTTGTCTCGTACTCATTGCCCCTCCCTGCAAACTGATCATTGATTCAACTTTTCTTAGCAAACCCAACTCTAGAAAATCAAATGATTAATCACTCTAGTGTGTTCTCCAACTGACCCTCAAGCCTCCTCTTATACTTTTCCTATTGGTCCTTCAACGGCCGAGATTACATCTCTAATCAACGGCTAAGATTAGATTTGGCTTGATCCATGTCTTTTGGAACCTTCTAACCCAGTTTTATATTAATACCCATTAATATTTTATTTTTCCTAAGCTTATACTTAGGAACTCCATTAAAAATATTAATTATTTTAATATCTCCCAAACCGGGTAGAATCTACCCAAACCATTTTTGGGTCTTGGAGATCTCATGTGCTTTAGCCTCTCCACCAATTTTCATGGCTAGAGCACATCCGATGCTACCCCATATCAACAGTCCCTCTTAGCGAGGACTGTGCTCTAATAATACTCCACACTGAGCATCACTCTGATTATACGGCACCGGTACTTGTGCTCATGCTAGGCCTCCCCACCCAACATCCTCTGCACTATTGCACCATGTACTGCTACCCATGGCTCAACCACTGCCACTCCTGCATTCGTACGGAAGCTCCCTCTACATCCACGTTGTTGTTGGTCGTTTCACCCAACACTGCATCTGCACTGCAACCCCCCTCATCATGTTGCATCGTGTTACTACTAACCGCTACTGCACTGCAACTCAGATACTGAGAAGTAAGTAATTGATCCACCCAACTATTGACATCCCTGTTAGACTAAAAACACTCCCGATGTTGAAGCTCTCTTTGTCGCTATCAAAAGTGCTCCCTCTACTACCTATGCGCTGTTGCAACAACTCCCTGCATTTCGCACCACTGCAAACCTCTTTGTGCCATCTTGCACTGTTGCAACCCCTTTGTGCCTCTCGCGTTGCTGTAGCCTCCTAGCCTTGCGCTGCCCGGGGACTCCTGCACTATAGCACTATCTGTCGCTTCATCCGCATCTGTTTCTACCGACATCCGCCATCTTGCTACTTCTCACTTCGAGGCTCCCGTAGCAAGGTATGATCCAAGAGTTTGGGTACCTCAATGATCTTGCCCCTCATCGCATGTATTCCTCCTGACTACAGCTCGATGTCTCCCCACCTCTTCTCTAGAGGTACATGAGCACTCATGGCACAATCATCATCCTCCTCTACCTCCTTTTCCGCCTTTATTGGCGCTGCTTTGGAGTCAGACGCCTCTCCCTTAGTGTTCGTCCTCAGACACTAGTTCGCATGATGACCCAGTTCCTCACAATTGAAGCACTTAACCTTGGAGAGGTCCTTTTTCTTCCTCTTCTCTTGCTTCCCCGCAGATGCCAGAGCTACATCCTCTTCCTCTTCCTTCTTGATCCAGACTCCTTTGCTGCTACTTCCTGTTTTGCTCAGTCGTCTGATCTCTTCTTGGTGAAGAGCCGCCCACAATTCTTCCCAATCTGGAAGATTCGCCCTGCCCAGTATGATCTAGACAAATGTCTCCCACTCCTCGGAGACTACGTTTAGTGCGGTCCTCACCATCAACTCTTGATCTGACATGGCACCTATGGAAGTCAATTGGTCCCAGATCTCCTTCAACCGACCGAGGAAGTGATCTATCTACTCTCCCTTCTGCATCTAGTATGACCGCAGCTAATTCTCAAGTAATATCTTCCTCTGCACGGACGTATGCTGGAACAACGTCTTCAAAGTGTCCCACATTTCCTTTGTCATCTCCTTCTCGGCAATATGTTCGACCACATGATCCTTGACCCCATCAAGGATGATGCATTTCACCTTGGCCATTGCCTCTACTTCTCATTATCAGTCGGGTCAACTGGGATAGCCACTGTTCTCAAGGTGAAGGCCTTGATGCGATGTCTATCTAGAATGGACAGGATCCTGGCCTTCCAGACCACAAAGTTTGACGCCCCGTCCAGCCTGTCCTAATTCCTCAGTCCATTCATGGCCATCCCTCTACTCTTTCGTTCGACTCCTCCAAGTCTCTAATTCCCTCTGGAAGTTCTCTCTTCGACTCCCTCTAAGTCACTACTTCTCGTCTGGAAGTTCTCTGCTAGACTCCCTCTGAGTCTCAATTTCCCTCCTGGAAATCCGCCTGCTAACCGTCGAGTTGCACCTCTCCAATCTCCTGTGCACCTGCAACACTGATCCAGATTCCTTGGCTAGAAATCCACCTCAGTAGCGACTCCCTCTACCTTGGTTTTTCCCTGTTAGGTATTGTTTTGCCCACAACACCCCACCAACTTCACTCCTCGCAATCTGCCCATCACTTCCTATGCCCCAGCAATTGAAGGACTGACCCTCTAGGCTCTGTGAAATCCCAGCACTAGCTGAAATGCTCCCCTAGCCAACTGCGTCAACCCTCCTGGTCTCTACGTGGCTCTACATGAGCATTTTCTGCCCTCCTCAGCCTTTGCGCTAGCTTCTCTCTTGCCCGAATTGATGACGCAGTCCCTCTGCGTCAGCCCTTCTTCTGCCGCTTTCTGCAAGGAATAGCTTCTGTCACTCGGGACAGTTGTTTTCTGTTGCGAATGCTCTGCTTCAGCTGATGCCTTCAACTCTCCTGTGATCCGCAACCACACCTGACAATGTTGAAAGTTCCAAGTCTATCCATTAGAAATTTTATCTGTATTCTTTTGGTTTATTTCTCCTACTTGTTAATTACCAACAAGTTATTTAAACATATAAACATCGAAATAAACATAATATAGTCTCATCCATCTAGAGATCAACAGTTGAAAGAAATAGCAAACACACAAGTGACACCGTTGTTTTTGGACAACTCTTCCCTGGAAAAACCCAACTTGGGAAAACCGGTGCAGCAATTCTGAGGGTTTATTTATTATGCAGTATATCCTTGAGTACAATTGGGTGCCAAACTGGCTCACCGGACAAAGAAAAATACCCGACAGTAATACCTCTCTATTCGGAAGCAGATACTCAGAAAATTTGCCCCACTAAACCCTCTCAAGCACAACTGAAGCACTGTGTCAGCCCTCTTGGCCTCTGCATCAGCCTCAAAACCCTCTTGTGACAGCCCTCTGAGGCACTGCGCAGCCTCTATGGCCCTCTGCGTCACTCCTGCAACCTCTACGTGGATGACGCAGGCCCTTCTGGCCTCTGTGTTGTCTCTGCTATCCTATGCGTGGCTCCCTCTGGCTTCTGCGTCTGCCTCTCTGCCTCTGTACTAATCTTTCAGCACTATCTCTGCCTCTCCGTCTCGTACTCACTGCCCCTCGTTGTAAACTAATCATTGATTCGACTTTTCTTAGCAAATCCTGCTCTAGAAAATCGAATGACTGATCACTCTGGTGTGTTCTCTAACTGACCCTCAAGCCTCCTCTTATACTTTTCATGTTGGTCTTTCAATGGCTGAGATTAAATCTCTAATCAACGACTATGATTAGATTTGGCTTGATCCATGTCTTTTAGAACCTTCTAACCCAATTTTATATTAATACCCATTAATATTTTATTTTTCCTAAGTTAAGACTTAGGAACTCCATTAAAAATATTAAATATTTTAATATCTCCAAAACCGGGTAGAATCTGCCCAAACCATTTCTAGGTCTTGGAGATCTCATGTGCTTTAGCCTCTCCATCAATTTTCATGGCTAGAGCAGATCCGATCCTACCCCAAATCAACACAAACATGGGACTCTTTCCCATGAACCTCAAAACCTTGAGGTTGTTCTATGTACACTTCTTCCTCAATCACACCATTGAGCAAAGCAGTCTTTACATCCATCTAATCTATCCAACCCATAGAGGAAGCAATAGAAATAATAGATCTAATAATAATGTACCTGACAACTGGGGCAAAGGTCTCATCGCAATCCTCTCACTCCATGTTACTTGGGAGCGGGAGCGGGAGCGGGAGCGACCATTTTCAGAAGCTCCCGGTTTGGGAGCGAATCCGGGAGCGATTTTTTAAAAATATATATATTTTTTATATTTTTTAATTTTTGATACATATATGTCAACAAAAACATGTAGAATGATGAATTAGACATAAAAAACATAAAAAAACATAGATTGATCATTGAACCATATCACATCAATCATCTAGAAATTATAATCGTCATCAACCATGTCCACAAGTTAGTAAAATACATATTACAACTGCAACATATTGAGTCTTATAAATCATGATTCATCAAATTCAATATTAAAGTTTCAACTTCAAGCTTTCAGAATTGAAAATTCAATAACATTTATCATCATTGATCACCAAAGTTGTACTTGTAAGCTAAGTTTAACCATTACAAGAAGTAATATCGAAGATATTTCTAAGTCCTAACTTCTAACTGTTAACATGATATGAAATGTTAAAAATTTATAAAATGAAACATGAATAATGAGATGAAATGAAACAACTTTAGTCTTTCACAAAGCATCATATTCATAATTCACAATCATTACCAATGAGTTATAATTGCCAAGGCCCAACTTCAAACTTCAAATTTTCATTGTCACAGTGATATAATGTTTACAAAAAATATCATTATGATATGAAAGAGTCAAGAGTCAAGAGTCAAGGACTCAAAACTCAACAGTTATGAAAACTAAAGTCTAATAGAAACTAAAAAAGACAAGTAAACTGTAAATCTACATGTGGCCCTTGCCACGAGAGTCTCCAGGAGTATAAGCAGGTCGTGGTGGTCTTTTAGGAGTCTCCCGCACAGACCGACGACCAAAACTAGAACCTCCACGCGAGGGTGTAGATGGAGGTGGCGACAGCAAAGGAACAAGACTCGGACCTCGAGCACTGCTACTGGATGGTGGAGGTGGAGGTGGAGGTGGCATGGCTACTGCTTCATTTTCATCCCTTACAAGTTCCTCTTCTAGTTCTTCAATATGTACAATGCCATCCTCCAAATTGTCATCCTCTGGGTGATTGTCGCAAATTTTATATGTGGGATCCTCATTAGCCCGATCACAGTAATGACTCAACAACCTCAAGTTGTAGTGCACATAAACCAAGCTTTCTGCTCGGTTTTCATTGAGTCTGTTTCTTTTCACATTATGTATATAACTGTAGGTGCTCCAACACCTCTCTGCAGAAGAAGAATTTACAACCTGTGAAAGAACTTTTCTTGCCAATTTTGGCAAAAGTCCGTGGCCGCCATATGTTTCCCACCATGTGAGAGATTCAAATTTATCTTTGTCGTCCATTGCATGGAAGTTACCATACAAACCAGTGCCACTGAAGTATCTGCCTATTTCAAGGCGCACAGCTGCACATTCCTCCCTGTCAGGTACCAACTTTTCTAATGCTTCCAAATATCCTTTAGTTACCTCTTGATCTAAATGGGTTTGGTCCTAAGTTCTAACCCCACCCCCTGCTTCAGGTTGGCCCAACCAAGATGTAGAGTAGTATTTTGGCGTAAGGATATACGCCAAGCAATGTAGTGGAAGGTTAAGCCTATTCCACCGTTCACACACACAATCATGAATCAGTTTGTACAAGTTGGGATCTCTATTATGAACAATGTCTTTTATTTCCCCCAACATGGTATCCATTTGCTCATACACCTTGCCAATCACTGGTTTGTCTGTATCTGCAAACCGAATCATGTGATAAATTGGCTTGGTGAAATCCAATACCTGCCTCACACTTGTCCAAAACTGCCCATCAAGAGCGGCCTCCTCCACCATTTCAAAACCTGCCATGTCAGCTACATTTGTAGCCCTTTCCTTTAACACCTGCCAATGTGGACTTGATACCATGCTAGCTAATGCCTCTCTTACCTTCAAAAGGCGCCTGAAGGTGAGGTAATAGCTACCAAATCTAGTCCTCGCAATCTTCAGCAACTCCAATCTCGAGTGACTGCGGAAAAGGCCATGGGTATTGCTATGATTTGCAATAAATTTTATCATTTGTTTTCCTTTCTTGTACAAATTACCAATCCATTGGTATTGTTCATTTTTGTTTTTGACAATATCATGCAACAGAAGGTTCAATGTGTGAACCAAACATCCAGACCAAAATATGTTCGGGTATTTATCCTTAATAATTGCTCCCGCTGCCTTACAATTAGGAGCATTATCAGTGATGACTTGGATGACATTGTATGGGCCAATACGCTCAATTGTTTCAAGTAATGCTTCTGCAATGTTGATGGCGGTCTTGAACTTGTCTGAGTAATCATGTGCAGCTAGAAAGATGGGACCACTAACAGACACAGCAAGACAACTTATCAATGGCTTGCCTTTTACATTTGTCCATCCATCAGATACAATGGACACCCCATGGTCAGTCCAAGAACTTGTCATTTTATTCAAAGAATGTGATATTTTTGCTTTTTCATGATCAAGGCCAACGGTTCTTGCCTTGTCATACCCAGGGCTCTTATATCCTTTAGGGCATCATTTATAGCAGAAACCATTTCGTGCCAATAAGGTGAGCGTAGAACATTGAATGGTATCCCACATGCATAGAGAAACCTGTAAACTTTTGAATCCACATCATTCCTACACCCCTCATCAAGGAAATCGGATATGGTTCTACGCCTTAAAGATGATGACCCTGTGCCTCCATGTCCATATCCACTGCCTTGGGAGGATGCTGAAGGAGTTCTTTGTGATTGTGAGCTTGGTTCAAAGAAACCCCTTGATTTTTTTGTTCTGTATTGGGCTTCCTCCTCTTCCCTTATGTATTTGGTTCTATCTGTTGTTGACACTGTTGTACAAGTTTTGATTCCTATTTGTTTCTCTCCATCCCATGGCCTTTTCCCACAGAGGTGTCTTCTAGCACGGGTGTATGAACCTGTGTAATCAGTGTTGCAATGGGGGCAATGAAATTTAGTGGTTCCACCCCCTCTCCCTGTTTCAGCCCTGTGAACATATTTCCACAATGGAGTTTGGTCTTGTTTAGTTTTTTGAGGGTCATGTTCACCCTCCTCCCGCTCCTCCTCACTAGGGTTTTCACCCATTTGACTTTCTCCGGCTTCTTCATCCCCCTCTTCAGTTTGGGGCCCCCTCCGTTTCCTACTCTCCAGCACCATAATAACCATAAAAGGGACCAGGAAGAGGAAAATGCCAATAAATATAGCCACGTCCATGGTGTTTGATGTTTGTAGGGTTTTGATTCTTGAATCTGCAAATTAATTTAATTTATTGGGATTAATTAGTTTAATTTATTAATTTAATTTAAATACATTATCTTTAAACTCAAACAACTAAATTAAATTAACTACCTAACCAGCTAAACTAACTAAATTACTAAGTTACTTACCTCTGCAGGCTTGCTCCTCGCTCCTTGGCACTTGCTCCTCGCTCCTCAGCACTTGCTCTTCGCTCCTTTGCTCTTGCTCCAGCTCCAAACTCAAGCTCAATGAAGTTATAATGAATTTTTTTTGGCCCATTGGGCTTATAAAACTAAAAAAAAATTCTAAATTTTTTTTTTTCGGGTCCGGCGGATTTTTTTTCCGCCGAACCGCTCCCGGCCCGGCTCGAATCGCTCCGGGAGCGCCGGAGCGATCGCTCCCTGTGTCGCTCCCTAACAGACCAGGGAGCGCAAATTTTTTTAAGGGAGCGCGCTCCCGAAAATCGCTCCCGTCCGGGAGCGATTTTGGGAGCGCGCTCCCGAGCCGCTCCCGCCCGGAGCGCGATTCGGGAGCGGGTTCGGGGGGGGGGGGCGCTCCCCCGCAACACTGCTCTCACTCTTTTTGGGAGAACCCTCTAGCCACAAATCTCGCCTTGTATTTGTCAATACTGTCATCCACTGCATGCTTAATCTTGTATATCCATTTGGAGGTCACCACTGACTTCCCTTCAAGTCTAGGCACAATTTCCCATACATCATTCTTCATAATAAATTGGTATTCTTCCATCATCACATCCTTCCAAACTTGCTAGCTAGTTGCCTCTTCATAGGTGGAAGGTTTAGAATCAATGAGATTAGTCATCATTGTTGCATATCCCGAATACCTCTCCAGTCCCTTGATTTCCCTAAAGGTGCCATGTGGTGCTACATGTCGTTTTGCTTCCTTCATGGTAGATCTAAGCCATGTTGGCCTCTTTTTTATTTCTGGAACAACAACTAGATCCATTATTTCACTAGACCCTTCTAGCTCTTCTTGATGATCTATAGGATGATATGAAAGGTTGGATGGACTTAAACCCTTTTCCTTGGGAGCTGCACGTTCTTCATCATCATCAAAGGCCATGGGAACTTCTTTAGACTTCCTATAGGCAACATTCTCATCAAAGGTAACATCCATGTTGACTTCAACCAGTGGTTGTCCAAGAACGTAGATTCTATAGGCCTTTGATGACTCGTTGTATCCAACAAATATTCCTTTCTTTCCAGAAGGCTTTAGCCTCTTCCTTTTATTTTTGGGTACATGCACGAAAACTAGACACCCAAAATTCTCAAATGTCCAACCTTTGGTTTCTATCTAGTGACCGCTTCTTCGAGAGTCTTGTCTTCCAAGATTCGATGAAGACTTATGTTTTGAATATAGAAGACTGACAAGGATGCTTCACTCCATAATAACATAGGCAAATCTTGATCATGCATCATTACCTTAACAGATTCTTCAATGGTCATGTTTTTTCCTTCAACAACTCCATTTTGTTGTGGATTGTAAGGGACACCATCAATTCCCTCTTAATCCCAGCTTCTTTACAAAAGGCAATGAGTTCCTTGGAAGTGTATTCTCCTCCATTATCTTATCTCCAAATCTTGATCTCCTTTCCTGTAAAATTTTCTATTTAAGCCTTAAATTCTTGAAATGTGTTGAAGACTTCATCTTTTCTCTTCATGAAGTAAATCAATGTCTTGCGAGACAACCTGAAACCATTTGATTTAAAGTTGGCAAAGCTCTATAGTGAAGATGAGTGTATCTTCTAGGCCATAGTTGACATGTATTGATATCATTATGCACTAATGCTTAAGTTGGTTGTTTCAAAAGTCTATACAACCTTCCTTCATGAACTCCAATTACTCTCGCAGAGTTTATACTTGAGCCCTCGGGCCATACAAGGACTTTCCCATCAACAAATGCTACTTTATCTCCTTTATCTTCAAAACATGAAATAGAAACCAAATTCTTTTTCAAATTGGGTACATATAGTATGTTGTTAAAAGGAACGTTTTCACCTAATTCCAGCTTAATGGAAGTTTTCCCAACACCTTTGACTGCATAGTTGTTGTTATCTCCAAGCTCAACCTTTTGAGATAAAAAATTTTCCATCAAACTTGTGAGATTGTCACAATCTCTTGTCAAATGTCTTGAGGCACCATTATCTACCAACCACAAGTCATCACTATCCGCAACAAAACCTGTAAGAGCAAAAAACTAGAAGAAACATTTGTCACCTGAATCTTCATTCTTGGGTTTCTTTGGATGTTCATCAATGTTTGTTGTGATAGCATGTTGTTTTACCTTTCTCTTTCTATCATTTGATCTTTCAGAACAATTGTTTCTATAATGACCAAATTTGTGACAATGATAGCATTGAACCTTTGACATATTATTCTTCCCTTGAGGAGCAAGTCTTCTACCATCATTTCTTCTTTGAAATCCAAACTTTTTTCTTCCTCCAACCCTCTTGGATCGTGTTGCAAATGTTTGAGAGTCACCTTCTTCAGATCTTTGAATCTTTCCTTTTGACATAAGTCTACATTCTTCTTGAGTACATTAGATCCATAATTCTTCAAAACTTGGAATCTCCTTCCTGCCATACATACTATATGCAAACAAATCCCATGAGTCAGGGAAACCATTAATTGCCATAGTCACAAGTTCTTTATCAGAAACAATTTCATCAATTGCTTGAAGTTTATCTCTTAGTAGAGAGATCCTCATGAAATATAAGGCCACAATATCATTTCTTGACATTTTATCATCACAAAGCTCATTTTTCAAACTCAGTGCTTGAACAATGTTGTTAATGATGTATAATCCAACGAGGGAATCATACTCTTCGTTGAAGTGTCAAGATTTGCGACATATGGAATCAAATGATCTTTGATAGAATCTACAATAATACTTTCGGTTGTGATGTCATCCTTCTCATACTTTGCTTTCCCTTCATCATCTGAATCATCATTTGAAGGTTTAGTAAGCTTACTTTTTCACAATATCCAAGACATCATTCTTTGCAAGGATGAGGTCAATCCTTGTTTTCCAAGCCTTGAAATTTGTAGCTCCTTTCAATTTGTTCTTTGTCTTCATAGAGGAACCCATGACTATAGATAAGCAAATAGATTTTAAATGTAGGTCTCTTTGAGAGCGATTGCAAAGTTCCAAGGAGTGATCCCAATGTTCTTTCCTTCACCAAAGCTTTGATAGCATGTTGATTTTTCAAGTGCTATACATACAAGCACTAATTTCTGAAAAAAAACTGAAAATTACTTCTAATGATATAGATATTCATTTAACACTTCTAGTTTATCATTAAGCAATTACACTTCAAAAATTCTACCATAAATGTATAAGAATAGTAGATATCACAATGCAAAATGCAACAACCTTTTCCTTAGAGAAATTCTTATATTAATCATGGACAACGTGTCTTATATTAATCATTTCAAGGACTAATCAATAAAATTGACATGAAGAATGTCTTACATTTTCATTATATATTTCAAGGGCTAAAAATATAAATTACCACAGCTACCAAATTCAACAATGTGCACTAGGAATAAAGAAGTTGAAATCCTCAGAAAAAAAAGGAAGATCAATGCACACTAGGAAGTAATATGAAGTCAACTCACCATCCAACTAAAATTGAACTAAAGAAAAAACTGAGTGAAGTAGCCAATATTTGAGCTCCAATGAAGTATTTATGAGTTGTCGTGAGATAAAAATATCCTTGGGCATAATTTTGGCAAATTTGAACTTAGATAAAGCTATCCTCACAAAAAGTTTGGCATTTTCGAACTGCGATAAAAATATCTTTTAAGTAATTTTGGCAAATTGACTTGGATTTATAAAAAAAAGGCAATTTTGGGTAATTCAAACTAGGTAAAAATCCCCTTGAGCTAATGCGCATCCATTTACTAGGAGGTTATTTTTTGTCAACTTAGGAGAGTCAAGTGAGGTGAAAAAAAAATGAGAGTAAGAAGAATAAAGAAACTGTCATGCGTGTTGGGAGAGTGAAAAAGGTAAAAAGGTTGAGTGCATCCAAACAAGGCGGAAAAAACCAATGTGCACTAGGAGAGAGGTGATAGACTGGATGAAATCAAAAATAAATTGTCATGACTCATTAGTGTCACATCAAACCTCCATCCATGCCAGCGAGTCACTCATGCGCTCCGAGAATTCTAGAAGCCTTCCAATTTACCCACATGATTTGTCACATCATTGATGACAAATCTATGAGTCCAAATCTCACCATTTGTCCAGTCCAAACACTACCATGCGTCAACCTTTGAGACTGTGACATGTCACCCTGATATAAATAAACATGCCAAAAATAGCAATCCCCCCAAACATAAGAAAAAAGAGAAGATGTTTGGAGAAGAGATGGGAACACTAGCATCACTAGCACGTTATGAATAAATATATAGGAAAAAATGTAAAATAATGTAAATGATAATAACCATAAATAACTATTAGTTAATTAGTAATTAGGTTGAAGGGTCATGTCTAAATGAGACATGACTCTCAATGAAGAGACACCTGCTTGGTATATAAGCAAGCCTCTCACTCTCATTGTATCATTCTTATTCACAAATTTAAATATAATATTTGTATCCTCATGAATATCTTTATATTCCAAGTCTTCTGGAATAACTAATCTGAAGAAGGAACTTTGTTCGCTTCATTTGATACCAGAGCAGTCGATCCTCTAGCTACTCCACAGAGCCATGTTCTCCAATCCAGCTCTTTGACCATCAAATTCATCAACATTGTTGTCATTGAAGCGTTTCGCTACAAGAATTTGGAGGTTCTCCATTTAGCTATTCCATTCAATAATAATAATATATATGGAGAGAAAATAAAAATGAAAAAAAAAGTATATATATATATATATATATTTATATATTTATATATTTATATTTATTTATTTATATATATATATATATAAATATAAATAAATAAATAATCAAATTAAAAAAAAAAAAACAAATAAACAAATAAACAAAAACAAAAAACAAAAAAAAAGTACATATAAAGATTTAAAAAAATACATAAATATTTCTGAGGTGTATAAAATTTTGAAGGAGAACATTCATACATATAAAATTTCTCTACATTATTGATAAAAAGTGTATGATAAAGTTAAGAGGGAATCTTTCCAAAGATATTTAAAATTTTATGTGAAGAGTAGATAAGAGTAAATAATGTTATCTTGATTTTTCATTAAGTGGTTTACAAGCCCGTGGTTTTAGAAACTCATGGTAATTGCCCATGGTATTTTAAAAGTAAAAGAAAAACAAAAGGAATACAAAACCTCTTTATGTGAATGGTAAGTTTTACTTTTAACGTGGAAAACATTAACCCAGTCAAAAGTACGTAAGTGAACATATATTTTATATTATACCCCAAAGAGGTGAATAGCCATGTTTCACTAGGGTTGTAACTTTTCAAAAAAAAAAATTATAAATAAAAGATATATAAAGAGAAGTACTATATTATAAAGGGGTATTTAATGAAAAGTTCGAGTCATAAAATTATTGAAAATATATATAACTACAAATCGGTTATAATTATAAAAGGTCATTTAAGATTTTTATTAAAAGGAATATATATATATATATATATATATATATATATATATATAAGTTTAAAAAGGTTATAAAAGTTATATTGATTAAAAAAAAGATTATAACCTTGAAATGATGAAGGATAATAAAATGGAGACCAATAAGGAAAGATTTCCTAAAACTTTTATTAAATGTGTTAGTACACTATTTAAAATCAAAGGATCACTCGTAGGAAGAGATAATATAATCTCTATCAGTCCTACTGAAGATAGTAATTACATTAGTACCAAAGGTGCTAACCAACTAGTAATTCCTGAATCGACTATAATCAAAAAAAAATGTTGGCACAATTAACAAACAATATGACATAAACAATCTACAATTTAAGTATCGGGGATTATACTTTTACCTCACAATTCACTGTGAAAACCTTATTTTTTGATGATAGTGACATTGTTTTGGGCTCACCCTAGATGGAAACTCTAGGGTCCTTTATTCTAAATACGAAAAAGAAGTTTTTTACCTTTTCCCACAAAAAGAAAAAATAACACTATAAGATATTACTTTGAAGTCAGATTCAATGACGCCAGAAGACACACAAGAAATCTCAAAAGTAATTCTTCAAGAAAGTAAAAAAACGATACAAAAAATGCAAAAGGAAGTTGACAAAATCACCGCTGACAAAAGTAAAGAAATCTCTCAGCTGAAAAACCATAGTGAAAAATTATTAACGCAAATCAAGAAGCTTAAAAAGGACAAAAATTCATTAACAAACAAGTTAGAACAACTTGCTCAAAAAGTATCAAAGTCTCCAGTCGTAGCAGTCCAAGTTGAAGATAAGGGAGCAGATACCAATCTAGTGAATGTCACAACTCAAGAAGAAGACAAGCAAGTTGAAGAAAATACACACTTAGATATTGTAGTTCAGACGATGAACATCCCAAGTGAAGGTTTGGTAACGAACTCAACAACATCCTCACAAGAAGAAAATCAAAAAAATTCCTCACATCTAATAAGGGAAAGTAAAACCAAAAAAGTTCCCTATCAACATCTGAATCATGAGAGTAGACAACTCAACCAAGTTACATATCAAGACCATTCACAGCAGAAACAACAAACTGATGTTCCAGAGAATAGTGATGTAACTTCAATCCATTCCTATGATGACAAGTCATTACAAAATTCTAGTGATCAAAATATTCCACAGAAGCTTAATCTAGGATGGTCTGATCCCCTTCTCAGTGGGACAGTTTTGTTTGTCACTTAAAAGATCATATCAACTTGTATCGACGAATATGATGGTTCCAAGACAAGAGGACATTCAACAAGCTTTGAGGACAAAGCTTTTTGAGGAGGAAAGCAATGTTATGAATAAAAATATAGGAAATAATGTAAAATAATGTAAATGAGTAACCATAAATAATTATTAGTTAATTAGTAGTTCGGTTGAAGAGTTATGTCTAAATGAGACATGACTCAACATGAAAAGACACCTGCTTGGTATATAACCAAGTCTCTCACTCTCATTGTATCATTCTTATTCACACATTTAAATATAATATTTGTATCCTCATGGATATCTTTATATTCCAAGTCTTCTGGAGTAATTAATCTGAAGAAGAAGGTGGAGAGTGGAGACTTCTCAGGTTTCGATCGTAAGACCTCTTTTCGTCAAGGGTTTGGATGGCAGAACCAAACGCATGCAGGCTTATGCATCTCACCTCGCGGCTTCGGATCAGAGGGACAGGCTTTTTGATCGGATCAAAATACCCTCGCAGTTTTTGAGGCTCGCCTCGGACATTCGCCAGACCGACGATGACGGCCCTCCGGTTGATGGCAGCGACGGCCGGTACCCACAGGTTCATCTCCGTCTCCATTTGAGAGGGGGCAAAGGGGGTTTCGGCCCTATTCAGAGGAGCGCCGCCACCAAGGCTGGCCAGAAGAAGACCAGAAACGCTGATGCCCGCGCCGACAGGAGAGGAAGGAGGCTCCGCCTCGTGAACGCTAAGAAAGGAGCTGTAGTTTTTCACACAGATCCGGGAAATGTAACCAAAGAAGGGGGCCTGAATGCAGCAGATCTGCCCCCTCTCACAACAGTTTGGACCAAATCTTGTAGATCTGAGAAGGATCACACTGACCCGGAAACGGCAATCAAAGAAGGGGGCCTGCATGTAGCAGATCTACCCCCTCCCACAACAGATCGGGCCAAATATCGCAGATCCGGGATGGATCTATCTGATCTGTCCAGTTCCAGGCAGAAGATAGGTGGAAATCCGCCAGATCCAGAAACCAAATCCGTAAAACGGGACCTGGATAAGGTAGATTCAGCGGATCTGAAGCAAATCTTTATTCGAACAACAGAAGGCAGACATGTATGTGTGCAGATCTGGAAATGGACGAGTGTATTGGATCTAAAAAAAGAGATCCAGGACAAACTAAGAATTCCAGTTGCATTACAAAATCTATTATTTTCAGGGCTCTGTTTACAGGATCAACACACACTCCAGCACTACAGGGTTGCAAAGGACTCAACCATTATTCTCAATCTGAGATTGCGAGGTGGATCCAAGGGAGCTTCATCAAAATCTACAGGTACCTACCGTGATGCAGCCAAAGGGAAAGAACCTCTAAAGGGGAAAGAACCTACAGCTGTTAATGAAACCCCAGGGCAGTATATCGTGGATCAAATGCCGGAAAGCCCCTCTATCTCCTTGGACATACCAGAGGTAAATTACATTTTCTCAGATCTACAAAAACATGCAGTTATTTGTAGATTCAACGGTTTTTGGCCTAGAACCGATGCATTATACCAATGGATCCATACGGCTTGGACAAAAAACTGCCAAATTCACCTATGTTCTAAGGGTTTCTTCATAGTAATTTTCCATTCCGAAGAAGAAAAGGAAAAAATTCTCAACCAAGGGCCATGGTTCTGGGGCAGTGCTGGACTTTTTGTTACTCCATGGTTCCCGGATTTTGACGCCAACACTATGGTGGTATCAAGGATGCCAGTATGGGTTAGGCTCCATAACCTCCCGTTACATTTCTGGCATTCCAAGGCCTTAATAGCTATTGGAAATACTCTCGGGAAAATGTTAAAGATTGATGCAGAGAGACATATAAAGGGAATTTTTACCTTTGCCAGAATATGCGTCGAGGTAGATCTCAGCCAAGGATTACCTGAAAGTATAACTCTGAACTTCAATAATTCACAGTGGAAACAAATTCTGGACTATGAGAATACAGCCTTCAGATGCAGGGGATGTCAACAAACAGGTCATCTGTACAATGCATGTAAAAATCTCAACAAGAGCAAGACCCAACAAAGGAAGCCCAAAGGATGGCAGAATATAGACGATGTTGTAAAGAAGAGAGATACTGAAAAGAAAGAACACAATACAGCTCAGGAGAAAGACCAGGACAATAAGGAAAAAGAGATTATTGAAGAAAAGGAGGAAGATCCTCAGCAGGAAATAAGCGGAAATAAACGTAGTCACAGTCCTGAAGGATCAGATTCAGATAAAGAACAACAAATGAATCCAGAGGAAAACCAGCTAACTATTACTGATTCCATGCACAACACAGATGGTTGGCGAAAAGTGGAGAAAAAGAAGGGTCGAAAGACTTAGGTTAGCTGGTCTTTGTTTATCTGGAAAGCTTTTTTCTTTTATGTTTGTAGTCAAAAAGGTTGAAAATTGATACTATTTACCAGAAGTATCAGAAATGCTTACAGCATATGCAATGTAACTTTTTATTTTTCTTAATAAAAAGTTCGTTTTTTTCTTCGGGAAAAAAAAATTAATCTGAAGGAACTTTCTTCCTTTAGCACACCTAAAAATAGGCACTACTAAAAATAGAAAGTTGTATGCATGTCCACAATATTATATACATCAAACTCAATTTTTAGTAAGGAATCTGAGTACATAACCAAATCTGACATGCAACCATTGCTAGAAGGAGAAATGTCTTGCATGTTCATGAAACCATACTCACTGGAATTGTCTTTTAGCAAGGAATTTGAATTCGCAATTAGAATCGACATGTAAGTACTACTAAAAATAAAAAGTACCTGCATCTTACCTGAAAGTAACTCATAGAACTCAAAATCTCACCAGGATCCCAAAAATACCATTGTCTTTGACATACAAGCCTCCAAACCAAACCTACTAAAAATATAAAGTGTCGTGCATGTCACCTGCAGAAGTATTGCTAGAATCGTGAGCTCATAAGGACTCTAAACATGTATCAATATCACCATGTAAGCCCCAGAGGTTTGTATCCTAAAAGGTAGGAGAGCTGCGAAAAATAACAACTTTCTCCAATCTATGCAAAATTATGTCTGAATCATAATTTGTTAAAATTGGCAACTATGGCCAAATTCCAATTTGGACAGCGCATCTGATGGAGATATTCATTGCATTAAATTCCTCTTTTTGAGAGGACCAAAATTGACCTAACGATCACTAAATTTGGATAAGGCAAAATGTGTTTTTGAATTAAATCCCTCACGTGTGCAAATTCTCAAGGTCGTCTTCACCATCATGTAAGCTCAAGAAGCCCAAGCGTCATGACTCTTGACCCTCAACGATTTGTATAAATAAAGATGACCTCCCACCTCATTAGTTACATCTATGAGCATCTTTCAGAGCCTTACATTCATCTGAGACTAGCCTGAAATCGTGACTCACCTAGTTCATGGTCACCTGTAGCTGTTTTTCTGAAGAGGACTCACATTCATACAGTAAAGTTAAGGCAAACGTCTCATGGATAGAAACATATTTGCTTGAAGCATCAAATATAAGGTTATATAATGTTTCTAAAGATGTTATTATAATTCTCATTATTGTAGCCTTCTACAACTGAGATCCTAATTGGGATTTAGCTGATCTATTTGGATACCCTCCAAATCTTGTTGAAGTAATATCAGCATATATAACCAACGCAGTCCTTAGGCACTTTTAGCAGTCCAAGTAATTTCCTTGTTGCAGATCTGAAGGATAGATTTGACACTGTTGTGGTTGCAAGTCTTTAGACAACAAAAAATCTGGAGCAGTAATTTATGAAGGGGTTCCATAACTTCAAGACATAGTTCTAGAGTATTCTCTAATCAGAATAATCTTGTTTGCCTCCATATCGAGGAAAGAGATATGATAGTATAACCTTGACACTGCTGCATACTATCCTTGATAACCTTCAAGTAATAGTGGTGATAGTAAAATCAAATGCAACTGTGACAGTGGCCCTAATACAATTTCATCCAAGCACCTATCATAAAAGAAGAGGAGCCTGTGTATAAAACGATGAATCATTACCCTACTCTCAGTCTTGGACAATAGTGGTCACGTTGGAAAGATGGAAAGCTTCAGGCATCAAGCAGTGGAAGCATTTGATATTTTGTAATGAAGGCTGTCGTAGCCTCATTGAAAGAAGCAGTCCTGAAAGTGTTCAAACTTGTGGACATCTAAGGATTATTTTAAGATCAGACCTCCTTTATGACAAAAATCACTTCTGCTCACCATACATTATATAGAAGACAACCTATAGAAGTTGGTCTGGGGAAATAAGTGAAAGTTGTATAGCACTGTGAAATGAACACCGTGTCACCAATCCCGGCTACAGCAAGTGTTTACAGTTTTCATCTCCATCAACCAATGGCAGTATAAGCACCTTGAGGGCAGAAGTCAGCTTTTCATCAACAGTTTAACGTACATTGTCTATTTGCCACATTCTTCTGCATCAACTCCTAATCCTTGAAGAAATCTGGTACAAACACATTTATACATATTCTAAGTATATTGATGACCTTATAAATCTAGCCTACGATAACATGCTCTGAAGTTTAAAATCTGTGGAAGAAAAGCATCTTGACATATCTTGATTCGATATGCATTGTTTGGGTTCTCTTTGGTCTATCTAAAATATGGCAGAAGATGTTTGGAATAGTTCTAACAAGGGCTAGTCACCTTGGCATAATCAGACTTGAAGCAGACAGTTAAAAAGCAACAGCTCAGATAATTCCAAGGCAAATTTCAGAACAAGTCTCTCGCAATCTTCATACAGTCAGAAGTATCTGTGATTTCAGAGGTACTATTGTAATTAAAAGCTTGTTGATATAGTTACAGCATAAAGATGAGGAGCAGATTGATAAAGGCTGGATGTCCAACTTCAGAGGGAGCCATGGCAGAATGGATGACTTTGGCTCAATAGGAATAATCACAGGAAATGCAGCAGGTTGCTGATAACCTCGATGAATATGTTTTGGGCAAGGTCATTTTCCCGATATTTAGAGGGAGCCATAGTCAAAGATAAAGCTATTGATCAGATAATGGTCCTCTCATTTATCAATCTTGTGGGGGTTCTGGTGTTCTTGATAAACACCTGATCGGACATAGACCTTGCTACAAAGACTCTGACAATTTATGATTAAGTTTCACATATTGGATGGTTGTTCATTAAGATATCCCTGTGATACAAGTACACTGCTGAAAATTTAAGATTCCATGGATATTCCGATGTTGGCCGAATGTACATAACAGCAAGTGTGGCTTATGAAGCCAGCTGGTTGAGGAACCTCTTCAGTAAGCCATTTGAGCTCGTGCGAGTAATCAGTATTGTATATTGCAGAATGGGATTTGCCTTCCAGAAAACCCTGTGTTCCATGACTGTTCCAAGCATATTGGCATCAGGTACCACTTTATTTGGATATGGTACAGCTGGGAACTATGTTGCGGGGAAGCGCCGCCCCCCCCCCCCCCCCCGAACCCGCTCCCGAATCGCGCTCCGGGCGGGACCGGCTCGGGGGCGCGCTCCCAAAATCGCTCCCGGACGGGAGCGATTTTCAGGAGCGCGCTCCCTTAAAAAAAATTTCACTCCCTAGTCTGTTAGGGAGCGATCGCTCCGGCGCTCCCGGAGCGATTTTTAACGCTTGGGAGCGATCGCTCCCGGGCATTAAAAATCGCTCCGGGAGCGGTTCGGCGGAAAAAAAATCCGCGGACCCGAAAAATAAAAAAAAAAATAAAAATAAAAAATTGGGTTTTAAAAGCCCAATGGGCCAAAAAAAGTTCATTCTAACTTCATTGAGCTTGAGTTTGGAACTGGAGCAAGAGCAAAGGAGCGAGGAGCAAGTGCCAAGGAGCGAGGAGCAAGCCTGCAGAGGTAAGTAACTTAGTAATTTAGTTAGTTTAGCTGGTTAGATAGTAATTTAGTTAATTTAATTTAACTGTTCGAGTTTAAAAATCATGTATTTAAATTAAATTAATTAATCCCAATAAATTAAATTAATTTGCAAATTCAAGAATCAAAACCCTACAAACATCAAACACCATGGACCTAGCTATATTTATTGGCATTTTCCTCTTCCTGGTCCCTTTTATGGTTATTATGGTGCTGGAGAGTAGGAAACGGAGGGGGCCCCAAACTGAAGAGGAGGATTAAGAAGCCGGAGAAAGTCAAATGGGTGAAAACCCCGATGAGGAGGAGCTGGAGGAGGGTGAACATGACCCTCAAAAAACTAAACAAGACTAAACTCCATTGTGGAAATATGCTCACAGGGCTGAAACAGGGAGAGGGGGTGGAACCACTAAATATCATTGCCCCCATTGCAACACTGATTACACAGGTTCATACACCCGTGCTAGAAGACACCTTTGTGGGAAAATTCCATGGGATGGAGAGAAACAAATAGGAATCAAAACTTGTACAGCGGTGTCAACAGCGGATAGAGCCAAATACATAAGGGAAGAGGAGGAAGCCCAATACAGAACAAAAAAATCAAGGGGTTTCTTTGAACCAAGCTCACAATCACAAAGAACTCCTTCAGCATCCTCCCAAGGCAGTGGATATGGACATGGAGGCACAGGGTCATCATCTTTAAGGCGTCGAACCATATCCGATTTCCTTGACGAGGGGTGTAGGAATGATGTGGATTCAAAAGTTTACAGGTTTCTCTATGCATGTGGGATACCATTCAATGTTCTACGCTCACCTTATTGGCACGAAATGTTTTCTACCATAAATGATGCCCCTAAAGAATACAAGAGCCTTGGGTATGACAAGGCAAGAACCGTTGGCCTTGATCATGAAAAAGCAAAAATATCACATTCTTTGAATAAAATGACAAGTTCTTGGACTGACCATGGGGTGTCCATTGTATCTGATGGATGGACAAATGTAAAAGGCAAGCCATTGATAAGTGTTCTTGCTGTGTCTGTTAGTGGTCCCATCTTTCTAGCTGCACATGATTACTCAGACAAGTTCAAGACCACCATCAACATTGCAGAAGCATTACTTGAAACAATTGAGTGTATTAGCCCATACAATGTCATCCAAGTCATCATTGATAATGCTCCTAATTGTAAGGCAGCGGGAGCAATTATTGAGGATAAATACCCCAACATATTTTGCTCTGGATGTTTGGTTCACACATTGAACCTTCTGTTGCATGATATTGTCAAAAACAAAAATGAACAATACCAATGGATTGGTGATTTGTACAAGAAAGGCAAACAAATGATAAAATTTATTACAAATCATAGCAATACCCATGGCCTTTTCCGCAGTCACTCGAGATTGGAGTTGCTGAAGATTGCGAAGACTAGATTTGGTAGCTATTACCTCACCTTCAAGCGCCTTTTGAAGGTAAGAGAGGCATTAGCTAGCATGGTATCAAGTCCACATTGGCAGGTGTTAAAGGAAAGGGCTACAATGTAGCTAACATGGCAGGTTTTGAAATGGTGGAGGAGGCCGCTCTTGATGGGCAGTTTTGGACAAGTGTGAGGCAGGTATTGGATTTCACCAAGCCAATTTATCACATGATTCGGTTTGCAGATACAAACAAACCAGTGATTGGCGAGGTGTATGAGCAAATGGATACCATGCTGGGGGAAATAAAAGACATTGTTCATAATAGAGATCCCGACTTGTACAAACTAATTCATGATTGTGTGTGTGAACGGTGGAATAGGCTTAACCTTCCACTACATTGCTTGGTGTATATCCTTACGCCAAAATACTACTCTACATCTTGGTTGGGCCAACCTGCAGCAGGGGGTGGGGTTAGGACCAAACCCCATTTATATCCAGAGGTAACTAAAGGATATTTTGAAGCATTAGAAAAGTTGGTACCTGACAGGGAGGAATGTGCAGCTATGCGCCTTGAAATAGGCAGATACTTCAGTGGCACTGGTTTGTATGGTAACTTCCATGCAATGGACGACAAAGATAAATTTGAATCTCTCACATGGTGGGAAACATATGGCGGCCACGGACTTTTGCCAAAATTGGCAAAAAAAGTTCTTTCATAGGTTGTAAATTCTTCTTCTGCAGAGAGGTGTTGGAGCACCTACAGCTATATACATAATGTGAAAAGAAACAGACTCAATGAAAACCGAGCATAAAGCTTGGTTTATGTGCACTACAACTTGAGGTTGTTGAGTCATTACTGTGATCGGGCTAATGAGGATCCCACATATAAAATTTGGGACAATCACCCAGAGGATGACAATTTGGAGGATGGCATTGTACATATTGAAGAACTAGAAGAGGAACTTGTAAGGGATGAAAATGAAGCAGCAGCCATGCCACCTCCACCTCCACCTCCACCATCCAGTAGCAGTGCTCGAGGTCCGAGTCTTGTTCCTTTGCTGTCGCCACCTCCATCTACACCCTCGCGTGGAGGTTCTAGTTCTGGTCGTCGGTCTGTGCGGGAGACTCCTAAAAGACCACCACGACCTGCTTATACTCCTGGAGACTCTCGTGGCAAGGGCCACATGTAGATTTACAGTTTACTTGTCTTTTTTAGTTTCTATTAGACTTTAGTTTTCATAACTGTTGAGTTTTGAGTCCTTGACTCTTGACTCTTGACTCTTTCATATCATAATGATATTTTTTGTAAACATTATATCACTGTGACAATGAAAATTTGAAGTTTGAAGTTGGGCCTTGGCAATTATAACTCATTGGTAATGATTGTGAATTATGAATATGATGCTTTGTGAACGACTAAAGTTGTTTCATTTCATCTCATTATTCATGTTTCATTTTATAAATTTTTAACATTTCATATCATGTTAACAGTTAGAAGTTAGGACTTAGAAATATCTTCGATATTACTTCTTGTAATGGTTAAACTTAGCTTACAAGTACAACTTTGGTGATCAATGATGATAAATGTTATTGAATTTTCAATTCTGAAAGCTTGAAGTTGAAACTTTAATATTGAATTTGATGAATCATGATTTATAAGACTCAATATGTTGCAGTTGTAATATGTATTTTACTAACTTGTGGACATGGTTGATGACGATTATAATTTCTAGATGATTGATGTGATATGGTTCAATGATCAATCTATGTTTTTTTATGTTTTTTATGTCTAATTCATCATTCTACATGTTTTTGTTGACATATATGTATCAAAAATTAAAAAACATAAAATATATATATTTTTAAAAAATCGCTCCCGGATTCGCTCCCAAACCGGGAGCTTCTGAAAATGGTCGCTCCCACTCCCGTTTTCGCTCCCGCTCCCCGCTCCCGCTCCCGCTCCCAAGTAACATTGGCCGGGAACAATTAAGCTCCATCGTTTCAGGATGGAAGTGCAGGTTACCAACATCCTCTCAAAGCCTCTTGGTAAGGTCAAGCTTATCTTCCTTCAGAGAGAGGCTAGGAGTCGTGGAAAGACCCTACTATGAGGGTCTCGGTTGAAAGACCCTTGGAAAGACCCTTGTGCGACCATAGGGTGAGTGATTCACCTTCCCCTATGGTGGGTGTCATGTGTGTAGGGTGAGTGGTTCACCTTCCCTCTACAATTGATGAGATATGCATAGGATGAGTGGTTCACCTTCTCCTATGGCATATGAGCATGATGAGTGGTTCACCTTTTCCTACAAATACTCCAGCGAGAGATGCATATAGGCATCTGTCAGTTGTCACATGTGGACATCTCAGTGGGACATGGTTCATCCTTTCTCCACATGTAGGATGCTCATTCCTTATGATCAATGGTTGACATGTCAATGGGATGTGTTTCATCCTTTCCCCACGTGTAGGATTTTTCCTATGATTGTTGGTTGACCTTCATGTAGGATGTTGTTCATCCTTTCCCTACTCTCGGTGGTTTGCATGCACGTAGGATATGGTTTATCCTTTCCCTACAATGGCTATGACATGTGACTGTTGGATGTGGTTGATCCTTTCCCTACGTATGGTTGTGAGCAGGATGTGATTTATTCTTTCCTTGTTGTTGCCCCAGCATCATCCTACCCATGTAGTCCGATACACATGGGAAGTACCTTTCATCTGGCTAATGAGTTGGGAAAAGTGGTTAGAGACCATAGCACTACCGATGGACGCATCGTCTATTGTCGTACTCCCTATGTCTAGGATGAATGATGTTCAACAACTTGATTTGGGATCAAATCTGATTTGTGGTTCTACCCCTGGTTATGTGGACTTACTTTTGTCAATGGAGAATGGTAAGGTCTTGTGACTCACTCTCAATCAATTCTTCTTCATTATCTACATCAGTGTTCAGCAAAGTTGAGATGAGATGCAGAGATGGTACATGATGATAGGATGTCATGATAGTTGATGGTCAGATATTGGCAAATGGAATTATCCCTAGTTGAGAGGGAGTGTTAGAATTGGCAACTAGGGCCAAATTTCACTTTGTACAACTCAACTGATGGAGATCATTGCATTAAATTCCTCTTTTCGAGAGGACCAAATCGACCTAAAGATCACTAAATTTGGATAAGGAAAATTGAGTTTTTGAATTAAAGCGCTCACATGTGCAAATTCTCAAGGTCGGCTTCACCATCATGTAGGCTCAAGACGACTCTTGACCCTCAATGATTTGTATAAATAAAGATGACCTCCCACCTCATTAGTCACATCTATGAGCATCTTTCAAAGCCTTACATTCATCTGAGACTAACCATGGCTCTAGGAGAAAGGTCAAGGTTGGGAAGAGGATCATATGAGGCATGTTTTGTCTTTTTTAGGGTGGCGAGCAAGAGCAAAAGGTAGCCATTGTGGTTTAGGGTTATTCTGGGCATTGTTTGAACTTTGAATGCTTGTTTTGTGTGGACAGGTCACTGAACCAAAAGCCGCAAGCTTATATCACTGGTTACATGAGCGCCGAGTTCTATACCTCAACAAAGGATTCGCAGGCTTATATTAAGGGTTATATTAGGGCCAATCTCCATACCTCATCAAAGGAGGAGCCGCAAATCTGATTTAGGGTTGGCACTAGCTCAAAACAACAATATATTTAGTGCAGACCGTGCTTGGAGGCTCGCCGTAGTAGTTAGAGGTATTTTGTAGTGGAAGAGGGCTAACTTAGCCCTAAACAAAATCTTCAGCAAAAAAGTACCCCTATATCAAAGGAAATTTAAGGTATGTTAATGCAAATTGCCTAGGAACAAGAGCCACAATTGTTTATAGACCATAGGAACTGTTTGGAAGAGTTTCAAAATGGTTCTTCGAAACCCTAACCAGGCAGCAAGCTAAATCAGTCAGAATTGCAGACCTCTCATAGCTATTTTGAATAGTGATTTGGCAAGTCAATTTTGACTTATACTATTCTATTCTCTTTCTCTCTGTTGAAGATTTCATATAATAATAAGAAGAATTGATCAAAGGGTTTTCCCAATCTTGGGGTTTTTCCCTGGCATTAGCCAAAATCTGGTGTTCTTTTGTCTTGGTTTGTCTTCTACATTTAATGGTTATGTTTTTTCATCAGTTACTATCAATGTGATAATGGTCTATGTGGTTTGTAATGGAAATTTAATGGAATTGAAATTGGGCTTATATGGAACATTGATGTAATTGTCCTAAGCAAAGAACATGTTAACTAAAATTAACATAATTGAATCCCTATTGCAACCAATCTCCCTAAGAACCAACCCCCAGCCCAACCAAAATTGTGTATGCATGTCTCTGAACCTCCAACCTAATGAAATGTGCTAGTCATTAACCCTCTAGATTTGCAAGGGACAAATCTAGGGGCTAAGATACCACTAGAAATGATGAACATAGCCTTATGCCCTAAAGAATTTAGAAGACCCAAAAAAGAACAAGCACATATCATATGCAAACACACACCCCTCCAAGCCCACTCTCCCTCCCTGCCAACTTTGCCCCCCATGCATATCCTTCCACATTGTTGCCCCTTCAACTACTTGTTCGCCTACTCTCGCACTCTACCCCCACATATCAAATTTGAATCGTTCTTGTTGCACTCATTTTGTCAAATTTCCAAGGGAGCAGATGTACCATATTTTTCTTCAAAGGATCACAATCATCAGCCATCAGCACTCTGTTATTGTAAACCTATTTTGCAAATTTTTAATGTAAATGATGCAAGTAAGACCATGAATGTATGTAACAACCTAGGTAAGCCTATTATTTTGGCAATAGTTTCATCCTAGGAGGTTTTCCGTCTCACTGACTCATCTATGTTTCTAAACACAAATGGTCGGCAAAGTTTTTCCTTCCAATCTCACCCCAAAGCTGTTGAGAAATCTAGGGCATTAGCATTAGGTGATTTCTCTTCCATTAGTGACTGTTTGTGAATACTTTTTACTTGTTTAGATTAGGATCTTCTTCTTGTTAGATTATTAGTGTTCTTCTTCATCAAACAATAACCAATGCATAAACATAAATATACAAGAGAAACCGCACAATTTCTTCTTATAGAGATTCCAATTGACGAATATCAAGACCAAGACCCTTGACCTAGCAGCCTCTCCAAGACCAAGACACACGTCCTTTTTCCATCTTCTTGTCTTCTCTTCCACTTCGACCTTCTTCATAGCATAAATTGAGATCATCTCTTCTCATGACAATGAACTGTCATGTCATCAAAAATACCTTACTGCACTTGATATAACACCGAGACAGAGGTACTGTAAGGTAACATCTATATTGTGATTATATCCACTTCATAGATTACTTGTCACTGTGATCCGAGCTTTGTTGCCTCTTTAGAGGGATCTGATTTCCCTTCAACACTTTGTTATTCCAAACTATTATCTCATGTGTCACTGCCCATCCGAAATACAGAGAGAGATCCGAATTCTGTTGACTGAGATCAACTCCTCACTTCTTTGTTGTTGTACCTTCCTCGAACTTTCTTCTGCACTATCATCTGAACTATATACTGTGACTGCCCATCTGAATGCAGAGGATAATCCAAACTTTTGTTCTTACGAATTCTCAGAGATGTGAAGTCTGAACTTCTATTGCCACCGAAAAATTCAAAGGGATATGACCGAAATTGTCTTTGTGGACTAGGCCGAGGTTGCTATTCATAGTTGTTGGTGCATATTAATAAGTTGACATGATACTTCGAATAGGTGTGTCTTCTTGAGTGAGCCAGCATGAGTTCCTTCATTCATTTTGAGGCCAACATAGGAAGAGGGTTGTGTGCTAGTCGTTGGAGGGCTATTTTACTATATTACATTTGACATGACATTGACTCTTTGACATATCCTAAGGCTCTCAATGGGAGTCATCTAAAATAACAATCACTTGCTCATGAAACCCATGAAGCAAGGCTTACAATAATAATTTTATTTTTTTCATTACATCATTTACAAAAGTCACAATTACATGTCATTATGAAGACTGAACCTAGTTACACTTCATAACAAAAGCTAGATTGGAATTATTCGTTGAAGTCTTGGGTGAGTCCTAGTGTTCTAGTCGAGTCTTATGTAAAAGTGATTTAGAAACAATTTAAGCTAATTGGCTAAATTATTTATTACAAATCACTTGGTCTACTAGAACATATTGTGTCGCAAAATTGGGTATGTAATTTGAGGGTCTATATCGAACAGGTATTCCCCCTTTGAGGGTTGAACTGTAAAAATCTTATGTAAAAAATATTTTAGTGCATGGTCCCTCATATTTAGACACCATGGCTAAAATATTAGTGGGTGAAAAAAATATTTAATCCCATCAAGTCTCAATTAATTAAATTTTGTGGTAAAATTAAAGTAAAATCCTAAGCCAGAAATTTAATTAATTAGAGTCCATTAAAATGTCTAGAAAAAATAAATTTTCCAAATGGAAAAAATCATGGGTATCAAAAGAATTAATTTTTGGAGAGGTCCACGACCAAGGGAATATTGGAATTTCAAGAAAAATTGGACCCTTGGACCTTGGTGATTAAGTCAGTGAAATTTTTTAGGAAATTAGTTCAAAATAATTAATTTTGAGCTAATGAAAAAGGGATTTAGTGAGAAATTCAAAAAAATTTCAAAATAAATATTTTCAACGGCTAAGATTAAAAGATCATTAAGGATTTATCAACGGCCAAGATTATTTTGACGAGGATCAAACCAACTAGCCGTTATTTTTCCCCTTGGAGGATTTATCTATACATAGAAAGTCATTTATATGTCAAAGCCATATGAGATTTGGCTAAAAATTTGTTGTTGAAGCATTGATGTAACACTATTGTCTCGTTGGGAACATTTATTTGAATCGTAATAAAGACTTTGGGGTACAGTTCAAGGTGTTTAGTGTTTGTTGATTTGCAATATGTTTTGGGTACGGGCTTTTCTATATTGTGTTGATTGATGCTAAAATTTGTTTTTCATTAGATGGGTATAAATTCATTCTATTGATAGATTTTGGGTTTATCTTAAATGATTTGATTCACCATATTGTCTAACAAATTTTCTTGAGAAATGTATATAATGTTTGCAGGTTCCACAGCCCTTGGTCTCCAAATTCACAAACTGTGGGCATAAACTGACCTTGTTTGGATTCCAAATATTTATGTGGTTGATTTAAGCTTCACTAAGGTTATAGTGTGCGTTAATTTTTTTAAGTGTTTTTAGCCATTTATTAAAGAAAAACTCCATAAAAAATATTTCTCAAAATTTAATTCAAAGCCCTTGTAGATTGAGAATTTTGTAAATAGATTTCTAATTTAATTTTGCATATTATTTTTCTAATTGGGGTTTTGGGATTTTAGAAGCTTTTTGTATATATTGGGGTTTTGGGCATTTTATCTCCATTTTTGCAAGTGGATTCAGGAGAAGAGGATAGAATAGAGCTAGATCTAGGTCCTTGAGGGTAAGATCTAGTCTCTAAAATTTTGTGCAGGGCCAGCCACAGAAGAATTTTCAGAAAATTGAAGAGTTGAAGCAAAATAATTTTCGGGAGGAAAGGTTTCAAATTTTTAGGGCCCTTAGCCCTGGTTTTCTCTTTCAATCACTCAGTGTCAGCCTTCTAGCCCTCTACATCAGGGTTTCTAGCCTCTTTGAGGTTGGTCATGAGCTCTAAGGGTTTCGGCCTCCCCTCCTAAGCTTGTCACAGGCCTCCCTCTCCCTCTCGGCCTCCTTTGTTGCCCTTCTTCCTTTCCCCTGGGCCTCCATCCTCCTTTGCGGCCTCTCTTCCTCTCTCCTCGACCTCCATCCTCCTCCGCTAAGCCTCCCTCGGCTTCCTCTCTCCCTTCGGCACCTCTGCTTACCCTCAATCCCCTTTCTCCCTTAGGTTGTTGCCTTTTTTATGGCCTCCCCTAAGGTGTCGCATGCATAAGGGCCTCAAAACCCTGGGTCACAGCCCCTAGTAGGCCTTTAGGCCCTTCCTTGCCCTAATGGTAGCCTTCTTAGGCTTGTCGTGAGGCCTACTAGGCCTCTTGACCATAGTCGCAGGCCTATTTAGGCCTTTTCCCCTTCCTTTTGGCCTTTGCCTTGCCCTAGTCCATCTCTGAAATTTTGGAACTGAATTCTTGGTGGGTTTTGCAGAATTTTGGGTTCAAAAAGTTTGATTTGCAGGTGGCAACTTCATTGCAAAATTGTGGCAAGTTTGGGCAAAGTGATCTTCAAGTCTTTTGGCCTAGGGTTTGCTCTTTAAACCCTAATTTATCATTGTTTTATTATAGCTGCAAATTCTGATTCATAGTAGTGATACATAAGCCCTAAAAACACCAGTGTTGCACACATCGCGATCGGGATTTAATCGGCGCCGGGAAAAAAGCGGAAAAAATCGTTAAAATCGGGAAAAAATCGGAAAAAAGCGGGAAAAAATCGTTTGGCACAAATTGAAAAAAAATTGAAAAAAAATGAATATTTTTGTGCCAAACGATTTTTTCCCGCTTTTTTCCGATTTTTTCCCGATTTTTCCGATTTTTTCCCGATTTTTTCGATAAAAATCGCTATAAAAAAAGGGGCGATTTTTTCGATAAAAATCGCGCTTTGAATCGGCAAAATTAAAAAATCGCGATTTTACGATTTTATCGCGATGTGTGCAACACTGAAAAACACATTAAGTTGGTCAAAATACTCTAAAATTGTATAATTCAATTTTTTTTAAAACTTGGCCACTTGGCATTAAGGATCTAGATTGGATCTAAATTTTGGCTCATTGGAAATTTTCTGCACAAGTGTTAAATCAGATTTGAATTTTTCTGAATAACACACCTAAAAGGGCTCAAAAACTAACTTTTCAGTTTTTTCGAAGTTTTGGGCCAGATTTGGCACTTGTTGTGGCATAAATTAAAATAACTCATGATTTCTGTTCTACTTATTGTTGTAAGTTGTAACAAGTTAAATCAGATCTAATATAAGTCTGAACAATTTACATTAGAAAAGTGTTGGGCATCTCATTGATCATTTGTGGCTATCATTTGGAAATCTAACATTCATTTGTCTTGTCTTAAAGTCTAATAATTGTCAAAGTTTGCACCTAAGACACTCACACATCTAAGCTCTAAGTTTCTAGATCTTGTTTAAGTTACTTTTGGCATTAAGATTAAATTGACATTGTGATTGAATCAATATTGAAAAAGTGCTCTACTTCAAGTTCATAATCTTAAGAAGCTTGGATATTTGTATAAGTTATCTTGTGGGATTGGCATCCTGTGGATTTGATATTGGCATCATCAATGGCATTTACTTGGTTGAAATATCTTTGAAAATCTCTCATTGTTTCAATTGTGGCATTGTCTTCAATAATCTTGCAATTGATATCTTGACTAAGTATGAGTTAAGATATTACGGGATTTGTGTACATCCCGTAGTCATTAGAACTTTGTGATTATCTTTGGTATCTACTTCACAGTTAAGTATTTGGCACATTCTTGTTTGGTTAAGATTGTCTTTTCATTTATCGTTAAATACTTAAACATTTAAAACAATTTTAAGCTAAGAACTTCACTCATCCATCTTGCATTTCATTCTAAGAGTAGTTGCATTTAACAACTTACCTCCAGGCATAAGTTGGTTGATAGAATCCTAGGACAACCCTTTTTCATTTAGCTTGACAGATTCAGCCTTTCTTAGTGGTTAACTCAATGACCTTGCAGTCATCAGAGCCACAGTCTCTGTAGCGCCGGAGGCATTGGGTGGTTGGAACACAGGGGGAGGTATCGTTAATCAAGTCTTTGCCTGCTTCCCGTTGGCTTCCATCCCACAACCTACTCTGAAGACTATTTCTCAAAACAATTAAGGGAAAGGTTCCATTTATACTAGGCATATAATATAAAATTAACCAAAATCCTTGCATCACACTTAGGTCTTAGGAGTTGCATCGCATATAGGTTAGTCAATCATATAAGCAACAGTTGTCCATCCAATTACTTGATCATAATTTATAATAAGCAAGAGCTTTTGACTCCATAAGGCATTGGTCTCAATTCTAAAATTAATCGAAACCTTAATCTTGCTAAATTTTCACCAAGTAGCTAGACCACTCAATTGTGTCTCCCAACAAGTTGGTTCCCAACTTGCTTTCCATCATTTCATTTCCATAGGGAATACCCCCCATAGCATGTTGTTGAGAGACAGCTAGAACGGAGTGGATGGGGATCAGAGTGACAGCCCCTGCGCTGAGCGATTGTCACGGTGCCTGTACAATCTGAGCGACAATAGTTCCCAATCTGAGCAGCAATAGATATGCAAAGTGTGTGCGCTTTCACGGTGCCTGTACATTTGGATGTATGTGGGCCAATGTCAATAGCATCAGTACAAGGAGCCATGTATCATGTGTTTTTTATTGATGACTTCTCTAGGAAGACATGGATCTACTTCATGAAGACAAAAGATTGAGGTCTTTAGTTAGTTCAAGGGTTCAAGACTGTCGTGGAGAACCAGATAGGGAAGAAGATCAAGATCCTAAGGCCAAACAATGGGGGTGAGTATACCAATAATGACCTCAAGGATTTCTGTAAGGAGACAGGAACTAAGAGGAAGTTGATAGTATCTTACAACCCATAACAAAATGGGGTTGTGGAGAGAAGACAAGTCAATCATAGGGACTACTAAGGCCACAATCCATGATCACAATTTGTCCATGTTCCTTTGGGCAGAGGCATGCGATACAATAGTCTACATCAAGAATAAGCATCTTCATCGGATCTTAGAGAATAAGACACCAAGGGATGAGCCACTTACGTATCTTTGGTTGTCCACTGTATATACATGTACCAAGAGGACCAAGATGGAACCCTCCAACATAAAGGGCATGCTTCTGGGATATAGTGAGACTTCAAAGGCTTACGTGATTTTCATTCTAGCACAATGGAGGACTATGTTGAGCCAAGATCTGAAGTTTGAGGAGGGCCTTGCATCCAGGAAGTCACATCAGACCCTACTAGTGACAGAGGCGGTGAGCAGGACTTTCTGAAGGTTGAGTATAGATCAATAGCTTCCAATTAAGAAATTCAACCTTCAAGTGAGGAGGAGACATCAGCTCCTCTTTCTATCAGGGGACCTTGACGGGTCATGCAAACACAGAGATGCTTAGGAGCATCTAGAGGGTTCTAGGAGTGCAGTCAAGTAGAGCAGGCCTTAGAAGATGTTTCCAAACTATATGGCACTAATAAGTAACGTCATTGACGAAGTAGCAGACCAACAAGTTTGGACGAATGCCATGTTGGAGGATGATGTATGTAACATTGTGCCAAGATAGGAGGGAAAGCCAGTTCTATGTGGCTTTTCAAGAAGTTCCTTCCTCGTTGAGAGGGAGTGTTGATGTTTGTAGCATCAGATAGAAACTTTCGCACAATTCTAGTGTCAAACGTGTGGACGGTAATTAAAGTTAATTATTAAATTGAAAAGTATTTTACTAGTTAATTGATTAATGTCTAATAAAATGTAAGGTTTTACAATAGTGATTTAGATGTAATCTCCACCATCAATTGGGATTTAATATCAATATTCAATCGACTTAGGAGATTAGGGTTATGAAGACTTGGCCATCAACTCCATGCTATAAAAGAAATACAAAGTGAAAGTTAAAGACATAGAGTGTTAAAGACACAAGTGAGAGAATGATAAAGGATTTTCACTTAGTGTGTGAGTCTTGTTACCCACCAAAAGTGGGTAACCCGTAGGAGAAACTTTTATCCCATTCATCTCTTCTAGCCGACAGCCCTTGAATGCGACCGAGAAGTTTATGTGAGGTTCCATCCAAATCTCCGCCACCTACATCAGTCGTATGTTCCCCACCCTTTCGCCAAGAGCACATGTTTGAAGGTGGGCTTCTAATCAAAAGTTACTTTATTCATTTTCAATAGAGTGCTTATGATTGTTAGTGTTAGGGCATTTTGACATGGATTATGGGGTAACTTGGAAGAGAGAAGGGTTGGTCGAGATCATGTTCCCTCATCTTAAATGGGGGGTTAATTTCAATCCTAGTCTAGTGGGACCTCCCTTAATGATCCAATGGGTACAGGAGGGGCACTACTTGGGAAGCCATGATTGAGATAGTGTAGCCCCATCTCTCCCTATTCCATACTTACCACTTTCCATCTTACATTATAAGCCCCTATTCCACCTCCAGGTTCAATTGACCATTCTCCAGGTTCAATTGACCATTGGTTCATTGGGATTTGGCACCCTCACATCCTCACACCTGGGTAGGGCCTAGAAACGCACCCTAGGAGGTTGTGTGCGGCTAAAAGAAATAGAAAGAACATATGATGACCACAAGAAAAAACAAAAGAAAAAGAAAAATTCAAAAGATGATTCGGACTTACAAATTAGCACATGGGCAAAAGCCAAGCTGTTATGAATATAATTCATATAAAAATAATAAATATAAATATAAATATAATTAATTAACTAATAGTTAGTTTGTTAGTAATGAGGAGGCATGTCTTAGAGACGTGAACATTCATAAAAGGGCAACTACCTAGGGTATATAAGAAGGTCCTCATTCTCATTTGTAATCATAACATATCTTACATCAGTTACATGTCTTACAATGGACATTTACGTCTTTTAAGTATTTTAAAGATTTTCGTTGCGTATATGAACCTTGTTCATAACATTGATATCAGAGCCACGATGGTTGATCACTAGGCCTTTGGCCATCAACCTCCCGTCAACCTTGTTGTTGTGTAGTTGAAGTGTTTCGCTCAATGTTTGGAGACTCTCCATCTCACCATTTAGGCCTTTGGCCTCAAAACATTAAATAAAAATATAAAAATAAAAAATAAGGACTTTGGCCATTTACATTTCAATGGTTCTAGTAAAAAATATAGTCTGATGTAAATTTTGAAGGAGAACATTCATATATATATAAAAATTCTACATTATTGATAAAAAGTGCATTATAAAGTCAAAAGGGAATATTTCCAAATATTTTTAAAACTATATTTAAGAGAAGGAAGAGTAGATAAGATTATCTTGATTCTTCATTAAGTTGTTTACAAGCTCGTGGTTTTAGAAACCCATGGTAATTGCCCATGGTATTTTCAAAGTAAAAGAATAACAAAAGGAATACAAAATCTCTTTATGTGAATGGTAAGATTTACTTTTTACATGGAAAAAGTTAACCAAGTCAAAGGCACATAAGTGGACATATTTTATATTATACCCCAAAGAGATGAATAGCCATGTTTCACTAGGGTTGTAACTTTTCAAAAAAAAAAGAAAAAAAAAAGATTTTAAATATATATAGGAAAAAGCAATTATAAAACAAAATAAAGTTACAATAAATAAAGAAAAGGAAAGAGTTTAAGGAAAAATACAATTATTGAGAATATATATATATATATAGTATGAAATAAAAATTCTAAATGAAAATAAATAAATAAAAATTGAATTACCAAGGAAGGTTATCAAGTCAAGAAAAATGGAGCCTAATTCGAAAATAATGAAGGAAGTAGTCAAGATGAGTCCCACACAACAATCACTATTTTGGACTAAATGTCCATTTTGTTTAAATGAAATTGGATATACTTATATTAAAAAAAAAATGCAATTTAAGATGTCCAAGGTGTGGAAGATTATTTAGTACCAAAGAGAATAATGATAATGAGCAAATACAAATAAAACAATTAAAGGAATAAATTGCAAAACTTCAACAAAAGAATGAAGCATCAAAGAAGAAATATAAAAATCTCGAAGATTGGTTTCATGAAAAATCAACAAAAAGTAATGAGGAGATTTTGCGCCTCAGAGATCATAATCAAAAATTACTTGAACAGGTCAAAAATATTAAGAAGCAAAAATTAAAGCAAGAGAATGAAAGTTGTAAGGAGAAATTCAACGAGAATCTATCGAAGAAAGTAGAAGAAAATTTACGTTTAAAAACTTTGAATCAAAGGTTATTAGAACATATCAAAAATAAAGAAAATGATACTAAGGACAAAGTCAACAATTCAGAAAATGACGAACTTTCACGTCTAAGGAATCATAACCAAGCCCTACTTACGCAAATTAAGAAGCTTAAAAGTGACAAGAAGTCACTAAATAACAAGTTAGAACAGTTTCAAGAAGAAGTATTGAAGTCTCCAATCGTTCCAGTCTAAGTTGAAGAAAAAGGAATAAATATTGATCCAATTAATATCACAACTCAAGAGGATGAGAAACCAAAAGAAGTTAAAACATATTCAAAAGTTGCAGTTCAAACGATGGACATTCTAAATGATGATTCCAACTCAACAACAAAAACACTTGAAGGAAATCAAGGCCTGCAACCATGGAAAATTTTAGGGGCTAATATTCGCCCAGGGGGCTAATTTTCCATGATTTTTCCACAAAAAAATATTCGCCAATTTCCACTTTTTATAAAAGATGATTCGCCCAAATTTTAGAATATAAAATTATTTTACCTTAAAAATCGTCAACATTATATAGAGAATATATATAAAATCATTATAAATTTGAATTATTTTACAAATATATCAAAAAAAATATAGTTTGCATATTAGGGATTAGTGAGATTTGCCAATCTTTTTAAACTTCAAGAAAATTTTCCATCCTTAAAAATTTTCCTGTAGAAATTTCTCTATCGATCAGCGACCTCTGATACCATGTAGAAATTCTCACTGTAGATCACCTAATAATGCAATGTACTAAATCAAAATACTTGATCTACTTCTACTATCAAACTTTGTGGAAACTTAATCACTTTGAGCAAGATCAATCGGTACACATATAACAAAGAAGAAGAAATCATACACATGAAACACAGAAGAATACTCTGGGGAAAGCCTCAGGGGAAAGCCTCAGCTAAAAGCCCCGCTATCTGTATTATTATACAAGTGGAAATATCTCAGGATTACACAAAGCTTTAGCTCACAAGCTATCCAGCTCTCAGTATAATCACCAAGACACAGAATTTATAAGCAGCGGAATAGAAACAGAGATAAAGAAACACAGTCACACAATAACACAACAATTTTTCTAGGGAACCCAAATGGGAAAACCCTCTCCTTGTTGTCGAATTTTATTCACAAAAATTGAGCAAATAGATTTCTTTACAAGGCAATCTTTTTCAATAAGAAACTCATTGTTCTTATGCTTACACTAAGCTTGAAACTCCCTGCAAGAAATCTTGAACCAGCTCCTCTTTCCTTGCCCAGTTTCTCGCTATTTCCTAGTGCTAGAATCTCTTATTTCCTAGCACATAATAGGCTCCTATTCTTTAGTAATTTGCTCCTAAATCCTAGCATAAACCTACAAGGAAATTCTCTCAACAAATCTTTGTATAGGCTCCTCCTTGATACGCTCTCCTAGTAAGAAGCTCTTCGTACACAAATTTCGTGCAAATAATAATGATACAAGTTGTGCCTTCATCCTCCTTTTAAGCAATTCAATCATCTTATGTCTAGCAAGTGCGAATTTAGAATCTCAATTGCAATTGATAGGTTAATTGAGTTTGAACTGAACTCTCTCCACTCATAACTTCGAGTTATAACCAGTCTTTGCCTCAATCGAAACTCAAGCTCCCAACTAGTCTTATCCCAAACTCGAACTGCATGTTAGAAGTCTGCTATAAACTCCTCCTCCAACTCCACGAATGAAATAACTGCTCCATGAACTCATCCTAACACCAAAAACTCGTGCATGCTAAAGGAAAGATTGATCATGGTCTTTCTTGACTAAGGCACAACTCAACAAGACCTTCTTTTTCACACTATTTTCAACACTCCCTCTTAGCAAGGAAGGGATTTTGCACAACTGCCAACTTATCTCTGAAATGGACAAAATTGCTTCTTGCTAATGCCTTGGTCAAGATATATATTGTTTGCTCCTATGTTGGAATGTAAGGTAGCTTCACTACCCCTTTCTGTACACAATCTCTAAGATGATGATACCTGATCTCGATATGCTTTGAGTGATCATGAAACACTGGGTTCTCAGAAATCTTAATGCACTTTGATTATGACAATGTATCACAGTAGGCTCCACCCCTGCCTGAAACGTCCCACAAGCAACTTCCTCATCCAAATTGCCTTGCATGTTGCCAAACTAGCACCAATTTACTCGACCTCTATTGAATTGAGTGCAATTGATCTCTGCTTCTTGTTGTACCAAGAAACAGTTGTTGACCCAATGTTGAAGACGCCACCTAAAGTACTCTTCCGATCTGTGGAGCTCCCTGCCCAATCTGCATCTGTGAAGCCCTCAAACCTCACTCCATCAACCTGTCTGTACCACAATCCATAATCTGTTGTGCCTCTAAGATACCTCAAAACACGTTTCGTAGCAACCCAGTGAACTTTGGTCGGTTCCATCATGAACTAACTCAACTAGTTGACTGCAAAACAAATATCAGGTCATGTGTTGACCAAATACATCAACGACCCAATGAGTTGCTTGTATACTGTAGCATCCACTCGCTCTGCTCTACTAGCATCCACCTTCCTCCAGTTTGTGACTAGAGGCGTGGCCATGGGCCTGTAATCTTGCATATGAAATCTCTGGAGAATCTTTATAGTGTACTTCCCCTGTCCCACGAAGATCTCACCATCACCCTACCAAACCTCCAAGCCAAGGAAATAGTGCATAAGCCCCATATCCTTCATCTCAAACTCCCTTGCAAGGTCCTCCTTGCAATCCTGGATCAAGTTGTCTGCTCCAGTCAATATAAGGTCATCAACATAGAGCACTAGAATGAGCGGAAGCCCTCCAACCATGATGTAGTACAGGTTGGCATCTGCCTCACTCTTAGTGAAGCCCAATCCTTGAAGGTAGTTGTCAATACAAGTGTACCATGCTCTCAGAGCCTACTTGAGCCCATAAAGAGCTCTCTTCAGCCTGCACACGTGTGTCTCTGCTGAACTACTCAAACCCCTTTGGTTGCTCCATATAAATCTCCTCCTCAACCACTCCATTGAGGAATGTTGTCTTCACATCCATTTGGTGGATCTTCCACCCCATCTTTGTGCAAGTCTCAGAACAGCCTTGATGGATGAATACCATGCTACTGGGGCAAAGGTCGCATCATTGTCTATGCCCTCAATTTCTGAGAAGCCCTTGGCCACAAAACTGGCCTTGTACTTCTCCACACTCCCATTTGTTCCATGCTTCATCTTGTACACCCAGTGTGAGCCTACTACTGATTTGCCCTCAGGTCGTGGCACAATCTCCCAAACATCATTCTTCATGATGGAGGAATATTCCTCCACCATGGCATCCTTCCAAACCTGCTGAGAAGTTGCCTCCTTATAACTAGAAGGCTCAGTGTCCACCACCCCTATCATCAATGCCATATATCTTGTGTACCTTTGTGGCTGCTTGCTCTACCTGAACATGGTTCTAGGAGCTTCAACCTGCTCCTGGGCCTCCTGAATCATCTTCTCAACCCATTTGGTTTTCTTCCTCCCTGTACTAGGAGTCTTTAACTAAGTAGTTGCCTACTCTCGTCCTAGTCTCTCCTTATCATCCTACTATGCGGCCCTCTTGCCACCTGGTTTAGACTCAATCTATGATGTTGGTTAAGGGTCCTCCTTGGGAGCGAGTAGCTCCTCCAACTCAGGTATTGCAACCTGCTCTCGCTCTAAGGAATCCCTCAAAGCTCTAGACTCCTCAAACCTCACATCTCACCTGAGAAATATCTTCTTGAGTCCTAGTAGATACACCCTGTATGCCTGAGTTGTCTCATTGTATCCCATGAAAATACCCTTTTCTGTTGTGGGCTCCAACTTCTTCCTACTATATTTGGACACACGGCAATAAACTTTTAATCCAAAGATACGAAAGTGTGAAACATCAAGCTTCTTTCCTGTGAAAGCCTCCTCTAGTGAAACTCGACCAAGGACCCTGTGCGGACTCTTGTTCTACAAAAACACTGTAGTGTTCCATGCCTCTACCCATAAGAACACAGGTCGTCCCTGATCATGCAACATGGCCTTGGTCGCTCCAACAATATTGTGGTTCTTCCTCTTAGCCACCCCATTCTATTGAGGATTAAGGGGTGCTATCAGCTCTCTCTTAATGCCTCTTTCGTACACAAATCCTTGAAGGCATTGGAGACATTCTCCACCATTGTCACTCATCCTTGCCTTGATCTTCTTCCCAATCTGGTTTTCTACCAAGGTCTTAAACTCCATGAACTTGAGTAAGACCTCAACTTTGTTATTCATAAAAAATATCCAAGTTTTTTTAGAATAATCATCAATGAAAGTAACATAATACATGTGGCTCATAAGAGACGAAGAAGAGAAGGGAACACATACATCTAAATGCTCCAACTCCAAAATCCCTTTGCCTTTGTCGTCTCGATCTTGAAAAGAAATCTTGGCATACTTGCCAAGTGTGCACCCCTTGCACACATCATGTTGATCAAAACCACATGCTAATAATCCTATGGCTATTCGTTGAAGAATCTCCAACACCCCATGATGAAAGTGTTGAGAAATCTAGGGCAGCTTGATTAGGTCTTCTTATAACTTGATTTATCTTACATTGACATGTTCTTGTGAGGTTATATTACTTCTTTTTTATATTAATATGTTCTTTCATCATCAAGATAATTGCCAAACAAATGAAGCTCACAAACACAAGAAAAGAACACAAGGTATAGGCACTCAACCAGCACAAAACCCCTATGACAGGGAAAACCTAGTCAAGCTCTTCCATTAGTAGATTCAGATCAAATTGAGACAACCAAGACTTAAGACCAAGACAAATAACCTCCTTTACTCCATCAAGTCAACCTTCTATAACCAAGTTAAATTGTAGTCAAATTTCCATAGTCAACATCAGCTCTTCAACATCTCAGCCCTCTCAGTAATCCTAAAGCTTAGCTTGCAATTTCGATCCTACAATATTTGAAGTATGTCCTGAAACTTCAGCTCCTACAACTGAGTTATTTATCCCTTACATGTGCGACAAAAACTACTGTAATTTTCCTAAACTTTCTCTCTCATTCCTTTTCTTGACCTTTCCTCTAGTTCCTCTGACTTCGCATCTTTTTCTTGACATGTCAAATTGCAGAAGTTGCAGATCAAGTGATGTCAATTAGGTCAACTTCATTTTCTATATATAGTGGTTGGAATTTGTTTTTTTGAGGCCGACATTATATGCTTGAGGCCAACTTGATGTTTATGATGTGCTAGAGGACAACTAGATGGAGAAAGGGGTTTAAATGACCAAAATAATAATTCTTCCTTGACTTAAATAGCCTAAGAAGGGGTCTAGAATATATTGACTTAGACTTTGACCCAAGATACAATTCTTAGAGCACTTAATGGGTGCTTTTGACCTATTGACCATTGACCCACAACAAAAATTTGTGGGACAAATAGATTACATCATGACTCATACAATTATGAAGAATGACATTAGTTACATTCTTCAACAATAAGTGACCCATGAGCTTATGCCAAAGTTCTTCAATATCTCTACTCTACTCACCAGCTGCCTTGCTGCTCAAGGCTACGCATGTCTCAACCTGCAACTTGTAAAGGTTCTTCACCCTCACACCTATCTACTTCATTGCTCCAGAAGCTAAGTGCTTGGGTACGCCTTACCTCTATTGAAGATGACATCATATCCCTTGTCCTCAAGGGTGGCTACTAAAACAAGGTTCTTCTTCAAGCCTAGAAGGTAGAGGACATCATTGAGATGGAGAGGGCTACTGGACTCCCTCTCAAAGCAAACAGTACCAACTCCCCTGGATGTGTACTTCCCATCATCTCCTAGATCAATTTGAAATTGCATGTCCTTCTCCTTCAACATGCTGAAATACTCCCTGCTCCCGGTCATGTGGAAGGAATCAATATACCATGTGTTCCTCCTTACTGAGCTTGCCATGCAAGCTATCAATGAGAAATCTTTCTTGAACTGAGAAGCAAACCCATCTACCTCAACTGACGCAGCCACATGATCCTTGTTGGATCTCTTCTTTTGATTAGGACAATTAACAACATAGTGCCCAAACTCATGGCAGTGGAAGCACTTGATCTTACTCAGATCCTTCTTCTTCTTCTCGCCCTTCTAACTGGATTCGACCTTCCCTTAGCCTTTCTTGCCCTTGGCTTTGCCTGCAAGAGAAAAATTTTACTCGTCCTATGTCTTTGTTGATCTACCATCTCTGGTTCCTCTGTGGACTCTTCCTGAACACATTCAGTCCATAATCTTTCCCAACCAAGAAAATTCTCTCAGCGACTGACAACGACCTGGAAACCATACCAAGACTTATGAAGTCCTAATAGAGCAAATTTCACAAGGTCACTCTCTAGTACAGTGATACCCACACCACCTAGCTCATCTCGAACCTAAGTGAACTTCGAAAGATATGAGACGATGGGCTCTCCTTTACACATGTTGATGCTCCTAAGCTTCTCCTTGGGAGCTAACTTCCTGACATCACTGGTACCCTGAGGGAAATCCAAGATGGCCTTGAACATCTCATATGTTGTCTTCTTCTCATAGAGATTTGGAATTAATGTGATCTTTGACCCCCTTTAGAATAATCCTCTTTGCCTTGATATCATTCTTTAGTATGTTGGGCCAACTGTTGGGGATCTTGAGGTGGCGGTATTTGACTCTTGATAAACTCTCCCACCCCATTATCCTCCAACCAAGGTTGCTTGGGAGCAGGAGTAGAACCGAGAAGCGGGAGGGGGGAACGACATTTACAAAAGCTCCTAGGCCGGGAGTGAATTTTTATGTAATATATATTTTTATATATTTCGATGCATATAAGTCAAAAAAAGCATGTAGAATGATGAATTAGACATAAAAACACATAAAAGCATGGATTGAACCATAAACATCAATCATCTAGAAGTTATAATCTTTGTCAACCACGTCCACAAGTTAGTAACATACAGCATATCAAGTCTCATGATTCGTCAATCTTAAAGTTTCAAGCTTTCAAAATTCAATATATAACATTTATCATCATTGGTCACTAAAGTTGTACTTGTAACCATTACCATTACCAAGTAACCAAACTATAACAAAGAATATCTAACATGAAATTAAATGTTTCAACTTTCAACTTTCACGGAGCATCATATTCATAATTTATTACCAATGAGTTATAATTGCCAACTTCAAACTTAAAACTTAAATTGTCATATATTGTTTACAAAAAATATCATAATAAATATGAAAGAGTCAACAGTTATAAAAACTACTAGAAACTAGAAAAGACAAGTAAATCTATTATCTATTGCTTCCTTTGGCCCTTGCCACGAGAAATGTCTAATTTCTGAGAAGGTCGTGGTGGTCTACTAGGAGTCTCCTCCCACATAGTCGGATGACCATGTCCAAAACCAAAACCAGAAGGCACATGACCTCCACATGAGGATGTAGATGGAGGTGGCGGCAACAAAGGCAAAGATTGTGGAACTCAAGCACTGCTACTGGATGATGGGGGTGGCATGGCTGTTGTTGTTGCTTCATCATCATCTTTCAAAAGTTTCGTTTCCAATTCCTCTGGATGTAGAACTCCATCCTCCAAACTATCTCCCTGTGAATTGTTGTCCCAAGTCATATATGATGTATCATCACGAGCCCAGTGACAATAATATGTCAACAACCTCAAGTTGTAGTGTAAAAAAACCAAGCTTTCTGCCCAGTTTTCATTGAGGTTGTTTCTTCTCACATTATGGATGAAGCTATGGTGCTGCAATACCTCTCTACAGAAGTATTTACAACCTGTGAAAGCACCTTTTTTGTCAATTTTCCCAAAAGTCCATGGCTGCCATACATGTCCCACCATGTGACTGCACCCAATCTGTCCCTATCTTCCATTGCATGCAAAGAACCAATCACTCCAGTGTTAGTGAAGTATTTGCCTAATTCAAGACGCAATCTAACACACTCTTCTCTGTCAAGGACCGGCTTGTTTAATGTTGTCATATACCGATTTTGTACCTCTAGATCTACATCGAGTTTTGTCCTAACCCCACCCCCAGGTGCAGGTTTTCCCAACCACAATTGAGAATAGTATTTTGGTATAAGGATATACGCCAAGGCATGCAGTGGAACATTAACCTTATCCCACCGTGCACAACACAGAATTGTAAATAACACCATACAAGTTGGGATCCTTTTGCTGAACAATATCTTTTATATGCCACAACATGTTATCCATCTGCTCATACACCTCCCAAATCACTGTTGCATCTATATTTACAAAACAAATCATGTTATAAATGGGCTTGGAGTATTACAAAACATCCTTCACACGTGCCCAAAATAAACCATCAAGAGTAGTCCACTCCGCCTCTTCAAAACCTTGCCTGTCAAGAGTGGTTGGAGCCCTGCCCTTTAATACTTGTCAGTGTTGACTTGATACCATGCTAGCCAATGACTCTCTTACCTTCAAAAGGCACCTGAAAGCGAGGTAATAGCTAGCAAATCTAGTCTTTGTATTCTTCAAAACTCCAACCTTGAGTGACTATGGAAAGGCCCATGGTTATTGCGACGACTGGTAAGAAATTTTATCATTCTCTTGCCTCTCTTGCGCAAATCACCAATCCATATGTATTGAGGTTGTTTGTTCTTAATAATATCATGCATCAAAAGGTTCACTGTGTGAGCCAAACACCTAAACCAAAATATGTCGAGGTATTTATCCTCAATGATTGCGCACGTGTGAAGCATTATTAGTGATGACTTGGATGACATTGTATGGCCCAATACTTTCAATTTTTTGAAGTAATGGTTCTGTGATGTTGATGGCGGTCTTGAACTTTTCTGAGTAATCATATGTTGTGTTGTAGCTCCTAGAGACAACCCCCGGGTTGAGGAAAGGGTCAGTGCCTAGGACATCTTAGAGTGCTTTGAGGATTTGCTGAGATTTGTGTTGTACTCCGTATTTAATGTAATTGGAATTAGATTGATTCAGAACTTGGTTCAATGTAATGTCCCTAATTAAATTAATTTTGCTAAGATGAATTTCTATTTTTGCAATTTGGTGTTGGGAAATATTTTAGCATGTAAACTTAGGAAAGTGAGTGGAGGAGTCCCCACTTAATTTTTTGAGAGATCAAGACCAGCAACATTAGAGAAAACGAAAGATTAAATTGATAGTGGAATATGGGGCCCACATAAAGTACGCACCTGGGAAGGAAAGAATTTGAATTCCTTGAGGCAAATCAAATTGGTGGAGGGACCCACAAGGAATGCATGGCCAACAATTATAAAAGGAAGGAATGAGGGAGCAATAGGGGTCTTTTTGTCTATTTGAAAATCGAATTTGCCTTAGCTATTCAGCTGAGCCAATATTGTGTTGTTTACCACAAGAGCTTCTCAAGGAGAGAAGCTCAACTTTCTTCGACAAACTTCGAGTGCAACCCAAGGAAGACTTTCCTTCATCACTGAGACTGGAAGTAGCATGAGCTACAGATCCCACACATTTCTAGGGTAGAGTACGCAGTTTGGGAGCCACCACTGCACAGAGGGAGAAGTCACTTGTTGTTTGTGGAGCAGTGTTGTCGGGAAATTGACCGAAGAAGCTACAGGGATGTTCTGTCATCATTTTCAAGAGTGTGGAGGGCAGCTACAGCCAAGAGGACCAACCTACACGCAGTTCTCACTTCCTCATACACAGGATTGCGTCATCTCCTCCATGACTGCACAGTCATTGGAGTGAGACACTTTGGGGCAGCATCATCCGGGGGAGTTTGGAGCTGGGGTGCTAGGAAATCATTTGGAGGGTCATTTGAGGAGGATTGCTAGAGTTGGGAGAATTCGAAATTGGAGGAGGGCCAAACTATGAAGGGTCAAATTTTGAAGGTTGGAACAAATGGAAACCCTTTCTGGGTTTTTCTAAGTTTTGGGCAAGGAGCACTCTCCTAATTTTATAGAATTTTTTGAGCACTCCATAGTGGGAAAATCAGGGGGCAAAGTCAGGCAGTAGTGCAGTTTTGGAGCAGCAACACAGTTTTCTAAAGGAGCTTGCTATTGTAGTTGTATCAGAGCATGATCTTGACCAATTGTGGGGTTTCCAACAAGATAATGGAAGACTTGGTTGTGTGGTAAAAAGGGCGAGACAATGGAGAAGTGTTGATTGCGATATGCGGCTTTTATCCCAGATGCAATAAATTATAGGTTGCATTTCATAACATTTCGCGTCTGCCTAAATCACCAAAAAGAGATATTTGTATTGAAAAGAAAGGCTCCTGCTCGCTCTTCAGAAGACTTAAACGCTAAAGTGAAAGAAACCCCGATCACCACCAAAAAACAGGAAAACAGAGTTGTTTCGAAGTTTGAAGGGGCAGAAGCCAGGATTCGAATGCAACGATCAATTTATTCAAGCAAGACATCTGAAGTGACTATGTCGGCCCGTTTTCACATCAACCACCTTAAAATCACCCATTGCAACAATATGTGGCCTTCACAAGAGTTTTTCACAATAAAGGATGTTCTGACACCTCCTCCTTCTCCCTGGGATCCTCCTCTCTGCTCATTTACTCCAAATATTTCCGGATCGTGTTTAAGAGTTCGAAGAGGCAGCGCAACTTGAAGACGATCCCCTTCCTCGGCCAAGAAGGCAACCTGATCTGACAAAGAAGCCCTCGGCCCATGAATGCTCCTGTAAAAATCATTAATGTCTTGGTCATCCCCTTCTTATAAATAGGGGGTCCTGATATTGTAAAAGGGTTCGAAAATCCGGAGAGAAAAGGGTCGATTCTGTAACTCCTGTGATAGCTTATAGATCTTTAGAATACCACAAATTGGTGGTGATTCCTCCTTCTAAACTTTGCAGCTTGTTTGTCCTGTAAAATTACTTGTCTGTTTGTTCCTCAGTCCTCCTATTCATGCATCAATAAGCACTGTAATGTCTTTAAATTCTCCTGCATATTCATTTGTATTTCTTTAAATGCACATGCCTGTGTGAGGGTTCGAAATTACATTTGCAGCACTATATGATGCAAAGTCATCTTTTTTCTATTGTTTGTTCAGCACTCCCTTTTTTTAACTCAGAAAGTAGATCAACTTTATGGTTCCAGGCTCATGGTACGTGTATGAATTTCTTGGTGTTCCAAGCTCCATAATTCTGAGTTGCTTTCCTCACTTTGTCTATTATCATTTACTTTAAAACAATTTGATCAAACTGTGAAGTTCTGAAGGGCAAGGCTCCAGTGCTCCACTGCCTTGTTTTATTTCTGTGTATCAAGGCTTATATCATTGGCTTACATCTTTGGGAAGAAGAACCACTCTCTCGTGTTCATGTTTGAAACATAGGTGATGTCTCTTGTTATTCAAAAGTCATTTGAGACCAATGTTTTAAAACTCCGACTCGGCCGAGGGTCGACTCAGACTCCGACTCCAACTCGGTATCAACTTGGTCGGATCGATTTCAATGACTCGGTCGTTGTAAAAAATATATTAAATATTTATTTTTTCTATAAAAAAACATAATTTTAAAGATTTTCATTCATGTTTCCAAACACACAGCATTATAATATAGATGGAAGACAACATATGATCAAAGTAGGGTCATGAATATATCCATTATATCAAAATGGCGCCCAGTGCATTGTCCAATACATACATGATCAAAGATTCAAAACAAAAACACAACCAAGGAGGCTAGAAATGGCCTCTACAACAAAAGTAAACTGTGACCAGTACTACTGGGCCACTGGCTAGTAGTTACTGCCAGAGGAGCCAAGATCATGTAGATCAATCTCTGGATCATCATTAGAGTCAGACAGGGGGCCCCATGGCTCCTCCTCATCATCTCCAACTGCAACTGTAGAAGTGGTAGCACCAGCAAGCTGTGCAACAGATGCAAGCTGAGATAGAGAAGATATGCGACTGCGCTTCTGTCGTGGTTGAGCAGAGGAAGTGCCTACAACTAGAGTCCGACTCCTTGCTAGCTGTGAGGCTAAGGTTGGTAGTACAAGTGGATCGGGATATGCATTCAACTGAACATCATGTTTGAATGATGTCTCCCTATCTAAATCAAAATCAAGATCCTCATCAGGATCAAACTCTGTTGGATGACTCTCCACTACCCAATCTAATGTTGGATCAATGTCTTCCAACACAATGGAATCTGAATCAGGTCTTTTGTTCAGTAATTGGTTGTGTCTGAGCCGAAGGTCGTATTGGACATAGACTAGCTCATTTAATCGTTTTTTATCCAAACAGTTTCTCTTCTTTGTGTGAATCCTCTCAAAGACAAACCAATTGCGCTCACACCCAATAACACTGCAAGTTTGACACAAAATACGAATTGCAAACTTCTGCAATTCAAGACAATGGCCACCGAAAGCCTCCCACCATTGTGCTGCAAAAAGCATAGGAGTGTAATGAGTTAGCTCAACAAAATTACAAATTACATCCAACTTTCAAATTATAAACGATTTAACAAAATTTTAAAATACTATTAAGAATTCGAAAATTGAAATTTTTGTTTACCTGGCTCATCTGCTTCTCTTGCAATCTTTGCTAGGTTCTTCCCAAACGTACCGAAGGCATTACTGAAGGTCGTGACCTGTCGGTGTATCTCCAGTTGATCAGACTCCAATGGGATCATGCGATCAATGCAGTCAATTAGTCCATCTCTAACGTCCCCCTCAAAGCTCCTGATTCCTTAGCTTTATAATGATACCTTGGGTTCAAAAAATACCCAGCTGCATGTATAAGGGCGATGGAGTTGATTGTTCCAACTTTCATCAATGATTGCCCAAATGGGCCCATACTTAGCCACTTTATCCTTTTGCCCTCTTTATTTGCTCCTTTGCTTGATCCATAGCCTCATAAATGAAGCCCATAGCCAATCTTTCCCCATCCACCAACCGCAACACCTTAACCAATGGCTCAACAAGCTTCACAATCTTTACTGCCTTTCTCCAAAAAGTTTCTTCATTAACTTTCTTTTTCAATTCTTTTCCTTCCAGTTTGTGAGACCAATTGTTTTGATTCCATTCATCACTGGAAAACATCTATTGCAAGTTTCCATTTTGGGAAAGCATATATTGCAATGTCAAAAAATGAGTAGCAAATCTAGTGATGGCAGGCCTAATAATATCCCTGCCCCCAGTGTGTTTCCTCATGAGGCTCAAAATCCATGAATGATTGTAGATAAATTTTGTTATGCTTTTGGCATGATCTATAGTGTTTTTGACCCATTCTAATTTTTCAATATCCTCAAGCATGAGGTCTATGCACTATGTAGCACATGAGGTCCAAAAGATGGTCTTGTGTTTTTCCTCTAACAGTTTACTAGCAAGAACTGTTGAACTAGGTAGTCATTGATGTCAATATGGCAATATTCTGGATACTAGAGGATGACATGAAGCCAAGGGGATGCAGAGCAGATTCATGAAGAGACAGGAGCAAATGCCATCAGGATAGCCGAGCCATATATATATATATATATATATATATATATATATATATATATATATATGCGGAAACAGACATATATGCAAGGAGGTGGTCTTTGAAAGACACTGCCAAGCCAAGAGGAGTAGATGGAGACGAGAGGAGCAGACAGAGCCACCAAGCCATCGGAGAGCCATGTCAAAGCAAGAGGAACGTTGCCTGTAAAACAGGCATATCAGAGCAAATGGAGCAAATGGACCGAGAGAAGCAAATGGAGCAAGAGAAGCCAAGAGGAGCAATATATATAGAGCCATCGGTATATGCCAAAGAGGAGGTGCACATAGAGCCATCAGAGGAGCTACTGTTGAAATTTGGTACCGGAGGACAGGTGGTTCCCTTAGGCTTTGATCTTTGGCCTAGGGAAAAGTGTCCAAAAGAATTTAATTTTTTCTCCTAAAGTGACTTTATAATTTTATAAAGTTAAATCTAATTTAAAAGTGACTTTAAGTGATAAAGTTACTAAGTCTAATTTTAAAATAAATGAAAAATTAGAAAGGAAAAGTGACTTTGGAAATAAATGACTAAGTGGGTCTTTATTAAAGTGGGGTGAATTAAAAAATAGAAAGTGAGATTTAAATGAGCATTTAATCTCAACCATTGATCTAAATCTATTTCAGCCATTGGATTTAGAGATCACCCAAAAGTCACTTGGAGTTATATTAAAGGAGGAAAAAGTCATTCATTCTTTCATGAGCAGATTGGGAGAAGGAGAGCAAGAGAGCAAGAGAGATTTATGAGCAGGGAGGAGAAGGAGACAGCAGCTTGGCACACATTCCAAGGCAGCAGTTGAACAGATTTGTACAGCTGATTCAGCACATAGTGAAAGGCAGATTTTTGCACAAAAATCGAGGAGCAGTTTGCTGATTTTTCTACACACAAAACGGAGGTCGTACAGCATTTATTGCTGTCCTGTTTGTTGTAATTTCCAGATTGCTGTGAGGCACAGGAAAGGAGATAAGTTGTAAATTTGTTTGCTGATTTTTTGCTGAATAATTCTCACTGTAAAAAGGCAATTTTCAGAAATAAAGAAGAGCTCTTAAACTGGTTTTCCCCAAGAGTTGTAGGGGGTTTTTCCAGGGTCAAGTTGACCAAAAATATCAGTGTTTTAATGTGTTTTAATGGCTGTTTTTGATTGCTGATTTTTAATTCTGCAATTTCCAGCATTCTGAAAAATTTCCAGAATTTGTGTTTTCAGCAATATTTATTTTTTTCAGTCTGTTAAATGTATGGTTATGGGAATGGGCATTTAACTACATGGGAGAAATAAGGAGAAACTGAAAACCGGGGTGGGAAAACAGAGATTTTTTACATGGTATCAGAGCTTGAGTGCTGAAGGGCAGTTTGGGACAGCAAAAGGAAAAATTACAGTTGCTGATTTTTCACTCAGAAAATTCCAGCAAGCTGATTTTTTCATAAACAGCAGTTTTATCTTTACTACAGCAGTGCTATTTTTCAGTTTTAGGACAGCAGGATGTCGTTGGGATTGAGGGTGGAGGATAGGCTGGATGGGCATATAAATTACAGCGTTTGGAAGGAGAGAATGCAGAGTATCTTTGAGGAGGCAGAAGTCTGGGATATCATGGTGCATACCGCACAGAACCCTGTTGTTGTGCCCACTGATGTTACTCAGTTGGCTGAGTATAAAAAGAAGAACAATAAGGGTAAGAGGCTGATTCTAGACGGAATCAAAGACCATTGCATTCCTCATGTGAGAGGAAAGAGCAATGCCCATGAGATGTGGACAGCATTGTCCAATCTCTACCAAAGTACCAATGAGAACCGGAAGATGGTCCTGAAGGAGAAGCTGAAGAACATTAAGATGGGGAATGATAGTGCAGCTGGATATCTCACAAAGATTACCAATGTGAGAGATGAGTTGGCAGCGATTGGAGAGGCCATTCCATCCACTGAGTTGGTGCGTATTGCAGTGAATGGCCTCCCCCGTTCATGGTTGAACTTTGCTGATGGGGTTTGTGCATGTGAGACCCTTCCCACATGGGAGAGGTTTTGGGATGATTGTATTCAGACAGAGATCGGGAAAGGACAGCTTGGGGCAGCCAAGCCAGTTGAGCAGGATGAGGACGTAGCACTGGTGGCAAGAGGCAAGAAAGGCAAAGGGAAGAAGCAGGCTTCCACAAGCAGTGATGGGGGCAAAGGCAAAGGTAAAGGTAAACAGGGGAACACACAGAAGGACTATTCCAAGGTGAAGTGTTGGAATTGTCAAAAGATGGGACACTATGCAGTTGTGTGTCCGGAGAAGAAGAAGAAGAAGGGGAAGAACCAGGACGTGGCAGCTTTAGCAGAGATTGAGGACTTTGCAGGTCGTTTTGACCGGGAGTTTGCGTTCACTACGTGTGAGTCCTCTAGTGCAGGATCACCTGCCACACAGGTTCAGAGAGAGCATGTTTTTCCCTCGATTAGCGGAGCATCTTCAGGTATCTGGTATGTGGACAGTGGGGCTTCACGTCATATGACAGGAGTCCGTGAGTACTTCTCAGAGCTTTCAGAGAGTGGCACTGATATTGAGGTAGTACTCGGTGATGACAGAGTTGTTAGAGCAGACGGGGTGGGGACAGTGACATTTCAGAGGGAGTCCAAACCTCCCTTGAAGGTGTCAGAGGTTCTTTATGTGCCAGGGATGAGGAAGAACCTCATATCCGTCTCAGCTTTGGAGAACAGAGGATATGAGGTACTGTTCAGGGAAGGACAGGTGTTGATGTATCCCAGGGGCACTCCAGCTGATTCAACTAGAGTGATAGGTGTACGCCATGCAAAGGTGTACAAGTTTGCATTCCAACCCCTTTTGGCATTGAGAAGTAGTACCGACAGCAGAGCTAGCAGTTCTGAGCTGTGTGAGATTTGGCACCGCAGGATGGGACATATGTATCATGGAGCCTTGAGGACATTGCGGGAGATCACTACAGGTGTGCCAGATTTCAGTACTGATCACTTTGATACTTGCAGAGGTTGTGCGATGGGCAAGTTTGCCAAATCCTCTTTTCCCACCAGTGACAGCAGAGCGACGGGGATACTTGATTTGATTCATTCCGATGTGAGCGGTCGGACGTCTCATGTTTCCTTGAGTGGATATGAGTACTATGGGTTATTCATTGATGATCACTCCAGGAGGACCTGGATTTATTTTTTGAAGACCAAGAGTGAGGTCTTCAAGCGGTTTCAGGAGTTCAGAGCTCTTGTGGAGACTCAGACAGGTCGAAAGATCAAGTCCTTGAGGTCGGACAATGGAGGAGAGTACACCCTTGGAGAGTTTGTTGACTATTGTGCGGAGGCAGGCATTAGGAGGGAGTTCACTGTTCCTTACAACCCCCAGCAGAACGGAGTTGCAGAGAGGAAGAACAGATCCATCATAGGGGCTGCCAAAGCCATGTTACATGATCAGGGGTTGCCATTGTTCTTGTGGGCAGAAGCCTGCAACACAGCTGTTTACTTGCAAAACAGGAGTCCGCATCGTGCCTTGGGGCACATGACTCCGGAGGAGGCTTTCTCTGAGAAGAATCCTGATATTGGTCATCTTCATATCTTTGGATGCATAACATACTCCTATATACCCAAGGAGAAGAGGACCAAACTAGAGCCCACCGCAGAGAAGGGTATCTTTGTGGGCTATAGTGAGACCTCAAAGGCCTTTCGGATTTACATTCCTGCTCAGAGGAGAGTTGTTGTCAGACGGGATGTGAAGTTCGAGGAGGACAGAGCCTTTAGGAGGTCACGGGAGTTAGAGTATCTGGATCAGCCAGACCCTCAGCAGCAGTTGAGTCAGTCGCAGGGATCCAATGGGCAGGGATCAGAAGGATCAGGAGGTACATCTATGAGGATGTCAGGTCCGTCAGTGAGCAGTGGCTCATCGAGCCAGAGGGGTGGTGCTCCGGGCAGCATGCAGAGTAGTTCACAGAGCAGTTCACTAGGGAGTCCACTGATGGACAGTTCACACGGTACCTCAGCTTCTACAGGTTCAGGTGCAGGCAGGAGGACGGCAGACAGACAGTCAAGAGTTCAGGCTACTGATGATGATGAGGAGGAGTTTCATTCTCCGGTGGGAGAAGTGCGCTCAGGGAAGAGGAAGCCCAAGTGGCTTCAGGACACCTTGAGAGATGCCACATCTGTTGCTGAGCCGAAGAGGCCGGTCAGAGAGAGTAGACCACCTGAGAGGTTTTGTAGCTATATGGCGATGGTTACCAGCATCCTTGACTCTGAGCCTTCTAGCTATGAGGAGGCAGCTAGCCAGCAGGTCTGGAGAGAGGCCATGCAGGAGGAGTATTCTTCTATCATGAAGAATGATGTTTGGGAGGTGGTGCCGAGGCCTGAGGGCAAATCCGTGGTTACTTCCAGATGGCTTTACAAGGTAAAGCATGTTGCAGATGGCAACATTGAGAAATTCAAAGCGAGGTTTGTGGCTAGAGGGTTCTTCCAGGTAGAGGGAGTTGATTATGAGGAGACCTTCGCTCCCGTGGCTCGATATACTTCGATCCGCTCCATTATATCGATAGCAGCAGAGATGGGTTGGAAGATCCACCAGATGGATGTGAAGACCGCATTTCTCAATGGCTTCATACAGGATGAGGTGTACATTGAGCAGCCACAGGGCTTTGAGGTGCATGGGAAGGAGTCCCATGTGTGCAGATTGAAGAAGGCCCTTTATGGCCTGAAGCAAGCTCCCAGAGCTTGGTACTCCAGGATAGATGCATACTTGCAGGGGATGGGTTTCACAAAGAGTGAGGCAGATCTGAACCTTTACTTTATTGTGATTGGTGAGGAGCCTCTCATTCTGATGCTGTATGTGGATGACTTGATCATTACAGGTGCAGAGAGACTCATAGAGCACTGCAAGAGAGATCTTGCGGCGGAGTTTGAGATGAAGGACATCGGCTTGATGCATTACTTTTTGGGTTTGGAGGTGTGGCAGGAGGAGGGGCATTTCTTCCTGGGGCAGGGGAAGTATATTGTGGACATCCTTAGCGGATTCCACATAGAGGATTGTAGACCCATGTCGACACCGATGATCACCAACTGGAAGAAGCTTCATGCTTCGAATTCCGAGTTGGTGGATCCCACATTGTACAGGCAGCTGATTGGTTCCTTGATGTATTTGGTCAACACTAAACCAGATATCTGTTTTGCAGTCAACACGATGAGTCAGTTTATGTGTGAGCCTAGGAAGGTTCACTGGGTGGCTGCAAAACACATTTTGCGGTACTTGCAGGGGACAGTGGATTATGGTTTGGACTACAGGCAGGGAGATGGAGTGAGATTGGCAGGATACACTGATTCTGATTGGGCAGGTTGTGCTTCTGATAGGAAGAGCACTTCAGGGTGCTGTTTTGGGTTGGGTTCAGCAGTAGTGTCATGGTTCAGCCGGAAGCAGCAGTCAGTAGCACTGAGTTCAACGGAAGCAGAGTATATGGCAGCCAGTCTAGCTAGTTGTGAGGCTATCTGGCTTCGCAAGATGTTGTTTGGCTTATTTGGTCAGCCGTTGAGACCTTCAGTGATTTACTGTGATAATCAGAGTTGCATTAAACTCACGGAGAACCCAGTATTTCATGACAGGTCAAAGCATATCGGGATCAGATATCATTTCATCAGAGACTATGTTCAGAAAGGAGTTGTGAAGCTTGAGTATATTTCCACTGATGAGCAGGTTGCAGATATTCTTACCAAAGCCTTACCACGGGGCAAGTATGTCTACTTCAGAGACAAGATGGGTGTGGTGAGGAACACCTTCCTCGGTAAGAGGGAGTGTTGAAATTTGGTACCGAAGGACAGGTGGTTCCCTTAGGCTTTGATCTTTGGCGTAGGGAAAAGTGTCCAAAAGAATTTAATTTTTCTCCTAAAGTGACTTTATAATTTTATAAAGTTAAATCTAATTTAAAAGTGACTTTAAGTGATAAAGTTACTAAGTCTAATTTTAAAGTAAATGAAAAATTAGAAAGGAAAAGTGACTTTGGAAATAAATGACTAAGTGAGTCTTTATTAAAGTGGGGTGAACTAAAAAATAGAAAGTGAGATTTAAATGAGCATTTAATCTCAACCATTGATCTAAATCTATTTCAGCCATTGGATTTAGAGATCACCCAAAAGTCACTTGGATCACCCAAAAGTCACTTGGAGTTATATTAAAAGAGGAAAAGGTCATTCATTCTTTCATTAGCAGATTGGGAGAAGGAGAGCAAGAGAGCAAGAGAGATTTCTGAGCAGGGAGGAGAAGGAGACAGCAGCTTGGCACACATTCCAAGGCAGCAGTTGAGCAGATTTGTACAGCTGATTCAGCACATAGTGAAAGGCAGATTTTTGCACAAAAATCGAGGAGCAGTTTGCTGATTTTTCTGCACACAAAACAAAGGCCGTACAGCATTTATTGCTGTCCTGTTTGCTGTAATTTCCAGATTGTTGTGAGGCACGGGAAAGGAGATAAGTTGTAAATTTGCTTGCTGATTTTTTGCTGAATAATTCTCACTGTAAAAAGGCAATTTTCAGAAATAAATAAGAGCTCTCAAACTGGTTTTCCCCAAGAGTTGTAGGGGGTTCTTCCAGGGTCAAGTTGACCAAAAATATCAGTGTTTTAATGTGTTTTAATGGCTGTTTTTTATTGCTGATTTTTAATTCTGCAATTTCCAGCATTCTGAAAAATTTCCAAAATTTGTGTTTTCAGCAATATTTATTTTTTTCAGTCTGTTAAATGTATGGTTATGGGAATGGGCATTTAACTACATGGGAGAAATAAGGAGAAACTGAAAACCGGGGTGGGAAAACAGAGATTTTTTACAGCTACAAGAGCAAGAGGAGCCATCGGAGGAGCTATCGGAGCCATACTTATAGACCATACATATATGCCAAAGAAGAGGAGCAATGGAGCAGACAGAGTTAGCGGAGCTACAGGAGCAAACAGAACATATATATATGCCATATCGAAGGAGTGTCAGAGCAGAGGAGCCATATCGAAGACAATACTTCATATATATATAGTTGTGTTTAAAGCCAAACTTTCATCAAAGCGGGAGAATACATAGGAGCCGTTTGATCTGCCAGATCAACGGTCCAGAAGAAATCGCAGAGGAGCAGAGAATCCTTATCGCATCGGCGAAAGTCCCTTGGAGTCATCGGAACTGTTCAAGGTGCAAGCTCCGAAATCCGGAGCCGAAACTCTTATCAAGCAAAATAGAAAGCATATCGGGTCTGTGCAGGACTTGTATCATTTCGGAGGTAGCAATCAGTGAAATCGCCGAAGGACCCGAAGCCGAAACTCTTATCAAGCAAAATAGAAAGCATATCGGGTCCGCGAAGGACTTGTATCATTTCGGAGGTAGCGATCAGCGAAATCGCCGAAGGACCCAGAGCCGAAACTCTTATCAAGCAAAATAGAAAGCATATCGGGTCCGCGGAGGACTTGTATCATTTCGGAGGAAGCGATATGTGACATCGCCGATAATTGGAGCCGAAATATTATAAAACAGAACCTAAAGGAGCGTCGGGTCCGCAGACCCTTTGTATTACAAAACTGCCGATGCGAACCTGCCGAAAAGCCGGACCCGAAATCATTAAGAAGCAGAGTATAGAGGGTCGTCGGGTCCGCAGAACTATCACATCGCAAGAGGCCGCGAAAACCCCGACATCCTGGACCCGAAGTCATTTTAGGAAGGGATGTAATCGGCATATCGGGTCCGCAAGGGCGTCGGAGGTCGGAGTTAAGGGATTAATTGGGATCGCCGAAATCCGGACCCGCCGATAATTATAAAGGTGGGCGGATAAGATTTGAAATCCGCGAATGTTCATATTGAGCAGAATTACATGGGTTCCCGTGTATTAAAATATATGTGACCGCGGGGTTTTATAGTGTTGGCCATATATTTGTATATGTGCATTTCCGTGGGGCTTTAAAGCTTAGCCCGATAATTAACACGCGGTTGGGCAGTGGCTTCCGATGGGTGATTAAAAGCGCCGATAAAAAGGTGGCTCTGATTCTAAGTAAGTCCAAGGTTTATAGAAGGCACATAGCCTAAGGAAAGCTTTCGATAGACATAAAAACGGTGATAAAAGGGTGGCTCCGATTCTTAAGTGTGGAGGCAAAAACACTGTGAGGAACAGTCCCGATAGTGCGGGAGACCAAATCATGGCGATTATGATTATGATAAGGACGTGGTTGTCCGTTAAAAAATGCCATCCCTATGTATGCCCACAATCATTGGCAAAGCAGCGCTGTTACAAGTTTTTGAACTTGTGTTCTCTACGGATGACTCGATCCTTGCTCATTGATTCAACGTGTCCTGTGAAAACGAATGGACAGAGGAAGCTACAGCGACAAACAAGCCAACAAGTGAGGAAGCTGAAGCAGGCGAGAAGGAAGCCGAAGAGCCAGCAAGAAAGAGGAAACGAATGGACAAAGACAGGTATGCATAAAACAGTAAACAGAGGACTACATGGTGTGATGGTTGTTGAAAACAAACCAGAATATGAGGTAGCAGAAGCAGCAGAGGTGGTGGAGCATTGTTTGAATTTGCTAGTGAACACTGTTGCGGCTGTTGAACACTGTTGGAGCTATTGTGGGGGTGAAGAACCAGAGTGTGAGGTAGTAAAAGCAGCGGAGGCTGTAGAGGCTGCAGAAGCAGCGGAGGTTATAGAGGCAGCAGCAGCAGAAAAGGCTATTGGAGACTATGCGTGGGCAGTGTGCAGAGCTGTGAAGACTCATCCATAAGAAGACATGGTTGTCATTGATACTATAGTTTGGAGACTACAGTGAAGCTGTAAATAGACAGAACTCAGCAGAGAAGAGTTCTGAGAGCAGAAGGATTGGAGTCCTTGGGGTTGGAGCCTTAAAAGTGAGAAGGATGGGAGTCCTTGAGGCTGGTGCCTCAGAAGTGAGATTGGATTGGAGTCCTTGGGGTTAGTGCCTCAAAAGCAGGAAGGATTGAAGTCCTTGGGAGTTGGTGCTCTTAAGTCCAAGATTGATGTCTTGGGAAAATAGAGTTGGTGCTCTGGAGGTTGGAGCCTCACCAAAGTCCAAGTTGGAGCTTGGCAACCGATTGTGACCATCTATATATTGTATTTATTTTACTGCACAGTTATATTAATAAAAGCATTTATTCTTGTTGTTCATATTGTGTTCTGAATATATATGTTTTAACTGGTAAAACAATAGTGGGAAAAAGAAATACTGATTCACCCCCCCTCTCAGTATTTCCAACAAGAACATAGTTAGAGGCATTATCTGTGATGACTTGAACAACATTAGCCACCCCCACCTCCTCAACAACCTAATCCAATAGCTGAACAACAATTGCCCATCTTTTAACTTATCAGATGCATCAACTGATTTTAAAAACATGGTTCCTCGTGGGTAGAAGATAAGAAAATTTATGATGGTACAGTTTCTTTGATCAGTTCATCCATCTGACATGATGGTATATCCTGTTCTTGCCCATGAGTCCTTGAAATCTTTCAAATACTCATTAATGGATGAAATCTCTTTCTGCAAACTATACCCCCTTAACTCATGCATGGTAGGGCCTTTGAAGCCTTTCCCAGCAGCATGTATGGCATCAAACATAGGTTCATAATATGGTGAACGAAAAGCATTGAAGGGGATATCAACATCATACCATCATCTAGCTATGTAATCACAAGCAGTCTCCCTCAATTCTTTCTTCCAATGGTCCTCTAAAGTGGGCTGCATTTGACTTTTACTAGCTTGAGGACCATGTGCACTTTTGGAGAGGAGGGAGTGAAATAACTTTTGATAGTCATATCACCCTTTTCATTCTACCCTTTCCATTTTCTTGAATAGAATCAAAAGAGGGAGGAACATATCGAAAAGGGCTGGAATCAGTACGAGGGATAGAGGAAGAACCCTCAAAATCATAATGGGGGTTGACAGCCATCATTTTTTGTATCTCCCTCTTCCTCCCAATTTCAGCCTCTAACTATTTTTGCCTAGCCTTATCTTCTTTAAACTTCTCAAAGTTGGCTAACAATTCCTTCCTAATCTCCCCAATTTTTGGTGAGGTACATGGAGTAATTTGGCCTCTAATCCCCGCCAAGTGTTGTTTCAGCCTATTAATGCCCCCATGACCTTCCTTAGTTTTCCTATGGCAAAATTTGTAATGCATTTGACTATCAACCATTTCAACATATGCCCAAGCAGCATCTTTCACTCTAGGTACCATTTTCTGACTTGGAAATGAAAGCAAACAATCTAAAAATGAAAAAAAAAAACATTGATTCAATGTTCATTTCTTTCACAAAAAACACTTTTTAAGATTTCTAGATATGCACCTAAAATTTAATAAGATAAAACAGATTTGTACAAGTGAAAAAAAATACCTCCAGGCACAAACTGTCTCCTCAAGCTTGCTCCAAGAAATCAACTCCTCAATGCTGCTCCAAATGGCTGCCCAAGAAGCTCCTCACTCCAGCTACAATGCTTGCCCAAGACTCCTCACTGCTGCTCCAAAAACAAACTCAACAACTCCTCACAAAATCTCACTGAAGTTCTCACTCAAATGCATGAGATGGCTGTGAGAGAATGAGAGGAGTTGAGTGGGTTAAATAGGGTTTGGGAGAGGGGAATGGACCCCAAAGACCAACTAACCAATTAATAAAACCATTTGGAGTCCCCCACACTCAGCAAAAACATAAAAAAATAAAAAAAAAGTGGTTTTATGGGTTTACTGGCCACTGTCCGTGACCCGGCCGGGTTGATACGGACTCGGCCGAGCCGGTCGAGTCATGTAATGACTCGGTCGGCTCAGTCTTAACCCGGCCAGCCGAACTGGTTCAGAGGTCGGGTTGCAAATTTTTTTTTCGGCTTGGACCAACTCAGACAAGTCGGTTTCGAGCCGTCCGGCTTTTAAAACAATGTTTGAGACACACTGATCTTGATGACCCTAGGCACTGATCTTATCAGCAATCCAAGGCTGTCTCTAGGGGGCTTTCTCTGTATTATGCTACATTTGTGCTACATATGCAAGTTTTAGCTACAACAGTGCGTATGCACTGTAATGGGTGAACCATAGACAAACCCATGGCTCGAGGGAGAGTGAGTAGCATTGAGGGAAAAATGACCTTCACCCACTTTGATGGCTCAGCTAGGAGTTCTGTCAGAAATTGGTTACAAGAACTGGACACATATTTCTAGCTAAACCCCATGAGGGAGGCAGATGTTATTAGACATGCCACCTTGCACTTGGATGGAGATGCTATGGAGTGGTGGTACCGAGGATTGATGCCTTTGGGCCATGCACATATCACATCTTACAAAAAGTTCACACAAAGGTTCGTGGAGAGTTTTGACCGAAAGGACGCTAGACCCCCTCAAAGTGAGTGGGCAGGACGAGAACCATTAGAGGGTGAGACCAGGGGGCGTTTCTACTAATGGAGACCAGAATTTGGATGTCAGGAGCTTGAGGAGGAAGTTGAGCAGGAGAACATGCAAGATGGTGAGGGGCACATCGATATACCTGATGTGGCACAGGAGTCACCATTGTTGGAGGCCTCTTTGGTAGCTCCAGCTGACACCTTGGTTGAGGGAGTAGAGCATACACTCAAAGGGCCATCTATTGATGAGATGCCAACAGTTGATGAATGTTAAGTTATGGTATGTTCTATGCTTATAACAGTTTACTTCTTTTACTTATTATATTCCACAGATTAGCAATCACATGTACATAAAGTAAAGTGCGGATAGAACATTAAACAATCGACAGAAAACAAGCCAAGACAAGAGACACAAGATGTGGCGGCTAGCCAGGGACAAACCCCACAATGTGTAGGGTTACCCTTCGATCAAATCTTCTTTTATCTTCAATAATTCAGCAGAGAGAAATAGTACAATAAATCTGATTTATATCAACAGTAGCAAACCCTAAATCAGCAACATCAGCATTAGCGGCTTCATCATCAAAACTAAGGCAGTTGATATCTCACAAACCGACCGTCGGATCGACTTGATTCCACCACCAAAAAATGCGGCCTTCAAAGGAGATCCAGATGGACCTATAGTGCAATTCTGAGGAGATCTGATGGTCAACGCCGGTCAAAATTTGGATCTGCAGTTGCAGCTTCAAGTTCAGCAACTTCCTTCCACATGTGTGAGAGAGAGACCCTTTTCTGCGCAGTAGAGAAGAGACTCTTTTCTGCGCAGTAGAGAGAGAGATGTGATGAGATGAGTGAGTGCAAATGAGGAAAAGTCCTCCTGTATTTATACACAACGTTGATGTTTGAATAGATGCGACTGTTGGGCTTCTGAGCCTACATGAGTTGTAGGTCAGCTTGATAATAATTCCATAATCAAAATAAATTCATATCTCCATAAATACTTATCGGAATCGGATGATCTTTAGATCAATCCTACACCTCTCGACGAGAGGAATCTAATAAAAATATTATTAGCCATGAATAAAATGACCCACATGAAGTTTGGCCCTAATTGCCAATTTAACACTCCCTCTCAACTAGGGAGAACTTCATCTGCAATCTGTCTGTCGATCGCTACTATTCATCCATCAAATGCACTACCCTGTACAGCCTAACCCTAGCCCTGCTCTGCTCTATTCTGCTTGTTCTGCTTGGACTTGTTCTGCCCTGTACTGATGTGTGTTGCTCTGCTCTGTTCTGCTCTTCTCTGTTCTGTTTTGTTTTGCTTTGCTTTTGTCTGAATTATGAAGAAGAAATGATCGAGGATGTGTCATACTGACTCAAAGTCAGTCTCAGAGTATGTACCATTGGTCCCAGACTAGTCTCAACCGACCCGAAGTCAGTGTCAGTATGTACAACTCCTACCACTAGTCCCAGACCAGTCTCAACCGACCCGAAGTTAGTGTCATAGTATGTACAACTCCTACCACTGGTCCCAGACCAGTAACATCCTCCACTAACTCAAAGTCAGCCTCAGAGTGTGTACCACTGGTCCCAGACCAATAAAAACTAACCTGAAGTCAATGTCATAGAATGTACCACTCCTACCACTAGTTCCAGACTAGTATCATTGATCTCAAAAATGGAGGTCATCCTAGCGTAGGGAGAACGGTAGATACAGCGATGCATCCATCGGCACTACTATGGTCCCTAACTTCATTTCCCTGCTCATTGATCAGATGAGAGGTACTTCCCATGAGTCCCAGACTGCATGGGTAGGATGCCTCGACAGGAGAACTAATCAATCTTGTCCTCACAAGAGAACACGTCAATCCTGCTACAATCGTAGAGAACACATCAATCCAGGCCTCACAAGAGCACACATCAATCCTGCTACATAGTCGCCACAGGGTGTACATATATACCACCAGGGGATAGTGAATCATCCTGTGGTCATATGTTGCTCCAAGAAGTACCCCGCACCCTCCCGGAGCTCCCAAAGCTCAATGCATCATACAGGACCCTCATCGGAGAGTCTTTGAACAACTCCAAGTTGTTCTCAGAAAGTCAGGAATTTTACTTTCCCAAGAGGCTTTGTCAGAATGTCGGCGACCTATTCATCTGTACCGATATGTTGGAGCCTTATAGCTCCCCGCTGCACCATATCTCGAATATAGTGGTACCTGATATCGATATGCTTGGAGTGATCATGAAATACGGGATTCTCTGACAAACGAATCCCTCTCTAGTTGTCACATAGGATCACGGTGGTATCCAATGTAAATCCAAACAGCTCACTGAAGAGCTTTCTCAACCAGACTGCTTCACAGGAGGTGATGTTAGCAGCAATATACTCTGCTTCGACGGTGCTCAAGGCCACCGATTTTTGCTTCCTGCTCATCCAGGATATCGAAGCAGATCCCAAGGAGAAACAACACCCGGACGTGTTGTTATGGTCCTCCACATTCCCTGCCCAATCAGCATCTGTGTATCCAAGTAGTCTCACAACTCCGGCAGTGTATCTTAACCCATAAGTGATTGTGCCTCAAAGATATCTTAATAGATTCTTGGCACCAATCCAATGTATGTGGTGGGGTTCAACCATATGTTGACTCAACGTGTTGATTGCGAAGCATATATCTGGACGGGAGTTCACTAAGAACATTAATGCTCCAACGAGTTGTCGATACTCGATAGCATTTCGTAAAACAGGTCCAGCAGCACTACCGCTTAACTTCTTGAAGTCAAGCTCCATCGGGGTAGTTACAGGCTTGCAGTCCACCATACCAAATCTTTCCAATATTTTCACCACATATTTCCCTTGAGATAGGAAAATTTCCCTTGGCTTCTGCCACACTTCAAGTCCTAGGAAATATTGCATCGGTCCTAGGTCCTTCATTTCAAATTCAGAAGCCATCTCCCTCTTACATTTGTGAATGAGAGGGTCTGCACCTGTTAGAAAGAGGTCATCCACATACAGCACCAGTATGAGAGGTTTGTCATTTTCAACCTTAAAATAAAGGTTAGGATTGGCTTCACTCCTAGTGAATCGTAGCTTCATCAAGTAGCTATCAATCCTCTCATACCATGCTCGGGGTGCTTGCTTCAGCCCATAGAGAGCCTTCTTCAACCTGCATACATGAGATTTTCGATCATAAATCTCAAATCCTTCAGGTTGCTCCACGTAGACCTCTTCTTTGATCGAACCATGCAAAAACGTGGTCTTGACATCCATCTGATGTAGGTTCCATCCTTGTGAAGCCGCAAGGGCTATGATCGAGCGGATGGTCGTATATCTAGCAACAGGTGCAAATATCTCATCATGGTCTATACCTTCCTTCTGGGAGAAACCACGAGCAACGAAACAAGCCTTATACTTTTCCGTACTTCCATCTGCTGCATGCTTTATCTTGTAAAGCCATTTTGACGTGACAATTGTCTTGTCCTAGGGTCTGGGAACTACTTCCCAGACATCATTCTTCATAATAGACTCATATTCTTCGGTCATAGCATCCTTCCATACTTGATGCTTGATGACATCTGAGAATGATGAAGGCTCATTTTGTATAATCGTGCTCACGATGGTCAGGTATCCCTGATACCTGTTAGGTTTCTTACTTTCACAGAAGGTTCCTCGGGGTGCAGCATGTCCTTCAGCATCATCAAGTATCCCCTAAGCCATGAAGACCTTTTCCTGAAATAGGAAGGCTCATGTGGAGGAGGATCAATCGGATCCACGGGTTCTTCCACATCAGGCATTGATTCATCATCCTTTTCTTTTGGTTCCCTGGTGTCAGCTTCTTGAGAGCTCCTCAAAGTCGGAAGATTGTCCACCTTGCTGAGAGCCATATCTTCATCAAAAGTGACATCATGACTAATCACGATTTCCCTTTGACCGGCTACATAGATTCTATATCCTTTAGTATTTTCACCATAGCCCACGAAAATTCCTTTCTTTCCAGATGCACCCAATTTATTTCTTTTCTCTTTCGGCACATGAAAATATGCAGGGCTTCCAAAAATTCTAAAATGAGAAACATCAAGTTTCTTACCGGTAAACATTTCTTCAGGAGTCTTGGAACCCAATGCTTGATGAGGGCATCGCTTTTGTACATATACGGCGGTATTTGCAGCTTCAGCCCATAGGAACTTCGAAAGTCTTTGATCATGTAGCATGGCCCGGACAACTTCCATAATCGTATGGTTTTTCCTTTCCGCCACACCATTCTGTTCAAGGGTATATGGTGTAGTAGTCTCCCTCTTGATGCCAGCCTCTTTATAAAAGTTATGAAACTCATTAAATTCATATTCAATCCCATTATCAGTTCTTAAGATCTTGATCTTCTTTTCGGTTTGATTCTCAATCAGGGCTTTGAAGTGTCGAAACCAAGAGAACACTTCATCCTTCTTTTTCAAGAAGTATATCCAGGTCTTTCAAGAATAGTCATCTGTAAAAGTAAGATAATATGAATATCCTCCCAAGGAGTTCACAAAAATCATACCAGATATGTCTGAGTGAACTAGTAATATATCGGACGTCTTGCTTTGACTTGAGGGGAATGGTCCCCTTTTGAGCTTTCCTTCGGCACATCCCGGACATACACCTTCTTTCTCTACTCGGAATTCGGGCATCCCTGTTACCATCTATCTTACATCGGGTAGAGCTTTGTAATGTAGGTGGGCAAAACTTCGATGCCAAAGTTCGGACTAAAGAGATGTGTCACAAGACATGACACCTAGCGGACTTCCACCGACCTGATATAAAGAATCAACTCGAATCCCAAGAGTGAAAGCATTTTTAGCATTATTTTTCCATATACGTACCTTGCCATCACTAAAGGTTACCTTGTAGCCTTTGTCTTCCGTTACCGAGATAGATACCAGGTTCCTTTTGAGATCAGGTACATATAATACATCTTGTAAGTGGATCGTATTACCTTGATTCAATTTGAGAGAAACATTGCCTACACCTTTCACAAGGTATTTCATGTCATCTCCAAGGACAATTTCCAAATAGTTTCTTTCTCTATCAGATTATGGAGAACTTCCTTGTAACCAGTGAAGTGCCTAGAATTTCTAGCCTTCTTGAATGGTTGTCCTCTTCCTTGATTTCCAGCACTCCTTTTACCTCTGCTATTAGATTTGCCATTTCTTTGATTGTCGTGGGAGGGATTTTGATAATCGTCTAGGTGAGAGTCCTTTCTATCAGGCATTCCCTTGCACAGTGACCTACTTTGTTGCAAATGTAGCATCATCCTTTTCTTCCACCCTTAGGTCCAGCCTTTCTTTTCGATTTAGACCCAGAATTATTTATTTTCTTAGCATGAGAAGAAAAGGCAGCAGGAGGACCTTTAGGCAAGGGCATTTCTTGCTCTTCTACCCTTGTTTCTTCTTGAATGCATCTAGCCATTAATTCCTCGAAACCAAGAATTACATTATTGTTCAGAAGAGTAGTCCTGAACACGTACTATTCGAATGGTAATCCTCCAAGAGTCGTGAGTGCCATTTCTCTGTTAGTAATAGTCTCCCCAATAGATAGGAGATCGTTCTTGATCTTGGTGATTCTTAAGAAGTATACTTGCATACTCTCATCTTTACTCTTCTTGATTTCCCTCAGCTTATTTCTAAGAAACAAAACTTGATTTGCATCATTAACTTTAAATAAACTCACCAATCTATCGTAGATTTCCTTGGAGGTGTCCAGTTCAGAGATGTAGGCCACCAAGTGCTTGTCGATAGAGTCCCGAATGATCTTCTTTGTTTTGACTTCTCCATTTTTCCATTTGTTCCAGGCAGCAGCGGATGCATTTGATGGAGGCTCAACAGTATTGCCTCTTACATGGTCCAGCACTCCTTGATCTTCTAGGGTCAGATCGATAGGGATCTTCCATCCATGATAGTCAGCTTTCTCACGGAGCTTGTCTTCGGCAAGAAAGAGTGTTGAGGACCCCATAGTTCTTTTAGGATGCCCTTGCCAATCTTCTCTTTGGTGATTGCTCTTGCTCTTGCTTGGGCTTTGTCTTCACCTCAGCTCTGATACCATGTTCAATTATGGTATGTTCTATGCTTATAACAGTTTACTTCTTTTACTTATTATATTCCACAGATTAACAATCACATGTAAAGTAAAGTGCAGATAGAACATTAAACGATCGACAGAAAACAAGCCAAGACAAGAGACATAAGATGTGGCGGCTAGCCAAGGACAAACCCCACAATGTGTGGGGAAACCCTTTGATCAAATCTTCTTTTATCTTCAATAATTCAGCAAAGAGAAATAGTACAATAAATCTGATTTATATCAACAATAGCAAACCCTAGATCAGCAGCATCAGCATTAGCAGCTTCATCATCAAAACTAGGGCAGTCAATATCTCACAAACCGACCGTCGGATCGGCTTGATTCCACCACCAAAAAATGTGGCCTTCAGAGGAGATCCAGATGGACCTACAGTGCAGTTCTGAGGAGGAGATCTGATGGTCAACGCTAGTCAAACTTTGGATCTGCAGTTGCAGCTTCAGGTTCAGCAGCTTCCTTCCACGTGTGCGAGAGAGACCCTTTTTTGCGCAGTAGAGAAGAGACTCTTTTCTGCGCAATAGAGAGAGAGATGTGATGAGATGAGTGAGTGCAAATGAGGAAAAGTCCTCCTGTATTTATACACAACGTTGATGTTTGAATAGATGCGACTGTTGGGCTTCTAAGCCTATATGAGATGTAGGTCGGCTTGATAATAATTCCATAATCAAAATAAATTCACATCTCCATAAATACTTATCGGAATCTGATGATCTTTAGATCAATCTATACCTCTCAACGAGAGGAATCTAATAAAAATATTAGTATCCATGAATAAGATGACCCACATGAAGTTTGGCCCTAGTTGCCAATTTAACAATGAGGTAACCAGTGCTATGACCCAGTTTCTAGGCGATGGCTGCCCACAACAGGTTGATGATGTGCCTGGAGGCATACTTGTCATTGAGGAGGTACCAGAAGAGACAGAGAAGTCCAAAGCGGTGACCGAGTTTACAGAGGGTAGCCACCCTCCACAGTTTCATCAATTCTGGGCTAGCCTTCTAGCATTGAGAAAGAAAGCCACGACATTGCGAGAGGCCATTCTGCAACAGAATGAGCAGTTGGAGGGCATGAGAGTGGTTTGTGCTGAGTCAGTGACAAAACTGACTCGCATTGGGGAACGGTTGGGTTCCCTAATTGTTTAGCTGGAGTGCACATTGGAGCGATGAGGCAACCCTCCTCAGAGATGCATAGATGAGGCCAGTAGCACTAGCAGGTTACCATTACACATTGGAGTGGGAGAGGCAGAGTCACCTCAACATATTTTATGTGTGGACCAAGATGGTGAGATGCGGCGACATGAGTTGCACAAGGTGCATCCTTGGCAAGATGGAGGGTTAGTTCCATGTACGAGAGTTTATGCTCTCGACCCTTCCATTGGGGTTGGATGACGAGAGATTCTGAATTGGTGCTCAATGGAGTGGGCTAACCATATGGGGTTGATCATAGGTCAGGGTGAGAGTCAGCAAGCACGTTTAGGCATCGGGGATACTGGAGGCCCAGGTTGGCATTGGGATCAAGGTGGGGTGTGTCTTATGCAAATCTCACAAGTAGATTGTACGCCATTCCTTGGTATTAAACCATACTACTAATTGATAAAAGATCAACTATGGAACACAACTTGTCCAGCACTTAATTTGAAACTAAAATATGTGAATTATTTGTAATATAGATTCTATTATCAGATCATTCAAGGAAAAGTCACTTATTTGTCCACTGTTTTGTAACTTGCATTATCACATCTGTACATCAACAATAACCGAATATACTTAACATTATCCAGACTACCCACCCCAACAAATCTCATATCCACACTAAATCACATTGCATGAAACATTAACCATAATCCCATGTAACTGAATAAGACGTTCACGTATACTCTAACTGAAAAAGGAGAAGCATACAAAGACTCAAGGATACAATATATATCCCCATGATAATCAAGAACAACCTTCCAACCAACTTAAGATATATGGATTAAATATGTAAAATGCATCACTTAGAAAAGTACATGACACCTATGAACACCAGATTACCCACCCCAACAAATCTCATATCCACACTAAATCACATTGCATGAAACATTAACCATAATCCCATGTAACAGAATAAGACGTTCACGTATACTCTAACTGAAAAAGGAAAAGCATACAAAGACTCAAGGATACAATATATATCCCCATAATAATCAAGGACAACCTTCCAACCAACTTAAGATATATGGATTTAATATGTAAAATGCATCACTTTGAAAAGGACATGACACCTATGAACACCAAGCTATTGCAACTCCGTATTTTCACGAAGATAAATGTGACATACCACAACTTTAATTTTTGCCAAGTTTCCTTCCCGTCCAGTGGTTTCTTTATCAGTTATAGATGACTTGAACAAGCTAATATCTGGTCCCATCTCCAGCTTGCCAGATCCAGCACCATGATCCAACTCATTTCCATATCCCCTTTCATTTACAGTCATGAATGGCGATGTTTCAAGAGCTTCTGCCACTGCATGCTGCCAGAAAAGGAAAGTAAACCCAAGTCAATTCTGGATTCTGCATAAATTGGTTAGGCATGTCAGGAACCATCAAAAATTAGTTGCACCACAAAAAGGAATTTTGTGAGAACAGGTAAACCAAATAAAGTCCAAACATTTTTCCCATTTTGTTTCTCTAATAAAACAATATCTCAATACCTGCAAAACGCAAAAGACAAGAAAAAAATCGCATCTAACATGATCTTTATCCGAACAAAAATTCAGTTAAGTCACATCTGTAACACCAACATTCGCTCTAGTGTTTATATATTAACAAACTCATTGACAAATTAAGTAATGAGAGTGGCCTACCTTTACACAATCTTGAGAAATTTTGAAATTCTGTTTTATATCATGATGAATCTTATTCTCCTCACGATGGGCCCAGCACAGGGCTTGAAAGTTGAAAGTTGAAACCTTGAGGTTACGAAGGATTTAATAATTTATAATGGCTAAACAAGTGGCTAAAAACCTAAGGCCAGCCGCCAGTGATCTTCCTCATAGCATTCCCCCTTTCAGAAAGTGCTCAAATTTTACCTAGTGACAATGTCACAATAGATGATGATATTCTTATTAAAACTTACCATCAATTCCCCATGTAACAAAGGATTTAGATTGAAAACAACTAAAAATTCTAAAAATGTAACCTAGTTTCCTAATGGAAAGGAGGAATCAAAAGGCTACCTACAAATATCTGTAACAGGCATCAGTATCAAACTCACTCCCATACTCACTCAGTTACGGAGATGAAAGATGTTTCAAAACCTTCCTTCACTGCATGCTGCCAGATGAGTAATAAAACTAAGTCAACTCTGGACACTCTATCAAAGTTTAGGAATGCCATTAACAATTCAACTTTAAGCTGTAAAACAGAAAGGTGCCATGTGTAAATGGCAAACCAAATAGATTCCAATTTCCAACTACTTTTATGATTTTGTTTCTTTCATACCCCAGTATCAAAATATATCTGAAAATAGGAAAGACAGTCAAATCTAGTGCCCCACAAATGCATGCACAAAATTAATATTTTATTGTCTGCCATTGAAGAGCAAGGGCTCAGACACATAAAACTACATGAGCAACATGTAGGGTTAAGAAATTGGATCACTTTTCTGAATTAACTTACTGATATAGATCCTTCAGAAAATCCGATAGTTTCCAGTGACTAATAAGAAATTTATTTACCAAAGACATCAGAGTCATCAAATAGGAACAAACCCCTTAAAGGTGACTGTTGATGCAATATAGGCTTGTGATTGTACCTCTGTAATCATGTTTATGGAATATAATATCACTGCCAATTATCTGATTGCTTGCATCAAAGATAACTGCCAGAAGCACAAGAGTATGAATCACATGTATCAGACCCATACTAGCAGGGAGATGTATCTCCTGGAGTCAGGAAAACATTTCAAAAACCAGAGATGTCTCATGTACTTGAAGACATCTCGAAAGATGCTAAAAATATCTCCCTGAAGGCTCCTGCTGTCTCCCGTGAGCATCCTGCTGTTTCCCTCAATTTCTCCATAAAAATAGTAAAATACGAAATTTAAAATAATTAACAATAAAATCCTACCTAAACGCTAGGACAGATGCCAGAACTTAGACAGACTTGGAGAAGGAAAACATAACTATTACTAACAAAGAACATTCTGTTGAATTTTGTAGCTATGGTCAGCCTTCATATTAATATATTTTTATCGTATATGTTAAATATTTATGTAATGCATGTCCATGCTCAAAAGAAAATCGTATTCTTCATGTATTTGTTAAAAGAAAAATACAAGCCATGTTCGAATGACCTTATCAAAAAGAAAAATTTAAATTTATGACTTTTAGTTTTTGGCTCCACAAGATGTCCAAGTCGGCCCTCAAGTCACCAAATCAGCCCAGCCCTCAATGGCACCCATTCGGCCTATTGGATCACTATATATGTGAGGCATTCAATCTCTTCTCAAGCACCATTTGATCTGATCATTAAAAATCTTGAAGAAAGTGTAACTAGGTTTGGTCTTCATAATGACATGATCTTTGTATTTGATGTAATAAAAGGAAATAATTTATTTTTGTAATCTTGCTACATGGGTTTCATGAGCAAGAAGTGTCTCTAGGTAAAAGACTTCTTCTTGATGTCTTTAGGATTTATTTAAATCAATGTTTTTACAACCGGAACCGGTGACCGGACCGGTCCACCTAATGAACCGGTTTACCGACCGGAACCGGTCTAACCGGGACTGGTTTGGTCTAAACGAACAGGTTTTAAAAAAATATATTAAATAATTAATTTTTAATGAAACAAAACTATTTTTAAGATGTAAAACCATGATTCCAAGCCAATAGAGACAAAATATGCAAAGTTTGCTCATTTATATACCATGTAAAGGCGAATATATCAAAATGGCACCGAGTGCAATACATATCATCGACAAAATAGCAAAATACATAAGAAATGAGGCTCTAAATGGCCTATAAAGTCCAAAAACAATGTTGCAAGCTATGAGGCCATTGGCCTACTACAAGTCTACAGTGTACACATGATCAATCATCAAGTTCATCACCACTACTAGACACAGGATCATCATCAAGAGCTACATAGACATCATCTGGTTCAGAGTCTGAGGATGCCTCAGCCTGATCTACAACCTCAGTATCAATGCCACCAATGACAATAGAAGTGGACCTAATGGAAGCACGAGTTTGTCGACCTGCATGACTAGTGCCTTCCATTGGTTCTTTGCCTTTCCTTGATGCCGCTACTGATCCTGGTTCTGATGCCACCACATAATCTGCTTCATCCCCCGCTAAAGCCATGTCGATATCAAAATCAACGTCAAACACAGGTTCTTCAGTCTCCTCCACCCATTCTGATGTTGGATCAATATCGTCCAACACAATGGGATCTAGATCGGGAGTTTTGCTCATCATTTGGAGCTCCGATTGCATTTATTGTTTACCCCCAAATCATGAAATCCTAAAAACCATTAAGTCTGTTGAATTTTGAGTGAAATCTAAAATTCTAGTTTCTCCATATGAAATCCAATGAGGTCGAAACCACTCTCAAACATCCTGAGTCATTTCATGGTAATGTTAAAAATTTAAGTAAAAGAATGAAAATTAAAATTAAAGGAAATGTCACTTTTACATTAAGAATTTAACATTACCATTTATTGCCAACATTGTTAGGGTTGAAACACCCTTAGTTTCCCCCCAAAACCCTAAAACACAGTCAGAAATATGCTTTTTTAACTTTATGGTGGGCGTGCCTAAAACCGACCGGTTTAAGACAAAACCGGCCGGTTTGATACAAAACCGGCCGGTTTGATACAAACCGGCCGGTTCCATCCTAAACCGGCCGGTTTTCACCGGTTAGGGCAAAAAAATGGAGAAATGGGCATTCAAACCGGGTTTTTTGGCCGGTTTAGACCGGTTGGCTTGCTAACCGGCCAGTTAGACCGGTAACCGGTTTTTAAAAACGGTTTTTAAAACATTGATTTAAATGTCAAAGAGTCATGTGTAGAAACTCTTTATGAGTTCATGTAAATATGTACAAGTCTTCAAAGTTGTGTAACAGCCCTCCAAGACCAAGATCAATGCCTCAGAAGCAAGCTCACCGAAATCTGCAAGCAAAACAACAAAGAAATCTTATGTCGGCTCCAAAATGAATTAAATATATAAATGGATGTCACATCGGCTTGAAAAAGGACATGTCGGTTCATAAGTACACGTCGGCTCCAATGTATGGACATAACCACTATAAATACCCATCTAGGGTCAGCGAAAAACATCAAGGAAAAATTTTGGATTGCTCTGAAATTTCGTATGGAGGAGCAGAGCCGCAGTTAGGGCTTGACTGCACCTCGGTTGGGGTTTAGGTGCAGTCAAGACCTCGCATATATGGAGCAATAATGACGCAGCTGTGAGGCAAGTATTGGGGCTAAATATATCCTCAAGTGCAGGTGCAAAAACTCGGATAGAAGAAGCAGAGAAGATCTCAGATGAGGTGGCATGAAGTCTGGACATTCTCGACATGGCAATCTCGACATAACAAGGAGCAGTCTTGGCATCAAGATCTCGGTGGCACTCCTATAACAGACTAGTCGTTGAACAACAGTGATAGATCTACTCTCTCAGCTCAATGAAGAGTATGTCAAATGTTGTCTCTTCTATATATATATATATATATATATATTACAATCTTGCCATGATAATGAAATAAGGGTTCAGTGAAGAGATCCTCGGCATACATAGAGAAGGAGACTAAGTCATCAGTATTCAGATCTTGTATAAGGCAGTCTCAACATGCTTCGAAGAACAGTGACAAGGATCATAGTCTTGATCCTGACTTAATTGAAATCATAGTAATTATAGATCATGATCATATATATATATATATATATATATCAGTGATCTCATTGTCTCAGAGGATCTCAGTACAGCAAGAGATGTATTAGCAAATGATCCTGGTGATACTATTGTGAAGGCCTTTATGTTACAACAATGAGGTTGTAGCAGTGACTACAGCTCGATGTCACCCCACCTCTTCTCTCTAGAGACGTATGAGCACTCATGGCACAGTGGTCATCAGTCTCCACTTCCTTCTCCGCCTTAGCCGACGCTACCTTGGAGTCAGAAGGCTCTCCCTCATTCTTCTTCCTGGTGCATTGGGTTGCATAATGGCCCAGCTCCCCACAATGGAAGCACTTTATCTTGGAGATGTCCTTCTTCTTCCTCTACCCTTGCTGTCCCGCAGATGGTAGGGCTGCATCCTCTTCCTCCTCTTTCTTGATTCGACCTCCTTTGCTGCTACTTCCCACCTTGGTCAGCCATCTGCTCTCTTCTTGGTGAAGAGATGCCCACAACTCTTCCCATCCTGGAAGAGTCGCTCTGCCCAAAATGCTTTGGAAGAATGTCTCCCACTCCTCAGAGACTGCGTTCAGGGCAATCCTCACCATGAACTCCTGATCTGGCGTGGCCCCTATGGAAGTAAGTTGGTCCTGAATCTCCCGCAAACTATTGAGGAATAGATCTATCTGCTCCCCCTTCTGCATCTAATACGACCACAGTTGATTCTCCAGCAACATCTTCCTCTGCACGGAAGTGCCTTGATACAATGTCGTAAAGGTATCCCACATCTCCTTTGTCGTATTCTTCTCAGCAATATGCTAAACTACATGATCCTTGACCCCATCAAGGATTATGCACTTTACCTTGGCCATTGCATCCTCATACCTTTCGTTATCAGCTGGGTCGACTGGGATAGCCATGGTTCTCAAGGCAAAGGCCTTGATGTGATGTCTATCAGGAACAGACAAGATCCTGGTCTTCCAGATGACAAAGTTGGATGCTTCGTCCAACCTGTCCTGATCCCCTAGTCCGCTCATTGCCATCTCTGCTCTTCTCTTCGACTCCCTCTGAGCCTCTACTTCCCTCCTGGAAGTTCTCTTCTAGACTCCCTTTGAGTCTTGATTTCCCTCCTGGAAATCTTCTCCTAGACTCCTTCTGAGTCTCAACTTCCCTCCTAGATATCCTTCTGCCAACAGTCGAATTGCTCCTCTCCGATCCCCTTTGCTCCTGCAACACTGTTATGGACTTCTTGGCTAGAAATCCACCTAGGTATCGAATCCCTCTACCTTCATTTTGTCCCGTTATGTACTGCTTTGTTGCGACAGCACCAACACCCCACCAGCTTCACAATCCACAATTTGCCCACAGCTCCTAGGCCCTAGCAATTGAAGAAATTGAGCCACTTAGCTCTGCGCAATCCCAACAAGGTTGAATCGCTCGTCTGGCCAACTACGTCACTCCTTCCTGGATGAGCAGGATGACGTGGTTCTTCGTGAGCCTCTTCTGCCTCTCACTATTTCTGCACTGACCCTTTCTCTAGCTCGAAATGATGACGCAGGCCCTCTGCGTCACTCCTTCTCTGTTGCTTTCTGCTTAGGAACAAATTTTGTTTATGCTGCAAATTTTTTTATTTCAGTTGGTGCCTTCAGCTTTCCTGTGATCTGCAACACTCTAATACAATGTTGAAATTTCTAAGTCTAACCGATTAGAAATTCTTCTTGCACTATCTGGTTTATTTCACCTCCTTGTTTAATTTCTTAACAAGTTATTTAACCATACAAATATTGAAAATAAACACAAATGCAGTCTCAACCATCTACAGATCATCAACTGAAAGAATAGACAAACACACAAGGGACACCGTTATTTTTGGACAATCATCCCCAGAAAAACCCAACTTGGGAAAACCGGTGCAGCAGTTATGAGGGTTTTATTATTAAGAAGCTTTCTTGAGTACAACTAGGTGCCAAACTGGCTCACCCGACAGAGAAATCAACCTATCAGTAATACCTCTCTTCGGAAGCAGATATTCGGCAAGTCTGCTCCACGAAAATCTCTCCAACGCTTCTCTGAGGCTTTGCGTCAACCAGTGAAGACAATATAATCGATATTCGCAAATATCGCAATATTTTCAGGGAGACGAGATATCGCTAAGGAAATATCGTGATATTTTGTCTCCCCGAAAATATTGCAAAATTTCCGAAATAACGTCGATATTTCGGGAAAATATCGCACTACGACCTAAAAAATCGTTGGGCAGGTGAAAAAATGTGATGTCGCAGCTAGAAAAGGCCAAAATCGTTTTTTTACCTCATTCTTGTTTTCTGATTGCTGGAGAAGGAAGGGGAGAGCATTGTGCTTGCTATCAAGGAGGATTCGAGGGTTGAATAGCCATTATCGCCACCAACAACGAATATTTTGTTGATCAAAGATTGAAGAACAATGAGACAATCTTCATTTCTTCCATTAACAGGTATGTTCTAATAAACCCCTATGTTAATGATTTTTTTGATAGATTTAGGGTTATTGTTGCTTGCCTATTTGCCTACAAACATTTTGCTTGTTTTTTTTTTCCATTTGCTATGATTTTCATGCCCATGAGCAAATGCAAGTGTTTTCTACATATTTGGACAGCAAACTCCATTTTTTTTTTAACTTTCAAATGCACCCTCTTATTGTCATTTATGATTTTTCATTAAATTCACATTGCAAATAATGTAGCAAAAAAATTATTTTGTAAAATGTGGTGGTTATTACCTATTAATTCTAATATTTTTTTTGGTTCCCTACATTTGAGTTAGCTCACTACAAAATGCAAATATGCCAAAAGCCTTGGACCCATTTTGGGAGTATGGGGAGCCTGATGGTGGGACAAATCGGGCATATCTATCATGCAAATTGTGTGGGACTAGGATGACAAAAGGGGTTACACGATTGTAATACCATCTGGCTAGACTCACTGGACATAGCGTTAGGATTTGTACAGTTTCTAGTCCAGAGCTTATACAAAAAACTCTTGAAGCAATTGATGAAAAGGACAAAAAGAAGGAACAGGCAGAAAGAAACAAGGTTGAACATGCAAGTAGATCTTTTGGGATATCTTCTTTTGATTTTGATGTTGAGGGTAGTGGGAGGAGCTCCACAACATCACCTGCTACTGCTAGTGTGAAGTCATCATTTTTTGTTCCACGAACAGGACATGGAGCACAACCTGGCATAAAATCAATTGTTAAAAAAAAAGAGAAGCAAAAAGCATATAGAGTCATGGGGAGGTGTCTTTTCTGGAGCAACTTACCTCTCAACATCACCAAAACCAATCCATTTTGGCAGCCAATGTGTGATGCTATTGTTGTTGTGGGCCCAAGGTACAAAAGTGCTACATATGAGGAGTTGCAAGGGCCAATTCTTCAAGCAAAAAAGCAGTACATCAACTCTAGATTAGCGAAGTTGAAAAAAACATTGGAAGTTTCTGGATGCACAGTGACGTCTGATGGTTGGACAGATAGGAAGGGTAGGACCCTTCTAAATTTCTTGGTTCATTGTCCTAAAGGTACCATGTTTATTAAATCAATGGATGCATCAGCACATATCAAAGATGCAGCAACGATATGTAAATTGTTAGATGGGTTCATTTGGGAGATTGGTGTGCAGAATGTGGTGCAGGCCATAACAGACAATGCAGCTAATTATGTATCTGTCGGCAAGATGCTTATGGAGAGGCATCGCACATTGTTCTGGACTTCGTGTGCAACACATTGTATTGATTTGCTGCTTGAGGATATGGGGAAACTCTCCTTCATCAAGGAGGTGGTTGATATGGCTAGGAGCGTCCCCAAGTTTATTTATAACCATGTTTTTGTTCTTAGCCTCATGAGGAGGTTCACTAGAAACAAGGAGTTGCAGCGTCTTGCAATCACACATTTTGTCACAAACTATATTACCCTTCAGTCTTTGCTTCAACTCGAACTTGCTTCAATGTCAGTTCGAGTTGAAGCAAATGTTTGTTTCTGATCAGTGGCGTGATTGTCGATTCAGCAGGAGACAGGACAGGAGAGCCATTGCAAAAATGGTGTACTCTGACACATTTTGGCAGGGAGTAGAAGAAGCATGCTCAGTTAGTGAACCTATAGTATGGGGCAATGGGGCAAGGTTCTGAGATTGGTAGATGGGGAGAAGCTTGCAATGGCTTATTTGTATGGGGCAATGGATAGGGCCAAGGAGACCATTCGTTCTTATTATGCAGACAAGGGTTTTGCTGGCCTTGATAGGCATATGATGTTATGGGATGTGATTGATAGTCGGTGGACATGGATGCTTCATCGACCCATTCATGCAACAGCACTCTTTCTCAACCCCGCATTTTCATACAAATGCAGCTTTGATTTTGATGGCGAGGTGATGGAAGGGCTCCATTCCTGTATTCATAGGATGGTATATGATCCTCAGCTTCGTAGTGAAATCAATCGTGAGATACAGTTTTATCAGGATTATGTTGGCCTATTTGGCTTTAATGATGCTCTTAGGGAAAGGACCCTCTTCATGCCACGTAAGTGACAAGTCATCACTCATTAGAAATTAGAATTTTCAATTTAGAATTTCCTTAGTTATAATTCTAGATTTTTAAAATTCAATTATGTAACTTTTATTTGAAAGTTTAATTATGTTTTAAGTTTTTGAATTTTTTATTTCTTTATTTTGTTGTAGATATTTGGTGGTGAAGCTATGGTGCAAGGGCACCAAATTTGCAGAAATTGGCCATAAAAATCTTGAGTCAAACATGTAGCTCTTCAGGGTGTGAGCGCAATTGGAGTGTATTTGAAAAAATACACGCAAAAAGAGAAACGGGTATAACTTTGAGCTCCAACCTTCAGTTGAGCAATTACACTTTTTGTAATTTTTAATTTTTAATTTATGACCTTCAAGTGTCAAGAGTCAACACTCAAAACTCATTAGTCTTTTTTACACTCTTACAAGTTGGAGTTCGCACGCCTCAATGATTTAGTGTATGTGCATTACAATATCCGACTTCGAGTGAAGAAAATAGAAGCACCAATGGATCCAGATGCCATTTCATTACACAATATTGATGTATAGTCTCAGTGGAGGGTGGAGTCTGAGGAGCCCATCTTGGAGGAGTCACCTTCATGGTTAGAGCCAGATGATCCATTAGAACAGGGGCAGCGAGAGGAGGAGGACTCAGAGGAGAAGCAGCACGAGGAGGAGGAGCATGAGTCAGAGGAGGAGGAGGCCATTGTGGGAGCATCAGCATCAACACCATCTACTATAGATATAGGAGAGCACAGCTCCATACCTAGCACTCATTATTTGACATTAGGTGCAGGGCCAAGGCCTTCTACTACTAGGGGCAGGCTTGGCAAACAGCCCATCATATTTCCCCGTAAAATGGGGAGAGGGCAGTGATTTCAGATAGACAGCTGCTAGTTTTATTTGTTTTGCTACATATAACTCACGATGATGAGATACTTTTATATATGTGATGTTATTTTGTATTGGTTCTCCACATTTGAGTCCTTGATTGGACAATTATCAGGGATCAGCAGGATTTGGTATCGCCTTTGATGTATCATTTCTATTTTACATCATATATATCAGTGCTTTCTTCGTATTTATGTGCCAATGTGTTTATTTCATGTTGTTATTGCTTTATATGTTTAAAAATCTGAAGAAAAAATGAATATATTATGCATTTTTTATGCTTGTTGATATTTGTCGATATTTTCGCCGATATTGCCGATAAGATGTTTTCTGGACCCTCATCGATATTTTGTCGATACGATATTATCAACACTGGCTTCTGCGTTAGCCTTTTGATGCTATGTGCTAGCTCTCTGGCCCTCTGCGTCACTCATGCAGGCCCTGGTAGCCTCTGCGCAATCCCTCTGGCCCTTTGCGTGGCTCCTGTTGGCTCTGTGTATCCTTCTCTGCATCAACGTTGATCCTTCAGCACTATCTTTGCCTCTCTGCTATGCACTCAATGCCCCTTCCTTGCAACTCTGATCACTGATTCGATTTCTCTCAGCAAACCCCGCTCCAGAAAATCGAACTGACTAATCAACTTGGTGTCTCCAACTAACCGTCAAGCCTCCTCTTATACTTTTTTGTTGAGTCTTCAACGGTCGAGATTAAATCTCTAATCAACGGCTAAGATTAAATTTGGCTTGATCCATGTTATTAAGAACCTTCTCACCCAATTTTATATTAATACCCATTAATATTTTTATTTTCCTAAATTTAGACTTAGGAACCCATTAAAAATATTAATTATTTTAATATCTCTCTAACCGGGTGGAATTTTCCCAAACCATTTTTGGGTCTTGGAGACCTCATGTGCTTTAGCCTCTCCACCAATTTTCATGGCTAGAGCACATCCAATGCTACCCCAAATCAAGACTCCCTCTTAACAAGGAATGTGCTCTAGTAATGCTCCACCACTGAACATCACTCTGATCATTCGGCACCGGTACCTGTGTTGATGCTTGGCCTACTGCCCAACATCCTCTGCACTGCTACCTCCTATAATGTTACCCATGGCTCTGTCACTGCCAATGCTACATCTGTATTGTAGCTCCCTTTGCATCCATGTTGTTGCTGGTCCTTTCTCCCAACAATGCATCTGCACTGCAACCCTCTCTCATCATGTTGCATCATGCTGCCCATAGCACTACCACTGCTACTATTGCACTGCAACTCAATTACTGAGACAGTAACTGATATACCCAACTACTGACATCCTCATCAGGCTAGAAGCCCTCCTGACGCTGAAGCTCCCTCTGATGCCTTTGCGTTGTTGCAACAACTTTGTGCCTCTCGCACTACTGTAAACACCTTTGTGCCTTCCTGCACTACTACAACCTCCTTTGTGCCTCTCGCACTGTTGCAACCCCCACAGCGCTGCTATAGAGCCCTGCACTCTAGCATTGTTCTGCTGCTCCATCCGCATCTTGTTTCTACCGACATCCGTCATCCTGCTACTGTCTCTCGGGGCTCCCGTAGCCGGATATGATCCAAGAGTTTGGGTACCTCAAGGATCCTGCCCCACATCTCCTGTAGTCCTCCTGACTACAGCTCGATGTTACCCCACCTCTTCTCTGGAGGTGTATGAGCACTCATGGCACAGTCGTCATCAGTCTCCACTTCCTTCTCTGCCTTAGTCGGCGTTGCCTGGGAGTCAGTAGCCTCTCCCTTATTCTTCTTCCTGGGACACTGGCCCAGCTCCCCACAATGGAAGCACTTTATCTTGAAGATGTCCTTCTTCTTCTTCTTCCCTTGTTGTCGCGCAAATGCTAGGGACGCATCCTCTTCCTCCTCTTTCTTGACTCGACCTCCTTTGTTTCTACTTCCCGCCTTGGTCAGTCGTCTGTTCTCTTCTTGACAAAGAGCTAGCCACAACTATTCCCATCCTGGAAAAGTTGCTCTGCCCAAAAGGCTTTGGATGAATGTCTCCCACTCCTTGGAGACTGTGTTCAAGGCGGTCCTCACCATTAACTCATGATCTGGCATGGCCCCTATGGAAGTAAATTGGTCCCGAATCTCCTGCAACCTGCTGAGGAATAGATCCATCTGCTCCCCCTTCTGCATCTGATACGACCACAGTTGATTCTCCAGCAGCATCTTCCTCTGCACGAAAGTGCCTGGATACAATGTTGTCAAGGTATCCCACATCTCCTTTGTCGTATTCTTCTCAGCAATATGCTGAACTACATGATCCTTGACCCATCAAGGATTATGCACTTTGCCTTGGCCATTGCATCCTCATACCTTTCGTTATCAGTTAGGTCGACTAGGATAGCCATGGTTCTCAAGGTGAAGGCCTTGATGCAATGTCTATCTAGAACAAACAAGATCCTGGCCTTCTAGATGACAAAGTTGGATGCTCCGTCCAACCTTTCATGATCCCTCAGTCCATTCATTGCCATCTCTGCTCTTCTCTTCGGCTCCCTCTGAGTCTCTACTTCCCTCCTAGAAGTTCTCTTCTAGACTCCCTCTGAGTCTCGATTTCCCTCTTGGAAATCTCCTAGACTCCTAAGTCTCGATTTCCCTCCTGGAAATCTCCTAGACTCCTAAGTCTCGATTTCCCTCCTGGAAATCCTTCTACCAACAATCGAATCGCTCCTCTCCGATCCCCTTTGCTCCTGCAACACTGATATGGATTTCTTGGCCAGAAATCCGCCTAGGTAGCGACTCCCTCTACCTTGGTTCTATCCCGTTAGGTACTGTTTTGTTGGGACAACAACAGCACCCCACCAGCTTCACAATCCACAACTCCTAGGCCCTAGCAGCTGAAGAAATTGAGCCACTTAGCTTTGCGCAATCCCGGCAAGGTTGAATCCCTCCTCTGACCAACTGCGTCACTCCTTCTTGGCTGAGCAAGATGACGTGGCTCTTTGTGAGCCTCTTCTGCCTGTCATTGTTTCTCGCTAACCCTTTCTCTGGCTCGGAATGATGACACAGGCTCTCTGCGTCACTCCTTCTCTGTTGCTTTCTGCTTAGTAACAACTTTTGTCTCTCGGGACAGCTGTTTCTGCTACAAATTTTCTGATTTCAACTGGTACCTTCAGCTTTCCTGTGATCTGCAACGCTCTAATACCATGTTGAAATTTCTAATTCTAACCCATTAGAAATTCTTCCTGCACTATCTAGTTTATTTCACCTACTTGTTTAATTTCTTAACAAGTTATTTAACCATATAAATACTGAAAATAAACACAATGCAATCTCAACCATCTACAGATCATCAACTGAAAAAAATAGACAAACACACATGGGACACCATTATTTTTGGACAATCATCCCCAGAAAAACCCAACTTGGAAAAACCGATGTAGCAACTCTGAGGGTTTTATTATTAAGCAGTTTTCTTGAGTACAATTGGGTGCCAAACGGTCTCACCCGACAGAGAAATCACTCTGGCAGTAATACCTCTCTTCAGAAGCAGATATTCAGCAAGTCTGCTCCACGAAAATCTCTCCAACAACTCTCTGAGGCTTTACATCAGCCCTCCTGGCCTCTGCGTCAGCGTTCTGATGCTCTGCGTTGGCTCTCTGGCCCTCTGCGTCACTCACGCAGACCTTGGTATCCTCTGCGCAATCCCTCTGGCCCTCTGCATCACTCACGCAGACCTTGGTATCCTCTGCGCAATCCCTTTGGCCCTCTACGTGGCTCCTGCTGACTCTGCGTAGCCTTCTCTACCTCAGTGCTGATCCTCCGGCACTATCTGGGCCCCTCTGCTATGCCCTCATTGCCCCCTCCCTGCAACTCTAATCATTGGTTCGATTTCTCTCAGCAAACCCCGCTCCAGAAAATCGAACTTACTGATCAACTTGGTGTATCTCCCACTAACCCTCAAGCCTCCTCTTATACTTTTTCTGTTGAGTTTTCAACGGTCGAGATTAAATCTCTAATCAACGGTTAAGATTAGATTTGGCTTGATCCATGTTATTTAGAACCTTCTCACCCAATTTTATATTAATACCCATTAATATTTTTATTTTCCTAAGTTTAGACTTAGGAACCCATTAAAAATATTAATTATTTTAATATCTCTCTAACCAGGTGGACTTTCCCCAAACCATTTATGGGTCATGGAGATCTCATATGCTCTATCCTCTTTCACCAATTTTCATGGCTAGAGCACATCCAATGCTATCCCAAATCAATAGTATTCAGAAAAAACTTATGCTTAATAATAAAAACCCTCATATATGTTGCACTGGTTTTCCCGCATTGGGTTTTTCCAGGGATGTTTGTCCAAAAATAACTGTCATTTGTGTTGTATCTTTCTCTTGTTCAGTTTCTTGTTTCGGCATATTATTTTAAATGGTGTAGGTTGCAGTGTATGTATTTCAATGTTTGTCGTAAAAAACTGCAAATAGCTTGTTCATGTAAATCTAACAAGTAGGAGAAATATCATGAGTTGTTGCAGTAGGGATTCCGGTTTAGGAATTTTCACACAAAAAACTTGATTTCTATAATTAATGACAAGGAACTTGAGCTTCTCATTAGTGGGCTTCCAAATATTGATTTGGATGACCTTAGAGCAAATACGGAGTATGTTGGTTACAGTGTGGCATCTCCAATGGTTTTGGGCGGTGGTACGGAGTTTTAATACATGCTTTTTTCAACTTGTTACAAACACTTCAAAGGTGCCCCTAGAAGGTTTTAAAGCATTACAGTGGGATAAGAAGAGTTTTATTTATTCTTTTCTCCTACCTTTGATTCGTGTTCTTTCCACAAATGAAGATGAAATTGAGGTTGTAGAAATAAAAGCAGCAGACGTAAGAAGGAAATCACCTTATTTATCCATTATATAAGGAATTAATAATCAACAAAAAGTCGTCAAATTGGAGAAGTCAAAATACCAGTATATGGAAGATGTCAGAAAATGCCTCCATTATATCGAGGATGGGGAATAAAGTGGGCAGCAGCAAAATTGTCATTGCTTAAGGAAAAGCAACGTCGAGAAGGATGGATTGTTATGCTCCTGAGAAATTAATTGTCCAAGAGGCGAAGTAGCCTATCAATCCCCATAGGCTATAGTCATCAAGAAAGGGGAAACCCCCAAAATCTAAGAGAGTTTTGGGGCAACTGGTCAAAGAAACCCAAAATTGGGGTTCGGAGTAAAGTTCACTCAATCATTTAAGAAGAAGAGGCCCCTCTAGGAAATCTATAAATATAAGAGGGTTGAATTCATTTTCAATCATCATTGGATTGGATCAATTATCTCTGATTTTCTTTGAGCTTGAGGCTCTGAGGGTTTTGAGACCTCTTTTTATACTAATTTCGGCGATGAAAGATTCCACCCTAGTTAGTTTATTTTTCTCTTTCTTCTTCTTGTTCTAGCACAAGGAAATTTATTATCCAAGAACAAAAAGGTTTGCTCAAGGCAAATTTGTAGGGTTGGACAAATTCCTCAAAAACTAATTTATGGCCATATTATAAGAAACTTTGTTGAGAGCTTTGTCCGAGGTAGGTTGTAGCCTCTGGCCTTAGAACAACGAAGAACTGGGCAAAGGCACACTACCATAGTGCTAGACCGAGGCCGAACCCATTGCAAATTCAGCCCATTTTTCAGAAAGTCAACATTCTCCTTAGAACCTGGAGCACTAAATGAGGCAAGATTCGGACATCTAAACTGATAATCCGAATTTATTTTGGGATAAAGCGTGGTCATAGGAAGTGTTACGTGGGTCCCTGTGGTAGATCGGTCTTTATTTGAGGGAGAAATAAGCATTGAACGATGCAAGATCTGTGATACCAAAATTGACGATCCAAATAAAGTGTGGCCATGGGAAGTGTTACATGGGTCCCTGTAGCAAATCAAATTCTGAAGGCCACGACATGGAATAGAGTGCGAATCTTGTAATTGAAGAGGTCAGACCCAAGATCATATCTTGGACGAGTTTTTGGAGGAGTACTGAAGCAGAGAACACAGATCTCCTGTAGTCAAAGATCACCACCTAAGGAAGATCCCTGAAGTTCATCATTTAGCCTAAGGTTGGCCGGAATCAATAAGCACCAAGCAAGTGGTCCACTGGTCCTTGGAACGAGGCATAGCATCATGTAGTAAAACTTGTGGAAGTACGAAGATCCTAATTGAAATAGCTCCGAGACTTCTAAGGCATTTGATCAATAGAACTCGTAGAATGTTTTAGTAGTTGCACATAAATTCAGACCTATGTTTTACTATTGAATTTGCTAAGGCTGGTTGGAACTGAATATATTACGCTGGGTGATTGCATCGCTAGCTTATTTCATAATTGAAGTTGATTTTGTTTATTGAAATTTATGTTACATGTGTTGAGTTAAATTGTTTAAGCAAGGAAGAAATTTTATTTATAACCATAGCTATTGAAGAAGTTCTAGGGCAAAATTCCCTTTTTACATTACATGGTTTTTGTGGATTTATGCCATATCAATGATATTAATTTGTGAATGTATCGTATGCTTGAGTGGAAAATTTGATAGGCATTATGCTCTTGGGCAGATTTGACAGCCATTGAGGCATTTGCCTAATCTTCTTTCACTTGTGGTGACTGCATAGCAGCCCACTTTTTTGTAAGTAAAATTGATGCGTACTAACTAGATTTTTAAAATGGTAATATTAAGTATTGCTTTGTAAGATCTTTTGGACCCTGCATTTGACCATAAAGATCATGGTTTATAGAGGCTCCAAATAAGGTTTTGCATAATACCAGTAAATGATATTGAAATTTGTCCATAATCTGCACATCCCACAAACAGGACATAGTGTTGTTCCTACACTGAAAAGGTGAGATGCTGCATCACGGATGCCTAACAAGCCTTTTAAAAAAATTGCAATTTTTTTTCCATCTCCTTTCCAGATTGGCAGACCATTAAGTGCAAGGTGCTCAACTGTCATCCCTTCCTTTGTGAAGGTGTAATTACCAGCATGCTGTGCTTGTCCTTTGACCAACGGATTGATAACATCTTATTTGAGATATGTTGATTTCTTCTAAGGAGATCATAAGCCAACTTTAGACTCGAGCAAACTATCTCCAGTCAGCTCAGAAACGAAAAGAAGTATAGCACTCTTGAGTCTCCACAGTTGGATTTGAAACGGATGAGATTCAGACGCCAATTTATAGTTCAGCTACACTGAACGCTGACATGGGCTAATCTACAGTGCCTTTATACACAAATTGAAATGCCCAAAATTAAAATACGACCCACAGAAAATTAGTAGGTGCTGAAGAATGACCTGCCATTACAGGTCCCCTCCTTTAATTTTGATAGCAACATTAATTTTCTCTCTTATTTGAAATAAGGATATGCAAGACTCTATACAATAGCCGATAGAAGAAAAAAAAAAATTGCAGACCTTTCTGGATGGGACAACCGGCAAGAACTTGGTAACAAACAGCAGTTTTCTAGCTTATAGCTGCAATCTTGGGATTTTCAGAAAAATTGCTATGCGTACTATTTAATACAAGATCAAGCAGAGAAAGAAAAATTTAGGCTAGATTCCAATGTCCAAATCTGAGAAACACATATATGCCTTTACTAACCTCAGTAAGCAGTTCATTGTCATCCATGGCATGTAAATCCAAAAGCCCAGCACCAAACTCGCCTCTGATTTCGGGGGTCGTGAACACGTCGATGGCAGCCCCAGGGGGAGTAAAAGGCTCCAGTCCAGACTCGCCACCGAGGTTCATGCTTCTTAACATCTTAAACAACTTCTGCTTCTCCTCCATCGACTGCGAGCCATATCCCTACCAGCATTGCATTTTACCCCAAATTAAAAATCCTAATGATATAGTATTCAAAATATTGCATCCCAAATCCCCAAAAAATAATTTAGCTGAGTCAAACGCCAAACTACTACCGAGATTTATGCCAAAAAATTGTGTTCTGTAGGAAATAACATCAATGTCAAAGTTTGCTGCTAAAATTTATATTGATGATGCAGAAAAGGATTTTGATACTGCTAGAATTTTATCAATGATGCTGAAAAGGATCGTGATACTGTCGAAGTTTAAATAAATAATGTCGAAAATGATCTTTGATAATGCTGAAATTTGTATAAATAATGCCAAACATGATCTTGATAATGCCGAATTCATATGAACAACGCTGAAAATGATCATGATACGGCTGAAATTTAAATTTGCTCTACATTTAGCTTTGGTACAAGGGTTTGGTGCTGAAATTTTCTTAATATCGCTCAAATTTATGAAAATCACCTCAACGTAAACGGCAACTCTGAAATGAATAAAATGCGGGTGAATGAAGGCTAGATAAAACAAACCGGCACAGGCGAATTGGAAAGAAAGCGGTGATCTAGGCCTGGGGAAGCCAAATGCCTCAAGCCGGCCGACTGCAGCCAGCGGGACATGGTGGCATCGCTGGCGTCACCCGTGTGCTGGCCCCCCATAGTTCCCGTCTGGTCATATAGAGCTGCACTGCTCTGCTGCAAATGACTGCCTCTCATCTGACGAGGACCTGTGAGATAATGGAGCGGGCGGGCAGGCGTGGATATTTAAAATAACCTCCTCATGCAGAAGGATAGCCAATCCTGGGCGACTTCTGTGAACGAGGGTTTAATCGGTGTCGTTCATAAAGTACGCCTTCCGAAAAAACGATCAAAGATGTATATATAGACACAAATATGTACATATTCCGTGTCTATGTGCTTAGCTTCGCGTTGTCTCTGCCTGGCCTGGACCGGCAAGCAGAAATCGTGCCGTTCGTGCGTATATACGATGTGTATATATATTTCGAAAACGGATATATCTATTAATATATACAGGACATTCCTTTGACTTTTCGTAGCATTTTCTTTGGTAGGGCTTCTAATGACATGCACACACGAAGTAAAACAATCCTCGGAATTTGGAAGGTGCGTAAGCGGCGGTGGGATCTCCCCTTAGATAGTAAAGGTGTACCGTTCAAATATCTTTTTGCTGATTAAAAGCAACTCTCTTCGCATATTAATCAAACGGGACATTGCATTGTTAATGAGATAATTTTTTGGTTTTTTCATGGAGGAAAGTGGGAACGTAACACTCGCTCGCAGTTATTTTCATTAATATAAAAAGTATCCTATTAGATTTCCTATGTTGCTGCTTACTATATTTTAAATTATTCTATAATTATTTTTTAATAGAAAGATATTATATTATTCGCTTTTATGGTCAAAGACTCTTTTGTATTTGTCAATGAGTTAAAAGCATAAAGTTTGACCGTGAGAATATTTTTGTTAATTTTGATGTAGTCTTTTTTTATACTTGCATCTCTATTAAGGATGTTATTGCGGTCATCAATCGCCTCACTTATCTTGATACCGCTCGTTTAGTAGAGTTTTGTTTTACTTCTAGTTTTTTTTGCTTTGATGGAGAATTCTATGAGCAGGCATGCGGGGTTGCCATGGGCTCCCACCTGTCCCAAGTTGTTACTAATCTTTTTATGGAAGACTTTGAATCCAGGGCTTTGGCCTCAACTCGGCTCCTGCCCAAGCTTTGGAAAAGGTTTGTGGATGACACTTGTGTCATCTGGTCTCATGGTCAAGAAGAGTTATATCAATTTTTCCAGCATCTCAACGACCAATCTTCCTCCATAAAGTTTACTATGAATCAGGAGGTTGATTGGTGCCTGCCTTTCCTTGATGTTCTTATTTCGAAAAAGTATGACGGTTCTTTCTCCCACTAAGTGTTTCAATACTAAGCAGTATCTCATGCAACTCTCATCATTTCCCTACTCAAAAGTTGGGTGTTCTCAACACGCTTGCTACTCGAGCGTTGAGAATCTCTGATGAAAAGAACCTTGATAAGGAGAAAGCCCATCTCCTTAATGTTTTTGTTAATAATGGATATAGTAGGCACCAAGGTCTGAAAGCTTTCCTTAAAGCTAGCAGAGGTCCCAAGGTTAAGAAAGACCCTAAAGATTGAATCTCAGGGGTGCATATCCCTTTCATTTAGGGGACCACTGACAAGATCGTGAGGTTCCTCAAGAAGCATAATGTTCCCTCAACCTTTAGACCCCTTAACACAACTCGTAACTCCCTTAGGTCTGTAAAAGACCTTGTTGACCCCAAGGACATGAAAGGTGTTTATGTTATTCCATGTTCTTGTGGGACCCCCTATGTTGGTGAAACTGGGCGATCTATTAATCAGAGGATTCATGAGCACAGCGTCGACATCAAGCATAGGAGGACCCAATCTTTAGCCTTGGCTGAACACGCAAAGAAGTCTAAGAATCATATATGTATTGAGGAGGCTCGGGTTATTGCTAAGATTGCTCCTTTTCATCACCATAAGTTTAGGGAAGTCATAGAAATCGAAAGGAGGTCGAGCAATCTTAATAGGGATGACAGTTGGAAGATTAGCAATTGTTGGATTCTTGCCCTTTCCTCTTAGCCCTACACCCCCGGCACCCCACTGCCTCCCCCCTCTTTCTTTTTCACCCTCCTTCGTTATTTTCATTGTTTTATTCCCTGCACTACTGGTTTGTTTTGTTCCCTTTTCTATTGATTTATAGTTTTTTCTTCTTCTTTTTTGTACTCTTTACTTTATTTTTATTAATATTTTCGATTTAATCCTAGAATAATATTCTTATAAGTTTATTTCTAAACTATAAATAAGAAGATAATATAGCTTAGCATAATATTTATTTATTAGGTTTAATTTCCATGTATAGGTTCTTGTAAAATTCTTTCTATTTAGTTTTTTAATAAGTTACATTCTTAATAAAGATTTTTAACAATTAACTAAATGATTGATTAGTTAATAAACATTTATATTTTACCCTAATTTATTCCAAATTATAATACATATATTCAAATAAAAATAAATAAATTTAATAAACATATTAATATTTAATTAATTAATATAAAACATTTATATTTGTATCTTAGTTTGTCCCATAATACTTCATATATATATATATATATATATATATATATATATATATATATATTATTTTTAAATTAAAATTTGAGGATAATATATTTTTACATATATATTTAAATAAATAAACTTAATAAACAAATTAACTAGTTGATTATTTAATTAATAAACCTTCATATTTTTGTTCATATAGTAGTATTAGTTAATTAAAAAAGAAGATCTTATATTGTCCCTTAACAATTATTTAGGATATATACTTAAATAAAATAATTAAATCTAACAGTTAGCTAGTTAATTAATTAATTAACAAACTTTCTCCCAATTCTTGGCCCAGTCTAGTCCAATCCATTGTAGCCGTTTTCTTTGGTCAAAAGTAGTAGTTTTTTTTCTAGCCGTTTGAATGATCTGTCTCTCTATTTAACATTGTTGTCATGATCTGGTTCTTCATCTTGTCTTGATAATGAAACACACTTGCTGGTTCGAAACGCATCGACAAATGAATTTTGATGTGATTATTGCTGAAAAAACATGTCTCAAAAACTTGATATGGATCACAAAAGCCTTAATTCAATAAATAAATAAGTAATAAGAATTTTTTAATAAATATATAAAAATAAAAATTGTGATATAAATTAATTATAAAAATATATATATATATTCTTAATAATAAATATTTAAAGAGTGAATACAAGGACCATAAATATTTAAAGAGTGATTACAAGGATATGGTTTTTTCGCAAATGCTTGTTAATTCAATTATTAAAAAAGTTGTCATTTTGAAAAAGAAAGAATAATAAACATTTTTAGTAATTGAATTAAAGATTTATATCTATGTATAAGAGATTACTTATTTATTTATTGAATTAAGGCTTCCCAAGAATCTCTAACTGCCTCCTACTATCTCCACTACTTACCTTCTCACCTAGGATCTACAATGTTGTTTCTATATAACCTTTGTTATCCAACCTCGCCTCCTCCAATTACCCTTCTCCTCCTTATTGACAGTGACGCCTCACTAGAGGGCACAAGTTTAAAGAGGATTCGATACTCATTGAGCACAAGAGAGCTCGTAAGCCCAATCCTGAGTTGCTAGCGCTACCAAGCAATATAAAGAGCATACCCCACTTCCAGTTATGGTCGAAAATTGAGCAAGCCAAATGAGAAATAGTTGGAGAGTGTCAATTTCTTTCAAATATGGAAGTTCTAACATATGTGGTAAATTGGGTACCTAATACAAGCCATACCCATGGCAAGTATAGCTAGTATATGTATTGTGGATATCTGTTGGCACCTTAAGCTTCTTCATGGAAAAGTGCTTCTAAACAAAAATGAGTTGAAAGGAGATATTCTCCTAGTGTTGGATGACATATGGCTCACTTTGCATTCCTTAAATAGAAGACTCAACCGTGTGGAAGCTCACCTTGACATATCCCCTAACGTTGGGTGCTCTCTTTGCGACAACAAAGAACCTAGCAACAGGGAACCTATTGCAATTAAAGCTACAAACTCTAATAATTCCAAATGATAATTTCCTATTTGTTTCTATTATGAATCTTTGGGTTTAGTCTCCTATTTGGCACTCTATTTTTTACCTTGATGGCCTTGACTTCATTGTTAGTTCATAGTTAGTTTGCTTACTATTAGTAACTGGTTTATATGGATGATTTCCAAACTTCTATTTTGCATTTGGTCTTGTTTCCCTAGCAGCATACCAAATTGAACATTCCCATGCGATCTAATTTTTTTTAATATCTAAATACAAATTTAACCTTTACAAAAAAATAAGTAAATAATTAATTAAATCCATGACTTACACAAAAACAAAACTTGGATGTTGTTTTAATATGTGGCCAATACAGGAATAGGAGGTTGAAGGTTGCAGGTCTGCGAAGGTCGGCGATGGACTAAGATTTGGAGAAAATCAGATGGGAAGCCCCCCTTCCCCTCGATAAAAACTTATAACTCTATCTGCTTTCACCTGGCAGTCAGTGCGCTCACTGTTTAATGGTGCAGGAGAGTCAATGGGGTTTCAGAGCAAACATTTTTGGTTTCTAAGCAGGGAGGAAAATAGGGTGAAGCTTCTCTAAGGCGGCCATGTCCTGGTGGATTTAACACTTTCCAATCTAGCATTCTAGAGCATGTTCTAGCTTAGAAATTGAGGAATTCGTGGATTATAAAATGAAGAATAATGATGGAAGCCACATTTTTAAAAATTCCAAGGAGCTTATAGCCACCTAGCATGCTAGGAGACGGGTCATAGAAGGATCTAACCTCAAACCATCTTTCCTTATGGTTTCAGCTATGGTGGAGGCTCGGGGAGAGGGCATGCGGTTAGTAGGGATTTCTTCTCACCCAATTGTTAGCAATGGGATGCAAGCAGTCACCACGCTCAGTCATTCAAAGGTGGGGTCATTGTTGGAGGGTTTTTGGGGAAAAATTGTGGTTACCACAACTTTTTTCTAGACCTTTGATTTCTCATGCAAGGTTGGTTACGAAGGTTCCTTCTATGACAAATGTGGCTAGCTCATCTTTCAACATTGTAACACAAGGGGAGGAAAACCAGTTATCTGCGGGATTTGTTCCAGCTATTACGAAATCTACCTTAGTAATCTCTCATAGGGCTATTTGCGACTGAGGTTTAAATATTATTTCGAGCAACGCTCAAAACCCCCTCCTGAATCCTTATGCTCTAGCCTATGCTAGAGGGAGCGATGAAACACGAGGAGGCAAGTAAGAAGGCCATAAAAGTGAGGGCCTCCAATCTCATTCAAGGGCATCTAGTCAAGTCGCAAGGGGAGAACAAGACGGGGTCATCAAAAGGAACAAACCCGACACAAAATTCAACTTGAGCCTGGTGGTGGATGTCCACATGTAGGAGGTGGTGGTGATGGCGGACAAAACTTTAGTTGGCAGAACACGATCAAAAGTTTAATATTAAAATGTTGGAGGAATGGGTAGCAGTAGAGGTAAGTCCAACCATTGCAAACCTTCTTGAGGTATTAATTCTTACTAAAGGATGGGTACAACTTGATTGCAAATCTCATTGAGAAGCCTTAGCTATATCTCAGGGGATCTGGAGTACAGACTCAACCCCTATAATGTTCAGATTTTGGACACCTCTCTTTGATACGAGTCGAGAACAGTTAGATGTAGCACTAGTTTGGGTGCGGCTCCCTAGTTGGCCGTCAGAACGATGGAAGGAGGAGATTTTCAAGGATGTCAGTAATAGTTTGGGAACCTTCCTAGAAGCAAACTACTCTTTCCTCCAGACCAAAGACAAATTGATGGCTAGGATTTTAGTAAACATTGACTTAGGGGAGGGCTTATCAAAAGCTTTGGACATAGGGGACGGTTGAGGTAGCCTGCAACCTCTAGATTATGAAAGGGTGTTGTTTAAATGTCGCAGATGCCATCAGTATGGACACACTCTCAAGTTTTGCAAGTTGTCATTTAATAAAATAAAATAAAAAAGGTTCAGAGTAAACATTTGCAGAAGGAGACTGCTAAGACATCCTCATATAGTGAAGATCCTAATCTGCACAAAAATGATATCTTTTAGGGTCCTCCAGATATTTCCATGTTCGATCCTTCAATCCCTTCTTAGGTCGTCGAGGAACTACCAGAGGAAATCACTCAAACACTTGTAGGAGGTGATCCAAATCAATCAGCACCTACTAGAGTTCTGGAAGCCTCCTCTCCCGGCATGTTAGCTTTTGAACCTCTTGTTTCCTCTCTTATTGATTCTTTTTCTGCTCTGGGTCATGAGTGGGTGTTAGGATATGTGAATTTTCTTTCGGAGCCACCTTGATCTTCGGACACGTCCCTATCCTTTCCCTATGTAGCATGCTCCCTCCCTAGGGGTTCTCTTGGGCCTTCATCTCCCTCGATTCATAAATCATGTGCATTCTTAGAACCTAAGTCATCAGACGACCTAATTCTCCACAATCTGTGTAATAGGTCTATTTTTACTCTTCTTGTGGAACAATTGGGAGGCCTGGGAAGGATTGAGCCTTTTTTGAGAGGCAAAAGGGGTAGGGGAAGCAAGTCAAATATGTCAAAAGCCAAAGAACGTGCACAATTCAACATGGTTGCTAGTAGACAACATTCCATAGATGGGGTGCTTAGAGTTGTGGCCACCCAAGGTGGGGTGGACTAATGAATTCCCTCTCCTTCAACAGCAGAGGAATGGCAAGTTCCTCCAAGAAACTTGCCTTAAAGAGCTTGGTTTCAATCCAAAATCCTGACATCATTTTGTTCCAGTAAACATTGTGGGTCGGTAATGATGTAGTTAGACTCCTTGAATCTCTACTTGGCAGTTGGCATTTTGTAGTTATTGATGCACATGGGCGTTCGGGTAGACTAGCAATAAGCTAACACTCTTAGAGCATTAAACTCATGTCTTTCTAGAGTATCAAATCTAGACTTGATCTAGAATTCTCTTCATTGGAATTGGATCTTTCCCTTACCATCGTGAATTTATATGGCCCCACTAGGGATAAAAGATAGTTTTGGGATGCTCTTTTCACAAACTCTTTTCTCCTTAAAAAAATTGATCATAGGGGGTATTTAAACCTTTCTCTAGGTGATTTAGAGTCTTGGGGACCCAGAGCAACCTCAGACCCTCTCTCGGTCTACTTCATACATCATCTAGCAAAAAAAAAAGCTAATTGACATTGAGCCTTTGAAGATCAAGTTAACCTGGAGAAATTGATTCAGACTTATGCAGGAACACAACGAAATATAGATATAAACATAAATACAAAGATGTAGTAGAAATAAATCTTCATTTCATTAATATCAAAGAACTGAAAGATGCTTACAAGCAGAATGGAAATAAGCCAGCACAGGCAATGTTAGCTTATCTCTAAGAAGAGATGTGGTGGCTACATGCCTCTAAACTATGTTACAATGAGGCTCAGTGGCCTTTTTATCATTGAGAAACAATGGGAAACCCTAAACATCCAAAAACCTAACCCTAGGAGATGAAGCACCAAAAGCTTGTGGGCCCCGTTGGGGTTAGTTGGAATGTCAACTTCCCGGGGTCGTAACTTTGGCATACAATCTCTATTTGACTATCATAATACCTCATTTCTAAGATATCCAAAAGGAGGCTACAAACAATCCAATACACTAGTTTGGCACTTTTTCAGTCTCTTTGTTTCCCCAAAATACGCCTTTTAGGCCTTCAAAACGACTCCAGAAGTTTAAGACCCAAAAAACTGCAAAAAATAGTAAGTTGTACTACAATCAAGGAAACTGAAAAGTACAATTAAGGAAATTGAAAAGAAACGGTGCAGTCTAAGTGGAATAGGTGGGTGGCCACCAATATCCACTTGGATCAATCCTCCCCCCTTAGGAAGCAATGGTCCCCATTGTGTTGAGTGCCTCCATGAGATGGGGAAACTTCTGTTGAACTTGGTCCTTGGTGAGCCACTTTCATTGGTGAAGGAGTTGGCTTGCTTTAACAACTCGATATAGTTGGATCCTCTATTGGCGAGTGTTCTTGATCTGTGTGTCCATGATCTTGTCACTTATGGCTTGCTTGATGCAACTTGGGTTGAGCTATGTTGGCGGCAGTTGCTCAACAATGTTGAATGTGTCAAACAATGGGGGAAAGTATGGTCATAGCTAGTCCACATTGAATATTGGGTGCAAGCCAAGGAACAGTGGAACGTTGATCTCGAAGGCATTTTCCCCTACAACCTTGGTGATGGTGTTTGGCCCATATCAGAGTGAGTGAAGCTTGTGGTGGGGCCCAGTGAGGCATTCCCTCTGCAAATGTAACCAAACTATGTCACCCACCTGAAACTTGTGTGGTGCTCAATGTTGATTATGACTTTCCTTGTACTTAGCATTGGTTCTGTCCAATATGCCATGGACCTGCTGGTAGATGTACCTAATGCGCTCAATGAAGTTGTTAGTCCAACCAACTTCGGACTGGACATGAGTTGAGTCTACTTGAGTAGCTGCAAATGGTATGGCCACATCAATGGGACATAATGGCTGAATCTCAACCCCACCTGAAAGGGACTGTGACCAGTTGAGCTATGGAGAGCTCTGTTGTAGTTGTGTTGGACATACATAAGGCTTTCATCCCATGTGCATGTATTCTTCGAGTTGTACATGTGTAAAATGTGCACGATCGTCCTATTAACAACCTATGTTTGGCCATCAGTTTGGGGGTGGAAGGGTGTGGACTTAGTGAGCTTGGTATCTAGCATCGACCAAATGTTTGACCAAAATGTACTCAGGAACCTGTTGTCCCAATCTGAGATAATGGATTGTGGGATCCCAAAATGTACCCACACTCGTTCAAATAAGAGCTTAGTTGTGGCTTTTGTTGTGATACTCTTATTGCAGGGTGCCAGAATGGGCATCTTAGAGAATCAGTTGACAACCGCGAACATGTAGTCGTTGCCATGCTTAGTAGAAGGAAGGCCTGATATGTAATCCATGGAGATGGATTCCCAAGGCTGACTAGGAGTAGGTAGAGGAGTATATAGGCCTTGCTTATTGATTATTAGTTTGGAAATGGCATAGGTAGTGCAGGATCTAATGTACTTCCCAACATTTTGTTGAAGGTTCGGCCAATAAAAATACTTCTGTAGCACTGCCACTGTTTTCTCTTGTTATGAAACCAGCTCAAGAAAAGATAGAAAAGATAGATCAACGCCTTAGAATTCAACCTCTTCGAGGGGGCAACCTCCTTTACATTACATAAATGAACAATTCTTGGATGATTCAAATGACAAATCCTCCTTTCTATATATAGGAGTCTAAGGAGTCACAATATAATCCAGCCGACCTAACAATAATAATATAAAGCCACAAAAATAACAATAGAGGGATTCTATGGGGCACATAAATAACAATATGGGGGTAATAGGGGCACAACAATATAAATAAGGGGTATAACTACAATAGTAATGGGGTAATCACTAGTATTATAGGGACCCAGCATGCCCCTCTCCTTCAAAAAAGTGTTGTCCTCAACGCTTGAGTAATTCTGGATACTTCTGCATAAAATTCTCATCCTCCCATGTGGAATCTTCAGCGGATAAGTTCTTCCACTTGATAAGATACTCTGAAATTGATCGATTTCGTAGCTGTCGAGTTCTTGTTTCTGTGACTGCTTCCGGTTCCAATATAATTTTTCCTTCCTCGTCAAGTTCTGGCAATATTGTTTGAATTGGGAGCTTGTCGCCTATAACCTTCTTTAAACATGAAACATGGAAAACTGGGTGCAATCGAGAAGCTGCAGGAAGCTCCAATTTGTATGCCATAGTACCAATCTTTTGCAACACCTTGTACGGACCATAATACTTTGGTGATAATTTATTATCCTTCTTAGCTTGCTTTAGGGACATTTGCTTATATGGTTGTAGCCGTAGGAATACCCAATCACCTACATCAAAACTTCTTTCACTGCGATGTTGATCTGCCTGTTGTTTCATTCTATTTTGTGCCAACACGAGGTTATCCTTTAAGAGTTGGAGGACTTGTTGTTGATGTTCGATGTGATGTTCCACTGCCTGAACCTTAGAATTTTCTCTTAAATATGATGTGATGGATGGTGGTTGATACCCATAAAGTGCCATAAATGGGGTCATTTTTGTTGCTGTATGGAAGGAAGTGTTATACCACCATTCAGCCAGAGGCAACCATTTGACCCATTGTGTCTGTTTATCAGATACAAAGCAACGAAGATATCCTTCCAAACATTTGTTTACTATCTCAGTTTGCCCATCAGATTGAGGATGATAAGATGAGCTATGAGCTAACTGAGTACCAAGACAAGAAAATAATTCTGTCCAAAAATTTCCAGTGAAAATGGGATCTCTGTCACTTACAATAATCTTTGGGTTTCCATGTAGCTTTTGAACTGTTTCCATAAATGCAGTAGAAACTGTACTGGCTTTAAATGGATGTGATAATGCACAAAAGTGTGCATACTTGGTAAGTCTGTCAACTACCACCATGATGACACTCTTTCCCTCAGACTTGGGTAAACCTGTGATAAAATCCATTGAAACCTCCTCCCAACGTTGGCTTGGAATGGATAAAGGTTGTAATAGACCCGGTGTCTTAATTGTTTCAACTTTATTTTGTTGGCAAACCAAACATTCCGCCACAAACTTTTGAATATCTGATTTAAGGCCATCCCAAAAAAATTCCTTCTTAACCCTGTGGTAAGTTTTTAAAAATCCTGAGTGCCCTCCTAAGGGAGAAGTGTGCAATTCCATAAGAATCTTTTGTTTTAGCTGGGAATTCTTACAGAGGTATAAGCGATCTTTGTACCATAACGAATCATTTTGCCAGCTAAATGTATCAGAAGTACTGGAATCTTGTTGTAGCTTTCGAATAAGTGCCCACACTTCTTCGTCATTCTTCCATTCCTCCCTTGCTTCGTTTATCCAATCTGGTTGGATAATAGAAATGGCACACAACAATGCTTCCACATCCTCATCCTTTCTTGAGAGTGCATCTGCCACCACATTTTGCTTCCCTTTTTTGTAGATGATTTCAAAGTCATAACCCAACATCTTTGTGACCCACTTTTGTTGCTCTTCAGAGGATAATCTTTGTTCTAAAAAGTATTTAAGGCTATCATGATCCGTTTTTACCTTGAAGTGTCTTCCCATTAGGTAGGGTCGCCATTTCTTAAGTGCATGGAGTATTGCCAACATTTCCTTCTCATAAATAGCTTTGCTTAAAAACTTTCCCTTGATTGGACGACTTTCAAAAGCAATGGGTCTTTCATCTTGCATTAGAACAGCACCAATTCCATTTCCTGAAGCATCACATTCCACAATAAAGGTTTTTGTGAAGTCCGGTGTAGCTAAGACCGGTGCTTGGCACATTGCCTCTTTAAGATGTTCAAAGGCCTTTGTTGCTTCCGGAGTCCATGAAAATGAATCTTTCTTCAATAATGTTGTTAGAGGTGCTGCTATTCTCCCATAATTCTTAACAAACTTGCGATAATACCCTGTCAACCCAAGAAATCCTCGCAGATGCTTTATGGATGTGGGGATTTTCCATTCCTTAATGGCTTTAATTTTGCTAGGGTCTACCTTAACTCCTTCATGAGATACAATATGACCCAAATATTCCACCTCCTGGACTCCAAAGAAACATTTGGATCTTTTTGCATATAATTGTTTCTCCTCCAATAGTTGTAGCACCCTGTCAACATGTTCAACATGATCCTTCCAAGACTTGCTGTAGATTAGTATATCATCAAAAAATACTAACACAAATTTTCTAAGGAATGGTTTGAAAATTGAATTCATCAAACCTTGAAATGTTGAAGGTGCATTGGTAAGGCCAAAAGGCATGACCAAAAATTCATAATGACCCTCATGAGTTCTAAATGCCGTTTTCGGAATGTCTTCAATCTTCATTCTGATTTGATGATATCCCGAACGAAGATCCAACTTGGTGAAGTAAATTGATCCATGCAATTCATCCAGTAATTCATCAATGACAGGAATGGGGAACTTATCTTTAATAGTGAGCTTGTTGAGCTCCCTATAATCCGGACACATGCGCCATGATCCATCCTTCTTGTGCACCAATACTACTGGAGCTGAGAAAGAACTTTGACTCGGTTGAATTATACCAGCCTCTAGCATTTCTGCAACCATACGTTCAATTTCACTTTTTTGGACATAGGGATATCTGTACGGCCTGATGTTTGGAGGAACACTTCCTGGAATCAGATGAATAGCATGATCATGATCACGCATAGGTGGGAGACCTTTGGGAGTCTCAAATACCTTGGAATGATTGTCCAGGACTTTTTGGAGATCTGGAGAAATAGATGATTCCAATGTGGAAACATCTAGCGAACATAATTGTGCAATTACACCTCTTTGCTCCTTTTTTAGAAGCTTTGTCATGCCATTAGAGCTGATTATCTTTCCTGGTTTCCCTGCAATACCCCTTAATTCAACTTCCTTTCCTTCCGTAGAAAATTTGATGAAAAGTTCTTGAAAATTAAAAGCTATTGTACCCAAGGATTGTAGCCATTGGACTCCTAGTACAACATCGCACCTCCCATTGGAATGGAAAGCATTGGGCTAGTCAATACATATTCTCCCATGGATAGCTTGATATTATGGCACTTTCCAGAGCAATTTATTGTTCCTCCATTTGCAATCATCACTTGACACTCTGGTGCTGGATATAGGAAGCAATTCAATTCTTTTGCTACCCTACAATGAATAAAATTGTGGGTGCTTCCTGAATCAATCAACACTATTACCTTTTTCTTCTTGATTTGTCCTTCTATCTTGATGGTTTGAGGAGTGGTAATTCCCGCCAATGCATTACAAGATATGGTCGGATTTATTTGTTCTTCATCTAGGCTTTGTTCCTGGAATATATCCTCTTCTTTTGACCTTTCTTGCTCCTTTTCTTCTTCCTCTTCACAATCTATGTAGAATAATTTCTTCTCAGCACACTTATGACCTTTTGTGTATTTGCTATCACAATTGTAACAAAGCCCTTTTGCTCTTTTTTCTTCCAATTGTTGTGGTGTCAACCTTGTAGGTTGTGGAAGACTAGGGGCAACAACACTTCCGTCTTTATAGTTGTGAGTGGTATGCTTCCTAGTTGCCATAATTTTGCTTTCCATTTTTCTTGCTAACCTGAATGCCTTCTCTAATGAATCAGGTTCCCAAAGGCGAACATCATGTTGGATATTATCCTTTAAAGACCCTATGAACACATCAATCCTATGCTCCTCTGGAATATCTTTTACCCTTATGTTCAATTTTTGGAACTCCTCAATGTGCTCCATTATTGAACCCTTTTGTTTGAGACTTATCAATTGGCTAAAAAAAGTGTTGCTTTTTGTATCCTCATAATGTGCTATCAATTCTTCCGTAAAAATTGCCCAAGTGATAAATTGTTTACGAGAACAAAGCCATTGATACCATACAAACTGATTTGGTTCCAAATATACAGTTGCCATACGTACCTTTTGTGTGTTTTGCACATTATTGAGATCGAAGAATTGCTCCATCTGTAATATCCATGTGGCGGGATCCTTGCCATCAAACTTCCTCATATCGATTTTTGGAATATGGTGATTCTTCGATCCAACATTAGCGTCTATGGAATCATGATTAACATTTCTTTTGTTCTCATCATGAGTTTCCTTTACTACCTTTTCACCATTAGTAAGTATTTCTTGTAGAAAATTTGTCAAATCTATCTTCAAATCTGCCATGCCTGTCTTCAAATTTGTGTTCAAATCTATCTTCAAATTGTCCATCTTAGCTTCCATGCCATTCATCTTAGCTTCCACGCCATTTATCTTAGCATCTGTTAACTTTTGTGAGCGTGACATTTGTTGCACTTGTTCTTGTAATTTTGATATATCATGTAGCATTTCTTCCTCTTCTTCATGAGTCATGCTAGAGCTTTCAGGTTCCTTACTAGGTGTTTGCATTTTCTTTCCTCGGGGCATCAGTTACCGATAATAATGCTCTACTATGCCCTTTGAATTCCTTCAAAATAAATTTTCAAACCAAGCTTAAGCAAAAATTTAAAAAAAATCTACACACCTTTTTTCACTTTGTAGGAGCTCGATATTGCCTCTGATGTATCTCTGTACTTTCCAATCATCTAGTTCTGAATTTGTGACCTGTAGTAGCTCTCTGTGTCCTCTTTCCAATGCCACCAGTCTGATCCAAATTGGATTCTCCAAGAAAGAGTTATGCACAATCTCCCAAGATGACCTGATTATAGACCTTTCCAGAAGAGCGAAGTTGTATGAAGTGCCACATGTACAATTTTTGATATTTGGTTCTGAAAAAGATATACAAGAAACTACAGTCCGTCCTCTTTCTGTACCTTCTTACGAAATTTCAATCTGATTCCCAGAGAGAAAGTTATGACAATTTTCCCCAGGTCACCTGTTTTGAATGTAATTCAGGAGTCTGCAAAAAGACCAACTTCCTCAGATCATATCTCCGAAAATATCGCGCGAAAAGATCTGAAATTCGGACCCAAGGTTCAGCACGATTTCTTCTCAAATGGGTTTTTTTTTGCGACTTCTGAAACGTCACAAAAAAAAGTTATAGCGAAAATGCCACGATGACCTGTTTGGAGCAGCGAAACCCTAGAATCCAAAGCTCTGATACCAAATGTTATGAAACCAGCTCAAGAAAAGATAGAAAAGATAGATCAACGCCTTAGAATTCAGCCTCTTCGAGGGGGCAACCTCCTTTACATTACATAAATGAACAATTCTTGGATGATTCAAATGACAAAACCTCCTTTCTATATATAGGAGTCTAAGGAGTCACAATATAATCCAGCCGACCTAACAATAATAATATAAAGCCACAAAAATAACAATAGAGGGATTCTATGGGGCACAGAAATAACAATATGGGGGTAATAGGGGCACAACAATATAAATAAGGGGTATAACTATAATAGTAATGGGGTAATCACTAGTATTATAGGGACCCAACATATCTACTTTGAAATCTCCAACGAATTGATTGTAGTGCGCCTCCCAAATCGTCATAGCACGCTCACCTGCAAGAATACAGAGGTGTCCCATGTGGCATAACAGTGCGTCCTAGAGGTGAAAATATGAAACTTGCTAGCCTTCTAGGAGCATTTGGTATTTGTTGCTGAATTCTGGATCGCTCTTGTAAAGATGCACCCACCTCGAAGTCTCATATCTAGAAGAGTCAAGCACAGTGGTCGGCGCCATAACTAGTGGTCAATTGAGACAATCTGCAACATTATTGGTGCTATCCTTCTTATACTTGATGTTCAAATGGAACTGTTGCGGATATGTGGACCATTTATGATGGTGATCGTTTTGAAACTTCCTTTGTGTTTGTATGAAATACAGTGGTTGGTGGCCTGTGTGGATGACCCTTTCCTTCCCCATAATGTAATGCTTCCATTGTCGAATGTAATGCTTCCATTATCGGCAGGCTTGCACAATAGAATATATCTATTTGTCATAAGTGGGATACTTTTGGACTATATCTGAAAGTGTCTCACTATGATATGCCACAGATGCCCTTGCTGGGTAAGGACTGCACTAATAGCATAGTCAGAGGCATCTGTCTCAATTTCAAATGGTTTTTACAAGTCTGGTAATGTGAGCATTAGTGCAAAGTAGAGGTGATGCTTTGACTATACAAACGCCTTCTGTTGAGATTCAAACCAAAAGAACTTTGCTTTCGCTTCGCCCTTGGTGGCTTCACTTAAATGCCAAGTGATATGAGAGAATCCCAATACGAACCTGCGATAGAAATTGGCAAGGCCCATAAAGTTGTGGAGATTTGTTAGAGTGATTAGGGTTGGCCAATCCTTAACAACTTGTATCTTGGTTGGGTCCACATGCACACCCCACTCATCAATGATGTACCCCAAATATTGAACCTAGATCATACCAAAAGTGCATTTTTCCAAATTCGCACACAATTTGTGTTGTCACAGAGTTTGCAGGAACTGTTGGATATGGTGTATGTTCTCTTCCCAACTCTTGTTGAAGATTAGGATGTCGTCCTGGTACACTACCACGAACGAGTTGGTGAAGGGCTACAAGATGTCGTCCATCAACTGCATGAGAGTTGTTAGGGCATTTGTCAACCCGAAAGACATGACCAATCATTCGAAAAGGCCCTCCTTGGATTTGAAGGTGGTCTTCCACACATCAGAGGGTTCAATTGGTACCTGGTGATAACCAAACTTCAAGTCAATTTTGTTGAAATATTTGGCCCCCTTGAGCTGTTCTAGAAGGTCATCAATATGTGGGATTGGATACCTATTCCGAACAGTGATCTTATTCAGCGGTCGATAGTCAATACAGAGTCTCCAAGTGTCCAATTATTTTGTACCAACACAACTAGGCTCCCACAAGGTGATGAACTTGTCCTAATGTGCCCTTTATTCAACAACTCCTAAATCTGCCTCTTAATTTCATCATTCTTTATAACATAGCTTCGATTGATCGGTTCATTGGGTAGTGGCGCGCCCGAAGTTATATCAATGGATTGCTTGACTTGACAGTGTAGGGGTACCCCTGTGGGTGAGGTGAAGATGTCCTTGTACTTTTCCACGACCTTGTCTATTTTTTGTTGTCATGCGGAGGAGCCCTGTCTGGAGGTTGTGGATGTGGCCAGAGTCTTCTACAAATTTCTCGGTCTGGGAAATGATCTTAGTACATTGCTTCACAGAGATTAAAGAAATGGTAGTAGGCAGTGTTACCTCCGGTATATTGTATAATTTATTGCCTAAATAAATAATAATAGTGTGAGGCCTAGACTCATGCACAACATGACACCTCCATAAGTATGGTTGGCCTAATAATACATCATAAACTTCAAGATGAGAAACATCACATAATACCTCATCTGTGAAGGGCTTGATGTTGTAGGGAAGACGACACTGTTGGATGACACAGAGATCTCGTCCTTGCTGAAGCCACCCGATGGTGTACGACTTTGGGTGTGGTGTGGTCAATAGGCCCAACTTCTTCATGACCTTTGTTGAAATGAAGTTCTTTTGCCTTTCGTTGTCGACAATGAACTGCTACAGAGGACCTTTCACCCACATCTGTGAGTGGAAGAGTCGTTCCCCCCTCCTTTGGATCTTCAGGTTCAACCTTCTTGATCTTGGTGGTGGAAATGGTGGCACCGAGCTCCCTTTGTCATTCCCCTTGTTGGTTTCCGACTTAGAGTCAGAACATGCATCTGATTCGGAAGCCTTCACCTCAGCCACCAATGACTGCTTGGCTCAACACTCACTTGTGTTGTGAGTGGGGCTCTTACGGAACTCACACTATTTCCTTGTGTCCTTCTTTGTCTTCATGGTGTTGTTCTTTGCTTGCAGCTTCAATGGGTTGTCTTCAGTCGCCCCACCTTGGCTTTTTCCTTTGTTCTGCATTTTGGGGATGCCTTTCCGTTGATTTGGATTCGTAGATCCAAAGTCTCGCTTCTTCGGTTTAAATTTATGCTCAATCTTGACAACGTATCGATAGGCGGTGCCAAGCAAGGAGATGTCCAGGAACTCCATCTCGTCTTGGAATGTACTTATGTAGATAGTTGTGGTACTCGAGTACCAAATGCTACTCAGAATTCTTGATACCCAAATTCATGCTAAGGGTATGAAAAATATTTGTGAAATCCGACACATCTTAGTCCCTTCCTTGCCGCAATGTGGTCCACTTTATATATTTATCTTCACAACTCCCGACAGAGTAAAATTGTTCCTTGATGGCATCTTAGAAAGAATTCCAAGTGGGTGCGGCTGAACACAGTGAGGGTTCCCTCTCGTCCTTTTGTTCGCAATAGGTTTCCCATAAGTCCTTGACATGGAGGGCGGATTTAAGGAGTGAAAAAGTAATATTTTCTCGATTGGAAAATCCATGAATTGAAAAATATCCTTCCAACAGATTTAACCATCTATCTACGATGTTTGCATCTATCTGGCCTTCAAATATGGGAATGTAAAAGCTGACTTGTACCTTAAAAGGAGTGGCACCTCCAAAGTGGTTGTTGGATGAAGATGTGTCATCTGTGGGTAGCCACCGAAGGATCTGGGCAAAATTATCCATCAACACGTTCCTCTGTCGCTCGAGGGCTTCCTCGAGCGATATTTTGAAAGGGTCTCTTACTCCGTCGTCTTTCTTTTCTTTCGCCATGGGAGGCCATTAGGGTTTGCAAGGATGGTCTTGCAAAGGTTCAACCAGTCCTAGCCCTATGTCTTTATACCCTGACCTCGTTGGGGACATTCAAAGAAAAACAGAGAAAGAACAAACCACTCTGATACCACTGATCCAGACTTATGCAGGAACGCAATAAAATACATATATAAACATAAAATAGAGATGTGACAAAAATAAATCTTCATTTCATTAATATCAAATAACTGAAAGATGCTTACAAGTAGAATGGAAATAAATGAGCACAAGCGATGGTAGCTTATCTCTGAGAAGAGATGTGGCGGCTACATGCCTCTGAACTGTGTTACAATGAGGCTCGGTGGCCTTTTTATCATTGAGAAACAATGGGAAACCCTAAACATCCAAAAACCTAACCCTAGGAGATGAAGCGCCAAAAGCTTGTGGGCCTCGTTGGGGTTAGTTGGAATGTCAACTTCCTGGGGTCGTAACTTTGGCATACGATCTTCATTTGACTATCATGATACCTCATTTCAATGTTCTCTAAGAAGAGGCCAAATGCAAATCAGAGAATTAATTTGGTACTTTTATGGTCTCTCTATTTTCCCAAAAAATGTCTTTTATGCCCTCAAAAGGGCTCTAGAAGTTTAGGACCCGAAAAATTGATAAAATTAGTAAGTTGCACTATAATCAAGGAAACTGAAAAGTACAATTAAGGAAACTAAAAAGAAAAGCTGGGGGTCTAAGTGGAATAGGCGGGTCGCAACGAATATCCACCTAGATCAGAAATCATTGGGTCGGGCCTGACAAAGTGGCGAAAAGATTAGATGCTTCTTGTTATCCGATCATTTGTTGGACACCCTGACCTTGTTTATACAATGGATTGATGTAGGGGTAGAATCAAATCATTCCCTTGTCCTATTAGAAATCAAAGGAGGAATAAAAAAACAACCAAGTCCTTTGAAAATGAACTCATCCCAACTTTTAGAGGACGAATTTACAAATTTGATGAAGACAAATTGGAAAAAAATTGACCAAAGGGTCGGTAGCTCCACTGTGGAGCAGTTTGAATTGAACCTTGGGAACTTAAGAAGATCATATAAAGGAATGGGCAAAGCAAAAACAAGCAAAAGAGGAAGTTGATCTACTGAAGATAGAGCAGGAGTTGAAGGTTATATTTGAGACGAGAGAGGAAATTTTTTCCAATGTAGTCTCAAAGGAAGCTCTACAATCCCCGGAAAAAGGAATAAGAAAGGAAATATGGGCCTTGAAAGAAACAACATGGTGTTTCAAGCACAAAGCAGTTTGGCTTGAATGTGGGGATGAAAATACAAAGTTTTCCTAGGTGAATGTAAAAGGGCAGAAGGTGCAAAACACCATCTAGTGTATGGAGGACCAAGAAATAAGAGAAGTATCCTCATTTGAGGGCTGACAAAGATGGTTAAATTACACTTTCAATCATTCTTCAAGGAAGATCCTCAAAATTCCATACTAGATATATTACAAGTGGTTAAATTTTTCCAAGCTATGTAAGGGAGGAAGACATAAAAGACCTACAAGGTGAAGTAACCCTAGAAGAGTTAAAGGCAATACTGGAAAGCTTTTAGAAGGACAAAATCCCAGGCCTAGATGGGTGGGCAATTGAAGCCTTTTCGACAATTTTTGAGGTGATATGCCAAGATTTGTTGAAAGTAGTAAATGAGTTGAAAGAACAAGGTAGGGTTCTGACTCATTTCAATTCCACTTTTATAGCTCTTATTTTGAATAGGGATAACCCATAGCCCATTGAAGAATTTCGAACAATTTCCTTGTGCAATAAGATTTATAAAGTCATAGCCAAAACTATAACTCGAAGGATAAAATCAATTTTGTCCAAGTCTATTTACAAAAAGCAATTCAACTTCTTAGAGGGAAGACAAATACATGAAGCAAAAGGGGTAGCTCAAGAAGGCTTGCATAGCATGAAGATCCATCAGTTAAAAGGGGAAGTACTCAAAATCGACCTCTTGAAAGCTTATGACAGAGTAAGTTGGGTCTATCTTAGGCTCATCCTCACACAGATAGGTTTCCCTCCTCCTTTTGTCAATTGGATCATGGGTTGCGACCAATATGTCTCTTTCGCAATCCTAATCAATGGATCAACTTCCCAATTATTTCATGCACCTACAGACATCAAACAAGGTTGCCCTTTATCCCCCCTACTTTTTCTTTTGGCAGCCGAAGGTCTCAGCCTCCTGCTATCTGAGGCAAAAAGATGAGGTGACTTTCATGGTATGAACATTGCACAATGTACGCTAATCTCACATCTACTTTTAATAGGTGACATATTAATTTTTTTCAATGGTTTTATGTGTGAAGGTGACAAATTGTTTGAAGTTTTGACACTTTTTGGGAAAGCAACTGGCATGCAAAGCAATGCCAGGAAGTCATCCATTTCCTGTGTTAATTTGGAAAGTAGAGAAAGCAGGTATCTTTTAAGGAAGTATGCATTCAAATTGTGGGAGTTTAAAGATGACTTAAAATACCTGAGGTTTTAGTTGAAACCAAACAATGATTCAAAAGAAGATTAGGCCTTATTGTTAGAAAAGCTCGAAAAGAGACTCAAAGGTTGGAGCTTTAGATGGTTATTGAGGGTAGGTAGACTAGTCCCAGTTAAATCAGTCTTGTAGGCCATCCCATTCTAATGGATGTCCCTTGCCTGTATTCCTAATGGAGTACTTGAAAAGGCTAGAAGAATTTGTTTCTCATTCCTGTAGACTAGACAAAAAGACCATTATGTTGCATCCTAGGTAAGATGGTTGAAGATAGCATTGTCGAAAGCCTTAGGAGGATGGGGGCTAAAAAACATATTTCATTCCTCGAAGGCATTAACAACAAAATCTAGGTGGAGATTAATTTCATATGACAATTTGCGGACTCAAGTGGTCGCGGGAAAATATATAAATCCCTTAAGTCTGGAAGACTGGCTATGTACTCCAGTTAAGTCAAAGGTGAACATTTCTATTATATGAAGAGCGATCTTGAACTCCTCTGACATTGTCAGAAATGGCCTGGTGTAGAGAGTTGGGGATGGGAGGTGCATCATAATAGGTATCGATCCTTGGTCCATCAACAAGGACAGATTCAAACTTTCAGATCAAGCAGTAAATTTGCTCAGGAACAGAGGAATTACAAGATTAACATAGGTTTCAAGTCCTCGCCACATAACTTTATGGTAACAGAATTGGAGGTGTCAAGATCCCTCGGGCTAATCGATCATCATCAAGAAGAATGGAGGGGATATGTGGTTGTGTTGCAAGATTCAAATGTAAGACTAGCATAATAGGAGGATGTATTAATTTGGTCATTTTCACGCTTGGGGCAATACACCCCAAAGCTTGGTTATCTTCATATCAAAGCAGGGGTCTAAACAATCGAACAAAAATGGTGGTGGAAAATCTTATGGAAAATGAAGAGTCCTATGAAGTGTTGGACCTTCATGTGGTGTCTTCTAATAGGGAAAGCGTTCACGTAGGATGTGATGTAAAAACGCTCAAAAATTAGGCATAGGTGGTGTTGTTTATGTAGAGTAGTAGAAGAATATATAAGTCACTTGTTCACTAATTGTCACTTCTCGAAGGCAGTATGAGTTGTTTTCTATTCCTCTTTTGGTACAACATGCGTATGGGAGGGACAAAGCGTAGCTGAATGTTGGAGGGCTTGGTTCCGTAACCCGACCACTGCAAATTTCAAAGCTTTGCCTCTAATAGCCACATGGGGCATTTGGTTGGCCTGTAAAAAATATATTTTTCGAGACTCTCGTTCACTGCCAAAGAAGACAATGGTTGAGGGAATGCCGATTCTATCTCATTTCCCTCAACCCTCATCCAATCCCAAAATGAGCCATATCAAAATGGAGAACACTAATAGGATAATTCCTTGTGAATTTTTTGATGGAGTTTCTTGACATGCTAACTAGAGAAGCGAGGGGGTTTTGTCCTTTTTCTCACTGAGGATCATAGTTTCCATGTCAAGCTGGGTTTTGGGAGGGGGACAAACAATTTAGCCGAGCTTCTTGCCCTCAAGGCCCTCTTAGTCTTTCCAATGGATAAGGGATGTGACTAGATTCAAGTATATGGTGATTCTTTGCTTGTTGTTAACTGGGTCAACAATCGTCATCAATGTCAATTTTTTTTGCTTATGCCTATGCTTCAAGATATTCTGAGGATGAAAAGATCTTTCACTTTTTTTCATGTGCTCACATCTATAGGGAAAGGAACCAGACAATAGATTACCTTTCTAAATAGGGTTTGGTCATGGATCGGGGCCCTTGACACATCACAAAATACATAGGACTTGATCATTATGAGTTTTTTCATAGGCCTTTCATGGACAAGGCGGAACAAGATCCCACGGCTGAAGGATAAGACTACATCACATAATATGCTCTCCATTTATTTTTTGCTTTATATATGTCCACTCAGGAAATTTTATATATTTGATGTTATATCTGTTGGTACTAAGGAATATTCAATATTCTTGAACTATTTTATGGACCTTTGTCAATTTTTTTTGTTTGACTTAGAGATCTAGAATCTTACTTTGGTTCAAAATCATGTTTTTTGTTTTGTTTTTTTTTTATTTTGTTTTTTTTAGGCATATACTAGAGATTTTCTGATGTAAAATATTTGCAGGCTTTTGTGAGGCTTTACATAAGTCTCAAAGAATACGCTCTTGAAGTGTATAAACACAATGTAATTTTGATATGAAGGAATGAAATTACGACTTTATTTTTGTAGGAAAAAAAATCCAAGACTTACACATAGGCTCATTCATGCACCAAAAAGAAACGATACATTGACGTGTTGATTGTTATAAAAAATGATTCGGTCAAATCCACCCATAAGGCATAAGGATCACCATTAATATTACCTTAACATTATCAGAAAATCAACGTTGTCACATTAACATGATTTAATTTTAAAGAGTAAGTTAATAAGTGGGCAAACTCAACCTTTCCAATAAGGAAACATTTCACTTTGAATTACTTCCTTTTTTGAAATTCAATGATTTTAGGTCATCTTAACATGTGCCAAAACCCTGGGGACCAAATTCATGGTCAAAGTTCTCATCAATTAAGTAGTACTATAACTTTCGACAAAAAATACTATTAAAATTGAAAGATAATTAAAAAAAAGAAGTAAATTTGCCTACCTTTGCATCATCATTAAGAGTGTGAATATTAGGTTTTGAATTACATTATCATTTTAAATAAGGAGCAAAGGTAAAGGAATGTATTTTTATATTAAAAATTATTTCAAGATGCCATAACCAAAGTTACATAAGATTTATACATGCCCTCAATCATTGTTACATGTGAAGCTACACACCCATAAAAAACATAAATGCAAACATGTTATTTAGGTAGAATCTTGAATATATGTTATATTAACAATCTATTGTTAGATAAATATTATTTTTTTAATTTTTCTTTTCATAGGTCTAATGCTATATGATTTATAAGAATATACATGTACTATCAATATTGTCAATATCCATCATGTTATTTGTGGGAATTAAATCCGGGTGGGGAAGATTCTATTCCTTCCTCCCAACCACTTAAGATAACCCTAATGGACAAGATAAACATATTTAATTGTTATAAGTGTAATTTTTATTTTTGCTATTAATTACACACAAATAGATAAACCATAAGAAAATAAAAAGAAAAAGTCACATCAATAAATATAATTTTTTATTATTATAAGAAACTAACTATTATATTAATATTATCATTTTCATTAACATCTTTGTTAAGAAACCACAAGATATAAAACAATTGATGACAAAATGTTCTATTAAAGCGTTGTGGTGTGGCCTAAACCAAGTGTGATTCTTGGAAATCTTAAAGACTTGGATATTTTTGAATTGTGATATTTTTTACAAATACTAATCTTACTAATCACAAATACCAACCAGACAAAAAAATATCTTTATTAACATAAAATAATGACATTTTTAAATTAATACATAATCATATTCATAAATAAATTATTACAAATAAAATTTTAAAAATTGTTAATTTCTTTTTTCCTCATTTTTTTAAAATTAAATAAACAAGTTGTACGTTGTTTTCTCCGTTTTCTTAGCTCTATGTATAATCATATTTGGAATTGGAGGGTGACAATGATATAAGAAAAACCCAACCGACACAAGGCCCACCGACACAACTTTCAACATCGAGGAGTTGTTGCCCATAACTTTTATGTGATTCCATAAGGTACACTTTATTGATGTTAAAGTGAGCACACAAAAGACACTCTTTATTGGCATCTTTATGTTGGTTGGTTGTTTTCTACTTGTCTGTTTCATATTCATTTCGATGAAAAAGGAGAAGAATATTAAAATAGAATGAAATGTAAGTTACCAGGAGGGAAATTATATTTAAAATATATAAAGAATAAAATAACAATATAAAGAGAGTAATTGTAAAATAATGTAACATTATAAAATGATGTTGAGCAATCTACGGATTTCGTTCATGGGAATATGACTTTCCAAGGGTTGTTTGCTCTCAGTAATCCCTTGTGCGTCTTTTCGTGTTAGACACATTTGTCTTGTCTTTTGTTTTGATTTGAAGTTAAATCTTACTTCAATTAAAGGGAAATACTTCACACTCAACAAGTTGACTTGCAAATTCGAAGGCATGTGCTTTTTAGGTATATATATATATATGATTTAAGTAATTTGTTTGTGTATTTATGAATTGAATTTTTCATATTTATATATTTTTTTTTATTAGTTTTTGTTATCTGGCAATGACATGGGACTATAGTAATCGAAATTTTGGAATTAGTATTAGTTCAATTATTTTTAGGCAAAGTTTTTAGGTCGACACTGCATATTTTACACTGCGTTCTATTTCACAGTCTTATTTGGCCTCTTCCTTAGGCAGGGAGGCAAAACCATATCATATATTTATCTGTTTGCTTCACATTTTAAACCATGTTGCTTGGCATTTTGAAACCAGTGAGCTAATGCTTATATTAGTTGATAACAATAAATGCTAGCTCATAAACAACCGCTCTATTGGGTATTAGTATAAGTTTTGAGATAGGTCATCCATGCCGTGTCAAACATGCCATGTCAAAATTGCCCTGCGTGTCAAAATTGTAATTTTCATGAGAGCAAACGACTTTACTTGCCTGCTTTAGGCTTAAAATGAAAGCAAAAGCATACAGTAAGATGAAAAAAATGATGAAAGAACCCGTGCCTCTGCAAGTGGAACATGAGCAAGAACTTGTCTGCCCTCTGCCTCTGTGAGTTCTAGAACAATGAAAGAACTTGTGCCTCTGCGAGTGGAACAGGAGCAAGAACCTGTCCGACCTCTGCCTCTGCAAGTTCCTTTACCTTTGCCTCTACGACTTCTGGAACGCCTCTCTTGTCGTTCCTCTCTATAGCGGTGTATGACGGTTCTTTTGTCCGAGTGGTGTACGATGGTTCTTTTTTCCGAACTGTGCCTCTGCGAAAACTATTTTGTTCGCTCTGTGAACATGACCCCTGATCTTTTGTTCATTTTGTTCCTTCTTTCAAGAATACTCAGGTTTGGAACAATTTATGTTTATGTTCAACTTAATTAGAATAAGCTATACGTTGACAGACACTATATGCTGACAAGCAACACACAGGCACACCACTATTTTGTTCATTTTGTTCATTCTATTCGTTTGGTGACTATTCTGTCCGCTCTGTGAACATGACACATGGATCACAATATGCTATAGCTATTAGATATAGCACAAACTTCAACCAACACAAATGTTTTGTTCAAAGCGTTAATTCAAAGGGAAGCTTAGGGTTTGAATTTCATTTATGCTTTCAAGCAAGAAAGCTTCTATTTCTGCAATTTTGAAAAAAATGCTTCTATTTCTTCTTGCAAAGATTGTTGTGTTACAAGAAATTACAATGCATGAAAACATACAGGATCACAATGAAAACATACAACATACAAGATAACATTTGAGTACCTTTGAGTACACTATATTCATTGCCTAGAAGATAACTAATGTGAAAGTGAGTAGACTATATTCATTGCCTAGAAGTTAATGAATGTGAATTTTGAATTTTGTACATTTTCAGTCTACGTTATGCCATGATTCCTCCAGTGCTCTTGAGGTGAGATCCTTATGAGCTTCCAAATGGTGAAAAACGGTAATTTGCAGACTCGCGTATGAAAGCCCCAAGGTTCAGGTAATGCCAGTGTTAGGCCTGAATTAGCAACTGAATAAGAGGAGAGACAACCCTAAAACAAAACTAATTCAAGTTTAAAAGAAATTGTTCTAATTGAGCGAGTAAGTATTGGCGCTACCTTTTCTTGGATGTCTTCGAAACAGTACAGTTCCTCATGGAGCTATGGATACGCATACACTGCCAGCATAGTTCCTTATTTCGTACAATGGAGCTCCTCCCATTTAGTGAAAGACCAAAAACCTCCACCAGGTCCTGGCAGCACCTTACCTTCTTATCACTGGCTCTACTGTGTTCCCTAATATGAAGTAAGCGTTCGCCCCAACACACTTTGAAGAGGGAGAGCCCGCCCTTGAAGTCAATCGCTGAGACACCACAACCCTGCATTCAGTTACAGCCGCAACATCATACATATTGCGGAAGGGAGGGGAGAAAAACCCTTCATTTCAAACCCCAGAGAATCATAAATAAGTTAATTCTCTTCAGTTGAGACCTACGAGCAACTTGAAGGCAAAGTTGTGCCCTCGACCTGCATATTCCATGATAAGCTGAGACCTGTGAGCAACCTGAAGGCAGAGTTGTGGCCCTCGACCTCCATATTCGATGATAATGACGTTGATTGAACTCAGAGCACCACAATAAGCTTTGTTCCGGCTCTCCTTAGTTCATAAGGAGATAAGCAGATTGGGTTGCTTACAACGAAGGCGATAATGGCAATGCAACGGACAACTCGTTGGTCTTGTTGAAGCCGATACCTGGGCATAACAATCACGGAGTTAAAGCGGATTTGACATGTTACACTATCCGTGCATGCAACCAATGATTTATGTGCACAAGTGTTATGCTCTAGAAAAACATGCAGCCAATAAATTATGTGCACAGGTGTTATGCTCTGGAAAAACATGATAATTTGAGGTGGCCACTACTATAGAGGTGACAGAACAACCTTTCCGCGGACACGGGTCGGGTATTCTGCTTGATGAACCCTTTTACGTATATATAGCCACAAGACGATTTACCAAGCTCGTTTCTTCGCCTTTGCTAAGAATGCATAGCTAACTGCAACAAGTTTAGCGAAGACAGTGTAGTTACGGGCCCAAACTTTGTAGAATAAGTTTATACCTTTTTTAGTGTGAGAAGCCCACTAGACTATTATAAAATCTACAAAGCTAGAGCTATAATGATAATTGAATTAGATACAAAAATAACAATATATTTCCTATTACAACATATATAAACATTGATTGTGAGCAATATTAAAATCCATAGTGTCTTTTGCAACATAGACATTCAACTTCAATTTATGTACAATATGAACATGGATTCACAAGTTTCACACCCATGGGAAAAAAATAATCAAATTAACTATTTACACTCTGCTTATATTACTAAAAGATGAGATATTACATCTGGTAAGAGCACTAAACTAGTGAAAAAAAAACGAAGGAAACTGCCACTTCAAACATGTACAAGCCGAACATAATCTTTGCTAGATGGGAGGCTGATCGTCTCATATCCCTGTGGGAACTTCTGTTTTGCCACCTCGTTTTTGACAGAGGCTGATATCATCACACGTTCACCCACTTTCCAATTTGCAGGGGTGGCAATAGGATGCTTAGCTACCAATTGAAGAGAATCCAATACACATAGCACTTCATCAAAATTTCTTCCTGTTGTGCCCGGGTACAGGAAACTCAACTTCAACTGCTTCAAAACATGTCACCGCCATTGAAACATTAATACTCAAAACATGAATATGAATCTGAAATAGATAGATAATAGGTTAATTTTCACACACCCTTTTATCTAGACCAATAATATGAAGGGCTCTGGAGGGCAATGGAGTCCCCTTGGCATCTTTCTCATCAGGATCCAACATGTTCAACTGCAGGAGAATCTCCCTCTTTGGATCCCCCACTATGGGATACCTCACTTTTTTCCCATTTTGTCAAAATCACAAATGACCACCATATAGATACATCATTTTCAATTCCAGATCATCATTATCAGATATATCATTTTCAATTCCAGATCATCATTACCAGAATAGAAGAGAAAGATACATGAATTAGAATTAACTAACCGCTAAGGCTTCGATGTCTTTCACCCAAGCTTGATGTGTTGCAACATCATCACATGAGAGCCCAAGAAGTTTTACCCCACGCCTTTCAAATTCATCAGCGTAGTCAGCGATCTTTGCCAACTCAGTAGTACAGATGGGTGTAAAATCCGCTGCAATCAAAATTTTAGCAGAGTCAGAATGGCTCCACTTGCTTACCCAATCACCAGGATTCACCCATTACACCGCTGGTTCACTCTCATGCTACTAACCACCGAGTCATTTATTACTCATCAGAGGAGAGCAATTCACATGCTGCTCGTCCACACCGCTAAATCGTACACTGCTTATATATATTATATAAACCACCTATGCTTTTGGGTTTCTAACGGGATATGCTACTGGATCTGCTTCTTCCTTTGATGATGCTGCTTTTGCTTGTTGAGCAACGAAGTAAACTAGCTCTGGATCTTAGGGACAGGAACTGCCTACACTCACTGCTACTCCTGCGTCTGGATCGACTTAAACCACCTCTGCTACTGGAAAAACAACTGGCTCTATTGCCTTAGCCCTAGCTTCTTATGCCTACGCTACCTATGTCGCTGCTGGTTCACCTGCTTAAACCACTGCTGGGTCAACTGGTTCAACAAGGTAAACAACTGGTTCGACTAATGTATATGCTTATGCTGGTGGGTATATTTAAACCACTATTGTTGGTGCAGGATATGAATCTGGGTATAGTGTTGCACATACTTATGCTACTGCTGGTGGTTATCCAACTGACTCTTAAGCTGCTTAGTCGACTGTGTAAACTACTATAGGTGGTGATTACTGATACTTAGCCAATTGAATAATCTACTGAATCAACCACTTAATCTACTGGTTCTGCTTGAATTGACTAGATCATATCAGACTAGTGCTGGATCAACTGGTTTTTACATGGGTGCATGGTTGCCACTAAAGCATGGTATTTGCAAGGGACCATTCGCGAACGGTTCAGTTGATTGTTTGCTTATCGTTATTTATAGCTTACTAATCACATTATGACTAGTTCAGCGCTCAAGCCCCACTTCCCGCTCAAGGTAGAGACTCGCTGCCATGCAACCTCCCTTATTTATACATTGAAAATGTACCCATACTTACTTTATTGTACCTTGCAACTTTTTCACATACCTTAGTGAATTTGGAGTTGTATTTAAGATATTAGTTATGTCTAAGTGATTTTAGCATACAAAAGTTATTTTGATTATAAAAAGCCCTAATAAGGTTGTTTTTAAGGCAAGTCACGTGGAAAAAGCTCAAACAAAGAAGTGTTCCCTCTTTATAGATTTAAATCACATTTTTATTTGGTTATGTGAACTTGGAATAGCTTAACAAAGGCGTAATGGGGAAGTTGTTAGGTTCTTTTTTTACAATGCTTTAGTATAAGAAATCGAAACATTTTCCAATTTTTTTTTAATGTTAAGTGTTCTTCATCTTTATCAACTTTTTCTCTTATTTAGTCATCGTATTCCAATTTTATTAAATTTAAATTTCCAAATTTTCTAAATATCATTTCCATGTTGTATTTGGAAAATGAAAAAATGTTAATGTTTAATGTTGAATCATGAATGCAGAGGTTCAATATTGAAAAACAAAAGTCAAATGATGAATGCCAATATTTAACATTGGAAATCTTTTGATTATTCACTGATTTGAAACTACAAAATGAATATTAATCATTGACGATTTGAAACTATAAAATGAGTATTAAGCATGGATGATTTTCATTAATTTTAGTGTTCTCTTTCCATCATATAATATTGTAAACATAAAATTTTATATATGTATCCTTGGCATTTGATATATGTATCCTCATCATACCCTCATACTTTAATTCTAAAAGCATCATTCTCATACCCAAACCTGCTACCATGTACCTATACCAAACAACTTAGGTGTTAATTCACCCATGTGCCAAATATTTTTTTCATTTTAGAATGTCTCATTAAGATGCATATATTTGTTGTTGTTGAAGCAAGGTCAAGTGTCTTTTTGAGGCAATGGGCTTAAGGGTTAAATTTGCGTTTTGATTGATTTTGTTTGATTCAAAAACCAAGTCACTACTAACAAAGTTATTGATCAAACGAGAATTATTACCTCAAAATGAGAACTTTAACCAAAAAACCTCTAATGTGTCGATGCTGGAATTTTTTTTGGGGTTAATTTTCAACTTTAAAAAAAAATGGAAGTAAAAGTCAATTTTTTGTGTGCAAAAAATAGTGAAAAGTGTTGACTTTGCTTCATAAATAAGTAAGTGTTTTTTTGAGGCAATGGGCTTAAGGTTTAAATTTGCGTTTTGATTGACTTTGTTTGATTCAAAAACCAAGTCACCACTAACAAAGTTATTGATCAAACGAGAACTACTACCTCAAAACAAGAAATTTAACCAAAAAACCTCAAAATGTGTTGATACTGGATTTTTTTTTTTAGGGTAAACTGTCAACATCTTTTAATAATGACATTAAAGATAAAAGACCATGACTCTGAAAAACCTTAAAATTCCAATGATAGGAATAGCATTAAAGATAAAATATCACATCTCTAAAAAGTCTTAAAATTCCAATGATTTTCAGGCATGGTATTAAAGATAAAATATCATGTTTATGAAAATCCTTAAAATTCCAAAGATTTTCAGGCATAGCATTAAAGATAAAATATCACATCTATGAAAAGCCCTAAAATTCCAACAATTTTTAGCGATGATGTTAATATTTTCTAAAAAAATTATTACCATTTAATTTATATTAATTTATTTTTATTTTAACTTTATCTTATTAATAATAATTTATTTTATATATATATATATATAATGTATTGAAGTCACTCTATAGGAAACACTTCAATTACGATGAAAGAACAATTTTACAAAACAAATGAATTTATATGTAATTTTGGAGTTTTTTATACTCTCCCCATTAAATCATTTGTATTTTTTGAAATTTGTGTAAATATTTTATTTTGAAATTGTTTTTTAAAATCTATATTTCATTATTATTCAGAAATATATATATATATTTTAAGCTAATTTTTATATATAATAATAGTAATAATAATATTATAATATTTTATTTTATTTTTGCTTACAAAGGAATTGGCAACTGGAGCAGCCTCGCAACTCGCGTTACAAGGGGTCGATTCTGACCGCTACCACTATAACCCCTGGGAAACTGCGCCCGCCCCTCTCCACAGCTCCGGGTTAGTCTAGGGGAATTGAACTCGTGACCTTCGGTATGGAGCCCGCCTTTCTAACGAACTTCATCGCATTGTGATTACCAACTCGCCTACCCCCGTGGGGTTATTATATATTATAATATTAACATGATATTTCTTTTGAATTTAATAAATCGAAACTAATAAATATATTGAAGATTACGCAAAAAAAATTTGTCGTTCCCAGAAACCTGTGCACCTCAAAGGAAGTACACCATCAACAAAAACATGTTCTCGGCCTCAAAGGAAGTACACCATCAACAAACAAATGTTCTCCTAGACTTATTGTACCTTCATATATATATATATATATATATATAAACAATCTTAATTAATTATATTACTTAATTTTTAGTGATGACATTCAAAAATATAATATAATATTTTATTAATTGTTTTATTTTTGTGATTGAAATTTTCTGTTTTATTATTTTTTAGTTTAATTAAACTATAATTAAGCTAAATGGCGGGTACTACCTGCTATGTAGTCCTTGTTACTTCTACATGCTTTTTATTTTGACATATGTCAAATATATTGAGAATAAAAAACAATGAAAAAATAAAAACTAAAACAAAAAACACACCAATTAAAAAAAATAATAATAAATAAATAAAAATATATATTAAAAAAGAAAAAAATACAAAAAAAATTTAAAAAATACAATCAACCATTTTTTTTAAAATATTAAAAAATAAATTAAAAAATTTAAAAAATACATAACTTAACAAAATAATTTAAAAAATTCATAAAAAAAAACATAATTCATAAAAAAAAAACATAAAAAATAAATAAATAATATGGATGACAAAAACAATTAAATTTTTCTTAAAAGAAATAATTAAAAAAAACATTAAAAGAACAAACTTATAAAAAAAATAAATTGAAAAAAATTATAAAGGAAAAAAAAAAACAAATTAAAAATGATTTAAAAAACATAAAATAATAATTTATATATATATATATATAGATATTGAAAAAAATAAAAATAAGGAAAAAAAATTAAAAATTATTTAAAAAAAATAATATATATATATATATATATATATATATATATATTTTGTAAGCTTGGTAGAACTCTTTTATTTTCATGTTTAAATGTCTATTATTCACCCTGCAAATAATATTGATGAAAAAACAATTAAATTTTTCTTAAAATAAATAATTAAAAAAACATTAAAAGAATAAACTTGTAAAAAATAAAAATTGGAAAAAATAAAAATAAAGAAACAAAAAACAAATTAAAATTTATTTAAAAAACATTAAATAATATTCCGGTAAGTTTCGACGTGGTCTCCCTTTATACTTGTATTCCCATCAATGAGGCCATGAAGGTTATCAATAGGCTCACTGACCCAGATACCGCTCGGTTAGTTGAGTCGTGCCTTACTTCCACCTTTTTCAACTTCGAAGGAGAGTTCTATGAGCAAACCTGTGGGGTGGCCATGGGCTCCCCCTTGTCCCCAGTTGTTGCTAACCTTTTTATGGCGGATTTTGAGTCCAGAGCTTTGTCCTCAACCCGTCTCTTACCAAAGCTTTGGAAGAGATTTGTTGATGACACTGGTGCCATTTGGTCTCATGGTCATGATGAGTTGGATCTCTTCTTCCGTCATCTCAATGAACAATCCTCCGCCATTAAGTTCACTATGGAAAAGGAAGTCAATGGTTGTCTTCCCTTCCTTGATGTTCTCATCTCTAAGAATAATGATGGTTCCTTCTCCCACTAGGTTTTTCGAAAAAAGACTCATACCGATCAATATCTCCACGCCAGCTCTCATCATTTCCCTGCTTAGAAGTTAGGCGTTCTCAACACGCTTTTTTCTCGTGCATTAAGAATCTCTGATGAGAAAAACCTGGCAAAGGAGAAGGCTCATCTCCTGGATGTCTTTGTTAAAAATGGTTACAGTAGACACCTAGGTCAGAAAGCCTTCCTCAAGGCCCGAAAGGAGCCTTCTGTCCATAAAGATCTTAAAGACCGGATCCTGGGGGTACACCTCCCCTACATCCAAGGAACCACTGATAGGATTGCCAGGATTCTTAAGAAGCACAATATTCCCTCGACCTTTAGACCTCTTAACACCATCCGTAGCTCCCTTCGATCTGTTAAGGATCCTGTCGACCCTAAGGACATGAAAGGTGTCTATGTGTTCCTGTGGGACCCATACATTGGTGAAACAGGTCGTTCTATTAATCAGAGGATTAGTGAGCACTCAACAGACTTGAAGCATGGAAGGGCCAAGTCCTCAGCCCTTGCAGAGCATGCCGAGAAGACTAAACATCATGTCTGTATCGAAGAAGCTCAAGTTATCGCGAGAGTTGCACAGTTTCACCGTCGTAAATTTAGGGAAGCCCTTGAGATCGAGAAAAGGCCTATTAATCTCAATAGGGATGACGGCTGGAAGATTAGTAGTTGTTGGATCCCAACCCTTTTGTCTTAGCCTCTTCTTCGTTTTTTCCTTGCCTCCCCTCTTTGTTTGTTTAGCTGTCCGTTGTTTTCATATGGTAACAATAGTTTAGTAATAATAATATCATTCTTTTAATAACATTAGTCACTTTATTAATTAATAATAATTAATTATTTATCCTAGACCAGTATTATTAGTTTTAAGTATAATATTTCTATTATTTAGTAATAGTGAATTTTTACCAGAGAATTAAGGTAATAATGATATCAGTTTAGTCTCTTTAAATATAACGAGTATCATCAAAAGACAACTGAAATAGTAACAATAGTAATATTATTCCTTTAATTGAATTACTCACATTATTAATTAGTAAATTTCCCCTAGGCTAATAGTATTGATAATATTAATGTGAAGTTAATATAATAATATTACTATTAATAATATTAATTCGAAGTTAATATAATAATATTAATTTAATATAAATTTGAAGTTAATATAATAATATGACTATGCATAATATTAAAAAAAAATTGCCCTAGTCTATTATTAGATTAATAATATTTATTTAATAATTGGAATAATAATATAAAATTAAACTATGGTCTCTTTAAATATGATTTACCATAAGATTAGAAATTATAATATTTTTGAATAATTTAGTTAACAAACCTTGAGCCCAGATCTAATCCAGTTGTTAGGAGTCTTTTTAGCCGTTGCCCGGTCAAATATAGCCATTGAAGAACCTACATTCCCTATTTAACTGATCGCTCAGATTTGTTCCTCAACTTGTCCTGACGATGAACCACACTAGTTAGTTTGAAACTCGTCGACAAATGACTCTCTATGTGATTTGCCGGTGATTTTGCCGAAATTATTCTCACTATCAAAGTATGGATTACAAAAGTCTAAACTCTAAAAAAAAAAAAAAAAAGTTAAAAAACATAAAATAATATATATATATATATATAGTAAGCTTGGTAGGACTCTCCTACTATTTTCATGTTTAAATGTCCATTATTCACTCTACTACGGGGTGAGGGTAGCACAAGATTTGAACCCAAGACTTTTGGTTCAATGAAACTTCATTTCCATGGTCACTGCCACTTGAGCTACCCAAGATGGACAAAAAAGAAATTAAAAAAATTAAATTTATAGAAAAAAATCAGATCCCCTGAGCGGATGGGAAGCTAAGCTAAAACCAAGAAGTTAAATAAAATATTTTTGTGAAAAAATCCAATTGAAAAAATAACAAGAATTTTTTATGAATTTTGTATTAAAAAAGGTTTTTTTTCAAAAAAAAAAAAAATAGAACATACAATTTTAAAAACCAATAAGTCAAAAAAACCTTAATAATAAAAATTAGCAATATTAATTTTTTAAAAATACATTTAAATTTAAAAAAAAGTGGAAGACAAACAAAACAACAACAAAAACTTAAAAATAAAACATTAAAACATTTTTTTTTTCAAATTAACAAAAAATATAAATTGAGAAAAATAAATAAATATATATATAATAATTTAAAAAAACATTAAAAAAATAATTAAATTAAATTAAAAAAAAATTGAAAAAGCCCCCGGGAGCAACCCGACCCCGAATTTTCAATTTCCTTTTTTTTAGCTTTTAATTCGTCTATTTTTATATGTTTTTGTTGAATTAATAAAAAAAAAATTGTTTTGATGCATTTTTCCCTGTATGTTTTGTTATTTTTTATTTTTATTTTTTTTAACCTTTTAATGTTTTTTATATATATAATTTATTGGATTTTTAAAATTATATGTTCTATTGTTTTTAACATTTTTTTTGGTTTTTTTCCTTTAAATCTTATTTGTTATTTTTTGAATTTTTTTTTCAATTTTTTATAAAAAAACCTTTTAGGTAAGTCTTGAAATACATATTTTTTTAATTATGTCTATATGCAAAATGTGTATTTTTTGTCAAATATTTAAAATTGTTATTTTTAATGACAATTATTTTATGTGTATTGAAGTATTAATTAACGATACATAAATATATAAAAAGTCATAATCTCAAGATATTAATGTTATTATTTTTTTCAAAATTTGCAAAACAAATTAAAAATTTCATTATAAAAAAACATTGGAAAGAAAAACAAAAAACACATATTTGAAAAACCCTTAAAAAATAAATATCTTTAAGACGAAAAACAAGAAGATGAATAAGAGAACTTGAAAAATTGTAAAACAATCAACATTTAAAAAAAAATTATTCACACTTAATACATTAGAAAATTTAAAGTGTCAAAAATAACTCCTCTAAAAAAGAGTTGCATGTTCATACTTGATACATAAGAAAATTTAAAGCGCCAGAAATATGCTAAAAAGAATGTTATTTTGAATAACCAGTTTTCAAAATCGAGTGATTTTTTTACTACTTCAAAAAAACGAGTAATCTATAATTTTCTCGTTTGATTGGTAACTATATTTACTCTTTTAAAATTTCAATAAAATTATCTCATATCAATACCAAAAAATAAATTTATTGTCATAAGTCTTTTGAATGGGGTAAGCAAGTGCTTCCATTGTTTACCTATACATCAATGTAAACTTGAAGAATGTCCTCTCTAAATAGATCATGTTGGAGTATGAGTATTATGGTTGGTTGTGAATATTGAACCATGAGCATATAACTTTATATTACTACGATTGTTTCAGACAAATTCACTTAACATCTTCTTCAGAGAAGTTATAAACCCATTTGGTACAAAAAGTCTATCACTTAACATCTTTCAATGGAAGTAGTCACGTAACATGTTACCCTAGTACTAGTTGACAATGCATATGTCTGGGAGCCAATTAATAAATGATTGTTTCTTGCCTCATGACAACATTGGAGATAATCCTAACAGATTTATGGAAAAAGTGTATCCTCACATGGGAATTTATCACTCTTTTCTAGCCCTTATGTGGGTGTCACGGGTGAATCAAGATGAACAAATTCATAAAAATAATAGGAGAAATCTTCTATGGAATTTAGCAAAGAGCACCTTATATTTCATTTGCTTTAAAACAACCTATTTTTGAGCATGACGAGAAGAGTCATATTAAAATTAAAAAAAAGGAAAACAGGCCTTACAGTGAAAGAATTAAAAGAATATTTCCCATCCATACCATAAATGAGTGGTCAAAAGTAAAATATGAATGCAACTTCTCCTCTGGTTGAACTTATTTTCTTTGTAAATCTGGGTTAATCAACAAATAACAATTTTAATGTTTGTTTGACTTGGTTTGAGGGTCAAAAATTGAAAATTATCCTCGTTGTTGCAATTCTAAGATTTGTATGTGGCAGATTTTTGTGTATATGTATTGACCGTTTGTTATCCCAAGCACGTATCATTGTCTAATATGGGATATTCCAATGAATCATATATGTCTCACATTGTAGAATCAATGATTGAATTGAACCCTTTCCCTTCCAAGAGGTTCAAATCATTCCTATAAGGATAATTCAAAAAATGCTCTTAAAAAAAAATGTAAATTTTTGAAATCACTTATCCTTTATGAAGGAAAAATATAAATACTATAAAAAAATAAAAAAAAGATCACATTTTCTACAACCTTTCAGCCTCCAACCTTTTCTTGGATGCTCAACAAGCATTGTGCCTTCATATTACATAAAGATGGATGTGAATCATAAGAAAGATTTAGGATTCCATACCCATTATTTTCTTTCTGCATCTATAGACTAGAATCATATCTATTGTTGTTGGCTGTCATCTATTCCTTGACATGGTGTGCCCTTCCATAACAAAAAATCCATTGCAGATTCATGCCCAAAGAATCCTATCAATGTATTGGTGTATCCACCATTTTAAGTATCCCTTAAATGAAAGCTTCCAAGAAAAGTTAGGAAACCTTATCTTTTGAATCTCCAATTGAGTTCATTTTTTCCCACAAGTAAAAAAAATAAAATCGTAACTTTATTACCAAATAGTAAAATAGTTACATTGCATATACACTAGAGTGTATTTCAAAACATAAATAAACCAAAATAGAGAGCCTTTAGCGCTTACATAATGTTGTTTAGCAGTCAAGGAGAAACCAACAAGATCTAAACATAAATCCAAACATCACAAATTCAAAACATTAACAGTATCATAGACGGTCTGTATAAGTAACCATCAATCATGTCATGAAAAAACATACTGCCAAAGTCATTACCAAAAGTTGATAAGTTTTGGTGTCCACCTATCGCAATGACTCAGACATAATCTAAAGCAGAGGGTAGAGAACAATCGTCTCCCCCATGTAGGAATTTACAGGGTAAGTTCCTCAGAAAGAATACCAAAAGGACACCGCTCACAACCAGATCTCAAATCAATACACCAGTATTTTTGACGTGGTTAAAACCCTCAAAGTGCAAGGAGGGAAACAGTCCACGGCCTGTCCCAACGTGGGTACTACAGGCAATTTATTAATCAAAGAATGAAAATTTACATAAGCTTCTCTCATGCACGGATTACCCGAACAATGACCCTCCATGCGCTTTAAATAGAACTCATGGACCAATCGGGTGTCAAGCCACGGATCAAGTGTCGGTAATACCGAGGTGAGAGTGAACTGTCGGATCACTACATATCGTGACCGTCAGATTGTAAGTTACAAAATGTACAACGGTAAAGAAACACACTTTACCTAACTCTATACTAGACCAAGTTGAACTTAACTATATCCTATGTGTCGGAATATCCTAACATCCCCCCTTAAGAACAACTTGGGATAGGATTGAAGGATTTACAAATATGACACAATAGGAGAAGGAAGGAGGCACTAGAGCCTATCCCCCCTTAGTGACAACTTCCTGAACTCCAAGCATATATCGAAGTTTAGTGAACTTCGCCTCTGTGAGAGCCTTTGTGAAGATGTCTGCAACCTGATCATCTGTTGGACAATATTGCACTTCAAGAACATGGTCATGAATGAGCTTTCTGATGAAGTGCATGTGTAGTTCAATGTGTTTGCTGCGCTGATGCTGGACTGGATCTTTGCATAGCTGAATGGCACTTTGATTATCACACCAAAGTGTGGTTGGATGCTGCTGCTCAAAGCCAAACTCTGATAGGATCTGACGAAGCCACAAGGCTTCCTTACTAGCTTCCACGGCACCACGATACTCTGCTTCTGCTGACGAAAGAGAAATGGCAGCCTGTTTCTTACAAGCCCATGTAATAGGTCCTGAACCAAGAGTGAAGACATAACCGGCAGTAGACTTCCGATCATCAGGGTCACCAGCCCAATCAAAATCAGTGAAACCAACTAACAGAGGAGCTGCTTTGGCACTGTAATGAATCCCAAACTGTACTGTACCTCGAACATAACGAAGTATTCTTTTAGCTGCTTTCCAATGACTTTCACGGGGGTTTTGCATAAAACGAGCAACAAGGCCAACAACAAAGGAAAGATCAGGACGAGTATGGGTTAAATACAAGAGTTTTCCGACAAGTTGACGGTATAAGGTAGCATCAACTTCAGGAGAAGTACAAGAGACTGAAAGTTTGACTCCAGACTGAAAGGGAGAAGGGGCTGGCTTACAGTCTTCCATGTGAAAATGAAAGAATATCACAAGCATACTTGGACTGGGAAAGGAAAATACCCTCTTGGATTGCAAGACTTGAAGACCGAGAAAATAGTGTAAGTGTCCTAAGTCTGTCATTTCAAATTTCTTTTTAAGGCTGGACTTCACATGGTTTATAAGGTTGGGATCACTACCAGTAAGAATAAGATCATCAACATAAAGAACAAGGATGATAAGAGAGTTGCCCACTTTCTTGGTGTAGACAGTATTGTCAGAATGACACCTAGAAAAGCCAGATTCTAAAAGAAAGCTATCCATTTTGGCATACCAAGCCCGAGGAGCTTGCTTGAGGCCATAAAGGGATTTCTTAAGTCGACAAACAAGGCTGGAGTCTGTTTGTATGAAGCCAATGGGTTGTTCCATATAGATTTCTTCCTGCAAGTCCCCATGCAAGAAGGCAGATTTAACATCCATCTGATGGACTTCCCATTTTAAAGAGGCAGCAAGGGAAAGAACAAGGCGGATAGAGTTCATTTTGGCAACAAGGGAGAAGGTTTCAGTGTAGTCAATGCCTTCAACCTGTGAAAAGCCCTTAGCAACGAGACGAGCTTTATGTTTATCAACTTTCCCATCTGGTCCATACTTGGTTCTGTAAACCCATTTACATCTAACAAGTTTGCGTCCCTTTGGTAGAGGAACAAGATCCCATGTATCATTTGTCATCAATGAATGATATTCTTCATTCATAGCTGCTTCCCAATGTGGATGGCCTGAAGCTTCTGCAAAAGTGTCAGGATCATGATTTACTGGAGCTTGAGCCAGTAAAGAAGAGGCTCTTTCAAACTGAGAACGTGTACGTCGCTGATCTGTAGGATCACCGGCAAGATCACCTGCTGCATCCCGAGTAGCACGGACCCATCTTGGAAGTTGAGGATCCTGAGAAGGTGGGGGAGGATTATCATCCTCGCTTTCATCATCTGAAGAAGAAATGTTTTCAAAAGTAGAAGAGATAGGAAGAGGTGGCACATCCGCCGGACTAGGCTCGCAGGCCGATAACATTTTTGGACTTAAATGGAATAAGTCTATAACCTTTTACATCTTCAGAATATCCAACAAAAGTACATTTCTCACTCTTTGGTTCTAAAGCTTTATGCTTTTCATCTGGAATATGGGCCCATGCTTCACTTCCAAACACACGAAAGTGACTTACATCTGGTTTAATGGAACTCCAAGCTTCTTCTGGAGTGATATTCTCTAGAACCTTAGTAGGAGTGCGATTGATTATATAATTTGCACAATTAATTGCTTCGGCCCAAAAACTAAGACTGAGTCCTTTAGATTGCAGCATACAATTAGCCATTTCCTTTAAGGTGCGATTTTTCCTTTCAGCTACACCATTTTGTTGTGGAGTGTATGGAACAGTATGTTGCATTTGAATTCCATTTTCGGTGCAAAAGTTGATGAATGTGTTTTTAACATATTCTCCACCATTATCAGTTCTTAGCTTAAGAATTTGATGTCCAGATTGTTTTTCAACAAAGGCTTTGAAGGCCAAAAAAGTGTTAAATACTTCGCTCTTGAGTTTTAAGAAGTATACCCAAGTGCGTCTGGAGAAATCATCAATGAAAGTTAAGAAGTACTTGCAGCCAGAGAATGAAGCAACAGGAAGAGGACCACATAAATCACTGTGCACAAGCTGTAAAGGGGCTGAGGCGTGCCAAGAGGCACGTTTGTCAAAACTGTCCCGATGATGTTTTCCGAGTACACATCCGGAACAAACACCATCTCTGCAAGATACCATAGGAAGACCTGTCACCATATTTTCTTTACATAGATGCTGAAGGGAGCGATAGTTTAGGTGACCAAATCGCTCATGCCAAAGTTTGCTCACTTCATCATTATGAGCAACAAATACTGAGGGAAGATTTGATGACCCAAAGTTGTGAAACTTATACAACCTTTTGGAATCATCAGCAAGACCATAGCTAGAATCTGTTTAGGATCTTTTAGATCCTTGATTACAACATCATGAGGTGAAAATTCAACAATTTTACCTTCACCTGAATGAGTTATCTGATAGACAGATAGAAGGTTGCAGGATAAGGTTGGAACACATAATACATCATTAAACTGACCATTGTCTAGATGAACAGTTACAGTCCCTACAACATTAAGAGATCTATCATCACCAATATATATATTTTTGGTGTTACAATCATTTAAAGAAGAAAACATGGCTTGGTTTTTGGCCATGTGACAAGAGGCTCCAGAATCAATGAGCCACTCATGAGAATGAGAAGAAGAAGAAGATACATTTAATGCATAACCAGACTGAGATGATTGACAATGACATGCAGAAAGTGCCATTCCGGAAGTTGAAGTTGAAGTAGGCTCCACATGGATGTTATGTTTCTTCATTGCGGCTTCCAAGGCTTCCATCTTCTTAAAGCATTTAGATTCTAAGTGGCCATCTCGATTACAAAAGTTACAATGTCTATCAGTCTTCTTCCATTTGTTTTTATTGGTCTTATCATTTTGTTGAAATGATCTTTCATTTTGAGGCTGAGATGGTTTAGGACCATTCTTTTGAGGATATGAATTCTTAGGATTCTTTGAATTTGGTTGCTGCTGGGCGGCTAACGCTTTCGTGGAAGAGTTTCCAAGATTAAGAAGACCAAGTTGTAAGAGTTTTTCTTGTTCTCTTATTAAGGAATCACAAAAGGAGTCAAAGGAAGGGGCCTTGTAGTCTTGTCCTTGACAAATGAAAGCTTCCCTTGTAGAATGGAAAGTGGAAACAAATACAGAGTAGGCTGGTCCCAACTTAGTAAGGATGGAATAAATAAGGTTACCATCTTCTTTCTTAACTTTAACACCTTCCAAGAGATATCTAAGGGTCTTAAATTTGGACAAGAAATCTTCAATGCAAGAAAAATTATTAGGATCCAAAGTAAGCAGCTCATTTTCAAGTTGATGGGCTCTAATTTCATTTTTAATCCCAAAAACTTTAGCAAGTTTTTCTAATGCTTCATGAGGAGTCTCAAGTGCTGCAATGTGGAATCTAAGATCAGGAGAAATAGACATCCCTATCAAACCACGTGCTTGATTTTGTTTATTTTCCCATTTTGCCGCCTTGTCTTCATCTTTTGGTTTCTTCTCTTGGTCTGTGGTTATTCTGAAGAGACCTTTACTTCTAAGTAAATCTTCCATGTAGGCTACCCATTGGAAGTAGTTAGTGCTGTCAAGAATGACCTGGCATGGACTTTCCATTAAAAAAAAAAAACTGAAGCTGAAGATGCTGAAAGTAAGTGTTCCAATGGATAGATCTCGAAAAAATAAGTGGTTTAAAAAAAAACGGCTCTGAAAAAGGCTTCCGGATGAAGAAGTTATGGCTTTTTGAAAAAAAAAAAAATTGTTGACGTTGCCGGCAAAGTGCGCGAATGTGCGGGAATGAAAAAAATCTGCCCCCACAAAATGGAGACTTGAACCCAAGACCTCTACTCTCTTAAAATAGCTTTGAACCAATTGATCTATACAAAAAATTTGAGAGAGAGAGAGAGAGAGAGAGGGGGGGGGGGGGGGGCCTCGGTTTGCGTGCTTGCCTTGAGAAAGCTATTTTTCCCTACAAAACACAAAACCCAACACGAATATGCAAAGAAAAACGAACCTTGTGGCTCGAAGTTAGCTTTAGCCAAAAAACTAGAAATTTAAAAAAAATCTCAAAGTTAGCTTTAGCCGAAAAACTAAATATTTTTCTCAATGTTTCTGATTTTCCGAGATCACACTAAGGTGCAGGGAAAAGAGCATACGCATGAGAAAAATCCTTCCTTTCTGTTTCTGATTTGCCCAGATCGCGCAGAGTCGCAGGGCAAAGAGCATACGCAGAAATGAAAGGTATAGATCCGGTTAAAAAAAAGGCTAAATAAACTGAGACCGAAATAAGCAGAGAGAAAATAACAGTGAACTGCAAAAAACACTGTATACCTCCCGATCTGAAAAATGACGCAGCTAGGGCTACCGGAAACCTTTTCGCGTGAAACGAAAGGGGTTCCTCACTGGAACAGATGCTCCGAACGCAACAGAGCAGTCCTCTCGGCCCGACAGCAGTCAGAAACAACAGATCTAGGAAACGACAGCCGCATGCAGTTCTACCGGCTTCAGATTTGGATCACCAACAGACGCGGCCCTCAAATAGCTTTGATACCATGTAGGAATTTACAGGGTAAGTTCCTCAGAAAGAATACCAAAAGGACACCGCTCACAACCAGATCTCAAATCAATACACCAGTATTTTTGACGTGGTTAAAACCCTCAAAGTGCAAGGAGGGAAACAGTCCACGGCCTGTCCCAACGTGGGTACTACAGGGAATTTATTAATCAAAGAATGAAAATTTACATAAGCTTCTCTCATGCACGGATTACCCGAACAATGACCCTCCATGCGCTTTAAATAGAACTCATGGACCAATCGGGTGTCAAGCCACGGATCAAGTGTCGGTAATACCGAGGTGAGAGTGAACCGTCGAATCACTACATATCGTGACCGTCGGATTATAAGTTACAAAATGTACAACGGTAAAGAAACACACTTTACCTAACTCTAACCTAACTCTATACTAGACCAAGTTGAACTTAACTATATCCTATGTGTCGGAATATCCTAACACCCCCCCCCCCGACAAAAAAAAAACTTGCGCATCAAAGGAGAAAGGATAAAAGAAATGCTTACCTACTAAGGAAAGCAAGTCTAGGCCATCTCGTGGCCATGTTCAACCCTGTATTTGAAGGACGATGATAGAAATGGTATTCTTTGGAGTTCTTGTACTCAACCATTCCCCAGAGACCCTGCTCCAGTCTTAATCTTGCTTTTGATAGAGAATCCATGACCTGATTCCTCTCCTTGTTCTTTTCGTGTCTAATATTTGAGAATGCTTCTCACATCTCTCTCCCTTTACCTTAATCCAAGCCTAAGAGAAATGAGATGTATCATTTACAACCTTAATGCTTGGAACAAAATTTTGTATGCTTCAACGGGATTCTTATGTAACATGTGGAGAAGGTAGCATAATTCATGTTATGATGAGATCTACGTAATAGGGATAATGCTCTAAATCCACTATGTCATGCATTTTTTGCATGGTTTGAGAGATACATTGAACAATCAATGCCCTCACTAAGCATAACATACTTGGTGGTCTTGAGGAGTAATATACTTTTGCTTTGTGTTTGTATTGAACTTAAGAATTATAGATGTCTTATCCTACACAATAAAAAATAGATGGAATCATATAGATTTGCATGTCCCTAGAGAACGTAAAGCAAGAAGACTCTCTTCATGGCTCTCATAGTGCTTTGATAGAATTACCATCCTTCATTAAAGGCCTCAAGGTCTATGACAATTTGTTCTTTCTAATGAAATTTACAACAATCATGATTGTTATGGATTAACATGATTATGATATGCTTGAGATATTAAATTAAGATGAAGTGCTCAATTATCATATCGATACACAAAACAAATCCTCTTTGATATGGGTGTCCCAAAAAATGTTTGATGATAACTTTGTTTTTAAGTCTTAATTTCCATTTTGAATACTTTGAAATTCCTTTGAAAAAATCGAATATGGCTTAGTAATAATTTTTATTTTGTTCCTTAATTTTTAATAATGTAAAAAATTGAAAAATTAATATTTTTATTTAATTAATTAATTTATTTTGAAATATGTATTTTATTTACTCTTATTAATTGAAAAACAAATAATTGTACAACTTTTCCCATAGACCCGAAAACAAGTACAACCTTTTTCTAGAGCATATAGAAGAGGATACTTGCACACCATCAACTCTGCCTTATAATTTGTGCCACTACCGAAACCTATGGAGATATGAAAGGAATGTGAGTCTGCCAAGAACAATAACACATTATTTTGCTCTTGTGCAACTCCATAAAAATAGCTCCATGGCACTGAAGTATTAAGCTATTCCTTAATGATGTTGGTAGCGACTTCATATTTGGATTGAGGGAAATGGCTTAAAATAGCCAACCCTTCCCCAACCACCTAGATAGGAGATGAGAGTTGGTCCCTGAAGATTGCCCAGTTCCTAGTGATCCAGATGCCCCAAATAAGAATTATGGGGAGAGCTCTAATCAATCGAGTGCTTTGATCAACTTTCCAAGCCCTCCATGCCTCCTGTATAGTTTCCCCATCCGAAAGCTAGACTTGCCCAGATGCTTGTTGAACAAGTTTCCAAATGCCTCAAGAAAAAGGGCAATCGATGAATAGATGCTTTGAGGATTCCCCATTTTGCTTGCACAATGTGCACTAGCCCGATCCTATCATATACATGTGTTGCATCAATTCCCAAGTTGGAGCTTTGCTATTCAAAACACACCACATGAACAATTTAGCTATTGGAGGACACTTAACTTCCCACAACGACTTCCACCACCCAATTTCCTCCCTGTGCCCTTGCTCTGAAAGGAGTAAAATGTAACTAGATTTGGGAGCGTACACCCCATTCTGGGTTGCTACCCACACCAATTCTCCCTCTGTTTCTGTAATTCTGATCTCCAATTGAGTTCATATGTTAGGTGCATTTTATTTTATTATCCTTGTTGATATGATAATTGGCATGATGTTTTATATCCATATTTAATGTGTTTAGATCCCTTAGTCGCCATAATGTCATTTCCTTTGTTATTTTTTCCTATACTCTTTGTTTTACAAAAAACAAAAACAATTAGTCATGGGATATGGGTGTAAATGTAACGAAATTACAAATTTATTAGGAAGATTCACCACGAATGTGTGTTTCAATGACAACTTTAAAGAGAAAGCAATAAAGATCCACCAAATCCAAGGAAATCAGGTCACATCTCTTTTTTCATATTTGTATGGTATTCTCTATCTCTAAAAGCATATAACATATTGACAAATCTAATATGGTTATAACATTGCTATCTGATATTTTCTTATTATTTGAAAATATTTGTTGGTCTCTCAACCACTTAGTATGTAGTTCATGGCATCCACATTATGACAATATATGTTTAGACAAAAAAACACATAATCGATACTTAATGTAAATATATCAACAATCCACTTATCTTGTGTAGGTTTGGTCAAGCTTGTATTAAACATAATGCATAGTTTTCTTTGTTTCACACAAAACTATGTTAATGAATTTGTTTACGATAAAAACATTACTAAGATCAATGATAAATTGTATGTTCTTGATTAAGTTGTATATGAATTCACACAAAATGGACCTTGTCAATATCAAAAAACCCAAAATTGGGATTACAACAATAAGAATTATGATATTATATTCATTCAATTTTCTACATCATCAATTCCTTACTATGTTCATTCTCCTTTCCCCAATTTTATGCATCTTTATCTATCACACTCTTTCATTTCTTCTTCTTTCTAAAAACAATGAAATTAGTGTGATGATACTTTTTGTGTCAAATATTTGAGAATGCTTCTCACATCTCTCTCCCTTTGCCTTAATGCAAGCCTAAGAGCAATGAGATGTATACTTTACAACTTTAATGCTTGGAGCAACACTTTGTATGCTTCAATGGGATTCTTATGTAACATGTGTAGAAGGTAACATACTTCATGTTATGATGAGATCCGTGCAATAGGGATAATGCTCTAAATCCAGTATGTCATGCATTTTTTGCATGGCTTGAGAGATACATAGAACAATCAATGTCCTCACTAAGCATAACATACTTGGTGGTCTTGAGGAGTAATATCCTTTTGCTTTGTGTTTGTATTAACCTTAAGATTTATAGATGTCTTAGCCTACATAGTAAGAAATAAATGGAATCATATAGATTTGCATGCCCCTAGAACATGTAAAGCAAGAAGACTCCCTTCATGGCCCTCATAGTGCCTTGATAGAATTACCATCCTTCATTCAAGGCCTCAAGGTCTATGACAATTTATTCTTTCTAATGAAATTTACAACAAGCATGATTATGATTGTTATGATTTAACATGATTATGATATGATTAAGATATTAATTTAAGATAAAGTGCTCAATTGTCATATCGATACACAAAACAAATCCTCTTTGATATGTGTCTTAAAAAATGTTTGATGATAACTTCTTTTTAAGTATTAATTTCCATTTTGAATACTCTGAAATTCCTTTGAAAATATTTAATATGGCTTAATAATAATTTTTATTTTTGTCACTTAATTTTTAATAATGTAACAAGGTTGAAAAATTAATATTTTTATTTAATTAATTAATTTATTTTGAAATATGTATTTTATTTACTCTTATTAATTGGAAAACAAATATTTTTACAACTTTTCCTATAGACCTGAAAACAAGTACAACCTTTTTCTAGAGCATATAGAAGAGGATACTTGCACACCATCAACTCTGCCTTATAATTTGTGCCACTACCGAATCCTATGGAGATATGGAAGGAATGTGAGTTTGCCAGGAATGATAACACATTATTTTGCTCTTGCGCAACTCCATAAATATAGCTCCATGGCACTGAAGTATTAAGCTATTCCTGAATGATAATGGGAGCAACTTCATATTTAGATTGAGGTAAATGGCTTAAAATAGGCAACCCTTCCCCAACCACCTAGATAGGAGATGAGTGTTGGTCCATGAATACTGCCCAGTTCATAGTGATCCAAATGCCCCAAATAAGAATTAAGGGGAGAGCTCTAATCAACCTAGTGCTTAGATCTACTTTCCAAGCCCTCCATGCCTCTTGTATAGTCTCCCCATTCGAAAGCCAAACTTGCCCAAATGCTTGTTGAACAAGTTGCCAAATGCCTCAAGAAAAAGGGCAATTGATGAATAGATGCTTTGAGGATTCCCCAGTTTGCTTGCACAGTGCACACTAGCTCGGTCCTATCATATACATGCATTGCATCACTTCCCAAGTTGGAGCTTTGTTATTCAAAACGCACCACATGAACAATTTAGCTTTTGGAGGACACTTAACTTTCCACAATGACTTCCACCACCCAATTTCCTCCTTGTGCACTTGCTCTGAAATGAGTAAAATGTCACAAGCTTTGGGGGCGTACACCCCATTTCTGAACTGCTACCCACACCAATTCTCCTTCTGTTTCTGTAATTTTGATCTCCAATTAAGTTCATATGTTAGGTACTTTTTTTTTAATCCTTGTTGATATGATAATTGACACGATGCTTTATATCCATATTTAATGTGTTTAGATCCCTTAGTTGCCATAATGTCATTTCCTTCATTATTTTTTTCCGATACTCTTCGTTTTACAAAAAAACAAAAACAATTAGTCATCGGATATGGGTGTAAATTGTAACGACATTACAAATTTATTACCAAGATTCACCACCAACGTGTTTCAATGAAAATTTTAAAGAGAAAGCAATAAAGATCCACCAAATCTAAGGAAAGCAAGTCACATCTCCTTTTTCATATTTGTAAAGTGTTCTCTATCTCCAAAAGCATCTAACATATTGACAAATCTAATATGGTTATAACATTGCTATCTAATATTTTCTTATTATTTGAAAATATTTGATTAAGTTGTATATGAATTCACACAAAATGGACCTTGTCATTATCAAAAAAACCCAAAATTGGGTTTACAACAATAAGAATTAGGATCTCATATTCATTCAATTTTCTACATCATCAATTCCTTACTATGTTCATTCTCCTTTCCCCAATTTTAAGCATCATTATCTATCACACCCTTTCATTTCTTCTTCTTCTTTCGAAAAACATTGACATTAGTGTGTTGATACTTTCTGTGTCAAATATTTCAGAATGCTTCTCACATCTCTCTCCCTTTGCCTTAATGCAAGCCTAAGAGCAATGTGATGTATCATTTACAACCTTAATGATTGGAGCAACATTTTTTATGCTTTAGTGGGATTCTTATGTAAGATATGGAGAAGGTAACATAATTCATGTTATCATGAGATCTATGCAATATGGATTATGCTCTAAATCCACTATGTCATGCATTTTTTGCATGGTTTGAGAGATACATTGAACAATCAATGTCCTCACTAAGAATAACATACTTGGTGGTCTTGAGTAGTAATATCCTTTTGCTTTGTGTTTGTATTGACCTTAAGAACTATAGATGTCTTAGGCTACGTAATAAGAAATAGATGGAATCATATAGATTTGCATGTCCCTAGAACATGTAAAGAAAGAAGACTCTCTTCATGGCCCTCGTAGTGCTTTGATAGAATTACCATCCTTCATTAAAGGCCTCAAGGTCTATGACAATTTATTCTTTCTAGTGAAATTTGCAACAAGCATGATTGTTATGGTTTAACATGATTATGATATGCTTGAGATATTAATTTAAGATGAAGTGCTCAATTATCACATCTATACACAAAACAAATCCTCTTTGATACGGGTTGCACAAAAAATGCTTTATGACAACTTTGTTTTTAAGTTTTAATTTCCATTTTGAATACTCTGAAATTCCTTTGAAAAAATTGGACATGGCTTAGTAATAATTTTTATTTTTGTTCCTTACTTTTTAATAATGTAAAAAATTAAAAATAAATATTTTTATTCAATTTATTTTGAAATGCGTGTTTTATTTACTCTTATTAATTGATAAACAAATATTTTTATAACTTTTCCCATAGAGTAGTACAACCTTTTTCTAGAGCATATAGAAGAGGATAATTGCACACCATCAACTCTGCCTTATAATTTGTGCCATTACCGAAACCCATGGAGATATGGAAGGAATGTGAGTCTGCTAGGAACAACCACGCATTATTTTTCTCTTGTGCAACTCCATCAAAATAGCCCCATGGCACTAAAGTATTAAGCTATTCCTAAATGATAATGGGAGTGAATTCATATTTGGATTGAGGGAAATGGCTTAAGATAGCCAGCCTTTCCCCAACCACCTAGATAGGAGATGAGAGTTGGTCCCTGAAGATTGCCCAGTTCCTAGTGATCTAGATGGCCAAAATAAGAACTAAGGGAAGAGCTCTAATCAATCAAGTGCTTTGATTAACTTTCCAAGCCCTCCATGCCTCTTCTACAGTCTCCCCATCCGAAAGCCAGACTTGCTTAGATGCTTGTTGAACAAGTTGCAAAATGCCTCAAGAAAAAGGCCAATCGACGAATAGATGCTTTAGGGATTCCCCATTTTGCTTGCACAATGTGCACTAGCCCGGTCCTATCATATACATGTGTTGCATTACTTCCCAAGTTGGAGCTTTGTTATTCAAAACACACTACATGAACAATTTAGCTTTTAGAGGACACTTAACTTTCCACAACGACTTCCATCACCCAATTTCCTCCTTGTGCCCTTGCTCCGAAAGGATTAAAATGTAACCAGCTTTGGGGGCGTACACCCAATTCTGGCCTGCTAACCACACCAATTATCCCTCCGTTTCTGTAATTCTGATCTCCAATTGAGTTCATATGTTAGGTGCATTTTTTATTATTATACTTGTTGATATGATAATTGGCATGATGTTTTATATCCATATTTAATGTGATTAGATCCCTTAGTCGCCATAATCTCATTTCCTTTGTTATTTTTTCCTATACTCTTCGTTTTACAAAAAAACAAAAACAATTAGCTATGGGATACAGGTGTAAATTGTAACGACATTACAAATTTATTAGTAAGATTCACCACAAATGTGTGTTTCAATGACAACTTTAAAGAGAAAGCAATAAAGATCCACCTCCAAGGAAATCATATCACATTTATTTTTTCATATTTGTATTGTATCCTCTACCTCTAAAATCATCTAACATTTTGACAAATCTAATATGGTTATAACATTGCTATCTAATATTTTCTTATTATTTGAAACTATTTGTTGGTCTCTCAACCACTTAGTATGTAGTTCATGGCATCCACATTATGACGATATATATTTAGACAAAAAAACGCATAATCAATACTTGAAAGTAAATTTTTCAACAATTCACTAATCTTGTGTAGGTTTGGTCAAGGTCGTAGTAAACATACTGGATAGTTTTTCTTTGTTTCACACAAAATTATGCTAATGAATTTGTTTACGATAATCTTTTTTATTAAGATCAATGATAACTTGTATGTTCTTAATTAAGTTGTATATGAATTCACACAAAATGGACCTTGTCAATATCAGAAAACCTAAAATTGGGATTACAACAATAAGAACTAGGATATTATATTCATTCAATTTTCTACATCATCAATTCCTTATTATGTTCAGTCTCCTTTCCCCAATTTTAAGCATCTTTATCTATCACGCCCTTTCATTTCTTCTTCTTCTTTCTAAAAACATTGACATTAGTGTGATGATACTTTCTGTGTCAAATATTTGAAAATGCTTCTCACATCTCTCTCCCTTTGCCTTAATGCAAGCCTAAGAGCAATGAGATGTATCATTTACAACCTTAATGGTTGGCGCAACATTTTGTATGCTTCAGTGGGATTCTTATGTAAAATGTGGAGAAGGTAACATAATTCATGTTATGATGAGATCTATGCAATAGGAATAATGATCTAAATCCACTATGTCATGCATTTTGTTCATGGTTTGAGAGATACATTGAACAATTAATGTCCTCACTAAGCATAACATACTTGGCGATCTTGAGGAGTAATATCCTTTTGCTTTGTGTTTGTATTGACCTTAAGAATTATAGATCTCTTAGCCTACATAATAAGAAATAGATGGAATCATATAGATTTGCATGTCCCTAGAACATGTAAAGCAAGAGACTCTCTTCATGGCCCTCATAGTGCTTTGATATAATTACCATCCTTCATTAAAGACCTCAAGGTCTATGACAATTTATTCTTTCTAATGAAATTTACAACACTGGTCCTGATGATGAACCACACTGGTTGGTTCGAAACGCGTCGACACAAGATTGATTATGTGATTTTGCCGAAGATTTTCTAAGCAATGCTATGGATCACAAAAGTCTGAATTCCTTAAACAAGCATGATTGTTATGGTTTAACAATGATTATAATATGCTTGACATATTAATTTAAGATGAAGTGGTCAATTATCATATTGATAGACAAAACAAATCCTCTTTGATATGGGTGTCCCAAAAAATGTTTGATGACAACTTTGTTTTTAAGTCTTAATTTCCATTTTGAATACTTTGAAATTCCTTTGAAAAAATTGAATATGGCTTTGTAATAATTTTTATTTTTGTTCCTTAATTTTTAATAATGTAAAAAATTGAAAAATTAATATTTTTATTTAATTAATTAATTTATTTTGAAATATGTATTTTATTTACTCTTATTAATTGAAAAACAAATATTTTTACAGCTTTTCCCATAGACTTGAAAACAACTACAACCTTTTTCTAGAGCATATAGAAGATGATACTTGCACACTATCAACTCTACCTTATAATTTGTGCCACTACCGAAACCCATGGAGATATGTAAGGAATGTGAGTTTGCCAAGAACAACAACACATTATTTTGCTCTTGTGCAACTCCATCAAAATAGCCCCATGATTGTTATGGTTTAACATGATTATGATATGCTTGAGATATTAATTTAAGATGAAATGCTCAATTATCATATGGATACACAAAACAACTACTCTTTGATATGGGTGTCCAAAAAAATGTTTGATGACAACTTTGTTTTTAAGTTTTAATTTCCATTTTGAATACTTTGAAAATTTTGAATGTCTTATTAATAATTTTTATTTTTGTTCCTTAATTTTTAATAATGTAAGAAATTGAAAAATTAATATTTTTATTTATTTAATTTATTTATTTTGAAATATGTATTTGATTTACTCTTATTAATTGAAAACAAATATTTTTACAACTTTTCCTATAGACCTGAAAACAAGTACAACCTTTTTCTAGAGCATATAAACGAGGATACTTACACACCATCAACTCTGAATTATAATTTGTGCCACTATCGAAACCCATGGAGATATGGAAGGAATGTGAGAGTGCCAAGAACAACAACACATTATTTTGTTCTTGTGCAACTCCATCAAAATAGCCCCATGGCACTTAAGTATTAAACTATTCCTGAATGATAATGGGAGCAAATTCATATTTGGATTGAGGGAAATGGCTTAAGATAGCCATCACTTTCCAACCACCTAAATAGGAGATGAGAGTTGGTCCTTGAAGATTGCCCTAAATAAGAATTAAGGGGAGAGCTCTAATCAATTGAGTGCTGTAATCTCCTCTATTGTGTTCAGTTGTTGTAAATTTCATTAGAAAGAACAAATTGCCATATAGATTGAGGTCTTTAATAAAGGATGGTAATTCTATCAAAGCACTATGGGAGCCATGAAGAAGGTCTTCTTGCTTTACATGTTCTAGGGACATGCAAATCTATATGATTCCATCTATTTCTTATTATGTATGCTAAGACATCTATAATTCTTAATGTCAATACAAGCACAAAGCAAAAGGATATTACTCCTCAAGACCACCAAGTATGTTATGCTTAGTGAAGACATTGATTGTTCAATATATCTCTCAAACTATGCAAAAAATGCATGACATAGTGGTTTTAGAGCATTATCCCTATTGCATAGATCTCATTATAGCATGAATTATGTTACCTTCTCCACATGTTACATAAGAATCCCATTGAAGCATACAAAATGTTTCTCCACGCATTAAGGTTGTAAATGATACATCTCATTGCTCTTAAGCTTGCATTAAGGCAAAGGGAGAGAGATGTGAGAAGCATTCTCAAATATTTGACACATAAAGTATCATAACACTAATGTCAATGTTTTTAGAAAGAATAAGAAAAAATGAAAGGGTGTGATAGGTAAAGATGCTTAAAATTGGGGAAAGGAGAATGAACATAGTAAGGAATTGATGATGCAGAAAATTGAATGAATATAAGATCCTAATTCTTATTGTTGTAATCCCAATTTTGGGTTTTTTTATATTGACAAGGTCCATTTTGTGTGAATTCATATACAACTTAATCAAGAACATACAAGTAATCATTGATCTTAATATTGTTTTGTGTGAAACAAAGAAAAACTATGCATTATGTTTACTACGAGCTTAACCAAACCTACATAAGATTAGTGGATTGTTGAAAGATTTACATTAAAATATTGATTGTGTTTTTTTGTCTAAATATATGTTGTCATAATGTGGATGCTATGAACTACATACTAAGTGGTTGAGAGACCAACAAATATTTTGAAATAATAAGAAAATATTAGATAGCAATGCTATAACCATATTAGATTTGTCAATATGTTAGATGCTTTTAGAGATAGAGAATACTATACAAATATGAAAAAAAAGATGTGACATGATTTCCTTGGATTTGGTGGATCTTTATTTCTTTCTCTTTAAAATTGGCATTGAAACACACATTGGTGGTGAATCTTGCTAATAAATTTGTAATGTCGTTACAATTTACACCCATATCCCATGACTAATTGTTTGTTTCTTTGTAAATCGAAGAGTATAGGAAAAAATAACAAAAGAATATGGCGACTAAGGGATCTAAACACATTAAATATGGATATAAAGCACCATGCCAATTATCATATCAACAAGGATAAAAAAAAATGCACCTAACATATGAACTACAAAATTACAGAAACGGAGGGAGAATTGGTGTGGGTAGCAGCGCATAATGGGGTGTATGGCCCCAAAGCTGGTTATATTTTACTGCTTCCAGAGCAAGGGCACATGGAGGAATTGAATGGTGGAAGTCATTGTGGAAAGTTAAGTGTCCACCAAAAGCTAAATTGTTCATGTGCTGTGTTTTGAATAACAAAGCTCCAATCAATCGAGTGCATTAATCTCCTCTATTGTGTTCAGTTTTTGTAAATTTCATTAGAAAGAATAAATTGCCATATAGCTTGAGGTCTTTAATGAAGGATGGTAATTCTATCAAAGCACTATGAGGGCCATGAAGAAGGTCTTCTTGCTTTACATGTTCTAGGGACATGCAAATCTATATGAATCCATCTATTTCTTATTATGTAGGCTAAGACATCTAATCTATATGAATCCATCTATTTCTTATTATGTAGGCTAAGACATCTATAATTCTTAAGGTCAATACAAACACAAAGCAAAAAGATATTACTCCTCAAGACGACCAAGTATGTTATGCTTAGTGAAGACATTGATTATTCAATGTATCTCTCAAACTATGCAAAAAATGCATGACATAGTGGATTTAGAGCATTATCCTTATTGCATAGATCTCATTATAGCATGATTTATGTTACCTTCTCCACATGTTACATAAGAATCCCATTGAAGCATACAAAATGTTGCTCCACGCATTAAGGTTGTAAATGATACATCTCATTGCTCTTAAGCTTGCATTAAGGCAAAGGGAGAGAGATGTGAGAAGCATTCTCAAATATTTGACACAAAAAATATCATAACACTAATATCAATGTTTTTAGAAAGAATAAGAAAAAATGAAAGGGTGTGATAGATAAAGATGCTTAAAATCGGGGAAAGGAAAATGAACATAGTAAGGAATTGATGATGATGTAGAAAATTGAATGAATATAAGATCCTAATTTTTATTCTTTTGAAAGAAGCTAAATGTCGCATATTATTTTGATGTAAAGTTTAAAATTAAAATTAAAATTAAATTATTTTTCTTCTTGTTTATATTAAGAGTGAAAAGATTATATATAATATACCTAAATAATTAATTTTTATGTTCAACATAATAATATATTAAATTTGGTAATAATATTATGTATCTATATAATTGTTATTATTATACGTACATAAGAATCTCATTTGATTTGGAGACTAATTCTATGGTTTATTTTTTAACATAATTGGATTAGAAGATTATGTCACACATTTTGTAAAATTACTCTTCAAAATCTAACACATTTCATTAAAATATTTTTCAATAACATACATATCTAATAAATTTTAGAGGAAGGCCAAACCATCTTTAATTTAAGAATTAAAATCATAGAAAACCCAAATTATATATTTAACATTGATTTCTAGATTAGTATGGAAGATCCAACCATGTACTTCAACTTGATTTCTATATTGCTATGGAAGCTCCAATTATGTTATTAATTTCATTAATAAACATCTTAAGGTTTACATAATTTTAGGTTAGTTTTGTGGAAGGAATAAAGAAATAAATAATAAACATTTTTATTGGTTTTCAAAATAACTTAAGTTATGCAAGTCCATGATGGTATGATGGTGTGCTCTGTGCAAAAATGAGGAAGAATATGCAAACCATTTGTTTATGTTTTGCCCCTTCTTGAAGAGTATTTTAGAGACAATAAAAGGAACACTAGGTTGTGGGCTAGACCGGTGTGGTAATAATATAGGGGAAACATGGAAAAGTTGGTGGGATCGAGCTCAAGATGGGATGCTTACGAACATTCCCCCCTTGCTGTTTTGAGGAATGTGGCTTGCAAGGAATAAGGCTATTTTTCGGGATCAAGCTTCAACATCGGACTTCATTGCATCAAATATTGTTGCTATCTATTATCTTATTCCTCCTAAGCAAATCCCGGTGAATCCTTGAGTTATAGTGCCAGAGGAGATTAATGCACAGATCCCTTGGTCCTACTTTGATGGTGCATCATATGCAAACGATTCATGTAGTGGAGGTATGATTATCCACATCAATCACCAACACTACTTGAAATCTAAAATAGGTCTGGGCAAAGTTACAAATAACTATGTCGAGTTGATGTCCCTAAAATTGCTGCTATGTTGTTTTTTAGGATCCCTAATGCCGCACCCGCGCCCTCCTCTGCGTCTTCCTGTGATCCGACTGCGTCTGCCTGGGCTTTGGCCTCCTGCCATGGCCCCCTCGGATCCGCCTCTGGAGGGGGTCGATTCTCAACGCGCCTTCTCTGATTTGGTGAAATCCCTACCTCCGCAGCGCCCCAGGCCTGCTCTTTCAAGATTTGTCAAGAAGTTGGATGTACTCCAGGAAGTTCAGTTGCCTCCGGCCCTGCCTCGCATGGCGGCTTTGTCTCTCGCTGAAAAAGGTCTCATAGGTCAATTTACAGGCCTCTGGCCTTCTCCTAGAACTGTTCAAAGATGGGTTGAAAGAAACTGGTCTGACAAGATTCAAGGGAAAATCTCCATCAGGTTTTGTGGGAAAGGGTACTTCACATTCCACTTTGAATCTAAAGAGGATAAGGATTTAATCTTCAGAAATGGGCCCTATTTCATGGACTCCAGGGGCCTTTACCTCAACAAATGGACTCCAGACTTTGATCCTGAACTGGATGTCCCCAGTGCTGTTCCGGTTTGGGTCCGTCTCCCTCACCTCCCTCTTCACTGCTGGGGAGATGAGTCTATTCGTGCCATCAAGAACGCAGTGGGCAAATACATTGATCGTAGTGAACCAAAAGATAACATGCAAGCCTGCGCAAGAATTTTTGTCGAAGGTCTTCCAGAAGCAATAAAACTGAAAGTGGATGAATGGAGCCATATCCAGCAGCTGGATTACGAGCAGATCCCTTTTAAATGTAAGGTATGTCACGAATATGGACACTTTGCCAATAGATGTTCTAAACTTGTTGATGCAGAGAGCGGCGAACAAGAAGGCCATTGGGAAACGGTAAAAAAGAAGAAGTCTGCCCCATCATCTAAACCCCCCCTGGAATCAGATCCTCCAGCTCCCTCTGCTTCTCGACCCTCTTCTTCCTCCCCTTCTTTATCTGTCCACCCCCCCAGATCCGCTGCTCCCTTCTTCCTCTAATCCCTTTCTAGTCTTATCTTCCCTTGATCCATCTTCTGTGGACCCTCCTCAACCCCCCTTGATCCTTTTCGAGCCCTCTGATCCCCCTCCCTCCCTGAACATCTCATCGCAAGCTTCTCTAGAACCCTCTCTTTCCAGGCATACCAGAAGCAACACTAAAGAACATGGAACTTCCAGCGATACCTTTAAGAAACCTGGACCTGGTAGAAAATCAGCTAAGCAACATAGGGACGAGAACGCTCAGAAAGATATAGCCATGGGAACTCAAACCCCAATAGAGTCTTTCATTCAGGGGCATCAAGAAAAAGAGACAAATTACAAAGATCAAGAGAGGCGAGCACCTCTCCGCATGCCAAATATCCAATGATGAAAATATTGTCTTGGAATAGTAGGGGGTTAGGGCACCCCTCCAAAATTTTCGCCCTCAGAGATTTAATCCATAGTGAAAAGCCAGAAATCTTATTGATTCAGGAGACAAAACAGGATCAACAAGTAATGAGAGGCATTATAGACCAGCAGAAACAATACAAAGGGTGCGCCAACGATGCAAGAGGAGCTTCTGGAGGCATAGCCACCCTCTGGGATCATAACAAGTGGAACTGCGCTTCAGTAAACCTTCATCAGCATTGGATCAGAACCGCGCTGGACAACAGAACAAATAACCAAACTGTAATTATCTATAATGTGTACGCCCCCAACCACTACAGAGAAAAGGAAATTTGTTGGGGCGATCTTAAGGCTAGCATCGATGGTGAGCTAAGTTTAAATATCATAGTGGCAGGCGACTTCAATCTCATCCTTCATGCCAACGAGAAATGGGGAGGCAGCTTTTCTCCAGATCCCTTCAGAGGCCGGTTGGAGGCTATCATTCAAGATCACGATCTAGTGGACGTTGCCCCTAAAAACCGCAGGTACACTTGGAGCAACCGCAGACTTGGCATTGGCAATATAATGGAAAGGCTGGACAGGTTTTTAATCAACATTTCGTTTCTTTCCTCCTTCTCCGTGGGATATGCCAACGTTCTCACCACTTCAACCTCTGATCATTATCCCATTATCCTCACGTTGGAAACTCACTGTCCCCTTGGGCCCATACCGTTTAAATACAGCCCCCTCTGGAATTGGGTTCCAACAGTCAGAGAAATAGTTCAGAGAACTTGGAATCAGCATGTAGAAGGATCACCAGGTTTCATTTGGGAACCAAACAAAGAAAAACCAAACAGGCTATCAAAGAATGGGCAAGAGTTAATTATAAGGAACCCGAGGAGACCAAAAAGAAAGTTAAGAGTGATCTAGAGAATATCCAGAGAATGATAGAAGAACATGGCCTCTCCCAGCAGAGTATGGAGCAAGAAAGGGTTCTCTATTCTCAACTGAGTCACATAAACAGGGAAGAAGAATCCAAATGGCGTCTAAAATCAAGGCAACTCTGGCTCCAAGGTGGAGATAAAAATACAACATTTTTTCACAAGCAGGCCACAGCTCGAAAACTCAGGAATAATGTAAGTTCAATCTTGGATAATGAGGGCAACCAGCAAAACACCCAAGAGGCCATTAGAAACGCTGCTACTGAGTACTACAGAGATCTTTTAACTGAAACTAAAGGTGAAGAGGATTATGCTGACCTTCTTCAATACTTACCCAAAGGAATCACTAAGGATATGAATGACAGCCTGAATAAAGAAATCGAAGAAGAGGAAATCAGAAGAATGATTTGGACTCTGAATCCTGATAAGGCTCCCGGGCCTGATGGATTCCCCATATGTTTCTACAGGGCGTTCTGGGGCTTAATAAAAAAGGATCTGATCAAGATGATTAGATGGATCCAGCGGAAGGGTAAGATAGGTGGTTACACCAATGCCACTTTTCTCACCCTCATCCCTAAAGAAAATCGACCCACTTCTTTCTCTCGGTTTAGGCCCATATCCCTCTGCAACTCCTCCTACAAAATCCTGTCCAAAATCTTAGCATCTCGACTCAAACCCCTCCTCCCCTCTCTGATTTCTGAAAACCAAGGAGGGTTCTTGCCCAACAGGCAAATTACTGATTCTATACTTCTTGTGCAAGAAGCCATTCATTCGAGTCTCTCCAGGAAGGAGAAAGGATTCATCCTCAAACTTGACTTGGCCAACGCCTTTGATAGAGTTAGGCACTCCTTCCTTATTGTTGTTTTAAAGAAGATGGGGTTTGAGTCGCCCTTCATTAGTCTTATCTCTGCTTGCATCTCTGGGCCATGGATTTCCCCTCTGGTTAATGGAAGACCGGGTGAAGCCTTTCAATCCTCCCGGGGTCTCAGACAGGGTTGCCCCCTCTCCCCTTATCTTTTCATTCTTATGGCGGAATCCTTTAGTCAAGCTCTGAACTTCAACAAAAGAGTGGGTCTCATCACTGGTATAAAATTCGGGAATGGAGCCAAGAATATCAACCACTCACAGTTCGCTGATGATACCTTGCTCATTGGAGGAGCCTCCACCACTATAGCACAGAGGTTCAAGATTCTTCTTGATCAATTTATGGGGTACTCTGGAGGTTTGATCAATCAGCAAAAAAGCTGTATATATGGATGGAATGCTTCAAATCAGGTCATCCACAACATTGCAAATATTTTTGGTGTCCCTTGCAACTTAGACTGGACTCATTTCTCTTACCTGGGCATGCCAGTGAGCCTAGGACCTTTGAAGGCAGGAACTTGGGACAGTATCATTGACAAGATGAAGAGGAAAGTTCAGCAATGGGGTTCAATGTGGCTCAACCCAGCAGGCCGACTCATCCTTCTTAAATCAGGTATCTCTTCTCTTCCCCTCTATCGCTTTTCTCTTTTCCAAGCCCCAATTTCCTTTCTCCACAAAATGGAAGTTGTTCTCCGCCTTTTTCTTTGGCAAGGAGGAAAAAACGACAAGAAGAAATTCAACCTTGTCAGTTGGAAACAAGTCATTCAGGCCCAGGACAGAGGAGGTCTCGGTATTAGGTCCCCCACTTTTTCTAATCTTGCCTTTGGAGGGAAGATCGTTTGGAGGCTCATCACTGGCCCTCCTACATGGTGGAAACGGGTTCTGGAAACCAAATACTTGAATTCCCCCAGACAACAGCTTCTAGACTCTGATATCCCCAATAGGGACTCCTCAAAAATCTGGCGATTATGCAAAAAAGCTATTCCTTTCATGACTCAGAATATTTCCAAAGTTCCTAGGGGAGGAGCTAGCATAAATATTGGGGCTGATAAAATCCTGGGACAGCAGCCAATAAACAGGCATGATGAAACTATTCCTATTCTAACTTTTCTCAACAACATGGGTATCCTTTATCTGGATCAAATTTCTAGATGGGATCCTCTGTCTCATATCTGGATTGGGTGGTCCTTTCCTGCTATCCCCAGTGATCTTAATTTTAGTCTATCCACTCTTTAGTCTCTCCTCCACAGTAAAGCTCCCATAAAAAAGAATGAGAGGGACGACTTTCGTTGGGACCCCTCAGGATCGGATTACTCTGTCCAAGCAGGACACCAGCACATCTGCTACAACACCTTCCCCATGACTGTATGGAACCACTGGAGGATCGTTTGGAAATCAGAGGCGCTACCCATAATCAAATTCTTTATATGGGCCCTACTAAAAGGGAAAATATTAACAGCAGAGAACCTGCAAAAGAGGGGTATTAACGGTCCATCTCGCTGCCCCAACTGTTGTGGCGCTGAAGAAACTATGCACCATATTTTTGTCGACTGTTCCTTTGCTGTTGACTGTTGGAAAAAATTATCCCTCACTGATAAGTTACCATGGACTGCCCAACAATCTATAGGGGAAGTGATTCTTGCCTGGAAAAAGAGTTGTCCTTGGGAAAATAAGAGGAGCAACCTAGTGAAGAGAGTATGGAATACTCTCCCCTACACCATGTTATGGAGTATCTGGCTAGCAAGAAACCGGAAAATCTTTAAGGATAAAAACTCGGCAACAAGAATTGTAAGTAATAAGGCTAAGAATCTTGCTCTCGAAACCATTTCAGTCAAAACCCAAAGTAACATTGATGTAACAAAGTACAGTGTTGAGGAAAGAAGTTTCATTAGCTACATCTTGGATAAAAACAACAGCACTCAGAAAGGCAATACAGGGAAAGATCAGCGCAGTCAGGAAACCCATTCATGGAAAATCAGGTTAAGAGAGGAGGAGTTTGCTAACTGGTTACAAAATTGCAACAGCTACTACCTGTTCTTTGACAGAGCATCTAAGTCAAACCCAGGAATCACTGGAGCAGGAGGATTGATCCTAAATGCTAATGGGGAATGCGTTCTCTATTACGAATGGGGTCTTGGGAATTTATCTAATAACAGGGTAGAAGCGTTGGCTCTTTATCAGGGGTTAACGCAGCTCAGCAGACTTGGGATAAGAACAACAAAGATTTTTGGAGATTCCTCGGTTGTTATTAGCCTTATGATTCAACAGAAAGAGTCTCCCAACATCCTCCTTCAGCAGGTCATATAGAGATGCCAACTCTTGAACCAAACATTGGGCAACCTGCAGTATCATCACATCCTCCGCAATCTTAATAAGCAAGCTGACAGGCACGCCAACAAGGCTTGCGAAAGGACAATGGGCAGTTTATGTTGCAACGCTGAGGAGATTCATCAACCTTTGCCATGATCCGATTCTGTTTACCTTGCATCAAATTAGTTATTCCTGACAGAAAGAAGTGGTCTCAGACTTTCCAGATATCCAATAAAACCATTATTTGTAAAAGGATTTGGCGCAGATCCGATCCCCTCAAAGCTCTGCTCCTAATAAGTAATATCGTTACTTTCTCTCTTCACACTCTCGACTCTTTGACTTTTATGAGCAGTTTCTAGGTCTCCTTTTGCCTTTCTCCAGATCCCATCTCTTTCCCCGTGTTCGACCCTCGTCCCTCCCGCCTTTCTCTATGTTATTTCTTAGCGCCCTTCCTACTAATAGATCCTCTGTTTGCTCTCTCGCAGTATTCTGGTGGCCGAGTGGATGTGTTTGTCTCCTTATCTGTTAGAATCCATAGGTTGTTCTTCATTGCTATCGATCTACTCCAGCTCAGGATCCTTCCTCTTCTTCAGCAGCTCAACCATCGATCTATTAGAGGCAGCCAGGCGGAAGAGCCCACTGCGGTTCTGAATTACATGAAGGACATTCGCAACAACGTAACCCCAAGTTCTTCAAGCGCCAAGCACATGGATGGTGATGAAAAGCCATAGGTATCCACAACACGGCATAATAATCACATTAGTATAGATTAAGGAGAACTTTCTGCTTTGTAACTCCTCCGATCTTGACTTACTTCGGCATTTATTGTATCTTAGGAGTCCTGACTCCCTTTTTTCAGAGATTAATATAACAACCGACTTTGTAAAAAAAAAAAAATTACTGCTATGTTGGGCTTGAGAACTGGGATGTCGCTCTCTTCAAATCTTTGAGGATTCACTTAACGTCATCAATTGGTTCAATGTCGTTCAAAGGTGTCAAAACCATTTATTATTGCCCATTCTTGAGGAAATCTAGCTCTCAAAACAAGCCTTTGAATTTTATTTTGTTGTCATATCTACAGGGAGCATAATTCAGAGGCAGGACTCTTATCTAAGGATGGTCTTGGTCAGAATATGGGTATTTGGAAGGTCAGTGAACATTTAGAAGGAGCAGATCAGACCTACTATAATCAACCTTCCACTCTTTTATGATTATGCTACTTTTGGATTCCCTTCTATATTTTTTAGATCATACGGGATAATATATCATTTTGTGACACTAGGCAAATTTCTTTTATTTCTGTTTTTGTAATCTCTATGGAGTGTTAAGAAATTGTATGCTTTTGAGTTTATACCTCAGATGTCTTTTTGAGATACTTTTTGGATCAACTCAAAGGGTTTGTTGTTTACTCTTGAGGGAAGTATGTTTTTTTGTTGTTTTTCGACACTGGATATCAATTTTTGGACAACTGAAGAAATGCTTTGCATGTGCATATGTAACTTTTTATCTTCTTAATCAAAGGTTATGCCTTTTCTTAGAAAATAAAAATAAAAATTGATATATAAATATGATTTAACTACAATGAAAAATATATAAAAATGATTATTGTTATTATTTCAAAAAAAGAAATTCATTATTTCATTAAATAGGAAAGAAAATAATTTTTATGCTAAATAAAATTTCACAATGCCCTTAAAAAGGGTTCCATTTCACCTAATAGATAATAATTTCACATAACTTATATAGGTCAACCCCAAACCAAATCCCCCAAATCCCCTTAAAAGAAGTTCCATATCACCTAGTAGATAACAATTTCACATAATTTATATAGGTCGAATCCAAACCCTTCCCCAAATCCATTTAGGACTAATATATTTTATCGTCATCCCTAACATAAGTAGAACTTTTAGACTAAAATTAAAATATAATCCCTAAAATTAACATACGTCCAATTCTAATATTAATGCAAACTTTTACAAAATATAAAGGCCCAACTTTGCTAATATTCTTTAATCATATGCATAAAAATATAATCCTAACACCACTAATAAAAAGATGACCATCTTCATAAGCGACTCCATCCACCTCTTCCCAAATCTTCCAGCACCAAGGCTCTAATAACATTCCACCTTTTTATAGCACATGCATTAATATTCATTTACGTAAGTACATGTTGAATCTTCTGCCTTATTTCTCTGCGGCTAGGTTCTAGATCTAATCTTTTGTTCAATCTTCTGCGGCTATATCTAGATCTAATCTTTTGCCTTATTTCTCTGAGGTTGGGTTCTACGAGCAAGTAAAATATGGCTCCTAGCTTCACGAAAATAGTTGCTAGCTTAGTTCTGCCCGCTTCTCGAGGGCAAGCTCCTGCCCATATCGTTAGTGAAGCCCCAACTCCCACTGTCCAAGTGGTCCAGGCCTCACTAAATGAGGCTTTAAAATTTTCTAAAAGTGCCCTAATCTGTCGGTTCAATGGTTTTTGGTCGTGACTGACAGCTCTCCACAATTGGATCTCGAAGGTATGGAACCCTATCATTTTTGATGAAATTAATATCTACCCCTGTGCCAGGGGTTTCTTTATAGTAGATTTTGAAAATCCTGAAAGCAGACAATGTATTCTAGGTTCCGGCCCTTAGTTTTGGGAAAAATCAGGCCTATTCATGAAGCCATGGAACCCATCATTCGATCCCTCAACAACAATCATAACCTCAGCCCCAGTTTGGGTAAGATTGCCAAGCCTACCCTTGCATCTCTGGAATCTCTCCTCGCTAAAAGCCATTGGAAATGCAATTGGAAAATTTTACTGCAGGTGCCCAGAAACAGAGGAATATGCCAGAACCACCTATGCACGCATCTGTGTGGAAATGGACTTCAGCGTCAGATTCCTAGCTGAAATAAACCTAACAGGTAAAGACTGTGTGGAACTAGAAACTTGATTATGAAAGTGTCCTCTTCCGATGTCAATCCTGCTTTGAGACAGGCCATCTAGCCAAAAATTGCCTAAAAGCCTCCCAGAAAAATTCTGCTAGAGAAAATCACCACAGATCTACATGGTGGGAAGGAGCACAAAAATAAGACTACACTATCATCAAAGAAGAATACTCTAGAGAAAACTCTGAATCACAAGAAATCAGGCAAAAAAGAAACAACTCTCAAGACAAGCAGGGAGACAGACCCGCCCAACAATAAAAAAGTGAACTCAACGACCCCTCAAGCATCAACAATTATGAGGATTCGAATACCGCACAAAATAAATTTTCATCTAACAGCAAAGTAGCTCTCCTATACCAAACTTCTTCTCCAACTATCTTGAAAAAGACGAACACAATAGATCGCGAAGCTAAGACACCAATGTCCCAAGAACCAAAAGAGATGAAGGAGATGCAAGATAAAGGAAGTTAGAAGACCGTAGAGAAAAAAAAGAAAGCTACAACACCAATCTCACCAAGAAAGATGAGGAGCTAGACAATTAAAAACTAAGAAAATTATAGGTCCGATAGACCAATTTGGTCTCAATGGACATTAACCACTATCATCATCATCATAGGATTAAAAGTTAATTTAAAGTGAATAACTCATCCATAATTGGGCATAAAGGAAAATGAAAATTTTCACAACTATATGTACCCTCCATCTAATAGAATAAAGTTCCCATAAACTTCTATCTTTTGAGACCCTTTTTTTTGCAAGTATTATAAGAGAAATTTTCAGTGCTATAAGTTCTATGGAACTTATATAATTGTTAGTGCCTCTATCTAATATAGCTTTAAACTTTTCCTAATGGGACTATAACAAATGCACAGTGCCTTCCCCCAAGAAATTCCATAAAAAAATATCTAGACCTCTAATCTAGCAATCACCTTCTCCACAATATCTCTAGCAAACTTTGCTATTTTAATTGTGAAAAACTATTGAAAATATTCATACTTTGCATTACACATTCACTACAAAGAAAACACCTTCTAGCATTTTTTATTTTTTTGGAGTTACAAGATTTCGTATTAAAAAAAAAAAAAAAACTTTCGCTACTGGTACTGGAGGTTTTAATGGATTCTCATTATAACTAAAAATTCAAGGTAATGCATGTTGATGCGTAAATCATATAGCATATGTACAATGTGTTACATAGTAATGTGCAATTCAGCGTCAAGATATTTATACTGAGCACTAGTGTGATTAACATAGTTTTAAAGCCCCATTGGCTATTTTAAACATTGAAAGCACCTTAAGTGCTATATCAATGATACACATAGTTGTGCAATGATTTGATGTGCACCATAGATTGATATACTCTCTCTCTCTCTCCATATACATATAATTCAATTGAATGGAGCTCTAGTGGTTGAGAGGAATCTTGTTATCCTCACCCCCCTCTTGCGGGTTCAACACCCACACATGATATGTTTGAGCTAATAATGAGTATAGTCTTGTAATGACTTTGAGCCTTGTTATATACGAGACCATTGATGATTGAAACATATATATTTCACACACACACACCCACTATGTGTGTGTGAAGCCTTGATGAATAATTAATATCATGAAAGCACATTTATGTATCACATATGCAAAAACAAAATGGACAACTAGATGACGTGATTTCTCTTTCTTTGATAACTGCTTGTGATGTATTTTTACTTAACTTGATTAACTTCTTCTTTCACTTGATTATTATTAGTGTTCTCTATCATCAAACAACTACCAAACAATGAAGATCAATGAGACAAGAGGACACAAGATATAGGCTATAAGCCAAGGCCAAAACCTCTCATCTTGAGAGGAAAACCCACAAGAACTCTTCTCTTCTTATAGAACTTCAAATGACGAATTCCAAGATCTATGACCCTTGACAAAGACCCCTCCAAGACCAAGTCAAAATTCTCCCTGAAGAACTCCCTTTTCACAAAGTCAACTTGAGTTAAATTTGCCTTATAGCCACTGAAACTTCTCCTTTGACCAAGATTTCAGACCTACAACTTTCACTGCAATTTTCGACCTCCTTGATCAGCAACTTTCAGTGTCTTTTGTAGAAGCCCTAGATTGGCACATGTGAGGGAAGATCCTGAAACTGACCTCCTTTCTCATTCACTGGGTTAGTCTATTCTTCCTTGACAATTCAGCTTGCAATCTTGACTTCTTTTAACCCTAATTTCAGATTCTTTGTGGTGGCTGCAATTTGGTGTTGTTGCAACAAATATTACCCTAGATAATTTGCAAGTGTGAAGAGAGATAACCCAAAAGCAGTTCCAAGACTTAGATATCTTCTTCTTGATTCTCCTCCTCTTTTTCGATCTTCTTCTTGCTTAGATTGAACTTCTTGTGAGATGATTGATGATGTCTCAAACGAGGTCGAAGTTTCCTTTTATATAGGCTTCTCAAGATGGTTGAATAATTGTTTGTACACCAACTTGTTCTTTGCTAAGGCCAACTTGTCTTGGAGGTGGTTATTTGTCACTTTTTGACTCAAATAAATTCAAATGGGGTCTTCTTCATAGGACAATGACTCACTTGACTTCTTGACTCAATGACAAACCCTAGAATCACTTAATGGGTGCTTGACCTACTAATAAATTGACCATGAGCATGAATCCCATGCTATAATAATTAACAATAATAATAATAATATTTTTCCTTTCTTTTTTACAATATACAAAAATCAGGAGTACATTTTAGTTTTATGAGGACTGAACCTAGTTACCTATTTTGACACTCCCTCTTAACTAGGGACGTATTCATAATCTATACAAGGTACTTGGACATTCTAATACTGAAGAACTCTCATAAGAAGAGTCAGATTGGTAAGCCATCTCATAAGCTATTACTTCAACTTATCTCATTGCACCTTACCATATCAACCAACATTGTCACATAGCAAGGCCTTGACTAACAATTGTATCTCTCCACAAAATTAGAGCACAATGTTAGTGACACAATGACTTATAGACATCATCATCATTGTATCTTAAGGCACATACCCCATTGAGATGTTCACAAGGTATGTCCTTCTAGGACCATTTCTGTCTTGGATTAACACATCCTCAAGGAATTTCCTCTTCGATTACTCTTACTTACCGGATGCCCTACCACATCCTCAAAGAGTATCAAAATTTAGATGCTTATCCAATCCTTCATTCTTTCTTCATAACATGAAGACAAGATTGATGTGTCCATCTCCCCCTCATGGCTTTCTCTAAGACTTATGGTTGTTAGTCTTGGTCTAGTGCATGACACATGAAGTGGAGAACCATATCTGTCACTCCCTCTCAAATAGGAAGAATATAATTGTTCCTATATAAGGAATATACTCAAACTCCCTCTTAACTACGGACTTGTTTCCAACATCAACTATCAACTCTTCGGTGGAGATCATAGTGCTATCAGCTGCTAGTAGGACTCCTACTTTTGGCATCATCATATCATGGATGAACTTCAACTTCTTCATCATAGAGCCTTCTTCTTCTAGAACTTCTTTGTAGGTCATCGACCATCATCTTCATCACTTCCCTTCAATGAAACATAGTGTTGAACTAATAGTCATGTCATCCTTATTTTCATCGGAAAGTGATCTTCTAGACCACATCTGGCAATCCTTGATATAGCTACCTCTTCCAAGTCACGTTTCTTTCAGGATCTTCCATTGTTAATTTTTGGTACGCTCTATTCTTAAGAGCAATTTACTTCAATTTTCTTACTAGCCCAATATCAATATCCAGTTTAGCAATCACATCAACATGATAATAAAATGCAGATAGAACATAAACATAAATAGTAGAAGACAAGCCAAGACAGGAGGACAAGATGTGGCACCAGTCAGGGTCAAACCCCAATGTGGGGAAACCCTTGATCAATTCTTCTTATATTCTTCAATAGTTCACCAGAGAGAGAGATAGCACAAATATACAAATCTGATATTTTATGACAACAACAACAAACCCTAACCAACAAACTCAACACTGGTCAAACAAGTCAGATTTGACCTCCAAATAAGCTCAGTCAAAGCTCAGTCAACTCGGTCTTCAACAACAAGATGTATAAATCCAAAACAGTTTGAAAAATCCAGTCAAACATTGGTCAACTGCAGTCAAGCCTGCAACCAACCCTAGGACAATCAACGTTGGTCAATGTAGGGTCAAAGTGGCCTTAAAACCATGTCCAGAACTATGGCCTGCCAAGGAGAGGTAGCCTTACCCAATCCGCAAACAAGGATAGGTCAACGCTGTCCAAAACAAAACTTTTGCACTTCGGTCAAACCTGGTCAACACTGCCCTAAACAGAATGTCCTCCTCCTTCCTTCGCACATGTGAGAGATGATGCCCTAGATCTACGTACCCAAACAAGTGAGGAGAGAGAAAGATGTGAGGATGGGATGGTGGAATAATGAGTTTATGTCTCCTTTTATATACAATGTTGTGGTTGAGCTGGGGGTGAAAATGTTTGGTTTGCATGTTGGCCGACCTTGACAATTTGTCAATAATACAAATAAATTCATATCTCCATATATACATGTCGGAATCAGATGATCTTTAGATCAATCCTACACCTCTCGGAGAGAGGAATCCAAGAAAAATATCAGCTGCCATAAATAAGGTGACCCATATGGAGTTTGGCCCTAGTTGCCAATTTTAACACTCCCTCTCAACTAGGGAGAACTCCATCTGCTAATCCATCTGCCAGTGGGTACTATCTTTGCCATCAATGCACTGCTCTGCTAAACCATGAAGAAGAAGAAGTGATCGAGAATGTATCATACCATTCTCTACTAACACGAAGTCAGTCCCAATAAAGAGAGTGTGTCATACCACTCTTACTGACCCGACGTCAGTGCCAATAAAGAGAGTGTCATACCACTCTTACTGACCCGAAGTCAATTCCAATAAAGAGAGTGTGTCATACCACTCTTACTGACCCGAAGTCAGTTCCAATTGATCCTAGATCAATATCATCCTAGCATAGGGAGTACGGTAGTACACGATGCGTCCATCGGTAGTACTATGGTCCCTATCCTCATTTCCCTACTCATTGGCCAGATGATAGGTACTTCCCATGAGTCTCAAACTGCATGGGTAGGATGTCTCAGTAGGAGAAGGATGAACCACTCATCTTGCCTACATGTTGCCACAGGGTATCACATGGGAAGGCTGAACCACTCACCCTGTACACAACAAACCACTAGGGGAAGGTTGAACCATTCACCCTATGGTTGCTCATTGCTCCAAGAAGTACCCCAAGCCCCCCAGAGATCTCAGAGCTCAATGTCCATATCGTACAGGACCCTCAGGAGAGGGTCTCTCCACGACTCCTAGTCGTTCTTGGAAAGTCAAGAATTTGACCTTTCCCAAGGGCTTTGCAGAATATCAATGATCTACTCATCAATCTCAATGTGATGGAGCCTTATTGCTCCTCGTTGTACCATATCCCGGATAAAGTGGTACCTGATGTTTATGTGCTTGGAGCAATCATGAAATACAAGATTCTCTGATAATCATATCCCACTCTAGTTGTTGCAGAGGATCACGGTGGTATCTAGCATGTGTCCAAACAGCTCACTGAAGAGCTTCCTCAACTAGAAAGCTTCACAGGAGGCCATACTCACAGCTATGTATTCGGCCTCAGCATTTCTCAAAGCAATCGACTTCTGCTTCGTGCTCATCCAGGATATTGAAGCAGAACCCGAAGAGAAGCAGCACCCGAAAGTGCTCTTGCGATCCACCACACTGCTGGCCCAATCAGTGTCAGAATAACCATGCAACCTCACATCTCCGGCAGTGTATCTCAATCCATGAGTGATTGTGCCTCGAAGATATCTCAAAATATTCTTAGCACCAATACAATGTGTGTGATGAGGCTCAACCATATATTGGCTCAATATATTAACTGCAAAACATATATCCGGACGAGAGTTCACCAAGAACATTAGTGCCCCTATGAGTTGACGAAACTCATAAGCATTTCCCAATTCAGGTCTGGCAACACTACTGCATAACTTCTTAAAGTTAAGTTTCATTGGGGTAGTTATAGGCTTGTAGTCCACCGTCCTAAACCTTTCCAATATCTTCACAACATATTTTCCTTGAGATAGGAAAATTTCTCCTGGCTTTTGCCAGACCTCCAACCCTAGGAAACAGTGCATCCGTCCTAGGTCCTTCATCTCAAATTCGAAAGCCAACTCCCTCTTACATTTGTGAATGAGAGGGTCTGCACCTGTCAAAAAGAGGTCATCCACATAAAGTACCAGTATGAGAGGTTTATCATCTTCAACCTTGAAATAAAGGTTCAGATCGACTTCACTCCTAGTGAATCTTAGCTTCATCAGATAGTTATCAATCTCTCATACCAAGGTCGGGGTGCTTGCTTCAAGCCATAGAGAGCCTTCTTCAACATGCATACATGAGATTCCCGATCATGAACCTCAAACCCCTCAGGGTGTTCCACATAGATTTCCTCTTTGATCGAACCATGCAAGAGAGCGGTCTTGACATCCATATGATGTAGGTTCCATCCTTACGAAGCAGCAAGGGCTATGATCGAGCGGGTGGTGGTGTATTGGGCAACAGGAACAAATATCTCATCGTAATCTACACCTTCCTTTTAAGAGAAGCCTCAGGCAACAAAGCGAGCCTTGAAATTTTTAGCACTTCCATCAGCTCCATGCTTGATTTTGTAGAGCCACTTAAAGGTGACAATCGATTTGTCTTGGGGTCTAGGGACCACATCCCAGACATCATTCTTCATAATAGACTTGTACTCTTCATTCATAGCGTCCTTCCAGACTTGATGCTTCACGTCTTTTTCAAAGGATGAAGGTTCATTTTGAATGATAGTGCTCATGGCGGTCAAGTATCCTTGATACCTGTTCGGCTTCTTGCTCTCACAGAAGGTTCCCCTCGGTGCAATATGTCTCTTGGCATCTTCGAGAGTCTCCCTAAGCCATGAGGGCCTCCTCTTGGAGGAGGAGGGCTCTTGGGGAGGAGGATCAATGGGATCCATAGGTTCATCAACATCAGTCATCATTTCATCTTCTTTTTCACCCTGGTTTCTGGTGTCAGTGTATTTATCCGTCCTTGGTATAGGAAGGTTGTCGACCTTGCTAAGAGCCATATCTTCGTCAAAGGTGACATCATGACTTATCTCAACTTCCCTTTGACTAGCCACATAAATTCTATAGCCCTTAGAATTTTCGCTATAGCCCACCAAAATTCCTTTCTTTCCAGTTGCACCCAATTTGCTTCTTTTCTCTTTTGGCACATGAAAATATACGAGACTTCCAAAAATTCTAAAATGAGAGACATCGGGTTTCTTACCAGTGAACATTTCTTCGGGAGTCTTGGAGTCCAATGCTTGATGAGGGCATCAATTTTGAACATACACGACAATATTTGCAGCTTCGACGCATAGAAACTTCGGAAGCCTTTGATCATGAAGCATGGCACGAACAACTTCCATAACAGTATGATTCTTCCTTTCAGCCACACCATTTTGCTTGGGAGTATAGGTGTGTTGTGGTCTCCCTCTTAATGCCAACTTCTTTGCAATAGTAATGGAATTCATTGGATTCATACTTAGTCCCATTATCATTCCTCAATATCTTGATTCTCTTCTCAGATTGATTTTCGATCATGGTTTTGAAGTGACGGAACCAGGTGAACACTTCATCCTTCCTTTTTAAGAAGTAGATCCAAGACTTGAGAGAATAGTCATCCGTAAAAGTGAGATAATCTAAGTATCCTCCCAAAGAATTTACGGGCATCATACCAAATATGTCTGAGTGGATCAACTGCAATATATTTGTGGTCTTGCTATTACTTGAGGGGAATGGTCCCCTTGTAAGTTTTCCCTCTGCACATCTCGAACATACACCTTCATGCTCTACTTTGAACTCGTGCATCCTTGTCACCATCTGTCTCACATCGAGTAGGGCCTTATGTCAACCCGGAACCCAAGAGTGAAAGCATCTTTAAAATTTCTTTTCCAAACACGTACCTCTCCATCGATGAATGCCACCTTGTATCCTTTGTCTTCCATTGCCGAAATGGACACCAGGTTCTTCTTGAGGTCAGGTACATATAAAACTTCTTGTACATGAATCGTGTTACCTTGATTCAATTGAAGGGTAACATTTCCTACTCCCTTCACCGGATAGGTGGCATCGTTTCCAAGAATAATCTCCAATTTTGTCTCCTTCTCTATCAGATTAGAGAGAGCTTCCTTGTACTCGATGAAGTTCCTTGAGGTGTTGAGAAATCTGAGGGCTTGAGAAGTTAATGATTTCTCTATCTCGATAATTGCTTGTGAAGTAAATTTATCCTTTATATTTATTCAAACAAGATCTTTTATTTGTTAGTGATTATTAACTTAATCAACCAACTACCATACATGATAAACAAAAGAACAGTAACACAAGATACAGGCAGCAGCCAGGGCAAAAACCTCTCCAAACATGAGAGGAAAAACCCACGGTAATTCTTCTTATAGTATCTTCTCTTGAGAAAAATTTCCAAGACCAATATAAGGCCCTTCTGACCAATGTGACTCTAAGATCAAGGCTAGATCATTCTGCTACTGTAATTCCGTGATATGTTGTCCCATGGATCAGATCTGCTATCATTAATGGATGAACTGGCTTCCTCCTTCCTTCTTCTTCTTCCTTCAAGCTTCCCTTTCTTAAGATGGTCCACTAGCCTAGTGGATCTCCTCAATGCTTGCCTTGAGACAATGTGATCTGCTTCCTTGAATGGACTACTCAGGTACCCTAGTTGCAGACCTGAAGATGACACTTTCCTCCCACGTGTGAATGAGCTTTTTGTTCTTTAAAGTCTTCTTCTTCCTCGCTATGCTTGGAGCTTTCTTCTAGCCCAATGACCGAGCTCTTTAGGCCCAGAACCAACCCTTATCATCAAGATACCCTAGGACTGTAACACAACCCTAATCTAGATCTGCTCCTTTGTATGTGTGAGGGGTTTAGGGCTCTTCTAGCCCTCTTGAACCCTCGCTTCAATGGTCACCCTTCTTTGCATGGATCAGCCTTTCAAATGGACCCAAGACTGAGCATTTTCCTTGACAATGATGGCATATGGAATGATGCCCTAACTTCACACGTGTAGTAGAACTCACTAATGTTATGGATGACAGAACATACTTCTTCGACTCCTTGATCTTCTCCTTCTCCTCGCACTCAAAGACAATCTTCTTCGCATTTATTGGAGACATAATGGATCTTGTGATTGTGTGTCCAAATAGATGAGGAGAGGACTTTATTTATAGTGTTTGAGGGTTGTCCGTTAGGCCGACATAACATGCCTTTAAGCCGATGTGAATGTGATATGAAGCCGACATGAACACTTAAATATAAATATATATTTATGTCGAAAATACATTGCTTCTTCTATATTCGTTTGGAGGGGTCAATTACTAGCCTTTTGTTCTTGCACCATGATTCTGCCCTTGATCTTGGAGTCATACATTGTACATCTTTAAGTGTAACCATTTACATCAATGACATAAACCTATCACCTAGCCTAGAGCTCATAATGAGAGCTATTAAAACAAATACATTTTTGAGCATGAAACCCATGACTCAAATTCACAAAAAATGTTTTTCTAGATACAATTTACATCATTTTCATTGGAATGTGTCATTATGAAGATCGAACCTAGTTACACTTTCTTCAACATAAGGCACCACTATCAATTAGCCAATTACCCAAAGTGTCCGAAGGAGAGGTAGTGGAGAGGGCTGATATAAGATAATATTCCTTTTGCTTATTGTTAACAACATCTGATTCTTCATACCTGCAGTTCCTTGCTTTCTTAGAGGGTTGACCATTTCCTTGATGTCCCGCATTCCTTTTTCCTTTGCCATTGAACCCACCATTCCTTTGATTGTCATTGTTGAAGTTTCCCTTGGAGTGATTGTGATCATCATCATGTGATGTGTCCCTTCTATTTGGACACTCCCTCACATAGTGGCCAAACTTATTGCAAACAAAGCCCCTGCCCTTCCTTCCACCCTTAGATCCAAGCTTTCCATTGAAATGACTTTTAGACCCTGCATTGTTTCTCCTTTTGGCATGAGTGAAGAAAGCAGTAGGGTTGCCTCTATTAGAAGGCATTTCTTGCTCCACCATCCTTGTTTCTTCTTGAATGCATCTCGACATCAATTCTTCAAATCCCAGAATTCAATCATTATTGAGAATAATGGTTCTAAATATATACCAATCAGGTGAGAGTCCTCCAAGGGTAGCGATAATATGTTCCCTGTCAGGAATGACTTCTCCAATCGATAGAAGATCATTCTTGATCCCAGTGATCCTTAAGAAGTAGGATTGAATATCCTCGTCCTTGCCCTTCTTAATACCCTTCAATTTATTTTTGAGAAACAAAATTTGACTCGCATCACTAACCTTGAACATGCTTTCCAATCTATCATAGATCTCCTTGGAGGTGCTTAGATCGAAGATGTAGGCCAACAGACGCTTGTCAATGGAATCTTTGATAATCTTCTTCGCTTTGATTTCAGTGTTGGTGTATTTGTTCTTTGTAGCAGCCGGTGCATTTGATGGAGGCTCGGGGATTTTACCCTTCACATAATCCAACACTTCTTGTTCTTCCAATGTCAGATCAAGAGACATCTTCCATCTATGATAGTCAAACTTTTCACGGAGCTTATCTTCAGCCGAGAAGTGGGATGAGGAACCCATTGAGCCTTTGACCTTGTCCAACTGTGTTCGGTGATTGCTCTTTCACTCTTGCTTGGGCTTTGTCTTCACCTTAGCTCCTATACCATGTTAATTTTTGGTATGTTCTATGCTTAAGAGCAATTTACTTCAATTTTCTTATTAGCCCAATATCAATATCCAATTTAGCAATCACATCAGCATGATAGTAAAATGCAGATAGAACATAAACATAAATAGTAGAAGACAAGCCAAGACAAGAGGACACAAGATATGGCACCAGCCAGGGACAAACCCCAATATGGGGAAAAACCTTGATCAATTCTTCTTATATTCTTCAATAGTTCAGTAGAGAGAGAGAGAGATAGTACAAATATACAAATCTGATATTTTATGACAACAACAACAAACCCTAACCAACAAAGTCAACGTTGGTCAAACAAGTCAGATTTGACCTCCAAATAAGCTCGGTCAAATCTCAGTCAACTCAGCCTTCAACAACAAGATGTATCAGCCCAAAACCATCTGAAAATCCCAGTCAAACGTTGGTCAACTACAATCAAGCTTGTGGCCAGCCCTAAGACAGGCAACACTGGTCAACGCAGGGTCAAAGTGGCCTTAAAACCGTGTCCAGAACTATGGCTTGCTAAGGAGATGCAACCTTACCCAATACACAAACAAGGAGAGGTCTACGCTATCTAAAACAACACTTCTGCACTTTGGTCAAACCTGGCCAACGTTGCCCTAAATGGAATGTCCTCCTCCTTCCTTCGCACGTGTGAGAGATGTTGCCCCAAATCTGCATACCCAAACAAGTGAGGAGAGAGAGAGAGATGTGAGGATGAGATGGTGGAATAATGAGTTTAGGTCTCCTCCTTTTATATGCAATGTTGTGGTTACGCTAGGGGTGAAAATGTTTGTTTTTCTTGTTGGCCGACCTTGACAATTTGTCAATAATACAAATAAATTCATATCTCCATATATACATGTCGGAATCAGATGACCATAAATAAGGTGATCCATATGGAGTTTGGCACTAATTGCCAATTTTAACATCCATCCAATCACATGAGTACTAGTTGTAGGTGACTTTTACAACATTCTTTCGGTAGCCATATTTCAACCCAACCAGATGCTTTCTCAAAAATCTAAATGAACATTAAATCAAAGTTACCTCTTTATGATGGCCTTTCGTCATGACATCAACTTCTTGTAATATCAACATCTTTTCACAAACTATACGAATCAATCTCCAAGACATACATTTTCAAGGTTCTCCTTTTCCAACATATCAGGATCTTCATACCTTCTCCATGGAGATGTCATAGCTAATCCTTCTAGTTATCACTTATCTTATCTTACATGACCATAGATACATCTTCTACGAATTCTTTCTTTAACCTTCTCTTAATATATTTCTTCCACATGATTGTCTATACATAGTTCCTTCATTGTACGAACCATGAATGCTAACCTCATATTCTCCATGAGGTCATATCACATCAATCTGTAGAAGAGTTCAAGGCATGTTGTCTACATGCATCTTTCTAAAGGAAGGGTTTCTTCTTCTTTTATCTTGCTCATGAGATAGAGCGTTCTACCCATCCCAACCATATGATTGTTAGTTTTTGTAACATCAGATGTGTTATAGTCATGAAACTTGGTGGAGAGGCTAGAATACATGAGATCTCCATAACCCATTAATCATTTCTGGAAATTCCACCTAGAGATATCTTGATTAGATTATTAACCTATTTTTTAATGTTTCCTAAGTCTAAACTTAGGAAAACTGGTTAATTAATCAGAATTAATTAAGTCAATGTGAGAATTCTCTAGAAACTCAAACAGATCGATGCCAATATGATCCTAGCCCTTGATTAAGTTTTAATCTTGGTTGTTGGAGCTCCAACAGAGGATTATAATAAGTCGATGGGCACTTGGAGAATACACTTGTGAGAGCCACAAAGAGTTCGATTTCCTTGCAAAGTTCAATTTTCTAGAGAGCAAACAATGTTGGGAGAGTTCGAGATTTAGTAGGAAAGCAGAGATAGAGAGGGGCAAGGACAGTGAGTCCGGAGGAAAGTATTTTTAGATCCGGAGAGTCAGCTACAGGAGGTCGTATTTCTCAGTGATGTTGCGTAGTCCCAACGCAGAAGCTTCAGAGGCAGAGTTTGATTTAGCTAGACAAAGGGTCGATTCAGTTGTTGGAGGTCGAGAAGATTTTTAGAAGGTATCAGCGAGTCATTCTCAGAGGCTGTATTAAGCAGACGACTTGATCAGTTGCAGTTCCAAGCATAGTATTCTAATGCATATGCAGGGTTGATGCAGGGGTTTCGTGGAGCCCATTAAGAGCCAGTTACATAGTTCGATTAATGTCAGGGGAGACAAATTTTGTCTCACTAATTTTTGTTTCCAATTTTTCCTGTAGTGGATTGCTAGTTTGTGCATCTAGATTATTGTACTCCAAATTTCTCACTGCTGCATAATAATAAAACCTTCATAGCGTTTTAATGCCTATGAAGGGTTGATGCAGGGGTTTCGTGGAGCCCATTAAGAGCCAGTTACATAGTTCGATTAGTGTCAGGTGAGACAAATTTTGTCTCACTAATTTTTGTTTCCAATTTTTCCTGTAGTGGATTGCTAGTTTGTGCATCTAGATTATTGTACTCCAAATTTCTCACTGCTGCATAATAATAAAACCCTCAGACGTTGCACCGATTTTCCCAAGTTGGGTTTTTCTGAGGACATTTGTCCAAAAATAATTTTCATTATGTGTGTGTGTGCTAGATTTTCTCAGTGTTTAGTACTATTTTCTTCCGCAGTTTATTTGTGAAAATCACAATGTGAATTATTTGATATTTTTCGTAGCAAAAAACAAATAAATTGTTAAATAAATTAACAATTAGAAAGATAATTTCCAGTTGTTGTGATAGATTGAATTTTTCACATGGTATCAGAGCGTGAGTGATATGTTGGGAAGCTCAGAAGCGGAGAAGGGAATTTTGATGTTTAGAGGAGCAACAACGGAAATTCTCAGAGGCTGCGCAATACCTTAATAGGCAGATCAAATTACTGGGCAAGAGTTCAATTTCCAGTGTTGCAAAAAGTCGATTTTCCCAAAATTGTGATTCTAGTTGTTAGAGGGAGCAACAATAGCTCAAATTTTCACTGAGCAGATTTCTAGTTGGATGCAAAGGGTTTTGCATTAGTAGAATCAACGTTGGGTGGAAGATAAAAGCACACACGAGGGAAAATTTCTGTTAGGGAATCGAGTTTCAAAAGTTTGATTTTTCCAGGCAGATTGGCAGTAGTTGAGAGAATATTTCCTCACTCCAGAACGGAGTGCGTATAGTAGATCCAACAACCAAGTAGGGGGAAAGAGGGAGTTTTTCATAGATTCAGAGATGTCTACAACAAGATTCAGAGATCAAGACAAGTTGGAGGGATCCTACAACTATGTCATCTGGAAGGCTAGGATGTCCTTCCTTCTAGATAACATGGCCTGAAGACATATGCAAAAAGTGTGGTGGCAGTACCAACAAACAGTAAGGCACTAGATCCAGGAAGAGGTGTATGAGACTCTAGTGTGCCGAATGGGCATGGTCTGATGCAATTGCAACAAGGATATCAGTCAGATCAGTTCCAGATTGTTGCAATGGGACCATCACCTTTGCTACAGGGGCCCGCAATAGCAGATTCAGTGTCAACAGACCAACGAGTCATTCAAATGACAACTGTAGAACTAGTCGCAGAACTAGTTGCAATGACATAGGTAGTGTGAATTGCCCAGCTGCAGTATGTAGGTGCAGTTCCAGCTAGAAGATTCTCAACGCAAAGTTTTGCAGTCCAGTTTCTAGTGCAGGAGGACAGTGCAAGTTGCCAGGAGGGAGCAGAGGGATTTCCCATAAGGAAATCGAGACTCAGAGGGAGTGTAGCTTCAGAGGGAGCTATTAGAATATTCCTATTTAGTATTTAATACTCAGTCTTTTAGCTGTTGCTATTTTTTTCGTTTAAGCAGTTTCTTAGGTGAAACTGAGTGTTTCCATATTTTACATAGAAACCTGATGTTTCTATTATTGTAAATATCTCTGTATTATCATTGAGCTGTTTTGCTCATTCGTATTTAATTCATTCAACATTCTTTTATGGTATCAGAGCGAGGTTAAGAGATTTCTTGAACAGTTATTCTCTCTGCATCCTAATCTCTTGAGTCCTTTCTAAGGTCGAGCCCTCTGTAAGCCAGGTAGCCTTCATTGAGTCTTAGCCTCGGCTTTGCTCACTGTGATAAAAGCTTACAGTCGTCCATCTCGATACAGAAATGGATTCTTCCCCTGCATTATCATTTTTTCTGAGAAATTAACTTTGTGGCTGTGACCGTTTCGTGGGAGCGAGATTCGTTTTTTGGCTGGCCAGTTTGCTCGGAATCGTGAAAGTCATTTTGGATTTCCGACTCGGAATTGTGAATTAAAACTGGAATAGTGAAATCATCTTGAAACTAAAGCCCGACATTTCGAATCTGGCTATTTCTTCGACAAAGGTGACCCAGGTCTAGGTTGCATGGTTCGTCTGGTCTGAAAATACGGCCTGCGTGTTATGGGCAGTAGTCTATCTGTCGATTTGAACTGTCTATTTGTTTTTTGAACCCTTGTCGTCTCATCGTGGCCCTCGTCTTTTCTATTTGTCTCATCGTGATATGTCTGACGTCAGCGATCCAGCATTACGTGAAGCTTTGACGGCATTCGACGGCTCACTGTGTCGGGTTCGAAACGCAAAATTTACTATTTCAATTGCCTTCTTTGTCTGTTTCGAGCTCCTAGAGCTTAGAGATTCTGCCCGCCGCTTTAAGTTTTATTATCAAACTGCTCGGTACGGGGTTCTTTCTTCAACTACGCAGGTTTTGGAGACGGCTAGTTCAAAGAGCTGAATTTGAAGTTACAGAAAAATAAATTGAAGGCTGCGTGGCAAGTTTTGATGCAGAAACTTAGTTTTTCGAAATCGTGGGCCAATAACCTTTGTTAGTTTTTCGAAATCTGCCTGTTATTTAAAAAAAAAAGAAGGTGTTTTTCTGTGGCAGCGCATTAATTTTCAGGCACTATCTGGCCAGTGAAATACCCCTAAGACTCCACCTGAGGCAGCAACCTATCTTGAAGGTGTTATCTATGACAGCGCATCATTTCTAAGGCCTCATCTGTGGTATGTCTAAGGCACTGTAGTAGCACCAAATTAAAGGAGTCTGTAGAAAGTTAAAGCTGAGGAGGACATTGGTGGCTTATGAATATCAAGGTATCATATACAAGTCAGCGGATTTTCCAGAGTGATTATTTATTGTAAAATTTAAAAGAAGGGTACAGCTACAGCAGTGGAACCTGCTCTATTGCTATTTTTTAGACTGGGGAGATATATTTTTGCTGGGTAAATATATCTCAGGCAGCTACATTTTTCTTTGTATCAGACTTCTGTATTTTCTTTGGGAAAATGGCCACGCTCACCAATCTAATGTTAGAAGGAAATCAACGCTTTAATGGCAGCAACTATAACATTTGGAAACAAAGAATGTTGACCATTTTTGAATATAGGCGTCTTGATCAGCTCATTTTGGGCAAAGAGCTTCGTCCCGGTACAGCTGGTACCGATCAAGATAAATTTGATGATCGAAATCGAGAGGCTGTTATGCTTCTCAAGCTCTCTGTCGCTGATGATCAGTTACCACAGATTCCTTCTGGCAAGACAACTGCCGAAATCTGGCAACAGTTGAAAGAACTGCACGAGACATCTGACAAAAGCAGAGCTTTTTTTCTCAAAAATCAGTTGTTCTCCATCATGATGGATGAACATATGTCTTTACAGGAACATCTCAACAAAATTAAAGACATTCGAGATCAGCTCGAAGCCATTGGTCGGACCATGGAGGAAGAAGATATGGTAGTCATTACTTTGAAAAGTCTACCAAAATCTTATGAACACTTTATAGAAACACTCAACATTACCACCACAAATGTTGATCTAAAGTTTCCAGAGTTATGTACCAAACTTCTGCAGCAGGATCAGTGGAAACAACAGTTTGGTAGTGGTGCTTCATTAGTGTCCTCGGAAAATGCATTTGCTGCAAAATACCAGTCCTCTCAGTCCTTTCAGCAGAAAGGCTCTTCTCAGCCTTTTGATCCTGCTAGGAAGAAAAGTGTGCAGTGTAATTACTGTCACAGGTTCGGTCACATGAAGAAAGATTGCCGACAAAGGATTGCTTCTGAACAGAAGAAACGGGGAGGGTCACATCAGATAGCAAATGTTGCAGAACATTCAGAGCAGACAGATTCTGCCTTTTACGCCTTTATGGCTAAAAGGTCTTCATATCATGTTCCTTCCTCTGCATGGTACATTGATTCTGGTGCATCACGCCACTTCTCTCACAGGCGTGACTGGTTTATTGACTTATCACCATTCAGTGATTCCGTGGTATTTGGCGGAGGTGAAATGTACACAGTAGCTGGCAGGGGTACAGTTCAAATTCAGTCTGGTGGACGCACACTCATATTTCTGAATGTATACTATGTTCCTGGTATGGAAATTAATCTGCTATCTGTCAGCCAGATTATGAGGAATTCTCCTCAGCTTGATGTTGTGTTCAGTGCACACAAGTGCTCCATTATTGACAGGGAGACCAATCTAACAATTGTTGTTGGCCTAGAGGACCATGGTCTATACAGGCTACTTGACACCGGTGACTCTCCAGAAGTGGCTCTAGCAGCACGTGTCTCTCCCATCAGCACTCTATGGCATCAACGATATGGGCATCTAAATATGCAGTATCTCTCTCGGCTCTCTCGGGAGGGACTTGTGTCAGGATTACCTGATATTCAGACTCAGCAGTTGGGGGTATGCAGCGCCTGTCAAGCGGGAAAGCAACATCGGTCTTCATTCAAAGATGGAGAATCTTGGCGTGCATCTAAGGTACTTCAGTTACTTCATGCTGATATTTGTGGTCCTATGAATACAGCTTCTATCACTGCTTGCAAATATTTTTTACTCATTGTAGATGATTTCAGTAGAAAGATGTGGGTGTATTTTCTAAAAAATAAATCTGATGCTCTTAGTACCTTTCAAAAGTTTAAAACCTTAGTTGAAAAAGAATCTGGTTGTAACATCATGACCCTTAGGACCGACAATGGGGGGGAATTTTGTTCCTCAACTTTTGCCAACTTCTGTGATATTCATGGCATCAAACGTCAATTAACCACCCCTTACACTCCCCAGCAGAACAGTGTCGTCGAGCGTCGCAACTGCACGATTGTTGAAATGGCTCGTTCCATGTTACAACACAGGAGTGTTCCAAACAAATTCTAGGCTGAAGCAGTATTTACTGTTGTTTATCTTCTTAATCGATCACCTACTCAGGCTGTTAAAGGGAAGACTCCTGAAGAGGTTTGGTCTGGTCGTAAGCCTAAGATCAGTCACCTCAAAGTATTTGGCTCAGTTGCATATGTTTGGATTCCACCTGCTAAGCGCTCTAAGTTGGATTCCAAAAGCCAGAAACTCATGATGACAGGTTACAGTGATCATCACAAGGCCTACAGGCTGATAGATATAGCCACCGGTCGTCTTAGCTTCAGTTGGGATGTAGTATTTGATGAAGACAGAGGATTTTTTCAGTCTTCTTCTTCTAAGCAGTGTTCTGAGGATCAGCCTCACAGTGTTCTTCTTCCGGTCGGTCCACTTGATGGGAGGGATGATATAGCATCAGTATTTGATAATACTCTATCTGAGCTTCCTCCAGAAAACAACCCTCCTCTTGATGCTCCTATTACTCTTGAGTCTTCTCCACCTCCTCCTGATATTGGTTCCTCTACTCTTCGGCCTAAATGGTGGGCTAAAACCATTGGTGATCTCCGAGATGATGAGCTTCTTGAAGGTAGAACTTCTAGACATAAGAACAAACAACAGTCTACAGTCAACTTTGCTCTTATGGCTAACCTTCACAGTATTTTTGAGCCTCAAACTTATTCAGAGGCTAAGGGTACATCTGAGTGGGAACAGGCTATGGAAGCCGAATTCCAGAGTCTTCAAAAGAATCACACCTGGACACTTTCTGATCTGCCTGCAGGGAAAAAGCCCATAGGCTGCAAATGGGTGTATAAAGTGAAATACAAAGCTGATGGAACCATAGACAAGTATAAAGCTCGTCTTGTGGCTTGAGGGTTCTCACAGAAGGAAGGCATCAACTATGAAGAGACTTTTGCTCCTACAGCCAAGATGAGTACCATAAGGCTTGTCCTTGCCCTAGCAGCTCAGTTCAATTGGAAAGTTCATCAGATGGATGTAAAGAGTGCTTTCCTAAATGGTGATCTCCAAGAAGAAGTCTACATGACGCAGCCTTTAGGATTCAAGGTTGTTGGTCAAGAACAGAAAGTGTGTTGATTAGCTAAAGCTATTTATGGATTGAAGCAAGCTCCTCGGGCTTGGTACATGAAAATTGATCAGTATCTGACAGATCAGGGTTTTCAGCGGAGTCCATCTGATGCAAACCTGTATATCAAGCATACTGCTGATGATATCTTGCTTGTGGTTGTCTATGTCGATGACCTTATCATTACTGGCAGCTCTACACATTTGATCCATGGGATCAAACAAGATTTATGCAGAACTTTTGAGATGACAGACTTGGGGCTTCTTCATTACTGTCTGGGGGTTGAAGTTTGGCAGACTGAAAATCATATTTTTCTCTCTCAGTCCAAGTATGCAAAAAATATTGTGGACATGTTCAGAATGCAAGATTGCAAACCAGCCACGACTCCTATGGAACCAGGGCTCAAACTTTCATCACAGTCATCCTCTCCCCTTGTTGATGAAACTTTATTCAGGCAACTAGTGGGCAGTCTCATCTATCTTACTGCCACCAGACCTGACATCAGTTTTGCAGTAAGCTATATCTCCCGCTTTATGTCAGCTCCTAAAGCTGATCATTGGATAGCAGCAAAGCGTGTGCTACGATATGTGCGTGGTACTTCTGATTATGGCCTCTTATATACTCGCAGTTCCAATCCTATTCTCAGTGGCTACACTGACTCTGACTGGGCAAGTTCGGTTGATGACCGTAAATCTACAGCTGGGTATGTGTTTAGTCTAGGATCTGGTGCTGTTACTTGGACTAGTAAGAAGCAACATGCAGTGGCTCTCTCCTCAACAGAAGCAGAGTATCGGGGAGCAGTTAAGGCATCCTGTGAGGCAGTTTGGCTTCGACTTATGCTTGCAGATATGCATGTTTCCCAGACCGGGCCTACTCCTTTGTTTTGTGATAATTAGGGAGTTCTCAAACTTGCCAAAAATCCAGTCTTTCATGAAAGAACAAAGCATGTGGAAACTCATTGCCACTACATTCGCCAGCTTGTTGAAGACGGCTCAGTTCAGTTGCAATATGTTCCCACAACAGAGCAGCCCGCCGACATCTTCACCAAGCCTCTTGGTCCTGATAAATTTGTAAAATTCAGAGGGTCTATTGGTGTTGTAAATAGATTGAGTATTAAGGGAGGGTATTAGAATATTCCTATTTAGTATTTAATACTCAGTCTTTTAGTTGTTGCTATTTTTTTCGTTTAAGCTGTTTCTTAGATGAAACTGAGTGTTTCCATATCTTACATAGAAACCTGATGTTTCTATTATTGTAAATATCTCTGTATTATCATTGAGTTGTTTTGCTCATTCGTATTTAATTCATTCAACATTCTTTTAGGAGCAACCCTATGGAAGTTAGCACTTCAGGATTTGGGGAGACCAGACTCATTATTGCAAGAGTTGCAGCAGCAGTGCAGAAGCATTGACAGAGAAATAGCAACAACAATACGAGTATATCAAATTTTGCCATGTTTGCAGTCACACCTCTAGGAGAGAGGTGGGGCGACATGGAGCCGTAGTCCTAGAGATTACAGAGATTGGGAAAGGTCCATTGAGGATTCCACCTCATGGATTATCACCTAACCACGAGGGCCCATAGTTTTTCAGTAGCAGGATGGATCAGTGTCAGAAATGCAGTAAGATTCTAGAGTGACAATGGAGACTAGTAGCAGTCAGGTGTTGGGGATCGTAGTGTAGGTTTGGCAGCAATGCAAAGTGGCATAATGTAGAGTCAACAGTAGCGCAAATTCCTTGGTGGACAATGCAGTGGCTAGTAGCAATCAAATGCTTAGGAGATAGATGCATCACATTGAACACAATTAATTCAATATTTTGGATGCTTCTCAGTTGCAATTGTTGCAGTTGCAGCAACAACAAATGAGAGGGAGTTGCAGTGCAGATGCAGAGTTGGCAGTAGTATGGCAATGTCAATAGTCACACGAATTCAACATCAAAGTTGCACAGTGGTTGGTGGGCAGTAGTAGCCAAACATCAGTGGCATAACAAAGGTTGATATCGAGACAAAGTGTTGTGGTAGGGTGTGCAACACTAGATCATAGTCCTCGCTAAGAGAGAGTGTTAGTTTTTATAGCATTAGATGTGTTCTAGTCATGAAACTTGGTGGAGAAGCTAGAATACATGAGATCTCCATAACCTAGAAATTGTTTCTAGGAATTCCACCTAGAAATGACTTAATTAGATTATCAACCTATTTTTAATGTTTCCTTTGTCTAAACATAGGAAAACTGGTTAATTAATCAGAATTAATTAAGTCAAGGTGAGAATTCTCTAGAAACTCATAGGGATTTACTCCGATATGATCCCAGCACTTCATTAAGTTTTAATCTTGGTCATTGGAGCTCCAACAGAGGATTATAAGAAATCAATGGACACTGGGAGAATACACTTGTGAGAACCACAGAGTTCAATTTCCTTGGAGAGTTTGATTTTCCAGAGAGCCAATAGTGCTGGGAGAGTTCGAGCTTAAATAGGGAAGAAAAGATAGAGAGGGGCGGGGACAGTGAGTCCACAGGAAAGTATTTCTATATTCGGAGAGTCAACTATAGGAGGTTGTATTTCTAAGTGAGGTTGTGCAGTCCCAATGCAAAAGCTTCAGAGGAAAAGTTTGATTTAGCCAGATAGAGGGTCGATTCAATTGTTGGAGGTCAGGAAGATTTCTGTAAGGTATCAACAAGTCATTCTAGGAAGTTGGATTAGGCAGACGACTTGATCAGTTGCAATTCCAAGGAAAGCATTCTAGTGCATACGCAGGGTTGACGCAGAGGCTGATGCAGGGGTTTCGTGGAGCCCATTCAAAGCCAGTTGTAGAGATGGATCAATGTTGAGCGAGACAAAATTTGTCTCACTAATTTTTATGGCTAGTTTTTCCTGTAGTCGATTGCCAGTTTGTGCATCCAGATTATTGTACTTAGAAGTTCTCACTACTGTATAATGATAAAACTCTTAGCTGTTGCACTGATTTTCCCAAGTTGGGTTTTTCCAGGGACATTTTTCCAAAAATAACTGTCATATTTATGTGTGTGCTAGATTTTCTCAATTTCCAGTGTTATTTTCTTCCACAGTTTATTTGTGAAAATCACTGTCAATTATTTGATATTTTTCGTAGCAGACATCAAATAAATTGTTCAATAAATTAACAATTAGAAAAATAATTTCCAGTAGTTGTGATAGATTGAAATTTTCACAGTGATGACACAAATTTATCTATCTATCAAATATATACATACCTCTTCCTTCATATGGCCATCTAGGCTTCCTTCAAGCAACTTCCTTTCCTTGCTTGAAGATGAAAGTACTTCAACCAACTTGTCATGTTGCACATCTTTGTCATCATATCGTCATCCTTTTAACCTGTAGATCCCACATAAGTTGGAATGTAGACAATTTATGAGACATTTGCTTCTTCTTAAGTAGAGGTGAATCTTCTAAGAAAGATTCCAATGAAGGATCTTAATGATCATCATTCTACAAATGCTCCTTTCTAATGATGATGATGTATGATGATCTCTTTATCTTCTATCTTGCTAGATGACTTTGTCCAATCGTATATCTTGCTACTTTGGTTATCCTTATATGCTTCCAATAAAATTACCATGAGCTACTTTCTCTTGATCATGATGGCAGTTTCAACTATATGAACTTCTATTTTAGCTATCCTTTCATGCCTTTATGATGATGTCATCTCATTCTCAGTTATAATGCATCCTATCATACTTGTGACATTTTCCATCATGGCAACTATCTTTTATAAACTTGAAAAGAACTAAGTGTAGGAGGTTATCTCAGTCACGATAGAGGTCTTTCACTTCCTCCTTTGTCTTCGTCTTTTCAGGCTCTTCTAATTCTTTGGTGATATGGGTTTCATTTCTATCTTTTCTTTTCTCATTTTCCTTTTTGAGTTTAGGACAATTCCTTTTGAAATGCCCATATTCATTACATCCATAGCATTGGATCTTTGACATGTCGATCTTCTTCTTTTTCCGAGGATCAAACTTTCCAAAGTTCCCTTTCTTTGCTTGAGTTTGTTTACTTGATCCAACATTGCTCTTTGTCTTCAATCTTGCATAATGACCATAGTTCACTAAATGGAGTGGCTTCCTTCTTTCCATAGATACTTGACACAAAATTGCCCCAATCATCAGATAGTGCATCGAGCACAACGATGGCCATTTCTTTATCAAACATCATTTCCCGAAGCTCTTATAGTCGATCTCTTATTTGAGATACCCTCATAGGGTATGAGGCTACCCCTTCTTCCTTTGATACCTTCATTTTCTATAGTTCAGTTCTCAACAATATAACTTCTCCTACAATGCCTACAGAAAACAATTCTACCAACTTTTCATAGATTTCTTTTGATGTTTCCATTTTTACCACATAAGGGATGAGCGAACCCTTGATTGATTTTATGAGGATTCTTTGAGCCCTTAATTCCCCTTTCATATACTTTGATAGTGCTTTAGATTGCTCTTGAGAAGGCTTGGAGATTGAACCCTTAACATATTCAATAACTTCATTCTCTATGAAGATCAAACCTATCCTTTTTTTCCATACAAGGTAATTTGATGGCCCCTACAAGTTTGTTGCTCTCCTTGCAGAATGAAGTCATGTTGATAGTAGATTCATACATAAATATAAAGATACTTATTTATCAAGTGAAGATGCTCCTTGATGATGATATCTTCAACTTGATGCCTTCTTTATGATGTTGATTATTGAAGATGCCTTCTTGATGATGATTTCTTCCTTCAAAAGATAATGTTTCTTCTTCAATGGAGATGCCCTTCTTTAGAGATGAGATCCTTTTGATGATTTCTAGAATGTGTGAGTTTCCCAAGAATGCTTCAAGTGTAGAGTCCTTTGAATAGAGGCAGGGGTCTTTGAGGCCTTCTTCTTCTTCAAAGTATTATTGTTTCTAGATGGTATGATCCTTGTGATGAGATGGGTAGTTTTCCTTGATGTTCCTCAGTTCCTTCCTTTAAGATGATGTATGGATTAGTCCCTTTTGATGATCTCCTTGTGCTCATCCCTTATGTATCCTTCTTCAATTGGATGATCTTTAAGCTACCTCTTCTTGTCTTGTCACCTTAGCTTTGATACCATGTTGAGAAATCAAGGGGGAGCTAGATGAGGTGATTTCTCTTTCTTTAATAACTGTTTGTGATGTATTTAATTAACTTGATTAACTTCTTCTTTCACTTGATTATTATTAGTGTTCTCTATCATCAAAAAACTACCAAACAATGAAGATCAATGAGATAAGAGGACGCAAGTTATAGGTTACAAGCCAGGGCCAAAACCTCTCCTCTTGAGAGGAAAACCCACAAGAACTCTTCTCTTCTCATAGAACTTCAAATGACAAATTCCAAGTCCTATGACCCTTAACAAAGACCCATCCAAGACCAAGTCAAACTTCTCCTTCAAGAACTTCCTTCTCACAAATCCAACCCGAGTCAAATTTGCCTTATAGCAACTACAACTTCTCCTTCGACCAAGATTTCAGACCACAAATTTGACTGAAATTTTTGGCCTCCTTGACTTGCAACTTTTGGTCTCTTCTGTAGAAACCCTAGATTGGCACGTGTGAGAGAAGATGGTGAAAATGACCTCATTCTCCTCCAATTGGTTAGTTTATTCTTCCTTGACAATTCAACCTACAATATTGACTTCTTCTAACCCTAATTTCAGTGTCTTTATGGTCACTGTAATTTGGTGTTGTTGCAACAAAATTTACCCTAGATACTTCACACATGTGAAGAGTGATAGCCCAAAAACAGTTCCAAAACTTCGAGATCTTCTTCTTGGTTCTTCTCCTCTTTTTTGCTCTTCTTCTTGCTTAGATCAAACTTCTTGTGAGATGATTGATGATGTCTCAAACAAAGTCGAAGTTTCCTTATATATAGGCTTCTCAAGATGCTTGAATAACTACTTGTAGGCTAACTTGTCCTCTATTAAGGCTAACTTATCTTGGGAGGGGTCTTTTGTCACTTTTTGACTCAAATAAATTCTCTTGACATAATACAAGATGCCCAATGGGGTTTTCTTCATATGAAAATGAATCAATTGACTTCTTAACTCAATGACAAACCCTAGAAGCATTCAATGGGTGCTTGACCTACTAATAAATTGACCATGAGCATAAAATCCATGCTACAGAAATAATAATAATAATCTTACTTTATTTTTTACAATATACATGAATCAAGAGAACATTTCATTTTTATGAACACCGAACAGTTGGAAAATGTAACTAGGTTCAGTTTTCATTAATGTATTTGAGTCATCATTAAATGTACTTGTCAAAAGAATAAAGAAAATAATCCTTATTATTGTATCAATGACTTATTAAAGCATGGGTTTCATGCTTGGGTCATCATTATATTAGTTAAAGTCCCCATTGTGGACTCCTAGGATTAATATTGAGTTTATAGAGTCATTGTATATTCAAAGAGACCCTTCTTGGGCTTTTGAATCATGTAAAAAGGTTTACTATTGAGTCAAATATAATTTATGTAACCTCCACACCAAGTCGGCCTAAGGACATCAATTCAACCTTACTTGGAGCCTATAAATAGAAGGAAGTCGAATTCATTTGGAGTATCTCATCTCAAGCTAGTCCGATATCGCTAAGGAAGCAGGAGAAGTGCGAAGTGGGTATAAGGAAGCAAAAGGAAGTGCGAGTTGGGTCAAATCTAAGGAGAAGAAGAAAATCAAAATTTTGGAGCCTTTCTCTCTCTCTGTTTCATGCCCTAGTTTGGGAGATCGAAGTCTTCCAAGTTTTGCTACTACCTGATGCCGGAAGCCGCTGCATAGTCGAAGTTGCTAGGAAGGAAGTGCTACTACCTGATGCCGGAAGTCGCTGCATAGTCGAAGTTGCTAGGAAGGAAGTGCTACTGGAAAGAGGTCGAAGATCTGGGAGGCTGACTTGGTGTGGAGGGAAGGTTTGGTCTTTGTCTAGGGTGAAGAGTCTCAAAAAATACTATTGAAAGGAAGATAAATTTTGACTGGGTCTTCCCCTCGAGGGGGGTTTTGCGTTGGATTAGTGCCTACATCTTGTGTCTCTTGTTTTGTGATCTTCATACACACATAATATGGTAATTACCTGATGAAAGATAAGATAATAAAAAAGTAAAAGAAGCCAAGATAACTCACAATTATCAAGTAAGGAGAATTAAACCCTAATCTATTTGCATTGATTTTCCAACATAGTATTAGAGTTAAGGAAAATTTGAAGATCACTTTGTTGGCATGGATTCTCCCTCTTTGATGAATTACATAAGAATGGGTATAAACACTGGTGGAAGCTAGATCAAGGTCATCCACTACTTATTCAACAAGGTCAAAAGTCAAGGATTCTTGGTTGCTCTTACAGGTTCTCGTAATGATGACAATGCATGGATCATTGATAGTGGAGCATCAAGACACATGACAGGAGAAAGCAAACAACTTCATACACTATCAAATGAACCATCTTATCATGTAGTGGAATTGAGTGACAACAAAAGCTATGTTGTTAGAGGCTTAGGATCAACATCATTGAAGCTGGAAAATGGATCGAAGCTGCACCTCAACAACATTCTATATGTTCCAAGTTTGGAAAAGAATTTACTTTCTATTTCTTGTTTAGAAGATAAAGGGGAAAGAGTTGCTTTTGTTGATGGAAAAGTATTGGTTTGGGAAAAAGACTCTAGCATTGATAAATCTAGGGTTATTGGAGTCCGTGAAGGAAGCCTTTATAGAGTCCTTACACCACCTCTCAAGATTTGGTTCATATGGAGATCAATCCCATTGATCTATGGCATAGGAGGTATGGTCATCTACATTATAAGGTCATCCCTACTCTTAGTTAATTGGTTCATGGAATCCACAATATGAAGTTAGATCATGAAGGTGTGTGCAAGGGATGCTCTTTGGGAAAACATACAAGAAATCCATTTTCGAATAGTGAAACTAGGTCTAAAGAGATATTAGACCTCATCCATTCTGATGTGTGTGGGCCCATGTCTGACAAATCACTTGGAGGTCATCTCTACTATGTAACATTCATTGATGACCATTCTAGAAAGACATGGCTCTACCTTCTCAAAACAAAACATGAAGTATTTGATAAGTTCAAGGAGTTTAGGTCCAAAGTGGAAACCCTAACCGAAAGAGAGATAAAAACTCTAAGGTCCGATAATGGTGGGGAATACACTTCTAAGGAAATGATTGCATATTGTAAGGAAGCAGGTATTAAGAGGGAGCACATTGTTTCCTATTATCCCGAACATAATGGATTGGTCGAAAGGAAGAATAGGTCAATTGAAGAAGACATTCGAACTATGCTCCTTGATCAAGACCTACCAAAATTCTTATGGGGAGAAGCAACAATGATAACCGTGTACATTCAAAATAGAAGTCATTATAGAAGTCTTAATAATATAACACCTGAAGAAGTATTCACAGGAAAGAAGTTGAGTGTGTAACACCTCAAAATCTTTGGAAGTCCAACATACATCCATGTTCCAAAGGACAAGCGAAAGAAGTTGGACTCTACAAGTATCAAGGGAATATTCGTTGCATATAGTTTCTCCTCAAAAGCACATAGAATCTACATTAAGGAATGAAGACACATTGAAGTAAGCAGGGATGTCATATTTGATGAAAATCAAGCATACAAGAAATCAAATGATATTCCTATTGATTATGATGACGAAGAAGTTCCCATATTTGAAGAAGAAGAAGTTCATCATGAAAACCCTACTACAAATCAAGAAGAAGAAGGCCTATTCAATCGATGATCACCTCAACCACAAGGAAAAGGCCAAATTGGTTAAAAGCTACATTAGAAGATGTTGAAGGACATGAAGCTGCGAAAGGAACCTTCAAGGAAAGTAAGAAACCAAAAAGATATTCTGGTTATGCTGCATACATGACAAAGTTAATTGAAGTCGAACCATTTACATTCAAGGAAGTTGCTCATCAAGAAGTTTCGAAGAAAGAATGCAGGAAAAATATCAATTCATCATGAAGAATGGGGTTTGGGAAATCGTTCCCAGACCTAGTGACAAATCGGTCGTCACCTCCAAATGGATCTATAAGATCAAACATGTTGTTGATGGAAGTATAAAGAAGTACAAAGCAAGATTCGTTGCAAGGGGTTTCTCTCAAAAGGAAGGCATTGATTATGAAGAAACCTTTGCTTCCACAACAAGGTACACTACCATTAGATCTTTGGTTTCATTCGCTGCTACAATGGGTTGGAATATTCATCAAATGGATGTGAAGACCACATTTCTGAATGAGACCATTGATGAGGAAGTGTATATTGAACAACCCGAAGGCTTTGAAGTTAATAGCAAGGACTCTCATGGTTTGGTTTGAAGCAAACACCTAAGGCATGGTATGCAAGGATGGATGCATATCTACTTAGAATTGGGTTCAAGAAGAGCTTTGCTGATTCAAATATCTACATCAAGGTAGTGAATAATGAGCCCATCATTATTATACTATATGTGGATGACCTATTCATCATAGGTGTGGAGCAAAGAATTCAAGAATGCAAGAAGATGTTGGCAACTAAATTTGAAATGAAGGATCCAGGACTGATGCACTATTACTTGGGTCTAGAAGTATGGCAGAGATCTGGGGAGATTTATTTGGGGCAAGAAAAATACATCATCAAGTTGTTGCAGAAATTCGGGATGATGGATTCCACGCTGATGACTACTCCTATGATCACCAATCTCAAGAAATTGAGGGACTCTGACTCTAGTCTCGTGGATCCTACCTCTTATTGACAGTAGGGCTATAAGGTAAATAGTAGGACAAATACATGTTTTGCAGTAAACATTCTTAGTCAATTTCAATTAGAGCCTCATCATGATCATTGAATAGTTGCCAAACATATATTAAGGTATCTTCGTGGCACTATACATCATTGCCTAAAGTATGATAGTAAGGAAGTCAAGCTAATTGGCTTCACAAATTCTGATTGGGGTGGCAGTGAGACCGATGGAAGGACCACTACCATAGGATGTTTTAGTCTGGGAGCTGCTATGGTCTCATGGATGAGTAAGAGGCAAGATCTCGTTGCTTTAAGTACTGCTGAGGCAGAATATGTGGCTGCATGTGAAGTAGGAAAGGAGGTTGTTTGGTTAAGGAAGCTTTTGATAGATTTGTTCAAGAAGTCTCTGGGTCCTACTGTGATTAATTACGACAATCAAAGTTGTATCAAGACATCTGCAAATCCCGTGTTTCATGCTAGAACAAAACATATCAACAACAAGTTCCACTTTATTAGTAACCTAGTGCAGGATGGGATCGTGAAGTTGGAGTATGTCTCGACACATGAACAAGTAGCAGACATACTAACAAAGGCTCTTCCTAATAATAAATTTGAATATCTAAGGAACCTGCTTGGTTTAGTAGATATTGATGATTGTATTGATGATAGGAAATTGGCAGAGATCTGTTGAGGCTTTGCGAGTGAAGCATTGCTTGGGAGGACATCTGGCCGACACTTTGTGTTGATGTCTAGGTCCCAAAGTTGGGAAGGTGGTGTAGGTCGTAGAACTCTAACCATGGATACACACATAGTTCCTAGGTTGGTGGATAGCAAGTAAGCCTGATGGTACCTAGAGAGGCTGAAAACTTGAGTCCACCTTATTCCCACTTGGATAGATTGCCATGGTTAGGAATCTAGTCTGTGGCATTGCAGTGCCTAAATTGATGAGAGACCAATGGATAGATTACCCTAGTCAAGAATCTAGTCCAAGGCATTACAGTGCCTAAATTTCTTTATTGTTCATATAGTTTGAGATCTTCCATTGTATTTGTATATTATGAATACCTCCCTATTTAATATGGAGTGTTGGACAATGTAACTAGGTTCGATCTTCATTAGTGTATTTGAGTCATCATAAAATGTACTTGTCAAAATAATAAAGAAAAGGATTTTTATCATTGTATCAATGACATATTAAAACACAAGTTTCATGCTTGGGTCATCATCATATTTGTCAAAGTCCCCATTGTGGACTCCTAAGATTAATATTGAGTTTATAGAGGCATTGTACATTCATAGAGACCCTTCTTAGGCTTTTGAAACATGTAAAAATGTTTACTATTGAGTTAAATATAATTTATGTAACCTCCAAACCAAGTCGGCCTAAGGACATCAATTTGACCTCACTTGGAGCCTATAAAAAGAAGGGAGTCGAATTCATTTGGAGCATCTCATCTCAAGCTAGTTTGATATCCCTAAGAAAGTTGGAGAAGTGCGAAGTGGGTCTAAGGAAGCAAAAGGAAGTGCGAGTTGGGTCAAGTCTAAGGAGAAGAAGAAAATCAAAATTTTGGAGCCTCTTTCTCTCTATTTCATGCCCCAGTTTGGGAGATAGAAGTCTTCCAATTTTGATGTTTCCTGATGTCGGAAGTTGCTGCATAGTCGAAGTTGTTGGGAAGGAAGTGCTGCAGGAAAGAGGTCGAAGATTTGAGAGGTTGACTTGGTGTGGAGGGAAGATTTGGTCTTTATCTAGGGTGAAGAGTATCAAAGAATGCTATTGAAAGGAAGATAATTTTTTACTAAGTTTTCCCCTCAAGGGGGTTTTTACCCTGCCATAGTGCCGACATCTTGTGTCTCTTGTTTTGTGATCTTCATACACACATAATATGGTAATTGCTTGATGAAAGATGAGATAATAAAGAAGTAAAAGAAGCCAACATAAATCACAAGTAATTATCAAGTAACATGAATAGGTAGCAGACATACTAAGAAAGACTCTTCCTAATAAGAAATTTGAATATCTAAGGAACCTACTTGGTTTGGTAGATATTGTTGACAATAAATTGGAAGAGATTTGTTGAAGCTTTGTGAGTGAAGCATTGCTTGGGAGGACATTTGGCCGACACTTTATGTTGATATCTAGGTCCCAAAGTAGGGAAGGTGGCATGGGTTGTAGAGCTCTGACCATGGGTACGCAACTAGGTCCCTGGGTTGGTGATTAGCAAGTAAGCCTGATGATACTTAGAGAGGCTGAAGACTTTAGTCCAACTTATTCCCACTTAGATAGATTGCCCTGGTCAGGAATATAGTCCGTGGCATTGTGGTGCCTAAATTGATGAGAGACCAATGGATAGATTGCCCTGGTCAGGAATCTAGTCCATGGCAGTGTGGTGCCCAAAGTTCTTCATTGTTCATATAGTTTGAGATCTTCCATTGTATTTGTATATTATGAATACCTCCCTAGTTGAGAGGGAGTGTTGGAAAATGTAACTAGGTTCGATCATCATTAATGCATATGAGTCATCGTAAACTGTACTTGTTAAAATAATAAAGAAAAGATCTTTTATTATTGTATCAATGACTTATTAAAGCATGGGTTTCATGCTTGGGTCATCATCATATTAGTCAAAGTCCCCATTGTGGACTCCTAGAGTTTATAGAGTCATCGTACATTCAAAGAGACTCTTCCTGAGCTTTTGAATTGATTCAAATATAATTTATGTGACCTCCACACCAAGTCGGCCTAAGGACATCAATTCGACCTCACTTGGAGCATATAAATAGAAGGAAGTCAAATTCATTTGGAGCATCTCATCTCAAGCTAGATCGATATCCCTAAGGAAGCTGGAGAAGTGCGAAGTGGGTCTAAGGAAGCAGAAGGAAGTGCGAGTTGGGTAAAGTCTAAGGAGAAGAAGAAAATAGATATTTTGGAGCCTCTCTCTATCTATTTCGTGCCCTATTTTGGGAGATCAAAGTCTTCCAAGTTGTGTTGTTGCTTGATGTCGAAGGCTGTTGCATAGTCAAAGTTGCTGGGAAGGAAGTGCTGTTGGAAAGAGGTCGAAGATCTGGGACGCTGACTTGGTGTGGAGGGAAAGTTTTCTCTTTGCCTAGGGTGAAGAGTCTCAAAGAATACTATTGAAAGGAAGAGAATTTTTGACTGGGTTTTCGCCTCGAGGGGGGTTTTGCCCTTACATAGTACCTACATCTTATGTCTCTTGTTTTGTGATCTCCATACACACATAATATGGTTATTGCTTGATGCAAGATAAGATAATAAAGAAGTAAAAGAAGCCAACATAACTCACAAGTAATTATCATGTAAGGTGAATCAAACCCTAATATATTTGCATTGATTTTCCAACACGAGCCTAGTTACCTATTTCAACATGATCCATAATTAATATAATGAAACCATGTTTATGTATCACATATGCAAAAACACAAGTGTGTAATTCATCTTGCACCTAATAAATTCTTGTGATAGTAACAATAATAATAATTGTAATGATATCATTGAAGGAAGTTGTGCTTTTGTTATGAGCAACTATGATTTTATTACAATTATACTCACTAATGCGTTAGTAGGCATGAACTACACCATTATATTCAAATGAATACAATGCATTAATATGTTTTTAATGTTGACTTTTTCCACTTTTTCGATAAGTAAATGCAACTTCTTCTTCTTTTACAAAACTTCAAATAATTCCCCTAGATTGGGTGAACAGGGAAACAACTCTCCTACCTACCTCCTAACGATAGTCATTGCCTTGAGTTCAACATGTGGAACCTTAGCAATTTGGGGCACATGCGTAGTATCAAGAATGTGAAGGTTAATGACATAAGGTGGTTGATACACAAACCATTTATGGAAATAGCTAGCACACCTTATCCACTGCCAGACCATTGTAGTGTACAAAGCCTTTGCGACAACTCTGGGTAACCTTCAGCGATGTGGAATGGATAATGATTTGATTATGGTTGCACTTGGGTTCTTCGACTTAGTGAGGGAGGTATGTGATGTTATGGTGTACGGGTAAAATTTAAATCTTTCTTGGCTTAGATTTCATAGTTACAAGAAGTTATTTTCTCTTTTCTCACTTTCGGCCCCAATTCTTTGCACTTCTATCTGTTTTTCTCTTTGTTGCTTTCTCTGTGGTCTAAGCCTTGTGTAGGTAGTTTTATAATGTTGCATGGTAGAACTTCTTGTTCTATTCGTCAATGCAAAGCCGATTCCTTTGGTTCCCATGGCGAGAATGCAAGCACCTACACTTATGAAGGGCATCCTAGAAGCTCTAGTACAAGTGTGTAGGTGTAAGGTAGGGAGCAAGCCATTGTTCTATGAGAGCAAGTATCCCCTCACATTCAAGAAGAAATTGAGATAGTGGAGAATGAAATTGGAGGGGAGCATGGGGTTATCTTTCAATGTGATATCAATTTTGAAATGGGGAAATGGATCCCCAATGCAACAAACAACAAGGCATGGGAAACCAAATATTAGAATATTGTGGACCTCTACTAGCACATGAAAATGCTCATGGATAAGTTGTTTATGGAAAGAGATGAAGCTAAGGAAGAAATTTTGCTACAATTAGATGAAATTTAACTCTAGTTTAAAGACATAAGTGTCAAAATTCTAGCCTCAACAAAGTGAGGGCCATTGTCATCATGCTACTTAGTGCTACACCAAGGATCCTACAACTGACAATGCAACTCTTCCATTGAATGTTTCCTATCGCATAATTAACCATATTTAAACCACTTATACCAATTGAAATGAGACAAAACGTATAAGATCCACAAACTTTCCATTTCATTGTGCTTATAGTACAATCTACTCCCCCCTAAATAAGTGTTATTCTTGATCACATATTTCTCTTTTTGCAACTCCCCCTAAGCTCAGTCTCTTATCTTCTCTCTGACATCTTGGCATACAACTATCCTTGACATAATTGGACAACTACCTTCTTTCCTTTCGAAGGAGTCTATGGAAGAGATGAGGGAGACATCACACCCAACTTTTGCCTTAAATGTTCAATGGGATCTTTGGTAAGGAGCTTGGTGAATATATCAACAATTTGTACCTTTATTGTTATATCTTCCAACCCCACAATTTGATCAACCTCCTATTCATTAAGAAAATGATACTCTATAGGTATATGCTTAGTTTTTTAGTGAAGAACAAGGTTCTTCGACATACTTATTGTTGAGAAATCTAGGGCAACATTATTTGAGATTCTTATATAATTCGATTTCTCTATTATTTGATAATTTCTTGTGATTGGGTATTTCTTCTTCTTCTTTGTTATTACATTATTATTATCAAGACAATTGCCAAACACAAAAACACAAAAGAACACAAGATATAGGCACTCAACCACGGCAAAACCCCTATCTAGGGGAAAACCCAATCAAACTCTTCCTTCAGTAGAATCATATCAACTTGAGATAGACCAAAACCTAGATATTCGTCCACCCATTAGGTCAACCTCCCATGAAGACAAATTATATCATGCCATCCAAAGCTTCAGTCTTCTTCTTTACTTTTGCAATTTCAGCCTACTCTGCTCCTACAACTCTCGACCTACTGTGATTACCTTTCTGCAACTATTCTCAGTCCGTGACTAACATTTTTGGTCCTTACAATGATGTTATATCTTGACAGACCTCCCTCTTATGTGCTTGCATAACCTTATGTTCTTATACAAATTACATATAGAAACTTCTCCTTTTACAGACCTCAACTTCTTTCTCTATGGAAATTGCAAACTCAAACTTCCTTGACACACTTCAAATTGAACGAGTTTACTTGTTATAAATAGTCGTTGGAGCCTCCACTAATAAGCTGACATGAGCAATTTGAAAATAGACAACTTCATATAAGGCTAGGCCGACTTGTCATTTTGTTGGAGGCTGACTTGTAGACTCCTGAAGAGGTTGACTTGATGGGGGGGAGTAAGACAATAAAATGATTTTCTTTCTTGACCTTAAGGAGCCCAAGAAGGGTCTCTTACAAAATTAACTTTGACTTTGACTCAACAAAAATCCTAGAGCACTCAATGGGTGCTTTGACCTATTGACAATTGACTCAAGCATGAAACCCATGCTTTAATAAGTCAATTTAATAATAATAAAAAATTCTTTTGACAAATATATATTACATCATGACTCAAGTACAATTATGAAGAACGACACTAGTTACATCTTCAACACTTATGGCACTTCTATTATCACAAACATGGGAATTGGTTCATCATACATTACCTTCATATCTTATAAGGTTTACTTCATCCATAAAAGTTGAGTACAACATGAAACATCTATTATGTACTCGAATTCAACTTTGTACAATGAGATTGAAGTCTGCTTTTTACTTAACCAAGCCACCAAACAATTTCCTAGAAAGAAGGCACCACCACTTGTGCTCTTCCTATCATCTACACTGCCAGCCTGATCAACATATGTGTATGTAGTTAAGGAAAGTTCTAACCCTTGGGATACCATAAACCAAAGTTCATTCCACCTTTTAAATATATGAAAGTTCTTTTTGCAGCGAATAAATGGCTCTCTTTAGGGGTTGATTGATACCTTGCTACTAAACCAACAACTTTCATTACGCCTCGGTACAACAGGTTGCCAATCATTAAACTAAACATGGTTTGATTGACCTCTAGTGATTCATCATTTGTGTTCAACTTACATCTAGCCAACATAGGAGTGCTAACAAGTGAACACTCTTCAATCCCAAACTTCTTCAACATCTCCTTGAGGTATTTTCTTTGGGAGATAAACATTCCTCTTGTTGATTGTGCAATTTGCAAACCAAGGAAAAAGGATAGTTCTCCTAGCATTGACATTTCAAACTCAACTTTCATTTCAGCTGAAAACTTTTGGCTTAGCAAATTTGCATCACTTCCAAATATTATGTCATCAACATAAACAATAATGACTAGAAGATTTCCATCTCCACATTTAATATACAAATTACTATTAGTTGTCCCTCATTTGAGGCTTTGTTGTTGTAGGTATTTGTCTAATCTAGAATACCATGTATTTGGTGCTCATTTTAGTCTATACAGAGCCTTTTTAACCCTGCACACATCATCTAGATTGTATGACAACTGGAACCCTTCAAGCTGCTCTATATATACTTCCTCTTCAAGTTCTCCATTTAGAAAGGTTGATTTCACGTCCATCTAATAAACTTTAAATTTCTTGTAACAAAAAAATGCTAAAAACATTCTTATTGCCTCTAATCTTGCAATAGAGGCAAAAGTTTCTTCAAATTCCACTCCTCCAACCTGTGCTTATCCTTTGCACATTAATCTAGCCTTATTTCTAACAACTTGTCCATCCTCATTTAACTTATTCCTAAATACCCATTTTGTGCCAATGACATTTTTATTTCTTGGTCTTGAAACTAATTCTCAAGTCCGATTTTTCTCAAATTGATCTAATTTCTCATTCATGGCCTATATCCAATGTTTATCTTGAATTGCTCGAGAAAAACTTTTAGGTTCAATCATGGACATCATGGCCATCATGGCCATATCACCAAGAATTTGATTATCAAGGTGATCCTTTTGCACATACCTTGAAGGGTTCTTTAGATAAGAGCATGTTGCCTCTACTTCCTCTTCTGATTCCTCATGTTGTTGTTCTTCATACTAATTGTCGATTTGATCAACTGGGCCAATATATTTGGGTTTCTTATCCTTGAGAGATAAAGCTTCATCCACTTTCACATCAATGTTGTCAACAATCTTTTATTATAGCATGTATAGCCTTTGCTCTTAGTTGAACATCCTAAAAATATGCCTTCATTAGCTTTAACATCAAACTTACCAAGATTGTCATCATTAATTTTGATGTAACACTTACTAATAGAGACTTTCAAATGCTTTACTGAAGTTGGTTTTCCATACCAAAGCTCATAAGGAGTCTTGTTACTATTTGGCCTGAAGTGAGTTTTATTTAAGATACGGATCATTGTATGAACAAATTTAGCCCAAAAGGTGTTGGGAAGACTTTTCTCATCTAACATCACTCCAGCCATTTTGCATCATTTTGTTTCACCTCTCCACCACACCATTTTGTTGTGGGGTGTTTGCAATCGAAAATTGTCTCCTAAGGGAAAACCCAAAAATTCTCTTCTCTTCAAGGACCAAATCCAAAAGAGACAACCAAGACCCCTTGACCAAGACAGAGACCTTCTTCAATCCACCAAGTCAGCCTCCCATGAAAGTCCTTTCAAGAAGACAAAAATCTGCTCCTAGTCAACAAAAGTCAAACCTCTTCAATCCAGCATCAATCACAGATTTCGGCCTCATGCATCAAAATATCGACCTCTACTGCAAACCTGCAATTTTTAGTCCTTCTGCAACTTCATAATCTTCGCACCCGTGGATTAGAAACAAGAGAAAATGGTCTTCTTTCCTTCGCTAGGGTTTCTCCTTCCTTGGATTGCAAATCGAACTTCTTGCTTGAATGTGTCACAATAGGTCGAATGCATTGCTATATATAATGGTTGAAGCTCCCTAATGAGGTCGACTTGGTGGAGGAGGTTTACATGAAAATATTTATTTCTTTAGACTCATGACTCAACCCTAGAAGCACACAATGGGTGCCTTGACCTATAAACATAATAGAATGAGCATGAAACCCATGCATTATAAAAATAATTTTATTTGATCTTTACAATAATTTTTATTTTCTTATTTTTACAAATACAAATGAATTACATCATGTCATGAGCTAGACAAAAATTATGAAGAATGATACTAGTTACATTTTCAACATAGCCAAGGTTGATTCAGTGTTTCAATGCTAATTTAGTTGAAGGGAAAGTAGATTAAGTGTTTGCATCTACTGCTGCTACCAGTGATCTTCATGCTACAACTTGTTCAGATTTGGGTGAACTTACTCATTCTCTTGATCTCTCATTGTCCTATGTATATCTGCTGAACAATTGATATTCAATAGAAGAAGAATCTGGTTGGGTTTTCCCCTTGTGGGTTTTGCCCTGGTCGTTGGACCTAAATTCTGTGTGTCTTATTTTTTTCATGGTTGTTTTCTACTATGCATTTGGTTTATGTTCTATCTACAATTGCTTAACTAATATTGTTGCAGAAAGAGGTTTTTGGAATTAGTAATTGTTACAGCATATAGCATCAAAATTTCAACAGTTATCACGAATATTCTGGATATATTTCCAGTGTAAAACCTATTTCATATTTGCAAAGTTTTGGTCTTTATTATTAAAGATGCAATAAACCAAATTTTGCATCAATTTCTCCATTAATTATATATGTTTGGGAAACAAATACTTTTCACAGATGATTCCTCTATGGTGTTTATTACAAATTTTCATCATTTTGGGTATTTGGGAATCAATTACATCCCTCTCATCTTTATACTACTGAGCACTATACAAAATGGTCGTCCATTTGGAAGATTTGCATTGCAAGACACAATCATGGATACTAATAACAACTAGCAATTGTAACACATATTTTTGAAAAAACTGGCAACATTTATCAGACCTTGCAGAGTGAGTTTTGTGTCTTCCATAAACAAGTGACAGAGCAGTACCTTACAAGAACATGTCTGTTATCAGAAAATAACTCCTTCCAAATAAAAATTACAAATCCAATTTAAAATATTAGTGAGAAGTAATGTCAAAGAGCACAAAATATGAATTCTGTAATATTTGTACACAAAGAAATGAAATCCATTCATCGAAATACCATTCATTTGAAGCCTCGCATCCAAAGCTTTAACCTTCTTCCCAGTCTATATCATCCTCCTCTTCTTCGGCTGCATTATCCTCCATTACTGTACCACCTTGTCCATTAGAATCCTCCACATTCTGTACTGCATTTCCAATTTCACCTCCTTCTCCAGTGGCACCTAGTATAACACAATAAGGCATGTATAATTAGAACGTATGCAAAGGACTGAAACATTCTTAAGAGTGGATAAGTGAAATATCAAAAGCGTAGACCAAAATTGTAACTTGTTTTGAGTTCAGACAGACTCAAACTTTATCTATCTGGCTCTTTTCCTTCAGGTAACTAAGTCCTCAACCTTAAAATTGGAAAAACATATGTAGATGTTTAAATCGAAATTTTATCAATGGACTCCAGTTACCAATGATGGTCAATGGAACTGAAATGGATTAGTATATAGGGTACAAAGAGTGAGTGAGAAAATGTTTTAGCATATGGAGTACAACAATCGAGCAAATACCTTAGCTATGAAGAGATCAGAACAGACTAAAGCATATTTGTATCACAAAGATATCTGCTTTCTTAGAAGGTGTACTCAGAAAAGCTCAAATTCAAGGATGCTCAATAACATGATACTGCACAATGCAAATTTATTGGATGTTCTAGACCCTCCGCATGAAGATCAAAGGTTTCCACATGTGGTGGGGAATTCATGCTTTGAATTCCTGTTTCTACCGCCCCAACCCCTCAAAAATGATTTCTGCCATAATTTTCATCTAAGCAAAAAGATTCCATTAAATTACTATTTTCCTTTCTACCATGTGGTGGGGAATTCATGCTTTGAATTCCTGTTTCTACCGCCCCAACCCCTCAAAAACAATTTCTGCCATAATTTTCATCTAAGCAAAAAGATTCCATTAAATTACTATTTTCCTTTCTACCATTCTTCGTGGTTTTATACCACTTCCAAATGCTTCAAACTCAAAGAAGGTAACCTGCAAGTCGTCCTACCTTAAGGCTGAAAATAATCTGGTGGTTTTCTACTAATGTATGTCTGCTTCCTTTTCCTAAAGGCTAGCAACAACCTCAATGAGGTAATTGAATATGACTTGACGCTTACCAACACTTCTTACTCTACCAACGGTTGACTACTAATTGCTTATTAATGGGTCTGTTACAGACTCTACCTGCTTCATAAATTTTAGCCTATGCTGCAACTCAGGTAAAAAAACAGATAAGAAAGCAATAACTGTTTCGTTGGTGCTTGATGCATCTCTTATCTAAGTCCATATTGTATTCCTTGTTCTACATAAAAACTGGTGTTAAACACCAAAAATAATTAAGCAAATATATTTTCTCAGTAAACAGCTGAAAAGCCTACAACTAATAATCTATGGCTAGAACCCTTGTTTCAGAAAAATATGTGTTCAACCTTTTTATCTTTTACTGGTCAGGTTTTCTGACCCATTTTGGCCAAAATACGGCCTGGCATTTAGAAGAATCAATCAGATTGCAGATATCAGTTGTTGAAATTGCATAATCTGGGTGTCCCAAGGATTTTGTGGGTTGCTGAATCTATCTATTTGTATTTTTACCAACAATTGCATAGCCGGATTCTGGTGATAGTTTCCCGAAAGTCAAAAAAGTTGAATGTTTAGATTTGTCCAAAAAATATTCAAATCCCAAACTCTCGTTTCTCTACATTATTCTACCATGTATGTCCAATTAATGAACATAGGTAGTACTCCATAACTACCACCAATTAGCTTTTCAAAAGCTCTGCAACTGCACTCTGGTTTCCATGGTCAGAAAATCAGATAATATGAAATTTGTAAGGGACAACATGGCATCTGGTAGCTAAGGTAATTCTTTTATACAACAAATTCCTACGTTCAGATTTTTCCTTCATCACTTCTGCTAAATTACTCGATTCATGGTGGCTTTGAGTCCTTTAAGCATATGATAACTATAAATAGCCAAAAATAAATAAAAAATGAAGAAAGCTATGTTTCACATTAAGAAGTGCAAAAAGCTTCTGGTGCCATATTGATATAACATTTAACATAAAACTAGAATGGTTGAGTAGGAAAGTGAATCAAGACAAACATAACAAAAGGATGTCTTCCTAAATACTTTCATAGTTAGATCTGGATTTGAGATATATTTTAAAGAAACAACAATCAGCAACACCAAGAAAAACCTCTTACGAAGAAAAACTAAAGCTGAAATAAAATCAGAGTAAGCAGTGGGGTCAAGAGATTGGGCATCCTTGATCAACAGGGCATCCTCCTCCCACACACAGCAAAAGACAGACAGTGAGCTATGCTTATTCTCAAAAACAAACTTACATTAGACTTTCCAAAGGATTAATAAAGCTGAGAACTGCAGGCACTGTCATATCCCTAACAAAGCACTGCACATAAGAAAACGATCATCTCCATACACTGTAGCATGCCAATGCAACCTGTCCTGAAAGGAGCTGAATAGTGATCCTCAACAGTACTCCAACAATGCCTAGAAAATGGAAAAATCCCACAAATCTCTCCAAAAGAAAATGCCTTTCTTGCTCAATCTACGAGCTTAAAAAGTTAAAAATGGGGCAGCTCCACGACACAGGACCATTGAACCCACTAACTCCAAATGGGTCTACTAGCTAGAACCCACCCAGCTTTACTGCCATCCTAATGACAACAACCAAACATGCAACACCCCTTCAAGATGACCGTATACTCTAGAAAATGAGGGAACCAAAGACCTAAAACAAGTGGGGAGAAGAAATAATATCACATTAGGTCCGCAAAGCCAAAATCTTGGCTATGAATTTATATGCAACTATGAGCAATATATTAAGTTTCAATCCCCCAATAGAATCCCTTAAAGCATTCTTCAAAATGAGCTCGATCACCCCTAAGAGTCTACATGAAGCGAAGACTTCAGGGTCCAAGTAACAAAAACCATCATTAATGGACTCCCGTATGGCCTCGTAAAACTAACAAGGTCATCCATAAGTGGTGACTTGCTATCCTTCTTGGACAAGAACCTTGCAACAGGTCTCTAGTAGCCACTACCTCATCTGTCAGAGCAAAAGGAGCAAATATGTGAACTAAACATACCTCTCATCTCAAAAGGGTCCTCTACAAGAGTGTCATACAAGTCATTGACCCTACAAAGACCAAGCACACTGTCAACAACCACCTTTTGTTTGAGGAAGTAAAAGTAGAAAATGGACACTTCATTCCCCCTCTTTAATGCACATTGAAAATGGGAGCAGAAGCTAGCAACCTTGGCAATATAATAGTCAAGTCTATGCACTATCATCTCCAACCTCAGAGTGTGCTTCTAAAGAGTAGTATTATGAAGATCCTCCATAAAGATGTCAACTTGCTTAAGCTTAAGCCAACCTGCCTACAGCAATTTTCTTTGCTTGTAAGCCATTATCCAACCACAAGGTATAAAATTAAAAATGTGGAAAACTGTGACCTCCCACCAAGGGATCCATCCCTGAGCTTCCAATGATTGACCAAAGAGGGTCCATACCAAGATAACCTTCCCAATTATTGACCATAAAATTAAGGCAATAATTTCATTTGACCCATATTACCATGCAAAGTTGGACCTTAAGTGATAAATCCCCAAATCACAAGTGCAACCATAAAGGAACTAATAGGGGTTGTCCATTGTCACCAGAGCAATGCCCTCTCTAACTTTAGGCTGGCTCTCCTATGGCACAACGGGGTGTCCCTAGACTAGGATTGTTAAAGCTATACAATGGAAGCACAAGGTTATATGTTAGTAAAATAGAAATTGTAGCATGGGAAAATAAATTGATAGAGGATCAAGACTAGTGCCTATCAAATTTGGGATAATGAAGTCAATAAACGAAAACAAGAGCGCTTAAAATATAGGAATAGGGTCGGTGAGGATTGCTATTACAACTTGCAAAATCTCACCTATGAACTACAAACCAAATTTGCTAGAAATAAGGTTTGTATGCCCTTACAAAAGTGCCCTACTTATGCACATGCTTAACATACAAAGGGTGATCTCACTTCAAGTATGAAAACACCATGCAACCTTTCAAATAAAAGGCATAGCATAAACAACTCAACTAGATAAATAAGATAAGATAATTATATTAATGTCCAACAAATGACCACAAAAGTACGTCAATGGGACTGTTGAGTACAATGATGTCAATACAAACAGGAGTACCAAAAGGTATCCTATAAAAAGAACAAGAGATCATAAAAACATAATGTCTAGATGCTAAAACATGGAAAAAATTTGACTCCAAGTGTAGGCGACCACAAAAAGAAATCAGGGACTAGGTCCACTAGATCTATCTCTGTTAAATTGGCAACTAGGGCCAAACTCCATGTGGGTCAGCTTATTTATGGCAACTGATAATTTTATTGGATCCCTCTCGTCGAGAGGTGTAGGATTGATCCAAAGATCATCCGATTCCAATAAGTATTTATGGAGATATGAATTTATTTTGTTTATGTAATTATTGTCAAGTCGGCCAGCAACTTGAGTAGGCTCAGAAGCCCAATAGACGTGTCTATTCATCATCTTTGTTTTTAGTATAAATAGGTGAGGACTTGAAGTCATTTGGTGAGATATTCTTGAGTGATCTCTTCCTCTCCACGTCTTGGGTTTTTGGAGAAGGAGGGACACTAAAGAATACGCTGGCCTAGCTACAGATGATGCCCTAACCCTATCCGCTGTAAATAGAGACATATACGCAGGCATATGAGGATGATATACGTAGCAAACTGAGACCTAATATGCTATCCAAAAGTCTTATACGCAGTTCCTAATCTACGCAGTCAAGGAGGCTCCTATAACGCAGTCATAAAGGGTAGCTGTAGTGATATGAAGGAAGCCGTAGTCTATATGCAGTCACTCACTGTCTTGAAGACTTTTATACGCAAGGCATAGACCTTACACGTAGTTCATGAAGACATTCATTCACCGTCAGTGTGATGCCCTAATCTGCTCCGTTTTCATAAAAGAGCCGCAGATATAACAACAGTCAAGCATGGAAGAAGTTGTAGTCATTATAATGTCAAGGAGATCTGGCCACAGTTAAAAGGAGACCTGTAGCTGCCAAACGCAGTGTGAAGGTGTCACCATTACGCAACCCTAAACTACAGCTACGTGGCCCTAAACACTGTAATCATACGCAGTCATGGTTGCCTTTATACTTTGTTCATAAAGACATTTATACACAGAATACAGAGATATTTATATGCAGTCATAACTGCACTCAAGCATAGCCGCAGACTCAGCATACCTGTGTAGCAGAGAAGAATGTATGTGATCTGGGCACATCTATCTTCACGTTGGTAGTCTACATGACCCTCGGCCTACTTGTAGCAGTCTCGATGTGTTATGATCACAACAGATTTTGTTTTTGGTTGGATAAAGAAGATCTCGGTGACATACATCTTGTACAACGGTAACTTGAAGTATTAGATGATGTTCCTATATGCAGTGATAGTGATCACTCTGCAAAGAGTGTCAGTCTCATCGAAGGTAAGAGACAGGATCATAATCTTACAGTACAGTAAGGTGCAGTTATGATCTCAAGGTACAAAGATCATTTCAACCTCTAGGAACAGTCATGGTGTATAATCCTCTCATCAAAGCAGTGATGAATGATGATGAATAGGGCTGCATAATGATAGAAGGTGCAGCACAGTGGGCATGATAAATAATGAGCAGCATGATGATGAGAGTAGATGAGAGCAGCTCAGTCATCAAGGCTCAACACTGTGACAGTACAGCATGGTGTCACTCGATTATGTGCAGCTAATGATGAAAGGCAGCACTATGATAGGTGAAGGAGTCACCTTGGAGAATCAGTTGAAGCAACATGTCTTCAACTGATCCCATCATAATAGGAAATGATCTATGCTCAGATCCGGATAAGTCAAAATGTTGACTTCTGTTGTAAATGTATTATCTCTCTCTCTCTCTCTCTTTCTCTGCTGAACTTTGAAGATAAAAGAAGATTTGATCAAAGGGTTTCCCCACACATTGTGGGGTTTGTCCCTGGCTTGCGCCACATCTTGTGTCCTCTTGTCTTGGCTTGTCTTCTGCGTTTTATATTTATGTTCTATCTGCAGTTTATCATAATGCTGATGTGATTGCTAACTGTGAAAATTTAAATAAATTGCTCTAGCATAGAACATACCTAATCTTAACATGGTATCAGAGCTGAGGTGAAGACAATGCCCAAGCAAGAGTGAAATAGCAATCACCGAAGACAGTTGGGACAAGACAGAAGGATCAATGGGTTCCTCATAATTCACCGAGGGTGAATTCAAAGCAAAGAATGTTATCAGAATGGCGCAGCAGAAGATTTTGATGGTCCATCTTAAGATCACTTCATTGGGAAGTTCGGATCTAAGGGTGGAAGGAAAGGCGGATGCCTTGTTGAAATAAGTTCGGCCGTTATGCGAAGGAGTGTCCATATGGCAGTGACACATCTCTTGAAGAAGATAACAATCATTCCTGGGACATCTTCAATGATCAAAAGAATGACTGGTAATGCAGGTCATCAAGGAAATGGTCGACTCTTCCACGAAAGCCAGGAACCCCAAAATCTCTTTTATGTACCTGATCGAACTTGATGTCCATCTCGGAAATGGAAGTCAAAGGTTGCAGGGTGGCACTTATCGATGGAAAGGTACGTGTTTGAAAATAGATCTTTTAAAGATGTTTTTGAGTTCAGGGTTGTATCAAGTTGCAAGAAGTCCACTGGGGACCATGTCCATTGACTCAGCTCTAGAGGTCTGTGAGTCAAATGGTGTCTAGGATGCCTGAATTCAAAAGGAAGCATGAAGGTACATGTCTAAAATGTACCAAAGGAAAATATTATAAGGGTACCATTCCCCTCATGCAGCACGTTCACAAGTTTGGAACAACCCGAGGAGTTTGAGAATCATGATCAAGGAATCTCATGTATACAGGTGGAAGAAAGCCCTCTATGGATTGAAGAAAAACACCTCAAGCATAATATGAGAGGATTGATAGCTGTCTAATGCAGCTGAGATTCACTAGGAGTGAAACCGATCCAAACCATTACTCGAAGGTTGTGGATGATAAACCTCTTGTACCGGCACCTATGTCTGACAGGTGCAGACCCTCTCATTTATAGGAGACAGAGGGAGTTGGATTCTGAATGTGGGAAGATAAGATGCAAGCTTGTGACTGCCTCGAGGATCTTAACTTTCAGAAGTTATATGGTAATGATGTCGGACCAGATTTGGGAAATGCCTCTAAGTTTCATAAACTCATTCGCGTTGATGTTTTTGGAGAACCTCCGTCCGGACATCTGTGTTGCAGTTAGCATGGTGAGCTCATATTTGGTTGAGCCTCACTAGATTGGTGCCAAGAATCTTCTAAGATATCTTCAGGGTACAATCTCTCATGAACTGAGATACACTGCCGGAAATATGAAACCACATGATTATTCGAATGATGAGTGGGCAGGAAGTATGGAGGATCACTAGAGCACTTCTCAGTGCTGTTTGGAATCTGCCTTGATATCCTGGATGAGCAGGAAGCAGAATTCGGTAACTCTGAGCACCACCAAGGCAGAATACATTGCTGATAGTATGGCCTTCTGTGAGGCAGTCTGGTTGCTGAAGCTCTTCAGTGAGCTGTTTGTACACATGATGAATACCATTGTGAATCTCTGTGACAACCAGAGATGGGATTCGATTATTGAGGAATCCCGTATTTGACAATTGCTCTAGCAGATAGACATCAATTACCGCCTTATCTGGGATATGGAAAGTCGATGATCAAGGAGGCTCCATCACACTGAGATGATGTACAGGACAGAGCCCTGAGGAAAGATCAAATTTGTGATTTTCCCGAACGACTTGGAGTCGTCGAGAGACCTTTGTAAAAGGGTCCTGCATGCTGCATACATTGAGCTCTAAGAGCTTTTGGGGGCTTGCAGTTCTATTGGAGCAACATACGACCACAGGGTGACTCACCCTCCCCTGGTGGTGTGCACTGAAACAAGATGATTCGCTCTCTTGTGGGACAAGATGATTCGCTCTCTTGTGTAGTAGGATGATTAGTTCTCCTGTGAGGCCTGGATTGATGTGTTCTCCATGGCGATTGTAGCAGGATTGATGTGTTCTCTCGTGAGGCCTGGATTGATGTGTTCTCCATGGCGATTGTAGCAGGATTGATGTGTTCTCCTGTGAGGCCTGGATTGATGTGTTCTCCATGGCAGCCTGGATTGATGTGTTCTCCATGGCGATTGTAGCAGGATTGATGTGTTCTCCTGTGAGGACAGGATTGATTAAGTTCTCCTGTCGAGGCATCCTACCCATGCAGTCTGGGACTCATGGGAAGTACCTCTCATCTGATCAATGAGCAGGGAAATGAAGTTAGGGACCATAGTAGTACCGATGGACGCATCGTTGTATCTACCGTACTCCCTACGCTAGGATGTCCTCCATTGATCTGGGATCAATGATATTGGTCTGGGACCAGTGGTAGGAGTTGTACATGCTATGACGCTGACTTCGGGTCAGCTGAGATTGGTCTGGGACCAGTGGTACATACTCCGAGACTGACTTCGTGTCAGTGCAGTATTGGTCTGGGACCAGTGAGAGTGGCACATACTATGACGCTGACTTCGGGTCGGTTGAGACTGGTCTAGGACCAGTGGTACACTCTCTGAGACTGCGATACTGGTCTGGGACTAGTGGTAGGAGTGGTACTTACTATGAAGCTGACTTCGGGTCAGTTGAGACTGGTCTGGGACTAGTGGTATGCACTCTGAGACTGACTTCAGGTCAGTGGAGAATGATATGACTCATTCTCGATCAATTCTTCTTCTTCATAGTTCAGCGGAGATGAGCAGAGCAGAGCAGAGCCAGCAGAGCAAAGCTAGCAGAGCTGAGCTGAGCAGAGCAGAGCCAGTAGAGCTGAGCAAAGCAGAGCCAGCAGCGCTGAGCAGAGCAGAGCCGAGCCAGCAGAGCTGAGCAGAGCAGAGCAAAGCCAGCAGAGCTGAGTAGAGCCAGCAGAGCTAGGCAGAGTAGTGCAAGGCACTAATGGCAGAGATAGTACAGTCGTACATATGGATTAGCGGATGGAGTTCTCCCTAGTTGAGAGGGAGTGTTAAATTGGCAACTAGGGCCAAACTCCATGTGGGTCAACTTATTTATGGCAACTGATAATTTTATTGGATCCCTCTCGTCGAGAGGTGTAGGATTGATCCAAAGATCATCCGATTCCAATAAGTATTTATGGAGATATGAATTTATTTTGTTTATGTAATTATTGTCAAGTCGGCCAGCAACTTGAGTAGGCTCAGAAGCCCAATAGACGTGTCTATTCATCATCTTTGTTTTTAGTATAAATAGGCGAGGACTTGAAGTCATTTGGTGAGATATTCTTGAGTGATCTCTTCCTCTCCACGTCTTGGGTTTTTGGAGGAGGGACACTAGAGAATATGCTGGGCTAGCTACAGATGATGCCCTAACCCTATCCGCTGTAAATAGAGACATATACGCAGGCATATGAGGATGATATACGTAGCAAACTGAGACCTAATATGCTATCCAAAAGTCTTATACGCAGTTCCTAATCTACGCAGTCAAGGAGGCTCCTATAACGCAGTCATAAAGGGTAGCTGTAGTGATATGAAGGAAGCCGTAGTCTATATGCAGTCACTCACTGTCTTGAGGACTTTTATACGCAAGGCATAGACCTTACACGTAGTTCATGAAGACATTCATTCACCGTCAGTGTGATGCCCTAATCTGCTCCGTTTTCATAAAAGAGCCGCAGATATAACAACAGTCAAGCATGGAAGAAGTTGTAGTCATTATAATGTCAAGGAGATCTGGCCACAGTTAAAAGGAGACCTGTAGCTGCCAAACGCAGTGTGAAGGTGTCACCATTACGCAACCCTAAACTACAGCTACGTGGCCCTAAACACTGTAATCATACGCAGTCATGGTTGCCTTTATACTTTGTTCATAAAGACATTTATACACAGAATACAGAGATATTTATATGCAGTCATAACTGCACTCAAGCATAGCCGCAAACTCAGCATACCTGTGTAGCAGAGAAGAATGTATGTGATCTGGGCATCCTCCTCCTCCCCTGTATCCATAATCGCCTCTGCATCTGCTGGTATGGAGGTTGACCCCTCTAAGTCATCAAATCTAACAGGCTCTAGCACTGGATCATTGAGATCCATGTTGGCCAATGCCAACTCAACAGTGGTGTCCAGACCCATATCATCAGAACAGTGTTACTTGGGAGCGGGAGCGAAAGCGACATATTCAGAAGCTCTTGGTTTGGTGCTCTTGATTAAATACGAGTTCCATACCCTAATACATGACAAAATTCAATGGAAACATTGCAATCCACCAATCCTAAAATCTTGAAAAACTGATAAGTCTGCTGGATTTTGAATGAAATCTAAAATTCTACTTTCTCCATATGAAATCCAATGAGGCCGGAACCACTCTCAAACATCCTGAGTCATTTCATGGTAATGTTAAAAGTTTAAGTAAAAGGATGAAAATGAAGATTAAGGAGAATATCACTTTTACTTTAAGAATTTAACATTACCATGAATAGCATATCAATACTAGGGCCTAGACTTGATCATGAAGCTGCCAAAATGCTCTACTCCTTGCTGCAACATCACAAATCACTTGCCAAATGAAAATATTAATGAGCAAACACGCCCTTTTCTTTCCCGCATTAAGCTTAGCGAGTCCTGGAAACAGGACACGTGTCCCAAAATCGTGACACGACCTCGGATTCAACGTGTCGGAAACAAACATGACGTGTCATATGATTTGGACATGAATCCGGACCGAATCATGTCGGATTCGCTGGATTCGGGATTCGTAGGGGGTTTAGGACGAATCCGATGACTTGGGATAGCAAATACACTAAAGGTCATAAGTGTGCTGAGAAGAAATTATTCTACATAGATTGTGAAGAGGAAGAAGAAAAGGAGCAAGAAAGGTCAAAAGAAGAGGATATACTCCAGAAACAAAGCCTAGATAAAGAAGAAATGAATCCGACCATATCTTGTAATGCATTGGCTGGAATTACCACTCCTCAAACCATCAAGATAGAAGGACAAATCAAGAAGAAAAAGGTAATAGTGTTGATTGATTCAGGAAGTACTCACAATTTTATTCATTGTAAGATAGCAAAAGAATTGAATTGCTTCCTATATCCAGCACCAGAGTGTCAAGTGATGGTTGCAAATGGAGGAACGATAAATTGCTCTGGAAAATGCCATAATATCAAGCTATCCATGGGAGAATATGTATTGAAAAGCCCAATGCTTTCCATTCCAATGGGAGGTGTTGATGTTGTATTAGGAGTCCAATGGCTACAATCCTTGGGTACAATAGCTTTTAACTTTCAAGAACTTTTCATGAAATTTTATGCGGAAGGAAAGTTAGTTGAATTAAGGGGTATTGCAGGGAAACCGGGAAAGATAATAAGCTCTATCGGTATGACAAAGCTTCTAAGAAAAGGAACAACGAGGTGTAATTGCACAATTATGTTCGCTAGATGTTTCCACATCGAAATCATCTATTTCTCTAGATCTCCAAAAAGTCTTGGACAATCATTCCAAGGTATTTGAAACTCCCAAAGGTGTCCCACCTATTCGTGATCATGATCATGCTATTCATTTGATTCCAAGAAGTGTTCCTCCAAACATCAGGTTGTACAGATATCCCTATGCCCAAAAGAGTGAAATTGAACGTATGGTTGTAGAAATGCTTGACGCTGATATAATTCAACCTAGCCAAAGTTCTTTCTTTGCTCCAGTAGTATTGGTGCACAAGAAAGATGGATCATAGCGCATGTGTCGGATTATAGGGAGCTCAACAAGCTCACTATTAAAGATAAGTTTCCCATTCCTGTCATTGATCAATTATTGGATGAATTGCATGGATCAATTTACTTCACCAAGTTAGATCTTCGTTCAGGATATCGTCAAATTAGAATGAAGACTCAAGACATTCCGAAAACAGCATTTAGAACTCATGAGGGTCACTATGAGTTTTTGGTCATGCCTTTTGGCCTTACCAATGCACCTTCTACATTTCAAGGTTTGATGAATTCCATTTTCAAACCCTTTCTTAGAAAATTTGTGTTAGTATTTTTTGATGATATATTAATCTACAACAAGTCTTGGAAGGATCATGTTGAACACGTTGACAGGGTGCTACAACTATTGGAGGAGAAACAATTATATGCAAAAAGATCCAAATGTTTCTTTGGAGTACAAGACGTGGAATATCTAGGTCATATTGTATCTCATGAAGGAGTTAAGGTAGACCCTAGCAAAATTAAAGCCATTAAGGAATGGGAAATCCCGACATCCATAAAGTATTTGCGAGGATTTCTCGGGTTGACAGGGTATTATCGAAATTTTGTTAAGAATTATGGGAAAATAGCAGCACCTCTAACAACATTGTTGAAGAAAAATGCATTTTCATGGACTCTAGAAGCAACAAAGGCCTTTGAATATCTTAAAGAGGCAATGTTCCAAGCATCGGTCTTAGCTACACCAGACTTCACAAAAACCTTTATTGTGGAATGTGATGCTTCTGGGAATGGAATTGGTGTTGTTTTAATGCAAGATGAAAGACCCATTGCTTTTGAAAGTCGTCCAATCAAGGGAAAGTATTTACACAGCTATTTATGAGAAGGAAATGTTGGCAATACTACATGCACTTAAGAAATGGCGACCCTACCTAATGGGAAGACACTTCAAGGTAAAAATGGATCATGATAGCCTTAAATACTTTTTAGAACAAAGATTATCCTCTGAAGAACAACAAAAATGGGTCACAAAGATGTTGGGTTATGGCTTTGAAATCATATACAAAAAAGGGAAGCAAAATGTTGTGGCAGATGCACTCTCAAGAAAGGACGAGGATGTGGAAGCATTGTTGTGCGCCATTTTTATTATCCAACCAGATTGGATAAACGAAGCAAGGGAGGAATGGAAGAATGATGAAGAAGTGTGGGAACTTATTCGAAAGTTACAATAAGATTCCAATACATCTGATACATTTAGCTGGTAAAATGATTCGTTATGGTACAAATATCGCTTATAACTCTATAAGAATTCCCAACTCAAACAAAAGATTCTTCTGGAACTGCACACTTCTCCCTTAGGAGGGCACTTAAGATTTTTAAAAACTTACCATAGGGTTAAGAAGGAATTTTTTTGGGATGGCCTTAAATCAGATATTCAAAAGTTTGTGGAGGAATGTTTGGTATGCCAACAAAATAAAGCTGAAACAATTAAGACACCAGGTCTATAAAAACCTTTATCCATTCCAAGCCAACGGTGGGAGGTTTCAATGGATTTTATCACAGGTTTACCCAAGTCTGAGGGAAAGAGTGTCATCATGGTGGCAATTGATAGACTTACCAAGTATGCACACTTTTGTGCATTATCACATCCATTTAAAGCCAATACTGTTTCTACTGCATTTATGGAAATAATTCAAAAGCTACATGGAAACCCAAAGATTATTGTAAGTGACAGAGATCCCATTTTTACAGGAAATTTTTGGACAAAATTATTTTCTTGTCTTGGTACTCAGTTAGCTCATAGCTCATCTTATCATCCTCAATCTGATAGACAAACGGAGATAGTAAACAAATGTTTGGAAGGATATCTTCGTTGCTTTGTATCCGATAAACAAACACAATGGGTGAAATGGTTGCCTCTAGCTGAATGGTGGTATAACACTTCCTTCCATATTGCAACAAAAATGACCCCATTTATGGCACTTTATGGATATCAACTACCATCCATCACATCATATTTAGGATAAAATTCTAAGGTTCAAGCAGTGGAACATCAGATCGAGCATCAACAACAAGTTCTCCAACTCTTAAAGGATAACCTCGTGTTGGCACAGAATAGAATGAAACAACAGGCAGATCAACATCGCAGTGAAAGAAGTTCTGATGTAGGTGATTGGGTATTCCTCCAGCTACAACCATATAAACAAATGTCCCTCAAACAAGCTAAGAAGGATAACAAATTGTCACCAAAGTAGTATGGTCCGTACAAGGCGTTGCAAAAGATTGGTACTATGGCATACAAATTGGAGCTTCCTGCAGCTTCTCGAGTACACCCAGTTTTCCATGTTTCGTGTTTAAAGAATGTTATAGGCGACAAGCTCCCAATTCAAACAATATTGCCAGAACTTGATGAGGAAGGAAAAATTATATTGGAACTAGAAGCAGTCATAGAAACAAGAACTCAACAACTACGAAATCGATTCATTTCAGAGTATCTCATCAAGTGGAAGAACTTATCCGCTAAAAATTCCAAAGGGGAGGATGAGAATTTTATACAGAAGCATCCAGAACTACTCAAACGTTGAGGACAACAATTTTTTGAAGGAGAGGGGCATGTTAGGTTCCTATAATACTAGTGATGCCCCCATTAATATTGTAGTTGTATCCCTTATTAATATTGTTGTGCCCCTATTGTCCCCATATTGTTATTACTGTGCCCCATAGAATCTCTCTATTGTGATTTTTGTGCCTTTATATTATTATTGTTAGGTTGGCTTGGTTATATTGTGAACCCTTAGACTCCTATATATAGGAAGGAGGTTTTGTCATTTGAATCATCCAAGAATTGTTCTTTTGTGTAATGTAAAGGAGGTTGCCCACTCAAAGAAGCTGAATTCTAAGACGTTCAACTATCTTTTCTATCTTTTTTTGTGAGCTGGATTCATAACAAAATATCATGGCTCTGAAAAACCTTAAAATTCCACTGATTTTTAGGCATGACATTAAATATAATATATTACGTCTCTAAAAAGTCTTAAAATTCCAATGATTTTCAAGCATGACATTAAAGATAAAATATCATGTCTCTGAAAAGCCTTAAAATTCCAACAACTTTCGGCCATGGTGTTAAAGAAAAAAAACTTATAATTGTTTTCAACCATAGCATTAGAGATAAAATATCATGGCTTACAAAAACCTTCAAATTTTGATAATTATTCAACCATGGAATTAAAACCAAAGATCATGACTACAGAGAACCTTAAGTTTTCAACATATTTCAACCATGTCATTATGGAAAAAATTATGACTAAAAAAACTTTAGAAATGAACCCTTGAATGAAAGAGTCATTATACCAAAAGTAATTTCTTTTTAAAACGCTAAAAGTATAGCGATTTTAAAATCTTAGCCTAAGACAACTTGACATATTGCAACAAAAATTTAAAAATCAACAATCAAATTGACACGCAGTGAGGGCAGACTTTATCCATTATAACAAAAACTTTAAAATCAACTATCAAATTGAAACATTATGGGATTAGGTTGCTAGTCGATGATCAACATTAACCCTGCTAAAAAACTAATAATAATAAAAAATAAATATAAATGAAAAATACAAAAGAAAACAAAAATTAAAACAAAACAAAAGAAACACAAAGTTTAAAAAAAATTTAGAAACAAATAAAAATCTATATTAAAACATAAAAAAAAAAAAATTAAAAAACATGACCCAAAAAAAATCAAATATAAAAAATAAATAAAAAAGACAAACAAAAAATCAAACATAAAAATTGTAAAAAAAAAACCAAAATTAACTTTTAAAAGATAAAATTTTAAACAAAAAAAACAAGAAAATATTGTAAAAAAACATAATTTAAGAAAAATATTTTAAAAAAAATTCCAAGAAAACATAAAAACAATTTCTAAAATATAAAAAATAAAACATAATTTTTTTTTTTTGAAAAAAAAACACATTAACAAGGAAAAAAAAGTTAACAAATAAAAATTAAAAAATTGAGCCCCATGGGCCTTGGGTGGGGCAAAGGCGATAAGGCCTTGCCTAGAAGGACCACAGGCCTTGGGCAGGGAAGGTGATTCTGGGAATTTCCTTCTTAGCCCAGGGCCTGTGGGGCAATTGGCCTAATGTCCCTTGTCTCATATGCAACTCCTCCCCACCCAGGGCCCAAGGGGCAACGGCGATTTCGGGAATTGCCCAAGGCCCATGGGGCAAGGGCGATTTCGGTAATCACCCTTGCCCCACCTAGGGTCCATGGGGTCTTAGTCTTTCATTTTTATTTTTAAATTTTTTTAATTATATATATTTTCAAATCCTTTTGTTGTTTTTTTAATTGTTTTTAATATGTTTTTCAAAGGTGGTTTGTTATTGTTAATCCATTTTTTTAATTATTATTTTTTAATTGTTTTTAATTTATTTTAATGGTTTTTGTTTCGATTTTATTTTTAATTGTATTTTTTAATGTTTTTAATTTTTTGTTGACACCTAATCATGGGGATTGGGTGAACAGTTGTAAATAGCGTAAATAATAAATAATGGAAAAGGAAGAGTCATCGGGAGATGAAACCCAAGAGTCACTCCCTCATGTATATAACTATGAGCAATCTAAATGAATAAACAGATTTCATTCGAGTTACCTTCTGGCCTGACATGGTATCAGAGGTAACACCATTTTTGGCTTCCCTTTCTACTTTGTAACTCCCATTCCGCCTATTTTGCCTATGTTCTGCATCTTTTGCAGACTGACATCTTTGTCAAATCCCTGCAAAATTTCATGCATTGTTGAATGCATTGGTGCGTTAAACGCTGGGTTTCGTATTCAATCTTACTGTTGAAGGGGTCGTATTGTTGGTTTGAGGCAACCTGGTGCGTTGAACATCCACTGTGCATTTCCTGGAGGTACACAACAGAAGCGTGGTGCTGTGGACAACATTGTGATTGTGACAGCATTGAGGTTTGGTATATGTCGATTTTTTTATATGTGACTGTGACTGTGTTGATGTTTTACATACCACTGTAAACCACAGGTTGTGGCAATACTTCCTTACATTGAAGGCGTATTTGGCATAGCTTTGGTATCCACGCAGGCTTGAAACTGTTGTTTGATAATATCATCCCACTATAATACCTCCCACAGTCATACATTTCCCACACGTTAATACCATTCCGCTTGGTTTCCATTCACTGCTTGGCTCACATTCCCATTACATTCCTCCATCTGGTTATACTCCCAAACTATACCTCTGTCATTGCTTTTTATGCCCAAAATCCCATATAACATTGGTTTTATATCACTGTATTCATAACACTGGTCTGCCCTCACGCTCTGTCAAATAATACGTATACGTATACTCCCATAACCCCGCGCAGTTGGCTCGACCCTCCTCGCAACAGAAGCATGGCTGACAGTCCCTGACCTTTACATGTAACGCCTCCTCTTTAATATATAACGTTGTGGATGAACATTGTATACCATCGTTTTTTTTAATATATAACGTTGTGGATGAGCCCCGACTTCGTTCAATGGTATAACACCTATATTATATATGCTTGGTCAACCAACATTCCTCCTGCTTGGTTGCATCTCTGCGCGCCATACAACCATATGATATTACGTTGAATGAATCTCGCTCCATATACACCTCGCCCAACATAATACCTTTGTTCTCATATATCAGAATCATAATTTTTTTTTTACCATTAGGAGTAAAATTTTGCAGCAGAAGTATTTTTTTTCCACAATACACAGATTTTACAATGCATTTATTGATATCTATTGTGGGAGTGGTTTTCACCGGGAAGGAGAACTATTCAGAATGGTTGCGGAAAATCAAACACACTCTCATTTTTAATGAGCTATGGAAAGGAGTGTGTGTTGGAGAAGGAGACAAAGAACCAGAAAAGCCTACTTCAGACAAGGAATTTGGCATTTGGAAAAATAAGAACACCAAGCCTTATGCCTTGATTGCAACATCAGTAAATGAAGAGGTGAGTTGCCATATTTCGCCATTTTCAAATACTTTCGAAGCCTTACAAAAACTGAAGGAACTCTATGACTCATACTTTGCACTTGAAGTTGTTCAACTCATGATTAAATTGTTCAGCCTTGAACTACAAAATGATGATGCTCTTGCTCTTGCATCAGAAGTAAAATCAAAGTCACTAATGTTGAACTGGACAGTCCTTTGATTGCTTTTGTCAAGGCACTTTATTCCACTTACTCAAATTATCTTGAGTCATTGCAAGCAAATGGAAACCTCAAAGAAATTACCTTTGACTCCCTTGTGAATAAATTTGCTGAGAGAGAGATTTTGGGAAGAAGACATCTTCTCAGTCTTTTGAAGAGGCTGTGTGTCTTGCACATAAAGAAAAGAATCTTGCTCAAGATTCTTCTAGAGGAAGAGGTGGTCGAAGCAGAAGAGGAAGAAGAAATTTCAGAGGCAGGGGGGGCAGACACTCTCAAGTAGAAAAGTCAGGTTTGCATTGCATACGTTGTAATAGAGATGGATCACATGATGCATCCACATGCAAGTTGCCTTGGAACAAAATTGAGCAGGAAAGAAATCAACCTAAAGGTAAAACTAATGACAAAGAGAAAGGTAAAACACCTGAATCCGCTCACTACGATGTGGCACATTGTAATATTGGAGTAAATGAAGACTTATTTAATGCTTCACTTGCTTCTTGGAAAAATGATTTTTTGCTTGATTCAGAAGCAACTTGCCACATGACAATTAGAAGAGAGTTTTTTGAAGAATTTACTGACAATGCTAATGGAGCAATATACTTTGCAGACAAATCAAAACTCAAGCCATCAGGGCTTGGCACAATTAGGCTTAAATTGCCTGGTCTTCCAGACTTTCTTCTGCATGATGTTTTATATCTCCCACAGCTGAGGAGAAACTTGTTGTCCTTGGTCCACATCCGCTAGCAAGGACACTCCATTCATATGTTTGATGGCAAGGTTGAGGTGAGAAAAGCATCAGATCGCTCACTTGTCATGACGGGAATAGAAAAAGAAAGGCTTCTCAAGCTGCAAGGTACCTCTGCTCATGCACAAAATTTCTCATACAATTCTCATTATGACTTTCTTCTGCATGATGTTTTATATCTCCCACAGCTGAGGAGAAACTTGTTGTCCTTGGTCCACATCCGCTAGCAAGGACACTACATTCATATGTTTGATGGCAAGGTTGAGGTGAGAAAAGCATCAGATCGCTCACTTGTCATGACGGGAATAGAAAAAGAAAGGCTTCTCAAGCTGCAAGGTACCTCTGCTCGTGCACAAAATTTCTCATACAATTCTCATTATGATGAAGGTACATTTCCATCAAGTTTATTATGGCATGCTAGATTTGGACACTTGAACTATGACAACCTTCGCTTGTTGAAGAAAAATGGTATTATTGGTTTGCCTACAATTCCTAGGAAACTTAGGCAATGTGATGCTTGCATTCTAGGAAAGCATAGCAAACAATCTTTTCATGATTCACATTCCGGAGCACATAGAAAACTTGAACTCATTCATTCAGATTTATGTGGTACAATGTCTGTTCCTTCTGCAAATGGAAATAAATATATGATGACATTTATTGATGACTACACCAAAATGTGTTGGGGTTTATTTATTGAAGAACAAATTTGATGCTTTTCAAACATTCAAGAACTTCCATACATGGATTGAAAATGATGCACAATCTCATATTGGCTCTATTCACACTGATAATGGAAAAGAATACACTTCAAATGAATTTGAAAACTATCTTCGCCAACATGGGATCAAACATCAAACCACTGTACCTTATAATCCCCAACAGAACGGAGTAGCTAAAAGAATGAATAGGACAATCTTAAATATGGTGCGCTCCATGATGCTTTTCAACAATGTAAAATTGATGTTTTGGGTTGATGCAGTTCTATGTGCTGTATATGTAAAGAATAGATGTCCATCTAATGCTATTAGAAACAAGACTCCTTATGAAATGTGGTATGGGCACATTCCTTCGATAAAGCATCTCAGGGTCTTTGGTTCCACCTGTTATGCCTTGATACCAAAGGTACATAGAAACAAACTTGGTGCAAGGAGTCGTAAGTGTATCTTCTTGGGGTATTCAAACACCTCCAAAGCATACCATCTCTATGATGAAGTTAATAAAAAGTTTGTTGTATCTAGAGATGTAATCTTTCTTGAATCTTCCAAAGCTGACAATGTTGTTGAGCGGCAACTTGATCGCTTGGATAGATTCGCAAATGCAAAATCATTTCAAGAATTTGATAATCAAATTCCACATCTTGAAGGGGGGATTCCTATACTGGATCAATTTGTGGAATATTCTTCTGAAGCACTCTCTCCCCCACATGAAACTCCAACCACTGATGATACTTTAAGTGATGTGATTGACAGAATTGGGAGACTCAATCTTGATTCATTCCCAGCTCAATCAACTCAGCAGCCTGGGCCATCTCAGAAAGGTCCCCCAAAGTGGCTGACAAAGACACTTGAAAGTGTTCATCCTGATGAGGTTGGAAAGACAGGAACAAGAAATTCAATAAGGCAAAATGGAGGTGATGTAGATGATTCTGATTCACTTGTTGATATGGATGTTTCTTATGATTGTGAATTGAATTTGTCTACAGATTTTGAACCAACTTCCTTCAAAGAAACCGCTTCTCATGATGAATGGAAAGAAGCGATGCAAAAGAAGTATGATGCCTTGATAAAGAATGGCACTTGGAAGCTGGTTGATCCTCCATTGGGAACCAAACCAATTGGCTGCAAGCGGGTATACAAGAACAAGTATAAAGCTGATAGCTCACTTGACAAGCACAAAGCCAAGATTGTGGCAAAAAGTTTTGCATAGAAGGAAGGGGTCGATTATGAGGAGACTTTTTCCCCTACAGCAAAATGGGCTACCATCTAGACACTCTTTGCCCTAGCAACTCAGAACGGTTGGAAAGTCCATCAAATGGATGTAAAAACTGCTTTCTTGAATGGAGATCTAAAAGAGAATGTTTTTATGTCTCAGCCTAAAGGATTTGCCGTGAAAGGACATGAACATAAAGTATGCAAACTTGTGAAATCCTTGTATGGCCTCAAGCAAGCATCACGAGCCTAGTATGAAAAATTAACTGAGCATCTTCTGAAACTCAATTTCAAACATTACGATCTTGATGATGCAACTTTGTTTGTCAAGAAAGTTGGCAAAACAGTTGTATATCTTGTGGCATATGTAGATGATCTTTTGATGACAGGGAACAATGATAGATACATTGCATCCATAAAGAAGGAATTGAGGAAAGGTTTTGAAATGACTGATTTGGGCCATGTTCATTACTATCTTGGTATTGAAGTAACTCAACATCTGAAGTCTATATTCCTTTCTCAAAAGAAGTGCATTGGAGATCTGTTGAACATGTTTGGCATGGTTGAACGCAATCCTCTAACTACTCCAACGGAACAAAACTTAAAGCTCACATCCATTGAAGGAAACGAATTTGAGGATTCAACAAAGTATAGACAGCTTGTAGGAAGTCTTAACTACCTGACTACTACCAAACCAGACATTTCGTTTGTTGTTGGAATCCTCTCCAGGTTTATGCAAAAGCCTAGTGAGGGACATTGATCTACTGCAAAAAGAGTTCTAAAGTACTTGAAGGGAACTCAAGACTTTGGATTCAAGTATACACAGGTGGTCGACTTCAGCTTGATTGGATACTCTGATTCAGACTTTGATGGAGACAAATAAACTGGGGCATCTACTTCTGGTTATGCTATGAGTCTTGGATCAGGAGTTGTCTCTTAGAGATCACGCAAACAATCTGTTCCAGCAGATTCCACAATAGAGGCAGAATATGTGGCAGCAGCTGAGGCAACAAAAGAAATTATGTGGCTTAGGAAAATCTTGGAAGATTTGCAGCTAAAACAAGTACATTCGATGATTGACAACACCTCTGCAATAAAGTTGGCCAAGAACCCAAAGTTCCATGATCGAACGAAGCACATCAATACAAATACCATCTGATTCGACATCATGTTGAGGCCAAGACAATCCATCTACGCCATTAATGAGCAGATTGCAGACATCTTCACCAAAGCACTTGGAAGAGAAAAGCTTGAAAGATTTAGAACGATGCTTGGACTCATTAACATCCCTTCAGATTAAGGGGGAATGTTGACACTTAATCATGGGGATTGGGTGAAGAGTTGTAAATAGTGTAAATAATAAATAATGGAAAAGGAAGAGTCATCGGGAGATGAAACCCAAGAGTCACTCCCTCATGTATATAATTATGAGCAATCTAAATGATTAAATAGATTTCATTTGAGTAGATACCTCCTGGCCTGACATTTTTATTTTCAAGGATATTGATTTTTTTAAATAGTATGTTTTATTATTTTAATGTTTTTTTCCTTATTTTTACTTAAAATTTTATCTAAATCATTTTTTTGTTGAAAAAAAAAGAAAAGAAACTCCAAATGTTATCATCTTTGGATATAAAATTCATAAAATTTGTTATTTTCCCAACTTTTTTTATTCAATTTTTTTCTAAAAATATTTTATTTAACATGTCATTTTTAGCCAAAAAGACCCGAAATATGTATTTTTTTAATTATATCTATATGCAAAATGTGTATTTTTTGTCGAGTGTTTAAAATTACTATTTGTTTAGTGACAATTATTTTATGTGTATTGAAGTATTAATTGATGATATATAAATATATATAAAACCCTACCTTCAAAATATTAATGTTATTATCTTTTTTAAATTTAGCAAAAAAAATAAAATTTTTATTATAAAAAAACACCTTCAAAATATTAATGTTATTATCTTTTTTAAATTTAGCAAAAAAAATATTAAAATTTTATTATAAATAAAATTGCAAAGAAAACGAAAAAAAACATGTTTGAAAACTCTTAAAAACAAACATTTTAGGACGAAAAACAAGAAGAGGAATAAGACAACTTGAAAAATTCGCATGAAAATCACCAATATTTAAAAAAATTATCCACTTAATACATTAGAAAGTTTAAAGTGTCAAACATAAGCCCTCTAAAAAAAGTGGTTGATGCTGCATCAACACTTTTCAAAATCAACATGAAAATCACTAACATTTAAAAGAAAAATAGTCACATGATACATAAGAAAATTTAAAGTGTCATAAATATGCTAAAAAAAAGGTGTATTATGAATCAACACTTTTCAAAATCGAATGACTTTTTGCTACCCCAAAAAATGGGGTACTCTGTACAGTTCCAATTTGATAGTTTACTTTGTTACCAACAGAAGTTTGGCCCTTTTGCACAAGATATGTACCACAAACCTTCAGCCTTCTACCAAAAAGTTCGGCCCTCTAACACAGATGATCATAAAACATTCGACCTCCTAGTTCCACAAAAATTCAGCTTCCTTCACATAAATGTTTTGGCCCCTTTGCATAGAAATAAGTCACAGATGATTGGTCTCCTTATTCCACAGAAGTTCGGCTTCTTTGCACAAAGGTGTACCACAGAAAAGCTCAACCATTTCAAGAGATAAGTCACAGATAACTTCAACCCTTCAACTTGCCTTGATCTACTCCTTGACTTGCTTTGTATGGCTAGATATTAGGTTGGATGCCCAGGACAAATTGTTCTTGGAGAGGAGGACGAATGACTTATAGTGAATCCATGGGTCGAACGGGTGCCAACAATAGCTGAGTTGAATCCATGGGTGTGAATCCATGAGGTGGAGCTTGGATGAGATGTCCTAAAATTGTGCCTGGAAGCATTGTTGCTTGATGAGGGCTAGCGAGTTGTAACCTTAAATGATTCGAGGTTGGAGTGTCTGTCGCATACCAAATCTAGGTCCTGCAAACTGTGCCCTCAAATAGGTGTAAGATGTGGTGATTTCAATATCTGTCTCGCAATAGTAGAAGTGTAGGTCTACAATAGAGTTCTTTGACGCATTGAAGATCGAAACATTGGTTTTAGCCACGTTGATCTTCAACTGTCAAGGTCACAAAAAAATAGCCAACGCGTCAATCTGCCTCTGTAATCCCTTAAGGGCAAAGGCCAACAAGACCAAATCATCAACAAAGAGGACCATGGAGATCAAAACATGGCGCAATAGTATTAAAATTGGCAACTAGGGCCAAACTCCACATGGGTCATCTTATTTATGACAGCTGTTATTTTTCTTGGATTCCTCTCTCCAATAGGTGTAGGATTGATCTACAGATCATCCGATTCTGACATGTAAAAATGAAGTTATGAATTTATTTTGAGTATGGACAAATTGTGAAGGTTAACCAACAAACTTATGTAGGCTCAAAAGCCCAACAGTCACATTTATTCATCCTCAACGTTTGCTATAAATACATGATGCCTCATCCTCATTTGGACACACTTCTTACATGTCTCTCTCTCCTCACATGATTGGGTACGGATTTCTAGGCAGCCTCTCCACAGTGCGAAGAAGAAGATAGTCATTTTTGTTTTGGGCGTTGACCAAATTTGACCGAAATTTCAGAGGGCTGACTTTGACCAGCGTTGACCCTATTTGACTGCATTTTTGTGAGGGAAATCTCTGTTTGGGTAGGCCACAATTATGGGCATAGAAATTGAGGCATTCCGTACTGTTTGACCAGCGTTGACTGCAAAGAATTGACCACAAGTTTGACTTTTGCGTTGACCAAGTTTGACGATGATTTTCGAGACTGTTTTTGGGCTGATTCAGAGGATTGTTGGAGGCCAAGTTGATTAGGTTTGACCGAGCTGTTTTGGAGGTCAAATCTGCCCTGTTGACCAGCATTGACTTTTTTAGTTAGGGCTCTTTTGCCGCTGCTATAGATTATCAGAATTTGTAAATTGTACTATCTCTCTTTGCTGAACTATTGAAGACTAAAAGACGATTTGATCAAGGGCTTTTCCACATTGGGGTTTGTCCCTGGCTAGTGCCACATCTTGTGTCTTCTTGTCTTGGCTTGTCTTATATTGTTTATGTTTATGTTCTATTAACATTTTACTTACATGTTTATGTGATTGCTAAAATGAAATTGATATTGGGCTCATAAAGAAATTGAAGTAAAATTGCTCTAAAGCATAGAACATACCATTGTGGCCTAAAATTTACATGGTATCAGAGCTGAGGTGAAGACAAAGCCCACGAAAGAGTGAAAGAGAAATCCTACTTCCCGGTTGAAGACAAGCTCCGTGATAAATTTGACTATCATGGATGGAAAATGTCTCTTGGTTTGACCTTATAAGAGAAGGAAGTGATGGATTATGTGTAGGGTAAAATCACTAAGCCTCCATCAAACGCACCGGTTGCTGCAAAGACCAAGTACAATAGGGTTGAAGTCAAAGCAAAGAAGATTATCGGGGATTCCATTAACAAGGATCGGGTAGCCTATATCTCTAAATTGAAGACCTCGAAGTAGATCTACGACACGTTGGTCGACATGTTCAAGGTTTTTTTTTTTTCTCTACAAATACTAACTTCTATTAACTGAAAGGCAAAATATTTTTACATATTATCGAGGCATGACAGCACTCGACAGAACATAACTGCCCCATTACAGACATAAGCTGGGGAAACCAGTTACAAAGTGCAAGAAACCAGAAATCAGACAAAGAGAGAGACATGCGTTGCCGAGAAGGAGAACTGAGCCAGCACAGAAACACAAAAAACATTGCAACCCAGCATATAAAGAGTCATCAAATTCCCATCTGGGAGCCAAAAAACAGTAGGACAATTGCATAGAAACCTGACCACAAGCCTGAAACCGAAGCCGAAACAAAAAGAGACAGTCCCAAGTGGCGCTACTTCTCCTTTGCTGGGTCATGGTCCTTCTTCTCATCCCGAGCAGTATCACCAGTCTTCAAACCTTCATTACCGCTTAAATCGCTGTCAGGGATTGCTATGGCATGTTCCGCCTCGCCATGAGTTCTGTCCTCAGCTGCAGGTCCTGTATCTTCAAGGGGAGGAAGATTTTTGAGAAAAGCCTCCTGTTCAGCTTTCTCTTTTTCCCAATTTTCCATGCTGTCTTTGTCCGAGGAATTCTCACTACCTGGAGAAGGATCAGGGGCAATGCAGGCCAAGGGGGAGACAAGGTTTTCCTCTTCCGAGAGTATAAGGGTGATGTGGGCAGTGACCAGGGGCCTGTGCAGATTACTTTGAAATTTGAAGTGCGTTGTTTGAAAAGCACTGTTCGGAATAGGTTTCCGACCAGAGCCAACAGAAGGCCCAGCTTCATGGACGGGGGAGGGATTGAAAGGTTCCGGCGCCGTTTCCATGGCATGACCGACTGGAGGATGCAGACGGCTGTCCCGACGCCCCCCTGAACGATGCCGCTTGCCCGAGCGAACCATGATGACAGACAGAAGGTAGGACACAAATGGGTTATGGACGGGATGACCAACAGGACGGAGTCGGGTGAGGCAAGAGGGATGCCCAACAGAGCTTGCGACCGACACCACAATATGACAGAGCTTATAAACAACCACAAAAATTGCAGACAACAACAGAGAGCAAGAATCCAGAACAGGGGAGAAATTACCCTTGAGAGAGATGGCTTTGAGCCCGCGACAGTGCACCAAATTTAAGCCATCACCCACAGCTCCCGCAAACCAGGTTCTATTACCGCGCGACTGAGCACAAGGCTTGGTGAGTGAACCATGGATCGGCATGATTATAACAGGAGGATGTTGCGTCGATCAACGCAGAACTTAAATGCAAATCCGCCACCCGATCTCACATTAATACTCATTCCCTGCTCGCATGAGGTTACGTCCCGGGAGGCCACGCTGCTCTGCAGCTGGCAGTACTAGGCATTAACTTCTTGCATGGAGAACTGTGGAGTCAGTAATGCCACCCGGATCTGGGACGGCATGTTTAAGGTTAGTAATGCTAATCAAATTCTATTTCTCAAGAATAAGTTGAAGGATATTAAGAAAGGGCAGGACGGGGACATTTAAAGATCCTATTTCTTGAGGATTACTGAGATCAAGAATGATCTACTCTCGATTGGAGAACTCATTCCTAACAGGGAACTTACTCTCACCACCCTTGGAGGACTCCCACCTGAGTGGTATGTATTTAGAACCACTATACTCAACAATGATCGAATTCCAAGGTTTGAAGAATTGATCTTGAGATGCATTCAAGAAGAAACAAGAATGGTGGAGCAAGAAATGCCTTCTAATAGAAGCAACCCCAATGCATTCTTCGCTCATGCCAAGAGGAAGAACAATGCAGGTTCAAAGAAGCAAAGTCAAGGAAGACTGGGATTCAAAAATGGAAGGAAGGGAAGAAGCTTTGTTTGTAATAAGTTTGGCCACTATGCAAGGGAGTGTCCTAATAGAAGGGATACACCTCGAGATGATGACCACCATAACAACTCCAAGGGCAACTTCAACAACAACAATCAAAGGAATGGCAGATCTAATGGCAAAGGAAAAAGGAATGCGGGACATCAAGGAAATGGTCAACCCTCCAAGAAATCAAGGAACTCCAGGTATGATGAATCCAATGTTGTTAACAATAAGCAAAAGGAGTACTATCTTATATCGGCCCTCTCCACTGCCTCTCCTTCGGACACTTTGGGAAATTGGTTGATTGATAGTGGTGCCTCAAGGCACTTCACCGGATATAAGGAAGCCCTCTCTAATTTGATAGAAATGAGACAAACTTGGAGATCATCCTTGGAGACGATGCCACCTATCCCGTGAAGGGAGTAGGGAATGTTACCCTTCAATTGAATCAAGGTAACACTATTCATTTGCAAGAAGTAATATATGTACCCGATCTCAAGAAGAACCTGATGTCCATTTCGACAATGGAAGATAAACGATTCAAGGTGGCTTTTATCGATGGAAAGGCATGTGTTTGGAAAAGAAATTTCAAAGATGCTTTTACTCTTGGGTTCAGGGTTGACAATTTGTATCAAGTTGGAGGAAGTCCATTGGGAGCCATGTCTTGTGACACATCTCTACAATCTGAACTATGGCACTGAAGGTTCGATCATTTTCATTATAAGGTCCTACCCGATGTGAGATAGAAGGTGATAGGTATGCCTGAGTTAGAACCAAATGAATTCCAAGATAATTGCAGAGAAGCTGGCATTAAGAGGGAGACTACAATGCCATACACTCCGGAGCGGAATGGTGTGGCTGAAAGGAAGAATTGCTCTATTGTAGAAGTTGTTTGTGCCATGCTTCGTGATCAAGGCCTTCTGATGTTTCTGGGTGAAGCTGCAAATACCGCCTTGTATGTTCAAAATTGATGCCCTCATCAAGCATTGGACTCCAAGACTCTCGAAGAAATGTTCACTAGTAAGAACCCGATGTCTCTCATTTTAGAAATTTTGGAAGCCCTGTATATTTTCATGTGCTGAAAGAGAAAAGAAGCAAATTGGGTGCATCTGGGAAGAAAGGAATCTTTGTGGGCTATAGTGAAAATTCTAAGGGATATAGAATTTATGTGGCTGGTCAAAAGGAAGTTGAGATAAGTCATGATGTCACCTTTGACGAAGATATGGCCCTCATGAAGATCAACAACCTTCCTATCCTAAGGAAGGACAAAGAAGGCGACACAGGAAATCCAGGTGAAAAAGCGGACAAAAGGATCCCTGATGTTGATGAACCTATGGATCCTATTGATCCACTCTCTCATGAGCCTTCCTCCTCCAAAAGGAGATCCTCATGGCTGAGGGAAACTCTCGAATATGCCGAGAGACATGTTGCATCAAGGGGGACATTCCGTGAAAGCAAGAAGCCAAACATGTATCAAGGCTATTTGACCGCCATGAGCACTATTATTCAAAATGAGCCTTCATCATTCGAAGAAGCCGTGAAGAAACAAGTATGGAAGGATGCTATGAACGAAGAATACGAGTCAATTATGAAGAATGATGTTTGGGATGTGATCCCTAGACCCCATGACAAATCGGTTGTCACTTCTAAGTGGCTCTACAAAATCAATCATGGAGCTGATGGAAGTGCAGAAAAGTTCAAGGCTCGCTTTGTTGCTCGAGGCTTCTCTCAAAAGGAAGATGTAGATTATGATGAGATATTTGCACTTGTTGCCTGATGCACCACCATCCGTTCGATCATAGCCCTTGCTGCCTCGCAAGGATGGAACCTACATCAGATGAATGTCAAGACCACTTTCTTGCATGGTTCAATCAAGGAGGAAGTATATGTGGAACAACCCGAGGGGTTTTAGGTTCATGATCGGGAATCTCATGTATGCAAGTTGAAGAAATCTCTCTATGGGTTAAAGCAAGCACCCCGAGCTTGGTATGAGAGGATCGATAGCTATCTGATGAAAATGAGATTCACTAGAAGTGAAGCCAATCCAAACCTTTACTTTAAGGTTGAAAATGATAAGCCTCTCATTCTGGTACTTTATGTGTACGACCTCTTTTTGACAGGTGCAAACCATCTCATTCACAAATGTAAGAGGGAGTTGGCTACTGAATATGAGATGAAGAACCTAGGACCGATGCATTATGTCAAAGGGTTGGAGGTTTGGCAAAATCCAGGTGAAATTTTCCTCTCTCAAGGGAAATATGTTGTAAAGATATTGGAAAGATTTGGGATGGTGGACTGCAACCCTGTGACTACCCCGATGGAACTTAACTTTAAGAAGTTTGTGGCAGTGTTGCTGGACCTGAATTGGGAAATGCTTCTGAGTACCGTCAACTCATAGGAGCACTGATATTCTTGGTGAACTCCTGTCCAGACATATGTTTTGCAGTTAACACATTGAGCCAATACATGGTTGAGCCTCATCATATACATTGGATTGCTGCCAAGAAGCTTCTGAGATATCTTTGGGGCACTATCACTCATGGACTAAGATACACTGTCGAAAATGTGAGGTTGCATGATTATTCTAATGCTAATTGGGCTGGTAGTGTGGTGGATCGCAAGAGCACTTTTGGATGTTGTTTTGCTTTAGGTTCTACTTCAATATCCTGGATGAGCAGGAAGCAGAAATCGATTGCCTTGAGCACTGCCGAGGCCAAATACATAGCTGCTAGTATGGCCTCCTATGAAGTTGTCTGGTTGAGGAAGCTCTTCAGTGAGTTGTTTGGACATGTGCTAGATACCACCGTGATCCTCTGCGATAACCAGAGTGGGATCTGATTATTAGAGAATCTCGTGTTTCATGATCGCTCCAAGCATATAGATATCAGGTACCACTTTATCTAGGATATGGTACAACGAGGAGAAATAAGGCTCCATCACATTAGGACTGATGAGCAAGTCGCCAATATTCTGACAAAGCCCCTGGGGAAGGTCAAATTCTTGGCCTTTCGAGAACGACTTGGAGTCGTGGAGAGACCCTTTTATGAGGGTCCTGTATGAGATGGACATTGAGCTTTGGGAGCTTTGGGGGGCTTGGGGTGCTTCTTGGAGTTATGAGCAACCATAGGGTGAGTGGTTCAGCCTCCCCTAGTGGTTTGTTGTGTACAGGGTAAGTGGTTCATCCTTCCCCTGTGATACCCCTTGACGACATGTAGGCATGATGAGTGGTTCATCCTTCTCCTGCTACGACATCCTACCCATGCAGTCTGGGATTCATGGGAAGTACCTCTCATCTGGCCAATGAGTAGGGAAATGAGGATAGGGACCATTGTACTACCGATGGACGCATCGTGTACTACCATACTCCCTATGCTAGGATGACCAATATTGATCTGGGATCAATTAGAACTGACTTTGGGTCAATAAGATTGGTATGAGACACTCTCTTTTGATTAGAACTGACTTGGGGTCAGTAAGAGTGGTACAAGACACTCTTTTTATTGGGACTGACTTAGGGTCAAAAGGGAATGGTATGATACATTCTCAATCACTTCTTCTTCTTCATAGTTCAGCGAAGCAGTGCATTGATGGCAGAGATAGTACAAATTGGCAGATGGATTAGCAGGTGGAGTTCTCCCTAGTTGAGAGGGAGTGTTAAAATTGGCAACTAAGGCCAAACTCTACATGGGTCATCTTATTTATGACAGCTGATATTTTTCTTGGATTCCTCTCTCCGAGAGGTGTAGGATTGATCTAGAGATCATCTGACTCTGACATGTACAAATGAAGTTATGAATTTATTTTGATTATGGACAAATTTTCAAGGTCGGCCAGCAAACTTATGTAGGCTCAGAAGCCCAACAGTCACGTCTATTCATCCTCAACGTTTGCTATAAATACATGATGCCTCATCCTCATTTGGACACACTTCACTTCTCACACATCTCTCTCTCCTCACATGATTGGGTACAGATTTATGGGTAGCCTCTCCACACATGCGAAGAAAATGATAGTGTTTTGGGCGTTGACCAGATTTGGCTGAAATTTCAGGAGGCTGACTTTGACCAACGTTGACCCTGTTTGACTGCATTTTTGTGAGGGAAATCTTTGTTTGGGCAGGTCGCATTTTTGGGCACAGAAATCGAGGCATTCCATACTGTTTGACCAATGTTGATTGCAGAGAATTGACTGCAGGTTTGACTTCTGTGTTGACCAAGTTTGACTGTGATTTTCAGGACTGTTTTTGGGCTGATTCAGAGGACTGTTGGAGGCCGAGTTGACTGGGTTTGACCAAGCTATTTTGGAGGTCAAATCTGCCCTGTTGACTAGCGTTGAATTTTCTGTTTAAGGCTCTTTTGCTGCTGTTAAAAATTATCAGAATTTGTAAATTGTACTATCTCTCTCTGCTAAACTATTGAAGACTGAAAGAAGATTTGGTCAAGGGTTTACCAACATTGGGGATTGCCCGTGGTTGGTGCCACATCTTGTGTCCTCTTGTCTTGGCTTGTCTTCTACTGTTTATGTTTATGTTCTACCATCATTTTACTTACATCTCTATGTGATTGCTAAACTGAAATTGATATTGGGCTCATAAAAAAATTGAAGTAAAATTGCTCTAAAGCATAGAACATACCAATGTTGCCTAAAATTTACAAGTAGGCAGTGGTCACTCTCTTGTATGTGCTCATGGAGGAAAGGCTCAAGCTCATCAATATAAATCCCAAAGAGAGTTGGAGAGAAGGGGCACCCCCACTTCACCCCAATGGTACTATGAATGGAGTCCGAAACACTGTGGGCCATCTTGAGGTGCTCTAGCACAGACTCATATAGTCTCATGACAACAATTAATAGGGTCTTTGTAATGTCCCCATTCGTTTAGGAGGCATAAGAAAGGGGATTTGCTGGCCTAATAAGTTTCCCTTAGGCTAGGACAGAAAAAATTAATCAAGGGAACACAATTCGCCAAAGAGAATACATTACAAAAGCTAAAGTGGTGAAAAACAGACATGGATTTTAGGCTATTGAAAAGTCACTTTTAAATTATAAAGTGAGAAAATCCACTAAAGTGACTTTATTAAAATAAAATGATAAAAATGTGGCAAAAGTGGTGAATGAGTTATAAAATGGGAAAGTAGGGACTCACTCTTCATTTTTGTATTTGTTCACTTGAGGAAAAAAAATTGGAGAGCTCTTGAGGAAGAGTTTAGGGTTATTGGATACCCTCATTCTAGTTACTATTTTCGATTGAAACTATACACCCTAGCTAGTTTGGGATTGGGGTCACTCAAATTTCGCAATTGTGCTCCAGCGAAGAAGCTATTAGCAAAAAAAGCAGTGTTATTAGTTGATTTTATGGACTAATTCTTGGTGTTTTGCAATTCTTATTCACGTTGGACTCCCATACTCCAAGAGGACAAATCTGATGGAAAAAGGACCGAGTTCAATTGTCAAAGAAGGGGCTAAGTTATCCATGGTTTTCTTAGTCAAGTTTCCCTCTATTGGTGGTCGAGTTTCTCCTTTGGAAAGGGTAGAGTTTTATATCCTTAAAAGGGTTGAGTACAAAAGTAAAGAGACCAATTTTCCATTTAAAAGGGATCAAATACATTTCTGAGTTACTCATTGAGTTAGAATATTTATTGAGGGCTGAGTTCTATTGGCTCAAGGAGGTTGTGTTCTCTCTTTTACATAGACCATTTCTTTATAACATTGTTGGACGAGTTTTGTGGTTCTTGTGTTGAAACCGAGGAGAGAATCTATGCGGGTTTTTCTAGGGAGATTGTCAAGAGAGCAACCCAAATTTGTGGAGAAATTTTTGGTCTGATTGACACATTTCAATGAGAAATTTTGTCAATAGAAGCACACAATTTGAGGTAGAGATTGCTGATTGCAAGCATGGTTTTCAAGGGCATTTAACGTCGATTGAAGGCTCAAATTTTTAGGAGAATATTCAAGGCAAAGAGCACGTAAATCTAGGCTAGAGCTTGCTTACAGTGGCACACATTCCTAGGGGCAAAGATTGCTATAGTGTGCACTAATTTCTATACAGTGGTACAAAATTCAAGGAGTTTGGCAAAGTTCTAAAAGGGAGATAAATACCCTTAAGTTTTATTGATGTGTAAAAGAAAAGCATAATAAAAATCTCCTTCAAATTGGCTTTCCCCTTGTGGGTTTTCCTAGGGTCAGAGATTGAACAAAAATTTGTGTCAGACTTGGGTGCATGTTTGTCTCTAATTTTCTATCACCTGAAAAGTGATATAGTAGTGGTAGTCTGAAATGTTTCTTTTAAAATATTCATTAAGTTTATATATACCAACATGAATATGTGGGGTTGTGGGCACTAAATCGTATGCAAAGAAAACTAAAACTAGGAGGGGCTATAGGAAACATATTTTTCTACATGGTATCAAAGCGGCCAGTGAAATCTTCCGCTGATAAACAGTGAACCTACAACAAGCATAAAACATGCTTATATACCAGAGATCTATGATTGAGAGGGAGGAGTTTGCCACTCTTCAATGATTGAGAAATTGTGTTGGTTGTGGAAGTCAGATGGCTACTGGTTTGAGGGTGGAGGATAGGTTGAGTGGGGCTGAAAACTTTGGTCCCTGGAAGGAGATAATAACCTTGTTGCTTGAGGAGTTTGAGTTGTGGGACATTATAGAGAGTGCAATAGTTCCACCAACTAATCTTGTTTAGTTGTCAGAATTCAACAAGTGGAATGTCAAGGCTAGGAGGATTCTTCTAGATGCAGTGAAATACCACCTTATACCTCATGTGTCAGGGAATAAGTTTGCCTATGAGATGTGGGCATCCCTGATCACACTATAATAGAGCACCCATGAGAATAGGAAAATGGTGTTGCGTCAGAAATTAAGAAACACGAAGATGACCAACACAGACATCGTGACCTCATACCTCACCAAGATCACACAGGTGAGAGATGAGTTGGCTACAGTGGGAGAGATTATCCCAAAGGACTAGTTGATCAAGACGACACTGGATGGTTTTCCCAAGTAGTGAGATGGATTCATTGATGACATTGTTACTAGAGAGCATTTTCTTGATTGGAAGAGGATGTGGGATGATTTCATCTAGGAGAAGACCAGAAGGAGTGCCAAGAGTGGCAGCCAACATGACGAAGTAGGTGAGGAGGAGAATGTTTCCCTCACAGTTAAGGGCAAGAAGAAGGCCAATAATGGCTCTTCTAGTGGGCCCAACCAAAAGAAGGGGATGCAGAAGGAAAAAGCGAAGGGCATGAGCAAAATTAGATGCTTTGCTTGTAAGAAGATTGGTCACTATGCCTTTCAATGTCCCAACAAGTAGGGGAAGCAAAAGGACGCAACAACTTCAACTAAGGAGGATGAGTTTTCCACCAGATTTGATACAGAGTTTGCTTTAGTGGTAAGTCTTGCCACTAGTGTCATGTCTTCTAGTGTTTGGTTTGTTGATAGTGGAGCTTCCAACCATATGACTAGAGTGAGGGAGCACTTTACGAGTCTCACAGAGGATGACATAGACTTGGAGGTGGTGCTTGGAGATAACTCCAAGGTCAGAGCAACGATAGTGGAAACAATATCCTTTTAGAATGAGTCATTACCTCCTTTGAAAGTGATGAATATCTTATATGCTCCAGGTTTGAAGAAGAACTTGATTTCAATCTCTAGTATTAAGGATAGGGGTATGTAGTGGTGTCCCAAGGTGGACATGTGCTTATATATCCCAGGGGATCTAGCATAGCTTATGCTAGAGCGATTGGAGTTTGTAGTGGGAGACTCTACAGTTTTATGTTTCAACCTACCACAACCTTAGTGGCACAGAGCAGCAGTAGTGAGTTGTGTAAGATATGGCACAAGAGGATGGCCCACTTGCACCATGGAGCATTTAGGATGTTGAGAGAGATGGTTACATGTTTACCTGAGTTCAACACTGAGCATCATGTGTTGAAAAAATGGTACTAAGGAACCTGGAAGTGTTTCCTAAGCACTTCTCCCTTTGGCCTAGGCATACACATTAATATCCTTTTGTCTAAGTGACATTATGTGTTTATTAATGTCAAGGAACTAAAGTACCTTTTATGAGTTGTGTACCTTGTATTTTAATTTATTAAAGTCACATGGGTTATTAAAGTGACTTTATGTACTAAGTTCACTTTATGTTATTAAAGTGACTTTTATATTTTAAAAGTCACTTTATGAGAGAAAAAGTGACCATGGTACTAAAACATTAAAAGGTACTAGGAAGTGTTTTAAATGAGGGGGTCATCATGAGAAAGGGGTCAAGTGGGGGCTTGATCTCAACCATAGATCTCATGGGCTGAGATTTAATCTCAACCCTTGATCTTTAGGGTCAGGTTACCATCTCAAAACAAAGACAAAAGGTGAAGGAAATGAATGATTATTTATTATTCTTCTCAAAGGAAACAGGAGAGCATAGGGAGGCTGCTAGGGGAGCTCAATTCTGCTCAAGGAGGCTCAGAGAAGCAAGAAAGAGCAATGTATAGGAAGATAGAGATCATTTTCTCTCATGAGTTCTTGAGAAAAGGCCCGAGAGAGCGAAGAGCTCGAGCCAGCCAGGAGAAAGAAGGAGAATTTTTTGTGAGAAACCTCTACAACAAAGATCAAAGAACCCTCACTACATTAGTTTGAATTTCTGTCTAGAGGTTGAGGTAAAGTCATTAAGAGAGAGCTCGAAGGTTGTGAGAGGAGGCACTGTTACCTGTAGCTCAGAGGTTGAGCTATTTCTCTGCCTGTGTAAGAGAACCAGGAGCTCAAACTACATTTCTGGTTGATTGTTTGGGATCCTTCAACTGTCTGCCAAAATTTCGGGCAGATTTGTGTAAGTTTCAGCGAGCTGCCTTGGAAGAGGAAGCCCATGAGCACGGACCTAGGTATCTACTGTAACTGAGACCGAGTTCTTAAGTAACCAATGACTGAATGTGTAGTTCGAATCCTTGAGCAAAAGGAGCAATCCAGAAGTCAAGTTCTTCACTGGAATGCGAGAAGACTGTGTGAAGATAATATAAGTCCAAAATTCTAGTGTAATGAGGACTTCTAAAAAGCTACAAAAGGGAAGAGATAAGTAAATCCCTTGTTGAATTCTTTGTTGTATGAAATTTCTTAGAAGCAAATAAAAGACTCCTAGAAGAACTGGTTTTCCCCAATGTGGGGTTTTTCCAGGATCATGTTGACCAAAAACACTGTAAAATTCATGTGTGTGCTTGCCTTATTTTTCTTTTATCAGCTGAAAGTGAAATCTTAGAGTAGCTCTATATTGTTTCAAGTTAACTGCAGAAAATGATGTGTATATCAGTCATATCCTTTTGATGGGTTTTGGGATTAAACCTTGCAAAAATTCGAAAATGGGTGGGCTACAACAGACATTATTTTTCAAAATGGTATCAGAGCCTTCCAAGCTCTAGCTCTGAGAAAGGACCATTCAGATCCGAGGATAAATCAGATGATATATCAGACCAGCAAACACCCTTTGCTAGAACAGTGAGAGGACAACCTAAAACATCATTCAGAAACCCAAAGGATTAATGGTTGAGAGGGAGGAAGGCTGACTAGTGACAGATCTGTGAGAGATCTCAAATTTTGTGTTGGTTTGGAGGGTCATGGCGACTCGTATAAGGGTGGAGGAAAGATTGGTAGGGGCAGAAAATTTTGGCCCCTGGAAGGAGAGGATATCAATATTTTGTTTGAGGAGTTGGAGGTATGGGGCATTGTGGAGAATGCCATGCCAACTCCTACAAATCCTATTCAGTTGACTGAGTTCAACAAGAAGAATGTAAAAGCGCAGAGAATCATTCTCAATGCCATCAAAGACCACCTATTTCCTCATGTGACCAGGATGAGATTTGCCTATGAAATGCAGGAGTCTCTTGTCACATTACACTAGAGGTCCAATGAGAACAGGAAAATGGTGTTGAGGCAAAAGCTAAGAAGTACCAAGATGACCAAGATTGATAGTGTGACCTCATACCTCACCAAGATCTCACAGGTGAAGGATGAGTTGGCTGTCGTGGGAGAGGCTATTCTTGAGGACCAGTTGGTCAGGATTGCACTAGATGGTTTCTCAGAGAAGTGGGATGGATTCATACATGGCATTGTGGCCAAAGAGCACTTTCCAGACTGGAGGAGGTTGTGGGATGATTTCATCTAAGAGGAGACCAGGAGGAGTGCCAAGGCGGGAAGCTAGAGTGGTGGGGGAGGTGAGGAGGAGAATGTTTCCCTTACGACTAAGGGCAAGAAGAAGAAAGGGTCCACTTGTGGGTCAAAGCAGTAGGAGGAAGAGAAGTCTGAGAAGGACATGAGCGAAGTGAAATGATTTGCTTGTGGGAAGATGGGTCATTATGCATCCAAGTGTCGCAAGAAGAAAGGAAGAAAAAGGAGAAATGGCAACATCAGCCGAGGTGGAGGAGTCCACCTTGAGGTTTGATACAAGGTTTGCGTTGGTGGTGAGTTTAGCCACTAGTGTTATATCCACGAGTGTCTAGCTTACAGACAGTGGAGTATCTAGCCATATGACTGGAGTCAGGGAGCACTTTATGAGTCTTACAAAGGGTCTAGACTTGGAGGTGGTGCTTGGAGATGACACCAGGGTCAGAGCGATAAGAGTGGGGACTATATCCTTTCAAAGGGAGTCATTGCCACCTTTGAATGTGACGAAGGTCCTTTACGTATTGGGGCTGAGGAGAAACCTGATATCAATTTCATGCATTGAGGACAGGGGATATGTTGTGGTGTTCTAGGATGGACAGGTGTTAATGTATCCATTAGGATCTAGCATAGCATTTGTTGGATTGGTTGGTGTCCATGAGAGGAGACTTTGCAAGTTCATGTTTCAGCCTTCCAAGACCGTGAGGTCACAGGAGGGTGATCGTGTAGAGCATCGGGCTCCTGGGAAGGGGAGCACACTACAGGGTTCAAGGTCCACGAGTATAGGTTTATAGAGGTCAAGGATTACTGGCTTCTAGGGTGACAAGTTTACAGGGTGTAGGATCTTTGAGTGTAGGATCTCTAAGTGCAAGATCTTAGAGTGCAAGGACTCAGAGTACAGGATCACTACAAACCACAGGGGCATCTTCATTAGGACCACAGGTGTTAGGGGATGGAGATGATGCTCCCAGACTTGTGCAAGAGACCTCTTCAGGGATGAGGAAGTCGGGAAGGCTTTATGGTTCCTTGAAGGAAGCACATGAGTCAGTGAGGGGGAGCAGATCACCAGAGAGATTGGGTGGTGATGTGGTGAGAGTAGCAGGTGACATGATGGTATTGTTGACCACTCATGTCAACTACCCCTTGAGCAAAGTACAGTGTAGAGCAGTTAGAATTTTTTTAGATTTCATCATCATCATGCAACTTCTGGTCATCATAATGTAATCCAAATTCTGCAGCCCTATGGGCCATTATGTAAAAATGATTCTAGTATGTTTATAAATCCATGTAAAACATCTAGGTAAGCCTATGATTTTTACCAAAGAGTTTCACTCTAGGGAGTTTTTTTCCTCCACCAATTATCTGTGTTTTTAAACATTTATAATTGGTAGAGTTTTTCTCTTGAGCATGCCCCAAAGCTAGAGTGGGGCTTGATGGTAAGGTCTTAGGTGAGTCCTAGTGTATCGAGTCTATGTAAACTATCATACTAGATCATTTATAAAGTGTTGCAAAATTTGGTTGTGTCTAGAGGTCATATTTTTATTGTCAAAATTCCCCTTCTGAAAGGGGATTTCTATGTAATATTTCATGTGAAGATGTAAAAGGTGTGTCTATAGAGGTTCTAGGGGGTGAGGGTAATCAAAATTATACCTCAACTCCTAAATTTTCTATCTAGGTACACTTTGAGCATGGAAAAATATGTCTAAACCCCTCTAGACTCATTATTATTATTTTCTGGCAAAAAATGGCAAAATAATTAACCAAAAATTAGTTAAAAAATTAAAATGAGAGAAAATAACATTTTCTCCAAGGGGAAAAATAATAAAAAAGGGAATGTGTACTTTCCAAAAAAGGGATCAAATTGAAAGTTGAGAAAAGTCTCATTTCCAAGGTAGAAAAGACCCACAAAAAAATTGTTGGGCCAGAAGGAAAATATTTTCTCAAGGGAAATTGAGTTTTTTGGTCCAGGTGGTTATTTTGAATGAGGGAATTTCACAAAAAATATTTTTGAAGATATTATAGTGGTCCAAAACCACCCAAAGGTCAAGGATTGGTCCATCCAACTCATCAATCAAGAAGGTCAAAATTTTTGGAGATCTCTGCAGCAGTAATCAAGGGTTCGAATTATTGGGAGGAGGATCAAGCCATGGATCAAGTCAACTAGTTGTTTTTTCCACTTGGAGGCTCTCATGCTCTCATTTTTTCTATAGAAGAAAGCTCTAAGCTCTTCATTTGTAACAATGATGAAAATTCTTGAGCTCTTGGTCAAGTGAAGCTCTACTACTCTTGTAATATTTTTTCTGAGCAATAAAATAAAAGTCTTTGGGGCAAATCTATGCTGTTATTCTTCAATTATATGATATAATCTTTCTGATCTCTTGTGCTTAATGTTCTACTAGTGTTTTAATGTTGTTATTTCCATTATCTCTTGAAGATTCATCAATGTACAGTTATATTGCATCATTGTTTAGATTTGTAGAAACACACTAGATGGAGCAGATATATTGGTTCTCGGTTAAACCCTTAGACTCCTCTATCACTATGCTATCCAAATATCTGTGGATCTAACAAATATCTTTCAAATGTGTAGAAAATAATATTCTTGATTAGATTGTGCATACTTGGGGACATTTTTGGGTGAATTAACCAACTATTCAAGCATAGAAGTTGAGGAACCCATAGTGGATCATCTAAAGACATCATTCGAATCAGGAAAAGGGGGTTTCTTACCATTTGCTCTAGATCGAAATTTGTCTATCTAAAATCTCTCAAAATATATTTTAGAGCTATTAATGAACATATCTGTTATTGAAGAGCTTATTTTTGTAAATTTGTAAATAAATCTTGTATATATTTTCTCCTAGATTTGTATATAATTTCAATCTATTTTTATATATTTTTTGGTTTTTGTTGAGCTTCATTGCAGATCTGAAGAAGATATCAATTTTGGATTGGATCTAAGTGCAAATATTTTTTGTTGGATTGATCCCATCGATTTTGAAGAAGAAACATCTTTTTGAAGCCAGGATCGCCCTCTTAGCCAAATTAATCTCATCCCTTGATTAAATTCATTAATCTTGATGGAGGAACTTGATCTCCCTTGAAAAGTGAGTTAGCTTGACCAAATCTTTGATCTCGGTCCAAAAATGTGTTTTCCAATTGTTTTTCTCGAAAATCTATCATTCAATTTAACCACCATGGTCCAAAAATTTGATTTTGTTAGAAGATATTCTTTTTTATGGACCAATCAATTTTTTGTGGGATTTTTCTCCTTGGGAATGAGACTTTCACTTTTATTTTTCCTCGCTTTTAATTTTTTTGGCTATTTTTTGGCAAATTATTTGCCATTTTTGACAGAGAATAAAAAATACGACTCTAGAGGGTTATAAACATGTTTTTCGACCCTAAAAGTGTCTAGATAGAAAGTTTAGGTGATGAGGTCTAATTTTGATTACTCATACCACCTATAACTACTATAGATAACACTTTTTACATCAAAAATTACATGGAAATCCTGTTTCGAAGGGGAGTTTTGACAATTAGAAAAAACTAGCCTCTAGACTCAACCAAATTCTGTGAGAGTTTAGATATGATCTAGTATGGAAATTTACATAGACTCTATACACTAGGACTCACCTAAGACTTCACCATCGAGCTCCACTCTAGCTTTGGGGCATATTTGGGAGAAAATCTCAACAAATTATTTGCAGTTGAAAAACACAAGTAATTAGTTGAGGCAAAAAAACTCCCTAGAGTGAAACTCTTTAGTAAAAATCATAGGATATCTAGATGTTTTACATGGCTTTATAAACATACTAGAATCATTTTTACATGATGGCCCACAAGGCTATAAAATTCGGATTACAAGTAAAGACCAGATGTTGTAATGATGATGATGAATTCTAAAAAATTTGAATGCTTTGAACTATACTCTACTCACAGGGTAGTTGAGACTTAAGTGGTCAACAAGTCTCATGTGTGTATGCTTAAGAAAGCCTTACATGGACTGAAGCAGGCTCTGAGAGCATGGTAAAAGAGGATTGATGCTTACTTGTAGCAGATGGGTTTCCAAAAGAGTGATGCAAATTCGAACCTATATTTCATTGTGGTTGGTGACAATCCATTCATTCTAGTTCTATATGTGGATGATTTGTTTATTACAGGAGAGGAGAGACACATTCAATGTTGCAAGAAGAACCTTGCTTCAGAGTTTGACGTAACCGATATGGGATTGATGCACTACGTTTTGGGGTTGGGGGTTTGACAGGAGGATGGGTGTATCTTCTTGGGCCAGGGCAGGTATGCAAGTGACATATTAAGAAGATTTCATAAGGAGGATTTTAGGCCTATGGCTAATCCTATAATTACCAACTCGAAGAAGTTGCATGCTTTAGATTCAGAGTTGGTGAACCCCACTATGTATCATCAGTTGATCTTTCCATTGATGTATTTGGTCAACACTAGGCCAAATATTTGTTTTGCAGTCAACACATTGAGTCAGTTTATGATGGAGCCCAGGGAGGTTGCACTGGGTAGCTGTGAAACATGTATTACGGTACCTACAAGGCACAGTGGGCTATGGATTGGACAGTATCCAAGGGGATGGAGTCAGGTAGACAGGTTGTACAAACTCAGATTGGGCTAGCAGTGCTAGTGATCGGAGGAGTACTTTCGGGTGTTGTTTCAGGTTGGGATTGGCAGTTGTGTCGTGGTTCAGTAGGAAACATAGATCAATGGCACTGAGTTCTGCGAAGGCTGAGTACATTGCAGCTAGTCAGGCCAGTTGTGAGGCTATTTGGCTTCGCAAGTTGTTGTGTGGCTTATTTGGTCAGAGGTTGAGACCGACTATGATATACTGTGATAATCAGAGTTGCATTAAACTCACGAAGAATCTAATATTTCATGATAGGTCAAAGCACATTGAGATCAAGTACCACTTCTTTCGAGATTGGGTTTTAAGAGGGGTAGTGAAGCTTGATTATATATCCACTGATGAACAGGTTGCATACATTATCACCAAGTCACTGCCCAGGGGCAAGCATGTGTATTTTAGAGACAAGTTGGGAGTGGTGAGAAACACCTTCCTCAGTAAGAGATAGTGTTTGAGAAAAGGTACCAAGGAGGTATTTCCTACTGCATTTGCCTTTTTGCCTAGGAAAACACATGAGAACACCTTTTTAGTAAGTAACTTTATGAGTTATTAAATTCACTTTATGAGGTACTTTAGTACTATGTACTGTATATTATTAAAGACACTTTATGTTTTTAAGTTGACTTTATGTGAAAAAACACGAGGTACAAAAACAACATTAAAGTGACTAGGGAGCTCATTAATGAGGGGGGAGACATAGAAAGGGGGTCAAATGAAAATTAGATCTCTACCATTGATCTGTGAGAGTTGAGATCTAATCTCAGCTATAGATCGAAGGATTAGGGTTCTCTCATCATAATGAGGCTAAAAAGGAGAAAAAATGCTAGAGAGCTCATTCATTCTTCATGTGTATTTGTGGAGGAGAAGAGAAGAGCAAGGTGAAGGAGAGGGAGGCTGTAATAGCCAAGTGCTAAAGGGGAAATAGAGGTACAGCAGCTAGGAGAAGTTAAACAAGCTCAAATCCCAAGGCTGGGAGGCAACACATAGGTCGAGGTAGCACAGGGAAGTGGCACGCAGGTTGAGAAGGTTACAACAATCATTTCCAGTGCTGAAACTGAGGAGAATCTCAACAAGTTTTTCGAGGGAGACTGTCAGGAGAGCAACCCAAATTTGTGGAGAAATTTCTGGGCTGATTGACAGACATTTCAAGGAGAAATTCTGTCAGCAGAAGCATGCAGTTCAAGGCAGAGATTGATGACTGCAGGCATGGTTTTCAAGGGCATTTAATGTTGGTTGGAGGCTCGAATTTTTAGGAGGTTATTCAGGGCAATGAGCACACAAATCTAGGCTGGAGCTTGCTGACAGTGGCACGCATTGATAGGGGCAGAGATTTCTGGAGCATGCACTAATTTCCAGATAGTGGTACAAAATTCAAAGAGCTGGGCAGAGTTCTAAAAGGGAAATAATTACCCGAGTTTTATTGTTGTGTAAAATTTTCCTGAGAAAAGCATAATAAAAATCTCCTTCAAACTGGTTTTCCCCTTGTGGGTTTTACCAGGGTCAGAGATTGACCAAAAATCTGTGTGTCAAACTTGTGTGAATGCTTGTCTCTAATTTTCTATCAGCTGAAAAGTGAAATAGTAGTGGTAGCTTGTAATGTTTCTTTTAAAATTTGCATTAAGTTTATATATATAAGTATGATTATGTGGGGCTGTGGGCATTAAACCATATGCAAAGAAAACTGAAACTGGGAAGGGCTACAAGAAACATTCTTCTACATATACAACAGAGTTCAGAAAGATGGCCATAATGTTAGGTATCTCCCCAAACAACCTAGATCGGTGGACGAGGCTTGTGTACAAGCACAGTACGTGGAGAACATAAGCCAGAAGAAAGGGTAATCAAGTGGGTCAAAGCAGAAGGAGCACCAAGACGCTTATAAGGAGGGGAAGAGATTAATTTGGAGGATGAAGCCATGGTTAAAGAGTGCTTGGATGGTAGACTTTTGGATGGTTATGTCGTAGAGATGCTACCCCCATCCACCAGTAGGTTTCTAGATGTGTCAGCTTTGCCTTTAGCTTCACAACCTCCAGAGTTGTGTGGGGGCTATGTAGCTTCAAGACATGTTACAGCTATTATGTGATTGATGCTACAGTCATAAATTTAATTTCAACATTGATATTTCCCATCAGGATTCCAACATTGTGACGTCGTTGATGTTGTTGGTCATATCTAGTTACACCCCTAACAATCTTCTTATAACTCCAGAAACATATATACTTTTACTACAATACAGAACGGTAACACTTAGTACTCTAAAAAATTTAAAATTTTCACCCTTGGGAAGGGTTAGTCATCGTGATGTTTACCTTATGTATCTAAGAGTAATGTGGCAATGTAATAAACTGATAAATAACTCATAGGCTATAGATGACAATTAAGTTAATGTTCTTAATGAGATTAGGTGAGTAGTCCCTAATGATCATAAAAGAACTTGCTCAATATATATATATATATACAACACCAGTGTATGTCATTTCTAAGCATGATGATAAGTTCTCCTCCTTTTTCTTTGATATACAAGTTAGGATCAGACTTACTTCTCATGAAACCACTTGATCTAAGAAACTTATCAATCTTTTCATACAAAATTTGAGGAGATCCCTTTAATCGATCAGGCCTTTACCGACTTACATACCAACTTTTCGTCTCCTTACAATAACAAATCCTTTAAGTTTCTCTATATATACTTCTTCATGCAAACCCCCATTTAGGATTGCATTTTTTACATCCATCTAATGTATAACTACGCTGCAAGAATAAGTATATATGGAACACCACGAAGGATTTGTCGTTGAAGGAGAAGAAAATTTGGTATGTAGGTTGATGAGGGCCTTGTATGGATTAAATCAGGCCCCTTGAGTTTCGTACCAAAAGATCAATAAATATCTTGGATCAAGTGGTTTCAAGAGAAGTAATTTTGATCCTAACTTGTATATCAAAGAAAAATGAGAACTTAGCATTATGCTTAGAAATGATATACAAGTTGAAGTCAACTTTATCAACAGTTCTTGCTGATAAAAGTCAACACAGGATGATTAATACTTCTACATGTTGAAAAATGTAACTAGATTCGATCTTCATAATGACACATGTAATCATGGTTAAATGTAAAGAGAAAAATATATTTATTATTGTTATTCTTGAGGCATGGGTTTCATGCTCAAGGAAAATCTATTTTAGGTCAAGCAACCATTGAGTGCTTCTAGGGCTTGTCATTGAGTCTACAAGTCAATTGGTCATTGTCATGTATGAAAGACCCATTTGGGCATGTTACATATTGTAAAGAAAATATGAGTCAAAATAGAGTCAAAAGACCCTCCAAGACCTCGTCATAGTGCAAAGATCAAGTCAGCCTTCACAAGTGAACAAGTTGGCCTAAAAGAAGCAATTCGACCTAGTAGGAGACCTATATATAAGAGAGGCTTTGACGTCACTTGGAGAACTAACTCTCACTCACACAAGTTCGATCAAGGAAGAAGAAAAAGTGGGAGGAAGAGAAGGACAAGAAGAAAAGAAGAAAGAGAATTTTGGACTAGTTTTGGGTTATCACTCTTCACACGTGTGAAGAAATCAGGGCACCTATTGTAGCAGCAAAGGCCAAGTTGCAGAAATCGAGTTAGGGCATCAAGAAGTACACTTTGCAAGCCAAGTTCTCTAGTATGATAGGATGCATCATATTAGGAGATGGCATCATATTGGAAGCATATAATTGAAACAAGAGCTCATGACATCATTATAGAAGCTTGAAAGGATAGTTGAAATAGAAGTCTACATGGATGTAGCCAAGTTCTCTAGTATGATAGGATGCATCATATTAGGAGATGGCATCATATTGGAAGCATATAATTGAAACAAGAGCTCATGACATCATTATAGAAACATGAAAGGATAGTTGAAATAGAAATACATGGATGTAGCAGTCATCATATAAAGGAAGGAGCTCTTGTTAATTGAATTGAAAGCATAAGTAGTATATATGGTTAGAAGAAAGTCATCTAGCATAAAACGAGCTCATCATACATCATCATCATTAGAAAGGAGCATTTGCAGAATGAGGATAATCAAGATCCTCTATTGGAATCTTCAATAGAAGGTTCACCTCTCTTGGAAGAAGCAAGTGTCTTGCTAAGAATTCTACCTTGTATGGGATTCATTGTTTAGAAGGATGATGGTATGGTGACAAAGGAATGCAGCATGTCAAAATGATTAAAGATCTCTCAAGCAAGGAAAGGAAGCTGCTGAAGGAACTCTAGATGATCAAAAGAAGAGGTATGTATATATTTGATAAATTAAGTCATGTCATCATATAGTTGCAAATAGCATGGGTAAATGCTCTACCTCCTGAGCATGATCGAAGAAAAGGGATTTCTTCCTTTGGAAAGATGCATGAAGGCATGATTCACATATTGACAAGATGAAATCAACATAATATGTCCTCATATGGAATATGAGGTGGTTGACAAAGATGAAGGAACCATGAATGAAAGTTCCTAGGGAACAATATATGAAGAAAGAAAAAAGAGATCGTGAAAGATGCAACTATGGTCATGTAAGAAAAGGGAAATCAACATCTAATGACTAGAAGAATTGGCCATGACATCTCCATAGAGAAGGTATGAAGACCCTAATAAGGTCTGTAAATGAAGGAGACCCTTGACATTGAAAGTCTTGGAGATGTGATTATGCAGGATGTTGATGTTGCAAGCAAGCAAATGTCATGATGAAACGTCATCACAAAAGGTAACTTTGATTTGATGTTCATTTTTTATTTTTGAACAACATCTGGATGGGTTGATACAAGGCTACCGAAAGAGAGTTGTAGATGTCACCTACAACTAGCACTCATGTGATTGGATGGAAGATCCTGAAAGAAAACATGACTTGGAAGAGGTAGTTGTATGAAGAAAAACCAGATGTGGACTAGAGGATCACTTTCCGATAAATAGAAGGATGACATGACCGATGAAGTTAGTGAAGGAAAATGATGAATGGTCGATGCCCTATGAAGGATGAAGGCTCCATAACGAAGAGGATGTAGTTCATGACATCGAAAGGAGGAGCTCTATAAGCAACTGAAGGTACCATAATCTCCACCAAAGAGCAGAAAGCTATTGTTGGAAACAAGTCCCTAGCTAAGATGGAGCTTGGCCAAGTCCCTGGATAAGAGGAAGCTTGGGTACATTCCTTTTAGAGGAATGGGTATATCTTCCCTAGTTGAGAGGGAGAGATAGACACGTCATTCTTGTCTTAATATTGTGAAAAAAGAATGGAGGATTGGGTAAGCATCTGAGACTGATTCCGATACTCTTTGAGGATGTGGTGGGACATACAAGATAGGAATTGTCGTAAAAAGGACATACCCTATGAACACCCAGGTGGGGTATGTGCCTTGAGAGACAATGATGATGGTGTCTGTCAATCATTGGTCTCGACAGCATTGTGCTATGATCTTGTGGAGAGATAGAGTTGTTAGTCAAGGCCTTGCTATGTGACAATGCTAGTTTGTAATGAGAATTTTTCAGATTGAGAATGTCCAAGTACCTTGTATGGATTATGAATATATCCCTAGTTAAGCGGGAGTGTTGAAATATGTAACTAAGTTTGGTCTTCATAATGACACATGTAATCATGATTTAATGTAAAGAGAAAAAATAAATTTATTATTGTTATCTTGAGGCATGGGTTTCATGCTCAATTGAAATTTATTTTAGGTCAAGCACCCATTGAGTGCTTCTAGGGCTTGTCATTTAGTCTACAAGTCAATTGAGTCATTATCATTTATGAAAACCCATTTGGGCATGTTATATATTGTAAAGAATATTTATTTGACTCAAAATAGAGCTAAAAGACCCTCCAAGACCTCGTCATAGTGCAAATATCAAGTCCGCCTTCACAAGTGAACAAGTCGCCCTAAAAGAAGCAATTCGACCTAGTAGGAGACCTATATATAAGAGAGGCTTCGACCTCACTTGGAGAACTACCTCTCACTCACACAAGTTCGATCAAGGAAGAGGAAAAAGTGTGAGGAAGAGAAGGACAAGAAAAAGAAAAGAAGAGCAAAAATTTTGGACTAGTTTTGGGCTATCACTCTTGACACGTGCGAAGAAATCAGGGCACCTATTGTAGCAGCAAAGACCAAGTTGCAGAAGTCAAGTTAGGGCATCAAGAAGTACACTTTGCAAGCCAAGTTCTCTAGGAGAGAGAATCAACTCAAGCGAAGAGGAAACGAGGAAGAAACTACCATAATTTCCACATGTGCCAAGGCTAGGGTTTCTGCAAAAGAATCTACTAGAAGTCGAAATTGCAGAAGAATCTTCTAGGAGGTCGAAGTTGCAGAAGATTTTGCTGGGAGGTTGAAGTTGTAGAAGAATTTGATTGAAGTCGAAATTGCAAAAGTTGCTGAGGAATTGCTGGAAGGAAAGCTCGTCAAGAGGAAATATTTGACTTGGTCTTGGAGGGTCTTGGTCAAGGGTCATAGGTCTTGGAATTCATCAATTGAAGTTCTATAAGAAGAGAAGAATTCTTGTGGGTTTTCCTCTCAAGTGGAGAGGTTTTGGCCCTGGCTGATCGCCTACATCTTGTGTCCTCTTGTCTTATTGTTCTTTATGGTTTGGTAGCTATTTGATGAAAAGAACACTAAATATAATCAAGTGAAAGAAGAAGCTAATTAAGTTAAGTAAAAGCACATCACAAGCAGTTAAGTAAAAGCACATCACAAGCAATTATCAAAGTAAAAGAAATCATCTATCTTATTGCTCCTAGATTTCTCAACACTACGATGAGTTAATATTGCTACAATATTCGATGAACTCTTTGACTTGTGAAAATTCTATCACTGCAACATTTGATTTACTTTGCCTACTTAAATTTCCAATAAGTTATTTATGAAATTCCTTCAATAAACATTAAAATAAATTATATTGCAGATATCACACCACAATACAGAAACAAACACATGCACAAGAATCAACACATCAACACAGATATTTTTGGACAACATTCCCCAGAAAAACCCAATGTGGGAAAACCAGTACAGCAAGGGAGGATTTTATTATTCAACAATTCTTTAGTACAACAAGGTGCCAAACTGGCTTACCCAACAAAAAGAAAAATTCTCCAGCACTTCTCCCAGCCCCAGCATCAGCCTTGCTGACCTCTGCGTAGCTCCCAAACACTCTGTGTCAGCCTTGGGCCTCTCTACGTCACCCACACAGGCCTTTTAGGGACTGCGCAGTCTACTATTGCCTCTACGTCTACCTCTCCTGCCTCTCCGCTGGTCTTCTGGTGTTGATCCCGATTCTTTGTTCTGTACTTGTTGCCTCCTGCTACTTTCCAGACCACTAGTTCGAATTTCGAATTTCTCCCTCAGTGTGTTCTCCAACTGATCCTCAAAATCCTCTTCTTATACTTTTCTCGTTGGTTCATCAACGGCCAAGATTAAATCTCTAATCAACGGCTAATATTAGATTTGGCTTGATCCATGTCTTTTGGACCATTATAATCCAGTTTTATATTAAAACCCATTAATATTTTATTTTTCCTAAGTTTAGATTTAGGGACACTATTACAAATATTAATTATTTTAATATCTCCCAAATTGGTTAGAATCTGCCCAAACCCTTTCTGGGTCTTGAAGATCTCATGTGCTTTAGCTTCTCCACCAATTTTCATGGCTAGAGCACATCCGATGCTACCACAAATCAACACTTGTTTCCCCTTGAATTTTAAGGATAAAGGTTTCCTAAACAGGAGGGCATTATAAGTCGAATAATAATAACACCTGCTATGAGAAAAGTAGCAAGTCACATTTAATTCTCAACAAGGGGATGCTAGAAGACAATAAGCCTTAGACTTAAGACTTGTTTTTCAAAGTGCAAACTTAGACTTGTTTCTCACTTATCTGTTCCTAAGAAGAAAAGGCAGAAAGCACGTATTATCCCAACAAGATATGACTATACCGTTACTTAGAAAATAGGTAACTTACAATACATCTACTACATGTGGATTACTGAACTAACCAGAAAAAGTAACCTTCCAGCCAATTTGATCCTCACTAAGTTCAACATTTTCATGACATACATCCTTCCAATAACTAACAACTTACAAAAACAACAAGATTAAAAATAAGACAATGGGGAGATAGACCTGTTGTTTGAGGTTCTTCCCATTCAACTCCTTCATCTTCTTCCTCTTCGCGTTTGGATTTCATTCCAACACGACGCTCTGAGGGCTTCTCTTCTTGAGCAGCAGCAGCTGCAGCTGCTTCTGCTGCTTCGTTCTGATGCTTAATGATTGCAGCATAGTAAGCTTTTAGATACTCCTCCTGCAATGCAATTAATAAAAAATTTACAATATAGCTCAACCAGATTAGCAGGCCCAACTGACTGATAAGGATCTATACATGTAATAATGCATAGTATTTACTATTTACAAGTCACAAGTTGATATAATAAGCAACAACAAGTGTGTACGTTTCACATAATCACCAATGTCATTATCATTATCCCCATTGCATACCTGTAAATTTTGCTGAATTGTTCCTTTATCATCTTCTGTGGGCTTCTTCTCTACAGCAGGACCCGTAAAAGATGATAAATTGTCTGGTTTTAACTCTTGTTTAACCTCACCACGCTGCTCATTAGTAAGATTCATTCCTTGTCTGATCATCCAAGGAGGCAAGACTTTTAAAGATGCAACATCCTCTTTGGAATCCTCTGCTTTCACTTCCATACCAGAGAGAGCCACTTCCACCTGCAAATCAAAAAGATATCCAACTAAGGATAATTTCCTGCAAACAAAGGCCCTTTGGCAATAGAAGTCTCAAATATGGTGTTACTTGAAATGTTTACACAACTGTCCTCTAAGATCTATTAACTACAAGTCCTCTAAAGTTCATTCATTTTCCTTTAGATAACTACAAAATTCGACAATACAATCACTGGATCACAATCATTGCCTAAAATCAATTCTTGCATCCTATATAAAAAATATAATATGAGATGAATGTGTATCAAGTTTTTTATCAAATACCATATAATATATTTTTAAAATAAGAGAATATGTTCTATGACTCATCAAATTAAAGTGTGACAAAAAAAACATTTGAATGTTCCTCTAGATAATACTCTCATTATGCAAATATGTTCCCTTACATAAGTACCTTGTTTTGAAAGCAAATTATAGTAGTAAAAAAAAAGAGATCCATAAGAATATTAGACTAAGAAAATAAATTAGAGCTGCAACAATCTGTAACTTATTGACAAAGAAAACAGTACTAAGGCAACGTCCTACAGATTTGTACATAGAACACGAATAGGACAGAGAAATGATTAGAAGTACCAAAGAAAAAAAATCTCCAATGGTTGGGAAGTGTATTCTTTAATAGATTTAAAGCAGAAAAATCAATGCAGCTGTCATAGTCCAAGGTGAAGATAAACAGTCATTTACATAAAAGCATAATTTAACAATGGGTAAACCGCACCTCCTAGAATTTCCTGCATATCACAGGAATAAGGCGAAGAAACAAGTGAAATTACCCAAAAATAAAAATAAAAAAGTAAAGACAAAACCTTCTCAATGGGTAAGACATGTATTATCTACAGGACCTTTGAATATAAATACTTATAAACAAGAAAATCATCCCATCTGTCATATACCAAGGTGAAGAGAAACCAAGTTGTCAGGGTAGTAGCACAAAACCAGAGACAGCATTTCATTTAAGAATAGAGAAGCCGAGGGGCATTCTTTTAAATAGTCTTTCATTCATATAATAATATCCAATAGAACAAGTAATAAAAACAACTGCAACATAAATAAAGGCAGGACAGAATCAAGTATCCAAGTGAATCTCTCAGGAGCACCAAATAACATAATTATATGCTAAGTTCAAAACTTCAAACCTTTGTCTCACCCAGGAAAGGCATTGGAGTTCCACCAAACCCTTGCCCTTGAGAAGATTTTGAAGATTCATTTGTATTGGTTTCCCCACCAACAGCACGCCCAGCAGCAATTGCCCTAGCCTCCCATTGGAGGAGACTTCCAAATTCAGGGACAGCTAAATCTTTTACTCTTGTTAACTGCTCCATTAATGGCTTAAGCTGTACCTGCATTTTTAATATTCCAATTTGTGCATGGAAGGAAATCATCTTATCAGCTTTCAGATCTTCCATCAAATAAATTGTTTAGTTTTATTACTATAAATGAATCGAATTAGCAAAGGCAAAAAGCTCTAAACAAGACTGGAAACCTGCCTAGATGTTATTGCTAAAAATTAACAGTAAACATTTAACAAATGGTATCCATCTTTTTCAGATCTCACCAAAAGCTTCTCATGTGTTAGCAATCAAGCACCTAACAAGAACCAGATATTTCTTATACAGTTTAATGGTCCCCATTCAACAAATAACTCACGAAATGTTAACAATGAATCCTCCATTACAGCTGTCATATTGCTGAATCAGACATGTTTGGAGGCTAAATACCAGCTGAAAAAATATACATCAAACTAAGAGTACATGATGTGTGCCTTCCGTTAGGGTCCTATAATAATAGGATTCATAATTTTGAATTGGCTATGGTTAGTCTTGTTGTACATACTTTGCTTTCTGCAAAACGTCTTCCATATTAAAAATTAAAAAATGTAAAGAAGGTATGTCCTAAAAGAATAATCAAAGGACAAAGATAGAGAAAAAGATCAAAAAAGTGAAAAATATGAACCCAAAAATAAATAAAACAGATCATGAAAATGTGCAAATTCAAATGCCACTACTTTTTACTTTACTATGCAAAATAAGGTTGTGTAGCTTGTCAGAAATGCCACAATCCATGATGGTCAAAAAGCTTAATCTTGACGCATTCATGCTTTAAATTTCATGTTGATAGATAGAGAATAAAGATCTACCCAAAGTGTTTAACCTTGGCAGATCAGTAGTTAGGTAGAAAATAAAAATGAGTTCATCAGTTTAATTTGAGTCATTGAAAGTTATAAAGTTAGAATTAGATAGTTTGCTTGTCAAAAGAAAAGAAAATAAAGGGTGAGCCAGTGTTGCACACATCGCGATAAAATCGCGATTAAATCGTAAAATCGCGATTTTTTTAAATTGCCGATTCAAAGCGCGATTTTTATCCAAAAAATCGCCTCTTTTTTTTATAGCGATTTTTATCGAAAAAATCGCGATTTTTTCGATAAAATCGCGATTTTTTCGCATTAAATCGCGAGGGGCGCGGGCAGCAAGGTTTTATATGGAAAAAATGAAATTTTTTTTATTCATTCAGTAGTCCGCCGCGGAGGAGAAGGAGAAGAAGTGAGGGAGAGGGTTGCCGTCCGTTGTGGGAGCGAATCGAAGCGATTTTAGGAGGAATCCAAGCCAAGATCGCCAATTTGTCCATAAACCAGGTATGTAGATTAATTTTTTTTTGTTTTGGTTCTATAAAAACTTTGTTTTTCATTGTTTTTAAAGAATTTTTGGAAATTTTTCATTGATTTGGGATGGGTTATTTGTTATGACTATGAGAACCAATTTTTGATTTTTATTTTCTCATTTTCTTTAAACATTGTTTATTTTTTTTTATTTTTCATTGTTTTTTGGCATTTGGTTGGGTAACTTGGGTTTAGAAATTGGGATTTTGGAAATAATTAGCTTGTAATTTTGCAAATGCTAAATTGTAATTTGTATTTACTATTATCATTTATGTAATCCTAAATTCCTATTTCCTAATCCTTATTTTTCCATAGGTTTGCAAATTCAAAATTCAAAAACAAACATGCCAAGGAAATTGGATCCTTTCTGGGAATATGGTGACCCTAAAACTCCGAATGATAGACAAAACTTGTATTGCAAGTTGTGTGGAAAGGAAATATTCGGGGGGGTGTACAGGTTGAAGTTCCACCTTGCACAAATCCCTGGACGTGATGTGGTGCCCTGTCTAAAGACAAATGCTGAAATTATCCAAAAAGCCATGAGAGCATTGGGAGAATTAGAGCACACTAGAGACGCCAAAGAAGAACTCAAAAGGCAACTAAAAAGGTCAGTTGAAGGAAGTGGGCCAAGTGGCACAGGTTCTACTGCAGCGTCAGTCAATCCGATAGCTGCATCATCATATTTTGTTCCTCGAACCACACCTGGTTCACAACCAACTATTGGTTCAATGCTAAAAAGAACTGAAAAAGAAAAAGCTGACAAGTTGATGACAAAATTTCTCCTCTGGAGTGATATTCCTTTCAGCATTATAAGGAATAATCCATTTTTCCAACCTACTCTTGATGCTGTTGCCAGTGTTGGCCCGGGGTACAAACTCCCTTCTCTTCATGATTTCAGAGGCCGGCTTCTTCAAGATGAAAAGCGTGACTGCACCCAAAGATTGGAGGATTTTAGGGCATCATGGGCACAAACAGGATGCACTGTTATGTCAGATGGTTGGACTGACCAAAAGGGGAGAACCCTTATAAACTTCTTGGTTAGTTGTCCCTTGGGGACTATGTTTATCAAATCTGTTGATGCAACTCATCAAATCAAAGATGCAAAAAATTTATGTGATTTGCTGGATGTGTTTATTTTGGAGGTGGGTGCAGAAAATGTTGTCCAAGTCATAACGGACAATGCTGCAAATTATGTTGCTGCTGGTAGAATGCTTATGGACAGGCATCCTACTTTATTTTGGACACCTTGTGCTGCCCATTGTATTGATTTGATGTTAGAGGACATTGGGAAAATTCCCTTTGTCAAAGAGGTTGTTGACTCATCAAAAAGCATCACAAAATTTATTTACAATCACACATCTGTGCTTAGCTTGATGAGAAAATGCACCAACAACAAAGAGTTGGTGCGCCCCGCCATTACACGGTTTGCGACGAGTTTCATATCTCTTCAATCCCTCTTGAATTCTATGTGGGATTTGAAGAGAATGTTTCTTTCAGAGGAGTGGCGTGCTTCGACAATGAGCCGCAAACCAGAAGGAGAGGCCGTCTGCAGACTAGTTTCATACCAGGAGGACTTCTGGGCGGGAGTGCAGGAGGTGTGCGCTGTTACAGAACCTTTGGTAAAGGTTCTTCGGTTGGTTGATGGTGAGAAGCCCGCAATGGGCTATTTGTATGAAGCCATGGATAGGGCCAAAGAAGCCATTCGGTCCTACTATGATGACAAGGGAGATGATGGGTTCCAGAGACAACTCCTTCTATGGAACGTCATTGATGAGCGATGGAACAACACACTCCATCGTCCCATTCATGCTGCTGGCCTTTTCCTGAACCCTGCATTTTCTTATGCATGTGGGTTTAATTTTGATGTTGAGGTCGTGGAAGGATTATTAACCTGTGTCCAGAAGATGGTGAGAACTTCAGAAGAACGTATGGAGGTCTCTAGACAAATTGAGCAATATAAGTTGTCAGCTGGCACATTTGGCTTTGAGATGGCTGTCATTGATAGGACGGTTAAAATGCCAGGTATTTTTTAGTTTGTAGTATGTACTTTGTAACTTTGTTTCAAATTTCATTGTTTCTTCAAATTCCATTTTTTTCTTATGTTTATTTAAAATTTTCTTTGTAATTTTGTTGTAGACGCATGGTGGAAGATGTATGGTGGCAGAGTACCCCTTTTGCAAAATCTTGCCGTGCGGATCCTCAGCCAAACATGCAGCTCCTCGGGATGTGAGCGCAATTGGAGTGTATTTGAAAAAATACACAACAAGAAGCGCAATAGGTTAACACTTAAACATTTAAAATGTTGCAAATTTCCAAATAAATTTTTGAATTCATTAAAGTTTTAAACAATATTTTTTTTATAATATTAATTATTAATTTATTATTTCATGAACTTTGTACAGGTTGGAGTCCCATAGACTTAATGACATGGTCTATGTCTACTACAATCTTCGATTGTGGGTGAAACAACTAGAGAAGACACCTGATACGGAAGCCATCTCATTGGATGGGATTGACACCACTGTTGAATGGAGGGTTGAGACCGAGAGGCCTCTCATGGATCCCACTGAGGATTGGTTAGAGCAGGATGAGGGGGAGGAGGAGGGGGAGGAGGAGGAGGAGGAGGAGCAGGAGCAGGAGCAGGAGCAGGAGCAGGAGGAGGAGGAGTTGGAGGAGCAGGAGGAGGAGGTGACACCGCCTACCCGGGCTACCCGGGCTACCACTACCACCAGTAGAGGACGTGGTCTCCGTCCACCTCAGCCTCCTGTAGCTGCTACTACTAGTTCTTCAGCGTCTAGAGCACGTCAGACTCCACTGCCATTTCCACCACCACAGGCACCAGCTTCTACATCTAGAGGGAAAGAGAAAGTTGTGCCATTTTCTCGCAAGAGGGGCAGAGGAAATCAATAGGATTAGACTTTCATTTTATTGTATATGACATTATGACATGATGAGATACATTATCATATTTTTTGTTGATATTTTGAGGCTGAGTTGGACTTGGGACTCAGGACTTACTATTCAGGACATGATTCAATGTTATGTGTGATTTTAGCGCTAGAAATGATATTGAACATCTTATATATTAGTTTTTTTATCATATTTATGTGTCAATGTATTTATTTTATGTTGTAGATGGTTTAGATATTAAAAAAATTGAAAAAAAATGAATATTTTTGTGCCAAACGATTTTTTCCCGCTTTTTTCCGATTTTTTCCCGATTTTAACGATTTTTTCCGCTTTTTTCCCGGCGCCGATTAAATCCCGATCGCGATGTGTGCAACATTGGGGTGAGCAAGCTCAAATGCCCCCAATAAAGTGAAAAAAAAAAAATGTTAGGATAAATAAAGGGTAGGTAGAAGAAAGGTTGCAAATGTACAAAGTTGTTGAGTCAAAAACACATTTATCATGCCTAATCCTATGTTTCATGTGCAGGAGCATGTATGAGAAAGAAAATATGTTCACAACCTGGTTTAACTAATTTCCCTTCATTTTACTATGCTCCCACATGCTTATTTGCTAATTTCCCCATTATCCCTTTATCATTTATAAATCCCCTTTTCCCCTCATTTTGACCCTTACCCCTTGGTTTCACACATTTCCCTAGTAATTACCCTTCAAAAATCATTTCCCTACCCACAACCCCCTTTTCCTAATGTGAAACCCATTCCCCATTGCAAATATTAACTTCCCCCCTTATTAATTTCCTTATTTCCCTTCAAAAACCCGAAAAACCCCTTTATCCTAAGTTTTTATCCCTTGCATTATTTAATTAACTCCCTGCTTCATATTTCCCGACAAACCCTTTTAACCCACCAACCCTCGGTGTAGTTAAAAAACCCCGCCACATAACCCCTGGTCCCACTTTATTAAACCCGCTGCTTATATTTAATCCCTACCTTATTTACTAATTAATTACAATTATTTGTAATTAAACCCTGGGCCCCGCAAATCCCTTTCCCAATTCCCTCTGTGCATCTTAACCACGCGACAACCATCCGATCTCCTACCCCCAGATCTGATGGTGCGCATCCATATCGCGTGGGTTCACTATCCGACCGATAGCAGCCCGAGAGCACACGAGATTTGCGGTTTTGCCTGGGCACTGTTCTGCTACGTGGCGGCCCCATGCTAGATCACGTGCTCGCGAAAAATACCGCCTGCCCTCCAAAAGCGATGCGATGGCCCAAAAAGCCACCTCCCCACCCAAACCAAAAACCACCCACTGTTCATTTATAGTTTTCGTGCCAAAATGTGACCGTTACCCGTTGAAATGCCAGAAAGGCCCCAATTTACTCTTTTTGCTTGTTTTCACTGTAACTGTTGCTCAAGCCATTCTGCGACACCCTGAATCTCTGCGACCAAATTGACCACCATCTCTTGCCTGAAGAAGCTCTGGACACCTAATTCAAGCAATCGAGTGACAGTTCAAGCTATTGTACCCTCTGCATTCACCATTGAACTCAATTTGCAAGCCAGACCGCCAAATTCCAGGTATTCTTGAGAAAAACCAGAACGACCCTCTCAATTTGAAAACATACAGTCCAATTGAAATCTTAATTAATAAACTTGCCTAAATTGAAGAGAAATTTACTTGTATACCCCAAACCCTTCTTTTACAGACTGTAACTACCAACCCACTGTTCCAGGGCTTCCAAACCTCACTTCTACAACCACTACAAGCCTAATTCATATCCATAAACTCAGTCATGGCTTCCCAGACCTCTGTGGACGTGAGAACTCTGTCAACCCTCACCTAGACATCGACCACCTTGCATTAGCAAACAGAGATTTCCAAATAAAGGACATAGCTTCCGCTGCCTATTTTCGAAAGCTCCACTGTTGGAGTAAGGACAAGTTCCTAAACCAGAACAATGACATTCACCTTTGGGAGTCTAATTTTCCCAAATATTTGTTCCCAGAAGTACACCCATTCCTTGACATCATCCACTTCTATCATCCCTGTTACATTCCTAGCCAAAGGGCTATTATCACCCCTAACCAGCAGTTGTTATTTACCATCACTGCAGAGTCTATTAACCAAATGTTGCAGGTCCAACCAAGCCCTAATGAGACCCCACTATCTATTGGAGACTTGCTGGACCTATATGTCAAGTTAGACCTGGCCAAAATAGCACAAATATTCTAGACTTTCATCATAGAAGACCACCATACTCCCATAAATAGTCCCCCTTATGCTACCACCATTTTTTCAGAAAGAGGCAGACAGATTATTACTATGCTCTCTTGCATCCTAGGATATACCTCAGATGAGCATGTGGATGAAGTTTTCATAGCCTTTCTTTCCATCTTTAGCCCAGGCAAGCCTCCTGTTGTTATTTACAACTATGCTCAAATCATTGCAAACAGGATGCATGAACAGTTCACCAGACTACCAAATGAGAGAGTCTTCAAGTACTCCTCTGTGTTATTTCATATGTTTTTATATTATCAATCAAATAAATTCCCTGTCAGCATCCAGAAGTTGGATACCAAGGGAAATCAAAGATCAATTATTTATTGGACACCCTTGATCCAAAAATACTCCACTGCATTCACCTATAAGGACTTCATCGATTCATTTGTCCATCCAGTCATGAACATGCTGACAAGTAGCCCTCAACCAAGAAATCAAAAGGGTGTTATAGTTGGCCAAAAAAAGCAAGGTGGGAGACTGGTCTCTATACCAAAACCACACAGAGATTAAAATTTATGGATGCCAACTTGCCCCTTACAAACTACCCAAATACCTCCCTATGAGGATATTTGCACTAGAATATTTTAGGTAGATCATCAATTCTGATGAAGTCAACTTCCTAGCAACTAGGAAGAAAACCAAACTTAAAATGAAAAATCAATTGGGCCCCTTCAATTGTAATAACAGAGAAGTTGGACTAGAGGCAGATAAGATTCTGCAACAAATGAAATTCAGGACAACTTTATGATGCAGTATGACCCTCATGGGTCATAAATAAGTTGAGAATCAAGGTCAAATTGGGACCTTTCACCCACCATCCTAGACCGAATATTGAGAGGTTTGCCAACCAATCAGAATGGTTGGAAAACACATTAATTGACATGGATAGCACAGTAGTGGATGTAGAAAATAAATTGGTTGATGCAGAGAAACAAATTGATGAAAGTTATTTCCTGCAGGTTCCAAAACTAGGGGAACCCATGAATATTCCTCCTGTTTTACAGACCCCAGCAAATGAGGAGAGAAACAGGGAGGAGGGTTCCAGTTCTGCTATGGAAACCACAGATGAGCATTTTGAGCTCAGGAAAAGGCCCAAGTTGAATCCTGTAACTAAACAGGAAGAAACCATTGAATCAGTGGAAATCACTGACACTGATACAATGGTGGAAAGAAGCAAAGGCACAACTGCTTCAGGAGAAACACAATAACCATCAACATCTAACACTCAACTGATTGAGAGACAGCTCAGTGTTGAGGTTTCTTCTTTTACCAGGCCAGCAGATAAGGAAAAAGATATCAAGGACAGGTACAAGGAGATCAAGTTGAGAAATGAGAAGTTGAAGGCTGAAACATATGCCCAATACTTCAAGCACACACCAACTAATCAGAGCAGGTTGATGTCAACTTTTGACATCAAAGCAGGAAAAATGCAGGTGTCCTTCATGCAGCCTACTGTTCAACAGCGAAAAACACCAGTTGACTACAGAAAAAACCGACTTCGAGGTGTTGGCCAGGGATGTTCATCCCATTGACTAGATTGAATTCCACAAGCAGGTTGGAGAGATGATCTACTCCACCTTGACAGGGGAGGCGGCTACAGAATTCATTAGATAACATTACAGCCCAATATAAATTGGAAAAGGCCTCCTCACAGGCCAAGGACAACAAGATCAAGTCATTGGAGGACTTGGTAATTGAGTTGGGACATGATCCCAATGACATCAAAACTGCTGAGAAGTTGATCAAGAAGAAGAATGAGGACATTACAGCTCTTAAAAAAAATTAAAACTTCCTCATTCAGAGCACCCATAGACAAAAGAGGTCCTGGAGAGCCAAACACATCAGGAAGAGATGATGGACCTGGTTTTACAATTGAATGATCAATTGAAGGAAATGGAAAAGGAGTTAGATAGCTTGATACAGGTAAAACAAGCTAGTCTGGAGACTGCCCCTACCACTGTTATCCCAACAGTTACTACTGCAGTACCTTCCACTTTGGCAGCATCATTAGCTCCTACTACTCCAATGGCTACAACACTGCCAGCTTCTATAGCATCTACATCAACAACAGGGTCAATAGGTGATGAGGCTAGCAAATTGGTCAAGGCAATGGAAGACATGTCCATTCAGACCACAGAAATGAACAAGCTCAAGGAAAAGATGACCAGTCTAGAGACTGACTATAAGCTTGCACGGGTTATGCACAAAGAAGTGCAGAAAGCAACCAAGATGAATGAAAGAATAAAAAACTTGGAGAAGGAATTGACTTTAAAAGAACCCCTTGGATGGGCTAAGGAACAATTATCGGCCAATATCATTGACTCTGTCAATGATATTTGGCCATCCATTGAAGTAATTTTTGAACATATTGACTTAGTGAAGCAAGCAACGGAATCCATACAAGGAGTAAAAGAAGAATTGAGAGACATGCCAGAGGAAGCTGCAAGGATCATTCACTTCCTCAACTCCAAAAATAAGTATGAATTGCAGGAATTAGAGATATCTGACAGAACAAGTACAATATTGGAAGTAAAAAGTGTCTTCACCAAGAGGAATTTAATGTTAAACCTTGAAGATAAGTCCCAAACCATGCAATTGGCTATAGACAGATTCATGGTTAAGTTTGAAGTTTTGAGGCAAAAGGGTTTGCCCAATCCCTTGGTAATAAACGACAAGTTAATGCCACAAGAGGACTACAATATAAAAATCAGAGAAGTGGCCAGAGATCAGGTAAATACTTCAACTATGAAGGGGATGTCTACTGGCAAGGTCCTATACCAAACTTTTGAGAATTTGTTTTACCTCCAGCATGAGGTAAAACACCTTTTTGTGAATAAGCCTACTTTTACCAAGTACACGGAGGCAGATGAGATTTACAGGAAGATGATAAATATCCAATTACCAGATGTTGAAACATGGGAGAAATTAAATGACTTACTGTAGAAATACACAGTCAAAATGTAAAAATGTACAATAAGATTGAAAATCACAGTAAAAGGATAATGACAGGCCAGCCAAATGAAAGTGTATCAGTTGAAAGGTCAGAGTGAATAGAACATCCAGCGTGAAGACCAAACAACAAAGCAGAGATTAAAAGGCAAAATATCAAAGATTAAAGACAACATAGCCTAATAAACAGGGATAGCAAACAACAGTTCAATATCTATCTCTATCTTCTTGCATGAAGATATTTCTTTCTCCTAGATTAATTCCCAAGACAGTTTGGGATATTTTGTAAATTATTTTTGTATAAATACTTCATAATTCGAAGTATTGAGGGTGGATTGCTATACATTTGTAGAGTTATTTTGATCATAAACCTAAGGGTTATTGTACCAATTTTTCAAGTCAGCAGACTGGACCAAGTAATAAAGAGATTGCATTATAGGATTCATGTGTTGAGCTATTACAATGAAGTATTTTCTTTGTCAAATTTGTTATTTTCTTATGTTTTTCACAAACTTGAATGTTATCTAAAGTTGAATGAATTAACTGGAAATTTATCTCAGAATTTGTTTAAGTACACTCTGTTTTGAACAGTTGATCATTTCTATGTTTTCCTCTAATATCCGGATTTGAGAATCCTTAATTGCTCTCCCATCCCAGTTGACCTCTTTCACTTTCTTCATAATCCGGCCTAAGGAACCCTTAATTGCTCCTTGGATCCAATTCAAAACCACTTCACCATCTTGCCCTGTAGAAACTATTTTTAGAACTTGATCCAATCTTATTTGTCTGATATTTGACCCCATAGCCCAATGGTAAAAGACACCCATCTTTTCATCTAAGTAAGTGATCCCACCACCAAATCCAAATCAAAACCCAAGTGCAATCATAACTAACCTAAAATCAAATAACTAAACAAAGTTAAATCATAAAGAAAGAGCCCTCTCTGAAAATTAGGAAGGCTAGATCCTAATCTCCAAAGTAGGTTTGTGGTTACCTCTAATCATTTCTTTCTAATCAACCCCTGAGAAATATTGGAGTGATAACACCTTCAATAGAAGAGCGGGTAAAAAACAGAGATCCTCATAAACGAGATTTGTATAGTGCTGAACTCATTACCCATTACTACATTACTCAAATTTCCAAGCATGGACTCATTACTACATTTCCTGCAAGGTTTTTTCTTATTTTGTGTTGTTATTTCTGATTGAAATTGTTTCCTTAGGTAACAGGAAATAACATAATTTGTTAAAATTAGAGATCCTTAGAAACAAGAATTGTAAAGTGGTAAACACATCACTCATTACTACATTACTCAAATTTCCAAGCATGGACTCATTACTGCATTTTCTGCAAGGTTTTTTCTTATTCTATGGTGTTATTTCTGATTGAAATTACTTCCTTAGGTAAGAGGAAATAACATAATCTATAATGTTGTCTATAATATGCAACGATGATATAAGAACAATCCATGACCACCATGGTCCATAATTAAGAGTACAGGCCAACGGCCATGAGCAAGAGCACAAAACCCAGAGAAGTCTCTTTAAACTCAAATTTGGCTTCCAAGTATCTGAGTTCCGAAGTGTCCAGAAAAGACAAGAAGCTAAATATTTCTCATTCTGGAAGAAAGTGAGTCAGACTTGACTGCTTAATTAGTAATTGCAAATATGGAAAAAAACTAGCAAGAGTGAGGAACAAGATTCAAATTTTCCAATCCATAAAATCAAGAGAAAGAATCGAGGGAAGGCTGATCATGCTGGTATTGGAAAAAGTAATTGAATCCATCTCAGTAAAAAATAGGTTGGCATTCTTATGTGGCATATGAATGAATATGGCCAAACCATCAATGATGGCTTGCCAGGTCGGTGAAAGTGGAGTGATTTTAAAGGCCCTGCCAGGGTTCAAGACTCTCCAAAGACACATTTGGCTTGTGCTCATGCTTGTTATATGCCTGTGGTCGTAAAAAGGATGGGAACCAAGTGCAAGTAATATGCAAATTTGGCAAAATATACAAACACCCCGCACCCCCCACCCGCAAACTCCCCGAGGGCCTCTCAACTGAAGGATTCTGAATTGAATGCTGTAAGATGGCTACTTGCATTGGTTTTCTCCCAGACTGGGGATGGGAAAACTTTCTGCATCAGCATAAGAGGAAATACCACAAAAGAAAACATGGCCAAATCAAGGTCACACCTCTTATGAGTAATATAGCATTTTCATTGGCTCATACTGTGCTTAGTCATAGATAGATAAATAGCTTAGCCTTTGAAAGAATATTAGCTGAATAAATTTTTATTATTCGATAAATTTAATAAGAAGATAAAGATGTGATGTGTATTCTTTCCATATCCCCAAAAAATATCTGATTTAGGCTCAGTTCTCCCTATCCAGAAAATTCAAGGCCGGAACAACCAACCTCCATTTTTTCAAGCAGTTCCTTCAACTTTTCATGCCGACGGCGCCTACCATTATCTTCTCCGTCACCCTTTTCCTCTGCCGCTAGCTTGTCACTTTCAGCAACAAGTTCGGCATTGCAGTTTTCACAATGAAAACTATCCTCGGTAAAGCTGATCAGTTGCAGTGCATCCAAGGCTGAATACCTACAAATATCAGAACAGGCCTCACAATATAAGCATGAAGACGTTGGAACTTTCAGAATGATTACAATAAGTATTGTGGGATTGTGATTTATAAGTCAGAAGATAATGCAGAGTTGTAGGGCCATCAATAAAGTATAACGTGCAACTTTAATGTCACTAAAAGTAACAAATCACTTGCCTGCGACTACAAGTAGGGCAGATATATTCCTGAAGTGTATTCCTGTCCTCTAGTTCATCTTTCAGTCTTTTCTTCATCCGATGAATTCTGTATCTGACAACATCGTAAGTCTGAAACCAAGGAGCTTAATTAGTTCCTCAAAAAATAACTTCACAAATGAATGAAATTAGATAGTGAGTATATACTTCTATTCAAGTACCAAAAATAATATAACTGATCTCTCAACCCATGAGTACAATGAATAGATAATATGTTTATGAGAAGCCCTTGTTTTTAAAAAAGGTTGTGTTCATGCATAATTATGCTATACAATACGATATTAAACATTTGGGTACTAAAAACTATATTTCAGTTGCGAACTTGCTGAAAACAAGTTGGCAAAGATTCTAAACGGAAAATAAAACAACAGCAAACACTAGGAATGAAAATCTCTTTGGAGCATTATGGATTAGTTATAAAAAGTCGAACACGTAAGTGTCCTAGCCAATAAATTGTAATACTTATGGAAACATGATAATTTTGTTTAATGTTGAATCATATCTGTGAAATAAATAACCTGTTGATATCTGACAATCAAAACCATCCGCCAACATCACAAGAAGAGGTCAATGCTCTACTTGCACATAAAGCATTTTCTAATTAGTGCAAATTGACTTTGAAATGCAAATGGACATAGTTTCAGCCAGAACATCAAAATAACAGTCGATTTTTAAGAGAATGTATGAAGAATATACACACAATGGGAAAAACAGAATCATATCTGACACACAAGTAGCTACCAAAGCACTGGAACAACGATGTAAAATCACTGATAGACTAGAAAAGTAGGTTCTAGAACAGGGGCAGGTAGAACTGAAGTTTTGAGAGTTAGATAAGGCCTAATAAAAAAGAGTCTATTTGTGATACAAATTCTGGAGAAACAAAAGCAAACAATTCATGGAATATCATCCTCTCAGAAGGGCAGACACTGACAACGTGCAAAGGGATCTCCAAATAAAATGATAATTGAGACAAGACATTCAGATAAGTTTAATTAAGTTAAATCATCATGTCAACATAAATTACTGATTAAATAGCTGCCATCAAAAGCACAAGTAAGCGAAAAATTCTTAAAGCCTTGCTGCCATACTACAATTTGGAAACTAATGTCCAAGAAAAAGGTAATGAGTCAAAAACAAGAACATAGAGGAAATTGGAATAGCCACAATAGATAATTCTTGTAAGAAAACACAGTTCTGAATTTTTTTGTCAAAAAGAAGGTAAAGAATTAAGAACAAGAATTTACAGGATTACCTCATGGAATGGCAACAAGAAAGGGGAAAAATATTGCAATTAAAACATAAAGGCAAATAATAAAAGCATGAAAACTAATTCCCGATGGTGCATTATATGCAAATAAACAGACCATATTGCATTGGATCGATGTCTAGAAGTAAACAAGAAATAGCAAGAAATGACGGAAAAACAACTATATGTATGATACCATACAAATGCAACACATTTTTTCCGATCAAACATGATATGCTAAGGAACGAAATGAAGAAATAAAAGGAACCAAATGATGGATCTTGTGAAAGCTAACTTCCAACATCTTAAAATGAAAACAAATACTGTGAGAATCACAAGAAAAATAACAGGGTACTACAATAGTGAGTAAACAATGTGCAAAATAAGCATTACAAAATTTTGAAAACAATTTAAAATGATTCCATGGCAGATGAAATTAACAAGACCAGTACAGAAACATGCAATACATTTTTGGAACTGCCTGTAGCACCCTCAAAACATGTAACACAATCAGAAGCATGCAGCCCACAGTTGAGACATGTAAAGAACTGTTGTATAACCTCGGAAGGTCTTCTACATTGGCTTGGTGTCTTAGCATGTACAAGATATTCAATTGCCTCTTTAGGTGCTTGCTTGGTGGAGTAAGTGATTTTATGATTTCTTTCCTAAGGTTAACTTAGGAAAAGTACAATAATTAATCTAATTAATTATTGTCGACTAGTAAGCCAAAGCTCAAAGGATAAATAATAAAATTATTTAAGTGACGTAGATATAATCTCAACCGTTAATCTCGAGTGAGGCTTAGGATTTAATCCTAGCCATTGATCACTTAGGAGATTAGCGTTAGGGATTTTAGCTTAATGAAATTATAAATAACCCTAAGGGAGAGGTGAAGACACAAAGTTGCGGAGGAAGCGATTTTCTCTGAGATCTATTGCACAAACTCCCAAACCAAAAAGTAAAAAATTGAAATTCTTCTAATCCTAGTCCTTTTCTGCAATATATTTATTGCTGCAAATCCCTGAGATCTCATTCAAAGATCAAGCTCTATTACCATGTTAGAATCTAATGCCCTAGGTGACTAACGTCCTTATTATCTCAACCAAACAAGTAGATAGCTGAACTTAAATAGAAATTTCAACCATAGCACCAATCACACAGTAGCTAGAAATGAAACAATGGCAGCGTAAAAAATAATTTTACACACACACACAAGTAATCAGCTTTTCATTCCTTCAAAAAAAATTACGCGCTAGCCTGCACACGTTGCTTGTTACCGCTCCAATTAGCGGGGGTCTTATGAGGGGAACCTATAGAGAAACTACTATGTCGAGCCAACAATGGAGCAATAGCCCACTGTCACCTCAACTAAAGCTTCCCGCTCTTTACAGACTTTCACCAATGGGAGGAGTCCCAACTCCCTGTATACAAGGAATCAAAAGAAAGTATAGTCAATGAAAAGGTAGGGAGGTGATTCCTAAGCCTATTCACAAGAGAGGCTCAATAAGGTAGGTTGCTTGCTTTAGAAGCAAGGTGATAGTCTCACTAGGAAGGGCTAAAAGGATCTTTAGGGCTACGATTTGAGAGTATATATTGCCAAGAAGGTTCCTAGACCTAGAGATCCTTATGGAGACTTGGCTTCTATTTGATCTTTGTCAAATTGGCATTAACAGGTTATGGGACCACACGAGACCGAGTGGACCCAAAATTAGGTCAAGGGTATGGAGTTGATCAACCAAGGAGGGGCTTGACCTAATTAGGGAAGAGAAGAGAATCAAAGGAGAAATTTTCTTTTGATTTGAAGTTTGAACACAATGATCCAAATGAAGCAACTAGCTATGGGAAACCTAGGGCAAGAGACGATCTTCGGGCTAGGGCTTGATGTAACTCAAGATTCCACCATTGGATTTTCTTGAAATTTGGATGGCTTCTAAAGGAAATTTCAGCGCAATTATGGGCAAGAGAATGAAGTCTTTTGATAGCTAGAACGTGAGATAAATGATGCCCTAGGTGACCTGTGAAGACTAAGCCTAGAAAGAGAAGGAGAGGTGTGACAAATATGCATTTTAAGGTGACCATCTATGGAAGGATCAACGCCTTGTCCTTTGGGAGAAATGGAGTCAGGAGAATTGATGGTTTGGAAGAGGTTTACCCAATCAAGGAGGTCTTCAAGCAACTTCGAATGGCATTATGGCATGAGAGCAACGACTTGAGATTTTTATACTTCGATATGCAGTAATTGATGACTTATCAAGATGTATTTTAAACAAATAATCTCTAGGAACATTCACCCATTCACACATGGCCCATGCAATGATGCAACGCTATAAAAGATCAAAATTCCCACAATTTCGCCTAAGAAAACAGTAATTTCAGACCTGTATAGCAAAAATCCTAGCAACATACATGTGACAAAGTAAATAACAAGAATAAGCATGAAAAGAGTACTAAGATGTGCAAAAGAGTATCCAATCATCATATTATGCAAATAATGAAGTTCCAAGGCAAGAGAAATAGATCCAAACATCAAAATTCATCCATAACATCCAAACTCATCCTCCAAAAGGAATATTGAAAACCTCACAACAGCTGACGACCCAATCCAAGTGATGATGATGAAAATGAATCATCTCACTTGTATTTATACACTCTCTAATGAATTCGATTTAGCTAAATAGGCCTAATTGAGCCCCTAAATTAAAATAATGTGCATAATAACAATAGTTTTGGTGGCAAGCCCACAAAATAGCTCAACAATGTAAAGATAAGCCTCTCAAGAGGGCAAAATGATCAACATAGTGAGTCATTAGGCCTTTGAGGAGGCCTAATGAAGTCCAAGGGATGCCATGTTGAAGAAATGGACTCCCAACATAGTAGACAAGGGATTAGCCCCATGTTTTCCAACCATGAACCTGTGGTGTTCCAAGTGGGTGTGGGGGCACAAGGACATCCTCATGGGTCTCCAAGTGGATTGAAAATTCTTGTAGACCATCTGTAAGGGCTAGGATGGTGATATAAGCTCTCCCTCTGCAGCAAGAGACATCCTCCAGACCCTGGAACATCTGTCAATTGTATGGTGCAAGTGTGGAGCCAGCTGGGCATGGTGAACCAAGTGCATCATCCTCATCCAAAAGTTGAAACACAAGCAATCAATAGGTGGTATTGGGGATCCATGAAGTACTCTATGTTATGGTGGAGGCCGATGGCTCTCAACGCTCACCCTACAAGTGCCAATGTGGCCCTTTGGAGGGCTAGGACCCCATATAAGGAGACCAAGCCCCAAATGGAGACCCACCTACAATCTTGCATAAGATCCAATGCGCCCCCTTGCCCTACAATACAACAAATCATTAGAATAATCAAGTAAAAGAGCTTACAAGTCATGGAATCAATGGGGCACTTCATGGTGGCATGCCCTTCCATAGTGGGCTTTCACATGTACAAGTGTCTTCAAGCTCAATAGGGGGTTTAACCAAGGGCCCTATTAGGTGGTTTCATTCTCTAAAGGGGGGGGCATGTCCATGGTACATTCCTCAAGTGGCAGGTGGCAAATGATATAATAATGGAACAGAGTGGGGATCAGGGGAAACATCCAGACCACATGTCATGGTGCAAGGGTAGCTATAATGAGGGAAGCCCACACCTAGGTATATGAGTGTAGAAAGGAGCAAATTGTGGTACATGAGTTACCCCGACCTTTGTTTTACCACCCTTCTTCACATGCCTTTTTCCTTTAATTGATTTTTCTCCATAACTACTCGGGGCTCCAGGGGATGAGAGCACGATGCGTAATATGTAGCAGTGGATACCCCCTTAAGGTGGGGCAATTCATCACCCATCAGAGGTTGGGACAATCATGGGTTCCTTAATGATGGAGGGTGTTGAGAAATCTAATAGGGTGGCAAGTTAATTGATTTCTCATAATATGACATTATCTTGTGATGTTTCATTATTAGTTTTCTTCTTTCAATTTATCTTATTGTTATCATCAAGACTAATGTCAATCAATAAATAGAAAAGGAAATGAGATATAGGCATGCAGCCAGGGCAAAATCCCTACGTAGGGGAAATCCCAGTCAAGAACTCTTCCTTCCTTCAGTAGATTCAATACAAAGTTGAGATGACCAAGACCCTTATAACCTAGACTAAAGACTCCCTCCATCAAGTCATCCTTGTTTATTCTTCAATTCTGAGTTCTGTGAGTAACACTTTGCAAACACAGTCTTCTCGTGCTTCAATTTTGTGGCAACCTCCTCATACTTGAGTCCTGTGGCATCCTTACCTTGCTTCAATCCTAAGGCAACTTCCTTTGGTTTCAGTCCTGTGACATTCCTTATTATGCTTCTATCACCCTTTATTTGTGTCACACTTCAGTTCTGCAGTGGCATCATAACTCGGCTTCTATTACACTTCAATTTTGTAGTGCCATCATTAATTCAGTCCTTTAATAATCTTTATTAACAGAGATATACTTTAGTCCTTCGATCATATGGAGGCAATCTGGATATAACTCGATTCTTCATTTATGTGGTGGCAACGTAGATGTAACTCGATCCTTCAGTCCTGTGGTGGCGACATTATAACTCGGTCCTTTATAACAAAGATATATTGTGGTGGGAGCCCAGACTTCGGTCTTGTAACAGTTTATTCATGCTTCAGCCTTTTCATGCTTTGGTCTGTAGTAGTATAGTCTTTGATCCTGTGGTGACAGCCCATAAAAGGTTTTACACTTTGGTTCTGTGACAGCTTGCCTTCCTCTCTCAGATGCTCCAAACTTATTCTCTGAAATTTTTGTGAACTTATGTCTCTGTTCTATTGAGCGAATTTTACCCTCGTATTTATAGTTGTCTCCCACTATAAAATAAGCCGACTTGTAGAGTATTTGTTTGGAGGCCAACCTTGAGGTGACTTGATGGAGGAGAAACACCAGCAATTCTCTTGGTACCGCAAACCTGTTACATGCACATATCAAAGACCAAGCTCAAGGAGCAACATGTTTTTGTGGTGTCTTATGATCACCCATGCTTAGTATTAGGCCATAAAAATCAACAAGAAAGTAAAAAAAAAGGCAAATCTAATCTAAATGCAGCTAATCTACCATGAGAAATGTCATATGATGTTAGTTCTAATGAGGAAATCAACATGCAATGAATCCTACTCTATCATGCATATAATACAATGTCAAGTGTCAAGGAAAGGGGTGATACGACTGAACTTGACTAGTTGCGGCCAAAGTTCATCGTTGAGTTTGGCAATGTAGTAATAATCCTCCCTAACTTTCCCATGAACCTTGATGGGCATTGGATTTGTATTTACCAAGACCACATCCACAGCCTTGTATTCCCTTTTAGGCTTCCACTTTTTGTTTGTTTTGTGATTTGGTCGTTTGAGAATACAGACTTCTTGTGAAGGGAGAATGGGAGAAGGCTTCTCCATCTCATGTCTCTTGTAGTATGGGATCAATCCTGGCTTGACCCCACGAGTAGGGTATGTAGCCTCTCTATAAAGAGTGAAGGGGGTTCCATCAAATTGTGGGATAGTGGCATATGACAAGTCCATTTGGAGATGAACTCCAACGATGGCTCCCCACTTCCTTGATAGCAACATCCCCCATACATTAGGGATATCTATGACCACAACGTCCATAAGCAATCATACATCGGGGTTCATAGCCAAAGAAACCTTAAGATCTATTATGAGGCCCTCTACTTCTACAAGTTTGTAGTTAAAACCACACCTTTTTATACTGTCGAGTGATGTTAAGACCCAATTTCTTCATGACTTTTAGTGGCATGATATTCGTGGAAGCCCTTGAATCTAACATGCAATTATGTAATAAAAGGTCATTTATGGCTAAGGTAAGCATGAATGGCTCATGTCCTGGGTTTAAGTCGGGAAGGTGAATGTTTTGCAAGTCTTTGGGTAATTCTTCCTCTTCAAAGCCTAGGGATTTCTTGATTTTCCATTGTTGTCGGGGAAGTTTTGCAATCTCCTTTAATGGAACTGGCACAATCATTTTCCCTATAGTAGTCTCTAGATCAATGTCAAGTCCGACCTCTTTGCCCTTATCCCTTTTCTTGATGGTCTCTTTCTTTTGAGGATCCTTTTTGGGGTTGGATTTCTTCGGAGGATCCTTTTTAGGGGAATCTTTAGGGAGAGGTTCTTTAGGAGGGACCTACTTGGGAATTGAGTCTTTGTTGGGTTCCTTGGAGGTTGTGGGGTCTTTATTGTTGTCCTTTCATGAATATTGGACCCCTTGAATCTTCCACTATCATCAGCATTAAGGATTGGCTCTTCTTTTTCTTCTTTGATAATGACCTCACTAATTGGAGGATGAATATATGAACCCCCTAGCAAAATGTTGAAGGCTTCAGATTCTACAAGGTTAGCTTGCTCATCTACTTCTTCGTCATCACTATCATCCTCATCACTTTGCTCATCTTCGGAAGATGAATTTTTTTCAACAACATTTGTTAGAGCTGTTGAAAAATGTGTAACTAGGTTCAGTCTTCATAAAACTGAAATGTACTTTTGATTCTTGTAAAGTGTAAAATGAAAGAAAATTATTATTATTATTTTTAGAGCATGGGTTTCATGCTCAAGGTCTTTTATTTTATAGGTCAAACACCCATTGAGTGCTTCTAGGGTTTGTCCTAGGTTAAGAAGTCAAAAGAGTCATTGTCATAAGTTGAAGACCCCATCAGGGACATTATAACTTGTAAAGAAAAATGTTTTTGTCTTAAAAAGTGTCCAGATACCCTCCAAGGGCAAGTCGGCCTAAAAGGAAGAGCCACGTCCACCTTGAAGAGCCTATATATAAGAGGGAACTCATCCTCCTTGAGACACATTCACTCATCTCTCATTTCGAGAAAAGAAGAAGGAAGAAGGCAACAAAGAAAGAAGAGGACAAAGAAGATCTTTGTTTGGGCCATTTCTCTCTCACATGTGCTAAGGAGGACTAGGATTTTTGCAACAGATCTAGGGTTTCTATCTACAAGTTTGATCTTAGAGAAAAGAAGGCAAGTAGGTCAAGCGAAAGTCACCAAGGCTCATCCTCAAGCTCCAAAATTGAGGGAAAGGCAAGCGAAGGTCAAAGGAAGGCTCAGAAGGCAGATCGAAACTCACGTGTGGCAGCAACAACTGCTGGGGGGGCCAAAAATTTAGATTTGCAGTGGAGGTCGAAATTTTGTAGCTAGAGTTTGACGAAGTGCTACTGGAAGAGATTTGACTAGGTTTGATTGGATCAAGGTTAGCACATCATCCAGAGAGGTTGGTCTTGGTCTTGGAGGGTACTGAGGTCAGTCTTAAGGTCTTGGAATTCGTCAATTGAAGAATCTATAAGGAAGAGAAAAGATTTGCAGGTTTTCCTCTCAAGTGGAGAGGTTTTGGCTCTAAACTTGCAGCCTATATTCTATGTTCTTGTTCTTCTTGTTTTTGGTAGTTGTTTGATGATACACACATATAATAATAAGTAACAAAGCTAATAAGTAAAAAGACATCACAAGCAGTTATCAAGTAAAGAGAAATCACTATAATCATTGCCCTATAGATTTCTCAACATGGTATCAGAGCTAAGGTTCGGTAAGGGCATTATGAAGATCTACACTATATTGAGGAAGCTCTTCAAGAAGTGTTCAAAGGTAGCAAGCCATCTCAAGAAAGGCATCAAGGAAGCATGGAATATTCTATTCACCGCAAAGAAGGAAGTAACCAAGATAAAGGATGGACTCTTCTCAACAGTCACTGGCACATTCCAAGACAAGAACATTTGGGTAATCGATAGTGGTGCATCTAGACACAACTGGTCATCACAAACAACTGAAGAAATTATCAAAGGCAAAATCTTCTTACTCAGTGGAACTTGGAGATAATAAGAGTTATCTTGTAAGAGGAATTGGATTAACCTCTATAGAGCTTGAAAATGGAAGCAGCATTCATTTCAACAACACCCTATTTGTTCTAGGTTTGCATAAGAACTTACTTTCTATTTCAAGTTTAGAAGATAAAGGTGATAGAGGAGCTTTCATTGATGGAAGAGTTGTAGTATGGAGTAAGAACTCAAGCATAGAGAACGATAAAGTAATCGGTATTCGTGAAGGAAGACTTTACAGGTTGATATCTCCTCTTGCACAAGCTTTGGTTCACACTGAAATCAACCCATGTGAACTCTGGCATAGAAGATTTGGCCATCTTCATTTCAAAATCCTTCCAACTCTAAGTTCTATAGTAGAAGGAATCCCCGAATTGAAAGAAGATCACGAAAGAGTATGCAAAGGATGTGCATTGGGTAAGAATACCAAGAGACCATTTGGAAGCAGTGCTTCACGGTCAAAAGAAATATTGGATCTTATTCATTCCAATGTTTGTGGTCCTATGACTCCTAAATCACTTGGAGGTCATCTATATTATGTCACATTTATAGATGATCATTCAAGAAAAACTTGGGTTTACTTGATGAAATCCAAGGACGAAGTATTTACAAAATTTCAAGAATTCAAAGCTGAAGTTGAGAACCTTACAGAAAGGAAAATCAAGATACTAAAATTTGATAATGGAGGAGAGTATACATCCAAGGAAATTATAGCTTTCTGCAAGGAGTTTGGGATTAAGAGGGAGTTGATAGTCCCATATAATCTGGAACAAAATGGAGTTGCAGAGCGAAAGAACCGATCCATTGAAGAAAGTGTAAAAGCAATGTTGCATGATCAAGATCTACAGAAATTTCTATGGGGAGAAGCCACGAAGACAACTATATATTTTCAAAATGAAAGTACCCACAGGTCATTGAATAATAGAACTCACGAAGAAGTATTCACTGGGAAGAAACCAACTATAGATCTTCTCTAAACCTTTGGTTGTCTTCTATATATTCATATATCGTAGGAAAAAATAAAGAAGTTGGATCCATTAGGCATGAGAGGAACATTTGTTGGCTATAGCAACTCCTCTAAGGCCTATAGAATCTACATAAAAGAAGGACATTGTATAGAAGTCAGTCGAGATGTCATATTTGATGAAAGTATTGCATTCAAGAAATCAAAGGAACTTCCCATGGACTCTGATGATGAAGAACTTCCAGTATTTGAAGAAGAAGTTGACAAGGAAGAAGAAGAATCTCACCATGAAGATGAAGGTCCTAGTGAACCTATTCAACCTGTGGTCATCCCCGAATCAAGAAAGAGACCTAATTGGTTGAAGTCAACACTACTTGATGCAAAAGGTCATGGAGCAACTCAGGGCACATTTAGGGAAAGCAAGAAGCCCAAATGATATTTTGGGTATGCAGCCTACATGACAAAACTAATAGAAGCAGAGCCATCCACTTTTGAAGAAGTTGTCAATCATCAAGAATGGAAGGATGCCATGAATGAAGAATATCAATCTATAATGAAGAATGGAGTTTGGGAGATCGTGCCTAGGCCCAATGAAAAATCTATGGTAACTTCCAAATGGATCTATAAGATCAAACATGCAGTAGATGGAAGTATTGACAAGTATAAGGCAAGATTTGTGGCTAGGGGTTTCTCTCAACTTGAAGGCATCGACTATGAAGAGACATTTTCTCCAACAACAAGGTATACAACTATACGTTCGTTGGTCTCTTTGGCAACATCAATGGGATGGAACATCCACCAAATGGATGTCAAGATTACATTTCTGAATGGAACAATTGATGAGCAAGTCTATATAGAACACCCCTTGGGATTTGAAGTAAAAGACAGAAAAGCATATGTTTGCAGATTGAAGAAGGCATTATATGGTGACTGGTCTCAAACAAGCACCAAGCGTATGGTATGCTAGGATGGATGCATACCTTCAGAAATTAGGCTTCACAAAGAGTTTTGTTGATTCAAACCTTTATATTAAGGTTGTGAAGGGTGAACTGGTAATCATTCTTCTATATGTAGATGATCTTCTCTTGATAGGTACAGAAACTTGAATTGAAGAATGTAAGAAGCAACTAGCAGCAAGATTTGACATAAAGGATCTAGGGTTGAATCACTATTTGGGACTAGAAATCTAGCAAGGACCTAATGAGATTTATCTGGGTCAAGGGAAGTATGTGATCAAGATGTTGAAGAGGTTTGACACAATGGATTGCAAACCAATGACAACTCTGATGATCACAAACTTGAAAAGGCTAAGGAGTTCTGAATCAAGCCCAATGGATCCTTCCAAGTATAGAAAACTCATTGGCTCACTGATGTACTTGGTGAATACTCGACCAGACATATGCTTTGCAATAAATGTTCTCAATCAATTCCAAGTGGAGCCGAAGCATGATCATTGGATAGCAGCAAAACATATTTTGAGATATCTGCAAGGAACCATCCACTACTGCCTGAAGTACGATAGAAGGAATGATCTCCACCTGATTGGATATACAGATTCCAACTGGGGAGGCAGTGAGCATGATGGAAGGATCACTATAGGAGGATGTTTCAGTTTAGGATCTCCATGGTCTCATGGATGAGCAGAAAGTAAGATATAGTTGCTTTGAGTAGCGCTGAGGCAAAATACATTGTAGCCTATGAAGTAAGCAAAGAAGCGTTCTAGTTGAGGAAGTTGTTATCTGACCTATTTGTAGGACCTATGGACCCTACAGTGATACATTGTGATAACACTAGTTGTATACGATTGTCTAAAGACACAATATTTCATGGAAAGACAAAGCATATCAACAAGAACTATCATTATATACGGAAGCTAGTACAAGATGGTGTATTGCAGCTACAATATATCTTAACTGATGAGCAGGTAGATGACATATTGACAAAATCTCTTCCTAATCAGAAGCTTGTTTATTTGAGAGACAAGCTTGGTCTGGTTGATGTACCCTCCCTAGTAGAGAGGGAGAGATAGGCACATCATTCTTGTCTTCACTTGGGAAGACAAAATGGAGGATTGGGTAAGCATTTGGCATTCGATATTTTGGAGGATGTGGTAGGCCATCCAAGATGAGAGTAGTCGTGGACCGATATTCTTTGAGAGACAATGATGATGGTGTCTATAAAGCATTAGTCTCGCTAGCATTGCACTCTGATCATGTGGAGAGATAGAGTTGTTAGTCAAGGCCTTGCTATGTGACAATGTTGGTTGGTATGATGCTAAACAGATGGGTTACCAATCCAACTCCTCTTATGAGATCTCTTTAGATTGAGAATGTCCATATACCATTTATGAAAACCTCTTTAGTTAAAAGGGAGTGTTGAAAAATGTGTAACTAGGTTTGGTCTTCATAAAGATGAAATGTACTTTGATTCTTGTAAAGTGTAAAATGAAAGAAAATTATTATTATTATTATTTTTGGAGCATGGGTTTCATGCTCAAGATCTTTTATTTTATAGGTCAAACACCCATTGAGTGCTTCTAGGGTTTGTCCTAGGTCAAGAAGTCAAAAGAGTCATTGTCATAAGTTGAAGACCCCATCAGGCACATTGTAACTTGTAAAGAAAATTATTTTTGTCTTAAAAAGTGTCCAAATACCCTCCAAGACCAAGTTAGCCTGGCAGCTGGCAAGTCGACCTAAAAGGAAGAGCCACGTCCACCTTGAAGAGCCTATATATAGGAGGGAACTCGTCCTCCTTGAGACACATTCACTCATCTCTCATTTCTAGCGAAGAAGGAAGAGGACGAAGAAGATCTTTGTTTGGGCTATTTCTCTCTCACACATGCTAAGGAGGACTAGGGTTTCTGCAACAGATCTATGGTTTCTATCTACAAGTTCGATCTTGGATAAAAGAAGGAAATTAGGTCAAGCAAAGGTCACCAAGGGTCATCTTCAAGCTCCAGAAGTGAGGTAAAGGCAAGTGAAGGTCAAAGGAAGGCTCAAAAGGTAGATCAAAGCTCACACGTGTGGTAGCAACAATTGCTGGGGGCGAAATTTCAGATCTACAGTGGAGACTAAAATTCTACAGTTGGAGGTCAAAGAAGTGCTACTAGAAGAGATTTGATTGGGTTTGACTAGATCAAGGTTAGCACATCATCTAAAGAGGTTGGTCTTGGTCTTGGAGGGTACTGAGGTCAGTCTTAAGGTCTTGGAATTTGTCAACTGAAGAATCTATAAGGAAGAGGAGATTTGCGGGTTTTCCTCTCAAGTGAAGAGGTCTTGGACTTGGCTTGCAGTGTATATTTTGTGTTCTTTTTCTTCTTGTTTTTGGTAGTTGTTTGATGATACACACATATAATAATAAGTAACAAAGCTAATAAGTAAAAAGACATCACAAGCAGTTATCAAGTTAAGATAAATCATTATAATCATTTCCCTATAAATTTCTCAACAGGGGCCAAAGTGTTGGGGACTTGAGATGAGCTTGGTTTGTCCTCTTCATTTTGCTTCTTAGGAAAAGGCTTCCCTTTTGGGATATAGCTAGATTTTTGGGCCCTTTCCAAAGCAGTGAACTTGTTCATGTAGAGCCTATCTCGTGAGTTCATTTCTTCGCTGAGCTTTTCCATTTTCTTGAGAAGTACTAGAAGGGTTTCTTCGTGTTGATCTTTGGATTTTTCCTTCTTGACCTCCACTTTAGCCTTGGGGTGGTCATTAGCATCCATTTTGGAAATTCGTAAGTTTTCCTCAACTTCCATTGCTATCTCTTTAGCCTCAGCCAAGGTTGAAGGTTTCTTGTCCCTTAATGCATAAGTCAGGTGGCCACCCACAACTTTGATGAATTTGTCAAGAATGTTAGCATCAGGGGACTTCAAATGATCAGGGATATCCCTAACCTCCCTATCAAATTTTTGGATGATTCTTGGATGTAGGGGAAGGGAAGACATCCCCTACACAGATGATTCTAACCAATTTGAGGAAGACTAAGGTACCATTACCTTGCTTGTTCTTCAAGAGACGAAGAAAAAAACATCATGAGCCTATCTTCATCAAATATCTACCTAGGAGTCCTATTCCAATAGAATTCTTCGACAAAGTCACATGCACTTATGGTAGCATCACCTTTGAACTTCGGCAGCTAGTTATTGTATTTTAGGTAAAGGTTTGGGGTCATCACTCAATTTAAAAGGGGCAAAGACACTAACCAAATGCCTTTCACTTTTGGTCATTTTGGGGGGTGTCTTGTTTTGGGCCAATGCTAGAACTAGTTGCCATCTTTGGGGTAGGACCTTTCACTTTTGGTCATTTTGGGGGGTGTTTTGTTTTGCGTCAGTGCTTGAACCAGTTGCCATCTTTGGGGTAGGATCACTAACCTTTTCAAATTTAGGGGGAAGGGCAGTTCTAACAGGTGATGGAGTTCATTCTCCCCTTCTTGCAGCGGCCCTAGTTAGAGGAGGAATGTTGTCACCTTCAAGCAAACTAGGGGTTTGGACAATGAATGGAGTCACCAAAGGAATATTGAAATGTCGTCAATGAATCAATTCCTCGATGTTTCACTAGGTAGGTGGACTTGCTTCCTCCCCAACAACGATGCCAAAATGCTACCGCTCAAACCAGCGGGGGTCCTATGAGGGGATCCTATAGAGCAACTACTAAGTCGAGGGCAACAATGGAGAAATAGCCCAGTGTCACCTCAGTTAAAGCTCCCTGCTCTTTACGGACTTTCAATAATGGGATGAGTCTCGATATACGAGGAATCACAAGAAAGTATAGTCAATGATTAGGGAGGTGATTCCGAAGCCTATTCACAAGAAAAGCTCAATAAGATAGGTTGCTTGCTTTAGAATCAAGATGATAGGCTCTCTAGGAAAGGTTAAGAGGATCTTTAGGGCTAGGGTTTGAGATTATGTATTTCCAAGAAGGTTCCTAGACATAGAGATCCTTATGGAGACTTGGCTTCTATGTGATCTTTGTAAAATTGGCGTTAATATGTTATGGAACCACATGAGACCAAGTGGACACAAAATTAGGTCAAGGGTATGGAGTTGATCAACCAAGGAGAGGTTTGACCTAATTAGGAAAGAAAAGAGCATCAAACGAGAAATTTTCTTTTGATTTGAAGTTTGAACACAATGATCCAAATGAAGTAACTAGTTATGTGAAACCTAGGGCAAGAGACAATCTTCAAGCTAAGGCTTGATGTATCTCAAGATCCCACCGTTGGATTTTCTTGAAATTTGGAGGACTTCTAGAGGAAACCTCAGCGCAGTTATGGGCAACAGAACGAAGTCCTTTGATGGCTAGAACGTGAGATAACTAATGCCCTAGGTGACCTATGGACGCTAGTCCTAGAAATAGAAGAAGAGGTATGAGAAATATGTGTTTTAAGGTGACCACCTATGGGAGGATCAGTGCCTTGTCCTTTGGGAGAGATGGAGTCATGAGAATTGATGGTTTGGAAGAAGTTTACCCAATCAAGGAGGTCTTCAAGCAACTTCGCATGGCATTAGGGTATGAGAGCAACTACTTGAAATCTTTATACTTCGACATGCAATAATTGATGATTTATCAAGATGTATTTTAAACAAATAATCAGTAGGAACATTCACCCATTCACACATGGCCCATGTAATGATGCAATGCTATAAAAGATCAAAATTCCCACAATTTTGGATAAGAAAGTCGTAAATGTCAGACTTGTATAGCGAAAATCCCAACAACATACATGTGACAAAGTAAATAACAAGAATAAGCATCAAGAGAGTACTTACATGTGCAAAAGAGTATATCCAATCATCATATTATGCAAATAGTGAAGCTCCAAGACAAGAGAAATAGATCCAAACATCAAAATTCATTCATAACATCCAAACTCATCTCCAAAAGGAATAGCGAAAATCATACATGAGCTAACAACTCAATCAAGTGATGATGATGAAAATGAATCATTTCACTTGTATTTATACACTCTCTAATGAATTCGATGCTAAAAAGGCCTAATGGAGCCCCTAAAATAAAATATTATCCATAAGAACAATACTTTTGGTGACAAGCCCACCAAATAGCTCAATAATGTAAAGATAAGCCTCTCAAGTGGGCAAAATGATCAACATAGTGAGTTGTTGGACCTTTAAGGAGGCCTAATGAAGTCCAAGGGGTGCCATGATGAAGAAATGGACTCCCAACATAGTAGACAAGGGGTTGGCCCCCTGTTTTCCAAGAAAAAAATTGTGGTGTTCCCGAGTGGGTGTGGGGGCACAAGGACATCCTCATTGGTCTCCAAGTGGCTCGAACATGCATGTAGACCATCTGTAAGGGATAATATGGTGATGTAACTGTAGCGGGAGACATCCTCTAGACCCTGGAACATCTGCCAAGTGTATGGTGCAAGTGCGGAGCTGGTTGAGCATGGTGAACCGGGCGCATCATCCTCATCCAAAAGGTGGAACACGAGCAATCAATAAGTGGTACTAGGGATCCATGAAGTACTCTCTGCTATGGTGGAGGTTGATGGCTCTCAACACTCACCCTACAAATTGTATGACTACTATATGGCATTGATATACAGATTCCTCACAAACAGATCCATATGGTACAATTCGTACAACACTAAGAAATTGTTGCCCCGAACTACATGTTTCTTGGGAATGCATCTTCCCTCTTTCTCTCTACTACTCAAGTGTGTGTGAAAACCTCTACCTTGCCCCCATCTTCATACTTCTAGGGAAGTATCTATTTTTAAGATTTCTCTTAGTCAAGTACAATTCTAGATTCAACTACTAAATATAAGACTTTCACTTTTTTACTAAAGTGAATTGCAAATAGAATAACTTTTCAAAAAGTGAATTATTTTTCAAAAAAATGGAAAATATCTCGAACCACTTGCCGCATTTTCACATTGAACATGTGCAGAAGTTCCTGTCCAAGCTATAATTCTCAAAAGTCATGTGATTCACCAAGATACAACTATATTGTATTAGTAATGTAGTAGTCATATAATGCAATGCTAGCAGCCCAGTGGGTTAGCTCGAGGGTTGAGTGCTTTTAATTACAAGCAAGAGGTCATGGGGTAAATTCCATAGACTATTTTCCTCCACAGATATTATTGGGTCTCACTCAATGTCCCCATTGGACTAGGTAGCCAAAATTGCAACCAACCAGTTTACCCTGGGATGTGTATTCTATCAATAATAATAATAATAATAATAGTCAAGTCCCACTAGCACAACCGGTTGAAGATGGGCCTCGTTAGCAAGGCGACCGGGATCAAACCTCACGAGGGTGGTTGTGCCTATGCTAGGGTGAGGAGACATGCTAAAAAATCCAGTTAGCTTAGGGCTAGTGTGGCCCAGGCCGGGTGTGATTCCCTATTGACTTTTACAAATTAGATGCCCTTAGGTCGTGGTTTCTCAAGCCACAGGTCAAGCCTAGAGGATCACAGACAACTTGACAAAAAAACATAATAATAATGCAAGCTAACCTAAGATAGGCTGCCTATACAAGAACTTAGATGCCACGCTCTCAATCAATGTTGCAAACATTAGCATCAGGATAACAAAAGCCCTAAACAATAAACTTTTATGAGCAATCAAAGTCTTAATTCAAGAAGCAGTTATTATGATGAAGTTCTAGCTCAATTATAGAAGGTTTAAGCTACAGACCTATGCACATTTGATATAGCAACCTGATCTCTGTGCAATCAATAGAAGACTAATATATATGACGCAACATTTGAAGCATCTCTTGCACACTATACATGGTAGAGCAGTTAATCTTAAGAAGTTAATTTATGCTTGGATCCTCTTTGTTGGCATGAGAAGTATAACAGAGTTGTATTGCACTATGTATTGAACATTGTGTCACTGAGACAGGGAATTGCACGGAGCTCAAATCTCATTTTGGGCTACAAAAAATATTCACAGGTCACTCATCTTCAGCGAACAAGACAAGCATCAAGCAAAGGTTAGTTTTCATCAGCAGATCTAAGGTACATTGTCAAGGGGTTTCATTGTCACATCATTTTGCGGTGGTTGAAGAAGTCTGGTTTTGTTTAGTAGTAAGGGTTTCATTGAATATCCTTGTAAGTGGGTCATTATCTTTGGTATGGGAGGACATAGTTGTTTTTCTATTTTATTATCATATTCAGGGTGGTTGGGTGGTGCAAGGTAGAAGAGTGAATTCTCTTTCAGGTTGTAGCCTAAAAATACTCCAGGGTGGTAGCTAGGGCAAGTTGGTGTTTGCAGGGTGTTGGAGCATCCTATCAGTTGTAGCTGATAAAACCAAGGTGTTGGAGCGTCCTTCCAATTGGAGTTGGTAAACCAGGGTGTAAGAGCATCCTTTCAGGAGTTGGAGCTACCTAATAAATTTGAATGTTTTTCTAGAGTACTAGGGAGTTGGGGCTTCCCTTTCAATTGGAGTTGAAGCATATTTTTGTACTCATAAAAATATTAGAAAAGCGTTTGATGGTTTTTCTCTCAGAAGGGTTTCCACCTAAAAATTTGTTGTGTACTACTCTTGTGATGTGTTGTTGATTATTGTTCTATTGTTCATGCTCTAAAATTTTATAATTAACTAATTGTAAGTAAAATACTAATTCAAAACCCTCACAGTATTTCCAACACAGAGGGATATCCTAATTGTCGCGAATTATTTAGAAATCAAAATGCTAAAAGCTGCAAGTGTCACATAACTTTTACCTTAGCTGAACATTAAAGTGAGACACAAAAACAATCCTCAGAAGAAGATATGAAGTTTCATGAAGGATAAAACAGTTAATGAAGACACTTGAGCGACAAAACATAAATTTTAATAAACAATTGGATAAAATAGAATCCAACTTGCAAGTTGAACAACCAACACCGCTCCTAAAAGATGATGTAATCCAGTGTATCGAGAGACTCAGTGGGAAGATCAAGATAATTCACATATTAAGATTTTAGAAGACGAAATAACCAAACTTCAACAAAACAAGAAAGCATCACTGCAAAAACATAAAGATCTTAAGGATATGCATTACAAGGAAATAATAGAAAAGGACAAAGAAATTATGTGCCTTAGAGACCACAATGAAAAATTACTCACACAAGTCAAAAAGGCTAAGCTTACAAAGAAAGAACTAGTAGGACAAGAAGAGAAAATTTTACGCTTAAAGAAACTTAATCAAAGGTTATTAGAACAAATCAAGTGTTTAAAAGATGAGAGGCTTGAATTTCAAAATAAAGTTGACGCATAAAATGAAGAACCCCTACGTCTCAAAAATTATAATCTGAGTCTACTCACTCAAATTAGAAACTTAAAAATGTTAAGAAATCGTTGAAAAACAAATGAGAAGAACTTATCACGAAAGTATCTAAGTCTTTAGACGTAATAGTCCAAGTTGATGAAAATGGAATGAATATTGAACCAATCAATATCACTATTCAAGAAGACGACAAACCAGTTGAAGGAAAAACATATTTAGATTGCAGTTCAAACAATGAAAATTCTAAGTGAAGATTTTATAACCAACTCAACAACATCAATACATGAAGTAAATTATGAAATTGCCACATGCATGATAAGGGAAAATCAAATCACAAGAATTCCTTATCGATATCCAAATCACAAGAGCAGACATCTCAATCAATCTGCTTATCTATATAACTCAAAACAGAAACAACAGACTTATGTTTCGAAAAATGTTGATGTCAACACAATCCAGTCTTACGACAACAATTTATCCCAGCTATCAAGTACTTGTAAAGTTCCATAGAATATTGATTTTGGATGGTTAGATTGTTTCAAAGTACGACAATTTTGTACCACACTCAAAAGTTCATATCGTCTCATATTACCAAAGATGACAGTTCCTAGAAGAGAAGACATTCGAGACAGAAAAAGAGATCAAGCCTTTTTATTAATAAGCTTTGAGGACACAAAGCTTTTCTAAAGGGGAAGGCAATGTTATGAATATAAATAATTAATAAGTAGATAGTAATGATGATTATTATACTACAGAGGCATGTCTCTATGGACACGACTGTTCATGAAGGGGCACCTGCCTAGGTATATAAGCGGGCCCTCATTTGTAAAAATCTCATATCTTTGGTATTCAAACATTTTCTATATGAATATATTATTGTCCTACAATGGATACTTTCATATTTTAGATATTCTGAATATTTCTGCTGTGCATACTAACTTTGTTCATGACAAAATGTTTGAAGTTTATAACTCGTTTTTATACCATTTATCATCCCAAAAACTTATGTCTTTACTTATCCCTATAAAGTTAGCAACAACATTTCCTCAAAAAAAATCAAGAAATTTAGTTTTGGGGAAAGCACACCACCATTTCCTGCTAATTTCACCACTCGCAGATTCTCTCGCATCTGTATGTATATCTTCTCTCCCATCGTTGCAACTCATGTTCTATGAAGAGCTGTCTTTGAAACACAGTTTTTTTTCCAAAAACATTACACAAGGTCTCATCATGTGCAATTTCAACAGCCTTGACACGGAGGAGGCTTTGCCACTGCTTTTTTCAAAACTTATACTATTTGATCTCTACATGTTTTAAACTTTTCTAATGTTAACATTTTACTTCTGATATATTTTGATAAAGCCTTTGAAATAGATTTATTTGGCTCAATTTAATATTGTCTAGTGTCCTTGCTCTGATGGCAAATTCCAATGCAAACATTCTTCTTCAACATCACCATCTTCGACTTCTCTGAACATGTCTCTGATAACACTGTTGATTTTTAAAAGTGCAAGCTCACTCATAACAAATGCAAGTGGGAAGAGAATATGAACTATATTATATTAATGTCGCAACAGTTGTTCAATACAAGCCTGGCCAAGGAAGAGCTGCCGATACAGAGACTTACATATCAGAATCGTGCAATTACATCATCTCTTGAGTACATTATTATTAGTGCCATATTTCCATTACGGCAGTTTAACTACCAAACATTAACCTTAAGCTTCATAGTCATATAATGGTCACATGTCATTTCACTAACATTAAAGTTTTCACAGTACAAAAGTACATTTAATATCAGTGCTGAAGCTCATTTTTGGCAACTTTAAATTTTAACATTTAGATTACATTAGATTAGGCATTGATTAAGACAATTCAGTTAAGATTAGAATTCTTACTAGCAGCGTTGTAATTAGTTTCCAAGGAGCATCTTAATCATGAAGAGTTGCACATTGAACAGTTTTCACAAAAACAAAAATAGAAATAGAGAAAATTTCTTCTCCAATTGCTTGAGAGCACAAATATTATCTGTAAACATTTACCTGTGCATAATCTAAACAACAGTAAGAATGTGTATGGAGTTTCAGCTTTTCTTCACCCTCTTTCCCATTTTGTTGACCATCTGCAGTAGCTGCTATTGCAGCATTGAAAACTTTAGCTCCCTTTGCAGTCTGCAATATAATAGCCATAAGAGTTATTTTCCTGAATTAAAAACTTTACAGTACGTTTATAAATTTCAAAGTCAAAGCACAAATTGTTAAAATACTTATCGGCTTCACAATAGAGCACTTCCTCAGAAGAAATAGAGTGAGCAAAACAGCATTCAAACAATGAGGGAATGAAATTTGGAATTCTTTTCTCAGGGAATGTTAAATGACATTGACAACCAATATCTTTTCCTGATGCAAGTTAAATTAAATAAATTTGAAATTTCAGATAACAAAAAGTGCAAGTGGCATCCAACAACAAACCTTGTCAAGCATGACATAAATGAAACCTATGTTGTGCCAAGTTTTGATGATGGGGAGCTGGGTTGATAACTTTTGGGCACAGCAGGAAGTTACCCCCAGTTTCCAAGAGCGAAGAGGGTTCTCTCTCTCTCTCTCTCTCTCTCTCTCTCTATATATATATATTAGTAATTGTCAATTCGTTCTAGCCCAAGTTGTTGTGATGGAGTATTATCCTGTGCCCCAGTTTCTATTCCCATAAGTGACATGTTGAACTCATAATGAGTGTATTGTTGTAATAGTTTTAAGCACTGCTGTTGACCTGGCTTTGTGCTCTAAAGAAACTAGGGATTACCCTGGGGACCATACTCGGAATTAGGGTAAGTGCCCCAAGGTTTTGCCCAGGATATATTACCTAGAAAGTAACTAAGTGTATTGTTGTAATAGTTTTAAGCACTGCTGTTGACCTGGCTTTGTGCTCTAAAGAAACTAGGGATTACCCTGGGGACCATACTCGGAATTAGGGTAAGTGCCCCAAGGTTTTGCCCAGGATATATTACCTAGAAAGTAACTAAATCAAGAATATATATATATATATATAGATATATATACTCAGAATAAGGGTAAGTACCCCAAGGTTTTACCTAGGATATATTACCTGGTAAATTCATAAAAAAAATTACGCACATGCACACACACAAAAGGAAATAAAAATGTAAAATCCTACAAAAAATTCTGAAACAGAAATTAGATAAAAGAAAATTTGTTGAGATTCACAAGAGATAGCAAAACAATATATCAGAACCAACACAAAACCCAAATTCTATAATAAAGAGGAACATAAACCAGCACTTGAGCAGCACAACTCTTGAAGACAAACAGCCAAGATGGATGCATCCTTAAAGAGGGAGTGAACCCAAGAACAAGTGAGCTAGAGAGAGATATAAACACAAGCACAATAGAGTGCAACACTTGACAGGTAATCACATGATAATCAATCACAGATGAGAGTTGTGTATATACAATTTCATGCTGCCCCAAAACACATGAATTACTACATCTTAGACTGCTCAGGATATTGCCTGTTCAGCTAACGCATGTACAGATCTGTTAATGAGTAGAAGATCCACCTTCCTCCCCACAAGAATTTGAAATTTAACTGAAAACACATGCATGGCTCTGGAAAAACGAGTTGTAAGGCATCATGAACTCGCAGCATCTTGCATAAGTCATCCTAAAGATAGCGCTGCTGTTGCTTGTTAAGTTGAATGCTTACTGCACCAGATGTTACTGATTAGTCATGGGCTGCGCCTCTTTGCCAAACAAGGAAACCACATCCCGCTATTCATAGCTGAGTGCTGTGTTTGGGTACATGCATATCCCTAGATATCTCCTACACTGCACCTCGTTCTGAGTACTAAAACAGCAACAACTCCACACACCTAACTATGCATGTATCTGCTGTTCATTCATTGCATGATCCACCCTTTGCTGGAAATAACACACCATGCATAGGTCAATTCACCGGAGATGAGATAAAACTATTATAGGCACTGCACCCAACTGTTAGAAATCTGCTACAGGAAGAGCACCGTACTCATCCACCAGTGTATATAAACATATGTTATTCTAAGTATGCACAGGTCAGCCCCACAAAATGACCAAACAAGTTGGCTCCATAATAATGACAAAAAAGTAAGGTCCACAATACTAAAAAACATGTCTAGGCCCTCATGCCATGGAAATTCAAGACCACCCTTTGAGAAAGATACTTCAAGGTTTGCTTCAGTTGACAGAAATCTGACATAGTACATCTTTTTGTTTGTGAGTCTTCAACCATCTTTCATTTAGGCAATTTTCCTCATTAAATCTAGACTACACATTTTTTTATTTCATCCTTGTAAAAGTCTATGCTGAAGGCTGTCTTCATCACTAAGTTTTACCACCGTAAAGATGGAATCCATTTGCAAGCTCTTATTTTCAATAGGTAGTTTGGTATAATCAAGAGCATGTACTTCATTCAGTGCCTTGACAAACCTTTCAATAAGACATCTGATTGCCACTTGTGCTGGAAAGGTCCTTTTGTCTGAAGTTTCTATAAGTGGCTGTGTGCCTGTAAATAGAATGCTGGATGCTCAAGCAGATATAATAGATGATCAACCTGAATTTATGGTGCTCTCCACAACTTGAACTTGTATAAATGCTGGTATGATTTCCTTCAAGAAATGCATCCTCCTACTTCCTTCATGTTTGCATTCAGACTCATGGGTGCATCATGTTGGTTACATGTTGGGATCATTCAAATAGACTATAGGCTCACCTACCACAAGGGGTTCCCAACAATATGCCCTTCTGAAATAGGCTCAGTAATTGTGGAAGGATGTCAATGGGGTCATGATCCAACAATGAAGGCAGTAGCACCCCATGCCACCCACCAAGCACCAATCTTGGGTGATTTAGATATGAGCCACTAAGGGTTCTATTGACTTGAAAGTGAAGCTAGCATATATTGTTGAATGTGGCCTTTGTTAACTTAAAATACAATTACGGTGGTATCTAGCCATATATATGGGAGATATGGCCAACATATGTTGTGCTAAAAATTTTGCCCCATAACATCATGGCAAAGCACCATAGAAGTTCCAGCACTAATGTTGAATCTGATTTTTTTCATAAACCCATCAGAACCTCAAATCTGTAATCAACAAAATTGCTAGGGCAACATTCAAGAGTGTAGACATTGCAAGTCAAATAGATAGATCATTTCAACATTTTCTAGGGCTATATCTAATACAAATATCAGATCTGAAAAATGCAATTGCTCAGCACCAACACAGCATACAAATTAGAGCATGTTAAATTAGCTCAGCTTCAGCTTAGTTGTGCATTGCATCAGAATAATAAATCAGCAACTGAAACACTCAAACAGATCTATAAAAACAAATGTACAAGTCAAATTTCAGACAGCAAACACTATATTTCTATTACAGATAAAAGATTACATTACAACAAATCGACTTCTGCCGAGTTACAAATGCAAAACTCAAATCAACAAGCTCTCACAACTCCATTATTCACCCAATCAAAACTAGCAAATAGAAAACCCTAGCTATTACAAATTTACAACCTCTTCTACTTAGCATTCTCTTGCTCTGATTAAGAGAACTAATAATGTGAGGAACTGAAGTGCTCTACTTTCCTTTCATAGAGTAAGAGGAGTGAGTTACAAGTAAGGTAAGAGACAAGAGCCCAACCCTACACTAGGTTAGAGATCCACAGGCAGAGCTCTCTACATGTGCCAACTACATAGGCACATGCCTGCAAGTGCCAACTCAACCATTCCAAATAGTTTTATACAGCACCACATATTTCTATGCAGCCACAAGTGCCAACTGACCCACTCTACAAAATTTTATGTAAAACTACATATTTGTATGAAACAAGTGTGCCCTCTATGACCTCTTTAACTTGCATCTACATGGAAAAATCCCTAATCCAGGATGCAACCTTGAGGTAAACCTAGGAGAAGCACCACTGTCACCTCAGTACAATTCTACAATCAATTTTAGTCAGCTCTCTCAAGGCCAGGGGGGGTATCCATAGATGTGAATGATTAAAATAACTAAGTCTATAAATATATATCAATGAGAACCTTAGACTTAGGATGTAAATCTTATTTATGATAAAAATATGCTGCACAGATTTACACTTCAAAAATATCAGTAATGAATGAAACCCAATTAACAACGTAACTTTGCAAAGTGAAAACAAATTAACATTTAGAAGACATTATGATGTGATATGCTTCATACAAGTAAATTCCAGCATTATGAAACTGAAGCATACATCAACTAGATCCAATTAAATATAAGATATTTCATAAGCACTGGGATCTATAAATCAAATCTGATTTGTGATATTTTTTAAGGAAATTTCGCAATTTATACAAGTGGTGAAAACCACTTGTTAAACATATTTAAAAAATATAAAATAAAGGATCAATAAGTAACCGGCAAATCTGATTTGCAATGCAGATGTTTTATCTCCAGACTTACTTAATGTATAAGTAACCCAAGTAAATAATGTAAAAGTGAAAAGCAATTTAGGCCTAACCACATTTTTTATTTTATAAATAAACCTTTAACAAATTTCCAAAATTGTGATTAAAATTTTAAATAAAATCAAGTCTAATGAAGGATTAAGATATGAAAAAGTATTTAGACTTGAATTAAAATCTAATTTATGATATTCGGAATTTTATATCAGATTTCATAAGACAAGTAAAATAGATAATTTTGGATTTTTAAATGGTAGTTGAAGGGATAGATTAGTGTCAAGTAAACCCTAGGGCTTACAGAGTCAAGCAAACTTTTTAAGATGACAATTTTCTTATGTAATTTGGGATAGAAAAGATGCATATATGATATAACACACTATAATCACCTCAAGTTTCGGTGACCAAAACCACAGAAAACCCACAGAGTCTTTGCTGCCTTCAGATCTACTCAGATTTTGATGACCAAACAAACCACCAAAAATTCACTCCTTGCTTGCCAAAACCAAATCAGAGATGTCTCCAAATATTATGCTGTAACAGAGTGAATAGAGAAATAAAAAGAGGATTAGCTAGGGTGGGATCATCACCACCAAAACTAATCAAAAGAAGGGGTCTTAAAACGCTGAGAGCCTTAAGCTCAAAAACAAAAATATCCAATCCAATAAATGATGAGAAAGTGATTTCTCCTCTCTTATTTATAGATTCTTTATGGGGTCTCTTCTCCTTATTTTAATGTGAGGGCTTACAAGTTTAGCCCCTAATTCTGGCTTCCTTCACAAGTTCTGCCCCACTTACCCAAATTAACCCAAAGTTGCCCCAAAACATTGGATTATGGGTTTTTCCCTTCATCATTGACTATAGCCTACGGAGATGGATAGGCTACTTTGTCCTCCCTTCGGCAATTAATCAATAGAAAACATTACAGTTCCCCCTTCCCAACATTGCTTGTCCTCAAGCAATTGCAAGTTCGCGTGCTGCAAAATTTGTCCCCCTGCTTTTGAAAAGGAAGACTGCTCACTTGTCTTGTATCCTTCCTTCTAGTCACTTCCAAACAACCTGCCCCATTTGAAACAAGTGATGCAACAGACCCTTGTTTTTTTTTCAATTTTGTCACCATTGCGAATATTTGCCACGCAGAAACTGCCCATGAATGCCTTGAATTGATCAAGTGACCAACATTGAAGTTTGGGGTGATGCTGATGTTGGAACCTTCATAACCATATTTTTCCCTATGCTTATCAATACATCCTTCTTCAGGTTTCCTATAGTACATTTTCTCTGGATCTATGTATAAGCACACTCCATCCCTACCCCTATGACAATAAAAAAAATCCTTGACATTCAAATACATTTTATCCTTTTCAGCATCAACTTCATTGCTTAGATGAATCTTTCCTTCAAACTTTGGCACCTTTCTTTCCTCCCAGCCATGAAGTTTTGTTGCTGCCTATCAATAGACCCTTCTTGAAGGATCCCTGTTGTCTCCAGATTCAGATGATCATTCCATTGATCCTGCAATTGTCTTAAACCAAAGTTCAATCATCAATGTACCAATTTCTTTCTTAATGGCCTGAACATTCCTTTCTGTTTGAAAGATCTGCCTTTTCAGGGAATCCAACCATTGATCTAAAGATTTACTACATTCTTGAATTTTATCAATGTGGCCAAACGTCTCTTTCATATCGCGCAGCAACTGTTTTTCTGCCTGTAAAAGCATACTCTCATGCTCAATCCTATTTTGTATCTAATATATTTCTTATCAATTTCTTTTAGCCTTAATCTCTGTCCAACATTATTCACAAGATAGGCAGGTAAGTTCTCCCTATTTGAAGAAATATTCGGATTGATGAGACCTTGCCGAAGAGATAGGTGGGGCTTCCAATTGACAGCAGAACTCAGTATATCAGATGCTAGCTTCGGCTGGCCCATTAATCTCTCTAACCTGTACTCAAATGCCCCATATACTGACTTCCCTTTTTCCAACCATAAATCTTCAACCTTATAGAAGCCAATATAAATCTTTCCAGAATGGTTAGCGTTGTCCTTGATATCTGGATTCTGGGGTCATTTCAAGTCCATGATGCTTGCTTCCTTCAAGGGCAAGATCCCCCCTTTGATCGTCTTCAAAGAGTTCATTATTGCATTTAGATTTATTAACTTCCATAGCTTCAGTGTAGAAAAGTTTCCTTCTTGTTAGATTTCAGCCTTGTATATATCCCTTTCTGTTCCATAGAGAAATTTTGCAGAGTCACCAACAGAAAATGACATCATTTCTTCCTCTTCTTCTACAACCTGCATACCAACCTCAAGTGCATCTTCACCTGGAAACCTGTACACAAACTCCCTTGCAATGTCATTATTCATTTCACCTTTCCTCACCTTCTGGATTTCCACACCTTTCATCAATGGAGGAAGAAATTTCACTGAAGTAGCAGCATCGCTCTTGGACTATATGGACAGGTTGGATGGATTTTTCTTGTCTTCCAATCCAATCTGTCGAAGAGTACTGCAATATCTAGAGAAGTCTGGTGAACCATTATTTTCACTGTTTCTGTTTTCATCTAAGGATTTGCCTGGAGCCGAGGATGTAAGCACTGTATTCGGTGATTCACTAGATTTTTTATCATTCAAAGGCAGGCCAGAATTTCCGTCATGTTTCCTCCTACACAGTTTGCATTCCAAACAGTGTCCTTCACTTTATCTCATGCTTTCATTTGATTGACCGGGAACAGAACTCGTTCCTGCAGCCATTTCCAAATCGGGCACTCCATCAGAGCTAGGTCTGACATATTCCGAATTTTCCAGTACACCCTTGGCATCCAGATCCGGAACTACTTCCATTCTCCCTGGGTTTTCAGTAATATCACTTATTGGCAAACTTTTAGAATCTATCAATCAACTTGTCTTCATATCCCAGTGTCTAATTTCAGCGCTTTTAGAGTTCTTTTTCTCCAATGTTGCTAAAGCCACATCTGCTTCAAGCCTCATGTTTTCATCTGCAGTGATAGATGCTAGGAGGCTGATGCCAACATTAACATCCTCAATGCCACATCCATTTAAGTTCTCACTAGTCTGCTTAAAAGACTCTTGAACCCTATTATTTATTGGCTGGCCCTCTAGATGGTGATAAATCTTAAATTCAAGAGTACAACACTCAGTGGAACTAAAAGAAAGATGCGATTCTGATGGATGGCATTCCATTTCAGTTCTTTGTTCGGGCAGATCTACATGTTTTTCAGTATTATCGTGTTTCTGATCTGAAGCCTTCACAGACCTATCATTCATTTCCTCCTGTACTTTATGAAACTTCCAACTTTCATCACAAGAATTTCCAATTCCCAAGGCAGATGCCATGTTCATCCCAAAAGACTATTCTTCTTAGGATTGCCATGCCTTGGAGTTGACAAAGATGTTGTCCTCACTTGAACAGGTTTTGCATCAACAGACAAACTAGATATTCCATATCGAATGGAAGGAGAAGCTCCTCCACTTCGACCAATAGATATCTGAGGCATTGCCCAGAAGAGTACCAAATGGATTTGTTACAGGTTGTGGTGTAGTAACCATTATAATCTGCTTAGTGGGTTGCCCAGAGGTGCTCTGCCCAAAAGCTGGAGTTGATATGCCACCAAAACCAACAGGAGTTGGTTGCGACTGGCCAAATTACCAAAAGAAGAGACACACCCATTCGTGAAGGCAGAACATCTATATAAAGGCATTTGACCTCCAGAAGAGCACTATTCAATCTCATCACAAGAAGACAAGTTCTGGGCATGCAAGTGAAGGTCAAGAGGAAGAAGGACGAAGATCTCTCTCCCTCTCTCTCTCTCTATTTTCACACATGTGACTTCTTCTGGGCAGTTTTCTGGATAGATCGAATTTCTGGGCAGGCAAAATTCTAGGCAACTTTTCAGCAGCATATTCTGGGCAATACGAAATTTTGGGCAGGCTGAAAATCTGGGCAGATTTGAGAAGGCCGAATTCTTGAAGAGCAGAAGTTTGACTTGATCTGAATTGACTTGAGGTTGGGGACCAGGTTTGACCATAGCTTGTAGTTGTTGATCTCATAGTTTATGCTGCATTAGATGTATCTCTTGTTGAACTCGAGAATTTCTTTAAGGAAAAGGTCGTTGGGTTTTTCCCCCAAGTGGGTTTTCCCAGGGTAAATATTGTGTTCTCTCTTTGCATTGTGATATCTCCTGCCCTTTTGGTTAATGGTTGAATTTCTGAAATGTAATTGCTTAATGATAAACTGGAATTGTTAAAAGAAGATCTATATTCAGAAATATTGTGCTTGTATCTATCGCACTTGAAAATTCAACACGTGTCACGTGTCGGATAGTCATATTTTCGTGTCCTACGTATTTTGAGTCCTTGTGTCAGGTGACTTAGGTTTTAAGAGCATAAGAGAATAATGCACCAATATCATAATACCCCTTGACTCAATTAAACACAAAACAGGGCGTTCATAATAATAAACAAGTAACTGGTTGTTTTAGCAATTCCAACTATACACAATGATTTACAACTTCCAAAATTCACTTCTTAAAATTGTTACAATGCCCAGAATTAAGAACAATAATATTCCTTTCACGGGTATCTACAGGTACTAGTTAACAACTCCCAGCTTACAACTTCCTTCTACTACTGTTCTATGTGCCTGCTTGACTTAGCTTCCTTGTTGCCTGTTTTGCTCAGGGCTATTTCACTGTCTACAGCCTTGAATGTGACTGCAAACAGAGCCACCAACTCCCACGAATGAGACTTGGGATCTCTAGTTAGATTCCTGCTGTCAGAGTATCAAATTTGGCCCTTTTATCACAGAAGAAAAGGAACAGAGAATTGTTTCCACAGATCAGATCCCCAAGAGAGATCGCTGCCAAAATTTACTCCTTCATAACCTGGTTCAGATGGGCCACATGCCCTGGGCATCTATTCCAGCAGTTGTTTCCCTTAGGAATGCATAGATCACCGAAATGAGGGTTTTGTGCCCTAGTTTGCTTCAGGCCGAATCCCTAAACCTCAAGCGAACCTTCCTCTTGATGGAATTAGGACCTCTCTTATCCTAGAATGGCCTCAATCAAGCCTGAGTGTCCCAGATATGACCCTCACTACCTTGATTCCTCTCAGCCAGGTTCTAGGTGACCAAAACCACAGAAAACCCACAGAGTCTTTGTTGCCTATGGATCTGCTCAGTCAGATTTTGATGACCAAACAAACCACCAAAACTTCACTCCTTGCTTGCCAAAACGAATCAGAAATGTCTCCAAATATTATGTTTTAACAAAGTGAATAGAGAAATATAGAGAGGATTAGCTATGGTGGGGTCATCACCACTGAAACTGTTCAAAAGAAGGGGTCTTAAAACCCTCAGAGCCTCAGCTCAAAAAGAAAAATATCCAATCAAACAATGATGAGAAAGTGATTTCTCCTCTCTCTTATCTATACTATATAGATTCCTTATGGGGTCTCTTCTCCTTATTTTAATGTGAGGGCTTACAAGTTTAACCCCCAATTCTAGCTTCCTTCACAAGTTTTGCCCCAGTTACCCCAAATTTACGCAATGTTGCCCCAAAACAATGGATAATGGGTTCCCCCTTTATCATTGACTATAGCCTAAGGGTTGGATAGGCTACTTCATCCTTCCTTGGGCGATTAATCAATAAGGAACATTACAGCTCATCAAATACTCAATATCCACTATGGAAAAATGTCGAGAGGACAAAACTACCCAAGTGTTTGGGGGGGAAGCATTCATCAAATGCAAGCTTTCTCATTTGGAATGGAAAGGTAGCTAATACTTGGTTAAAGCACACTTTATGAATATTCCAAGAAAGGTTGTTGACCCTCGTCCTGGAGAACCCAAGAATCCTACTAGACGCCCTACCACATAAGGGGAGTAGCAATGGGCTGAAAAGGCAAGTCAAACTCCTCGCCACTTACTAGAAAAAATGATGAATCCAATGAGAAAGAAATCCCAACCGATGATGAAGATGGTTTTGGTGATGAGCATGTGCAGTCAAAAGCATCAAAAATCAATCCAACTTCAGCACAACAAAAACCTAAAATGAATGGCCATCATTACATGTTTGATGTGAAGGGGGGGTGGGGAGGCAGGGAAGGTGTTGATCATGCAATAGCAAGACTTTTGCTTGCATGTGGCATCCTTTTAATGCAGCTTGCTCAACCTATTTTGAGCAAATGGTCTATGCCATTATGATGGACCTTCAAGGTATAAAGCACCTAGTTATGACAAGCTCCAAACTACGCTGGTGGGCAAGGAGAAAGCACGCATTGAAAGGGCGATGTTGCCATCGAATGCATCTTCAATCTAGAAGGATGCTCCATCATGATGGATGGCTGGACAGGTTGTCCGAATCATCTATTGATAAGCATCATCGTCTTTTTCATAATCCACAATTATCAAAAGGTCATTGATTGTTTCAGTTCAGAGATGAACAATTCGTTCTTGAAAGACCAATTATATTTGATACCATTGAAGAGGTCATGCCATCCAATGTCACCCAGATTGTCACTGAAGCAGCCCTCGTTTAAAGATCAGCAGTAGTACGGTTTAGTGATAAGTGTCCACTATCTCTATTCTAAATTGAAAAATTGCATTTTTATATTAATTTCAATTCTGATTATTACCCCGATAGGGGTGGAAAGACACCAAGGAAGTGGGATCGGGGAGGGAAGGGGGGACACCCGCCACCCTACTGACCTCCCGTACATTTAAGGAGGGGGTGGCATGGAAGGCTGCCCCCATGAACTCGCGCAAGTGCATTCATTTGGTTGACAGTTTAATGGAGGACATTCTAGAGACTCGCATTCGGAAGGGAGTATCGTCTGGTTTGCAAGCGCACTCAAAGTTCAATGGGTATATTTCCATTGCTGGCAGCCTGCAACAGCCAGGTTTTGGTGGATAGTTGGGAAATTCATTGTATGGATTAGCTTGGGTCTGAGGCAGGAAGTAAGCTGCCATCCTTTCTGGCTGTCTTTCCAACACTATTGCTGGCTATGCTCTGTCCTGCATCGTTGTGGTGGAGTCCATACTTTCGCTGGGAGAAAAGAGCGATGTTGGTCCTAGACTCCTTGTTCTGGGTTTTCAACACACCTGTCGGGCCACAAGACAGCTTTGGTAATTCTCTCCTGTTACAGAGGTCTGAACTCAATTTGACTCCTCTTACAGCTAACTGTTATTTCCACTCTTCTGCTTGACACATTGCTGTGAGTTATTTCCACTCTCTGCTTGACTCTATTGCTGGACGCATTTCCACTCCCTCCTGGTACCAAAGCAGAAGATCCAGCTCCAAGGTCTTCTTCAGATTGATCTGAAAGTTATGATGCGGTTCATATTAGTCCATTTTGCCCAGTGTTTATTTTTGTTTTGTTGCTGTTATTGGTCTGTTTAATATACTTATCTTTTACCGGCCTTTATCTCTGGTTTCCTGTATGGCAGAGTAAGGTCAGCACTGTTATGGCTGTCAAACTTGTGCTTATCCATGTAATGTGATTTTGAAGGCAATATAATCAATTTACCAAGAAGAAAAAAAATGAATTTTTTCATCAATGATAATATGATATATCACAATTCGGTTTTTTTATTCATAAGCCTGTTTTCTTTTTTTCATTTGTGAATTCTTGATGTACCCCAGGGATATTATTTGGACACCATGAGCAGTGCATTCTTTGAATAATGCATTAAAAGTCATAGGGAAACTTGAGTGGATTTGGGTGCTAGGTGAAAATGGCCACAAATTTCAGATGTTTATATGCAACCACCACGATTCACAAGTCATTTACCACAAGCATGCCAAAATGGAGCTTCTTAACTCCGTTGCTACCATACTAAAAATTTACTACATCCTAATTAGGCAGCTTACGGAGATGAAGAGGGTTTTAGCAACCACAGTTATCGGTGATATGTGTGAGCAATCGAATGCAAACTACCTCAAATGCAGATGTGGAGGTGACACGGTTGATTTTGGAAGATTTCTTTTGGGCAGATGACAAATTTGTTGTGGAATTTGTAGCATATTGAAAAAATCAGCATTGGCTAAAAATCAAACAAGGTCTGGAATGCATCTCCTCCACAACATCAACGAAAAAATCAACACAAATATGCAAACCACAGCAACCACTAAAAATGCAGAATAAATTCATTTTTCAACCTTTTAACATGTAAACCAACAACACCATTAAATTAACACGTTGACACATAAATATGGAAAATGCCAACATATATGATGTAGTAAGATAAGAAAACATAAGATAATTTTATTAATGTCCAACAAATGACCACAATAGTAGGTCAATGGGACTGAAAGATACATCCAGTACAAATACAATGTGGGTGTGCAAACGCAACTCCTAGGAAAAGCCAAAGCTAAAACTAGGATAAAATGAAGTAAAGAAGGATACAGCAATAGCACAGCCTCAAAAACATGTATATAACTGGATCAAAGGCAGTTGGTGATGCAGAAGACTAGGTGAGGAAGCCAAATCAAAAATGATACATCAAAGTTGATATTGGATTCAAAACCTTGATAGCAGTCCAATCAAGACTCAAAAGTGGACAACCAAAATGACATCAAATATCTTTATATATTTCCTCATAATGAATCATCTAAAATGGAAAATCTAACCGCTAGCTATCTACCATCAAATCCCTCTCCTCCTTTTATGAGAAATGGTCATGGCTTGTTTTCCACTAGAAGGTCCTACATCATTTATTTAATATTGATTGGTGGGTGTAGTTGTATCAATCTATGTCGAATTGGCATCAATGTTGCCACATCACCCTTTGTGATGTCAAAATCCTGCTCTGCCCCCCACTCTTGCATCCTCCCCTGCTCCTATGACTCCTCCTAATCCTTTAACCATGGAGGTGCCTCCTCCATAATAGGCATCTCATACTCCACCCTCCACCCAAACAATATGTTAATATTGTCCAAGGAAATGGCATTCATATCACGTATCTTTCGTCATTGCCTCACCCACAATGGGAGATTGTAGTGGACATATACCAAATGATTAAGATGTGGGAAATCCAACCTATAAGAGGATCATAATAAATTTAATAGTTCTTAAGGATCATAATCATGTCAAAAGGGTCATAACTTATAATATTGTGATTGCTTAGTTCAAGTTCTAACTTGTGCTTTTTTGAGTGAATTTTTCAAACACACCAATTGCACTCATATCCCAAAATGGTGCAAAAGTTTGGCTGAAGATCTGAATGGAAAAATTTTGTAAATTTGGTTTCTTTGCACCATAATTTCACCAGCAAACATCTACAACAAATAAGAAAAAGGATTTAAGTTACATTTCATCGCAGTGGAAAATATGAAATAAAGAAAACAAATCAACTTTCAAATAAAACACAATTAAAATTTTAAATTATAGTGGTTTAACCGGCACCAAAAATACTCTTTTCATTGACAGCATCAGCAAAGCCAAATAATCCACTAGCTTCTTGATATATCTCCATCTCGTGATTAATTGTTCAACAAGCATCATCATTAGGTAACATCCCCGGATACATGTTAGGATCCCGTTCATCACCTCACCATCTAAATCAAAGTTGCATCAGTAAGAATAAGTGGAGTTGAGCAAAAGTGTTGCTGCATGAATGGCCTGATGGAGCTTCCTGATCCAATGACGATCGATCAAATCCTACATCATTGTGTGTTTATCATATCCAAGGGTACTCTTGCCCACATAAAAAGATCATATAGCTTCTTTGACCCTATCCATGGCCTCATACAAGTATCACATTATGGGATTATCCTCATCAATCAAGTACAAAACCTTTGCCAATGGTTCACTAACCATGCACACTTCTTGCACTCCTTCCTTGAAGGCATTAGTGTATCATAGTTTAGTAATGGCAGTATAATCATATCTTCTATTATATGTGCAATTGTGCAACTCGTCACAAACAAACATCTGCTTCAACTCAAACTGACATTAGAGCATAGACTGAAGAGGAATGAAGCTACTAGAAACACGTGTGATTGTAGGACACAACAATGCCATTTTTTTATGAATTTCCTCATCAGGCTAAGAACAAATCCATGGTTATATATGAATTTTGTGATGCTCGTAGCCCAATCAATGACTTCCTTGAGAAAGGATATTTTTCCCACATCCATTGCATCAAGTTGATCCAATGGGAAACAAATGCAATCCAAAAAACCATGAGGTGCTTCTCCATTAGTAACTTGCCAACAACCAAATAATTAGGTGTATTGTTTGTTATGATTTGCACAAAATGTTGCAAACCAATCTCATGAATGAACCCATCCATCAATTCACACAAAAATGTCACATCGTTAACATGCATCAATGGATCAATGAAGTTAATAACATTGTACCCCTAGGACAATATACCAAGAAATTAAGAAGGGTCTTACCCTTCTTCTTTGTTCAACCATCGAACATCAGCGTGCATCAAGTGGACTCCCATTCTTAACTTTGTCATTCTTTTAGACTAGACAAATTGACCCCTGTAACTCCTCGTAGGTAGGGCACTTCCTTAGACGAACAATAGCAATAGCATCACAAATTAACTTGAAAACTAGATTGCTCTTTGTGATGCTCAAAGGAATGTCACTCCAGAACGGGCACCTCCCCACAACCCTCTCTACTTCTTGCTTAATTTTTTAAACCATTGATCAGATAAAAGGTTGTGCCCTATCTTCAGTTTGTGGAACAAAGAATGGTGAGGTCCTAATGGACGATGAATCCTTGAGTCCCTCACATTGCCCTAAATCCTAAATATGCATCTAGTTCCTATGGATCTAGCCACCCAACCAGTGGCAAGTTTAGCTTTGGTAGCAGTTGCCTCTTCCCTCTTTTAATCCTTTTTATAAACGACATCATGGGCAGACAGCATAATCTCAAGGGTTGATGCACTACAAATCCTATTATCACACCCTAAGATTTTAGCCAAGTAGTACTTCAACTAGCTAACCCACTAGAAAGTTTACAAGACAACCTTTGTCGGTTTGTCCCATCTTTGGGTTCACCATATTGCCAAAATGGATACATAGGCTTCAACATACTGGCAAGACAATACTAAACTCCCAACTTCAAATCTAAGTCAAAAAAAATGAAAAAAAAAATAATATTATGGCATTATTCTATGTGCATGGTTCATAAATTTAAAATGTTTAGATATTTTTTCATATATATTATAAAATACACACACAAAAAGTACATATTCAACCATAATGATTCAATGCAAAGTGATACGATCAATAGTAGGAACTCAAGTTTCAAGTACATCTTCCATGTTTCATAAAGATATGTCTAAAAGCAAGTAGTCAAACCTTCTTTCCCCAATTCTATATTACTTTTTTGGAAATCATATATCTTATATCACACTAAAACACAATAGAATTGTATCAACAGTAATCATAATAGATTCATCTTAACTTCAGATCTACCAAGCACCAAGAGGGATCAAATCTCTCAAGATGCAAACCTCTTTTTGAGTGTGAAACTTGAGGAAAAGTTTGCACCTCAAGAGATTTGATTCCTCTCAATACCTAGTAGATCCATAGTTAATATGGATCTATGTTGGTTCTTAATAATACTATTTATAAAAATATGTAAATTTCACATCTCTATATATAGAAGTATCATTAATTTTAATTTTATTAAAATCCTGATAATACCTATAGTTACATAGCATTTGGCATTTTTCTTTGACATGTTTTATAAGTTTTATAGTTTGAATGTTTAATATGTTATGCATAGCATTGATTACATACATACATATATAGCTTAGAAAAAGAGTTTATTGTAAGCTTTAAGCTTTAATATGTTTATTGATTAAATTTAAATATGAAGTTTTGAAATATCATGGTGATGAATATGAATCATCATTATTTTAATGGCGAGGCTATCTGTGGTTGGGTGGGGCTATTCTGTGTTAGCACATTCTGGCGACCGCAGAACGAAAAGGTTTTTCTTCACTGATTTTTTTGGGGTTAGGGTCATTCGTCGGTCTGTCTCGCAATTTTCAGTGTTATCTTTGGGGTTTCTCAACAGTTACCATGGAGGAGGAGTAGGAATTGGTATATTATAGTTTTGACCCTAGTGATTTCTCCCCGCCCTGGGTCGATGTGCCATCTCAAATGGGTATTGTCGAGGCTCGGGTTCCAGCGGGCATTTATTTGGTGGAGGTCTCAAGTTCATCTCTACTTCGAGAGTGTGATGCAATGAAAAACCCTAATGTCCCTACCTCCAAGTGTCCAAATACCTTAGTTAGGGGGGATTTTGTAATAGCACCGGGTTAAAAGTTCATGTAATAAAGTTAATAAAGTAAAAATAAGACCAAGGTCATGGGACACATATTCCAAGCTAAATGTTGGGCAAAACATCCTATTGGGTATTCATTTGGTTTATTATGGCTAAAGAAATTGACAAAGGCAATGGCAAAGGCTTTGAAAGGGCAAAGAGGCAATATTTGGCATTTGTATTTATGAAAATAATGGAAATTCGGAGAAAAGGAAGGTTAAAGGTCACAAGTTGCATGTGAGGAGGAAGAAAATGAAGAAAATAGAGTCCTCAATAATAAAAAGGCTTTTGAGAATCAGTTCATGGCTTTTGTCAATTTAGCTTGGAGCTCTCTCTCTATTCTCTCTCATACTCCTACACATTTAGAGTATTCTTGGAGCACTTTATCATACATTGGATTTGGAGAAGGAAGACAAAGGAAGGACAAGAAAGCAAACGAAACAAGGATCACGCAAGGAAAAGTTGGATCAAGCGACTATAGCGGGATTGCTTTGCAGGTATCAAGTTGCATGTATTGTTTCCTTGTTGGTTTTGGCATGCATGGTACATGCATGTGTGTATTTGGTTTTCTTGTTGTCATTGGCATGGGTTTTGTCAGGTGTGACAGTGGTTTCAACCTTGCCTTGCCATTTTCGGATTTCCGTGTTGGTTTTGGCATGCATGTGTGTATTTGGTTTTCTTGTTGTCATTGGCATGGGTTTTGTCAGGTGTGACAATGGTTTCAGCCTTGCCTTGCCATTTTTGGATAGCCATGGTGTGATGGGGTTCTTTCATTTGGTTGAGCTTGTTGATTTTTGGTAGCATCAGACGTGCTCTAAGCCTCAAATTTTGCAAGGAGGCTAAGACACATGTATTCTAGAATACCCATAAATCGTTTTTGAAAATTCCACATGGAGACAGTTTTATTAAAATAATTAATTATTTTTAATGGATGCCTAAGTCTAAACTTAGGAAACTAAAATAATTAAAGGGTATTAATTAAACTTAGGGTGAAACTTCTAGAAGACGAGGATCAAGCCAAAGTGATCTGAGCCATTGATTAGAATCTAATATGGCCCGTTGGTTCTCAACGAGAAGATTATAAGAAGAAGCTTGATGGGCATTTGGAAAAATCGATTTCTCAAGAGAGCAGTGCACAGCAACCAGAGAGATCATCGAGGAGATTCTTGCAATGAGGGGCTAGGAGAATTTTCCAAAGGAAGAGTTTCCTGGTTCGCGGATACATTGCAGAGAAGGCAGAACAAGATCCAGAAGAGGCAACGCAGTGCCACGCAGAGGCAGCGCAAAGCTTCCGAGGGAGTCCAAGAGTTAGCTGGGAAGTCAAGTTCCAGAGCTAGAAGTCAGGGTGTGAGACCAGAGGGCCAGAGGAACGAAGTTCCAGACAACAAAAGATTCGTGGAAGAGGTGACGCAGACCCCAGAGAGGCTGACGCAGAGATTATGCAGAGCCAACATGGGGCCAGCCATCCAAGGCCTGGATCAGTGTCGGTTCATCAGTGATAGTGTGAGTTATCTTGTCTTTGAGGTTTCTGCGAGTTTCATTATTGCTTAGATTATCTTCCGGATCCATCGCATAAGGATTCTTTTTCATCGACGTTTCGAACCAGCAATGGTGGTTCATTTTTCACATCCTGAAGATGAACCACCATTGTTGGTTCGAAATGTCGATGAAAAAGAATCCTTATGCGATGGATCCGGAAGATAATCTAAGCAACAAGTGTGAGTTATTTCTCACTAATTTCTCTACCAGTCAGATTCTCTGTATTGGATAGCCAGCAAGGCATCCAAACATTGTATTCAGAAATTATTGCTTAATAATACATATTACAAATGCTCAGTTGTTGCACCAGTTTTCCCACATTGGGTTTTTCCGGGGAGATTGGTCCAAAAATAACGAAGTCACTTGTGGTGTGTATTTCTTTCTTGCTCAGATTCTTGATTCCGCATATTATTTAAAGTTGTGAAGGCTGCAATTGCATTTTCTCCGATATTTATAGTAGAACACAATAAATAACTTGCATGGATTAACAAGTAGGAGAAGTATCACTTTGCTGCAATAGTGATTCGGGGTTTCTCAAATTTTCACATGGTATTAGAGCAAAGGTGAAGCAAGGGAGCAGATCGAAAGAGCCAACACTGAAGAGAAGGACGGAGATCAAGTGTTGTGTACGCAGTAGATCAAATCCCCAGAAGGATGAGCAATCCAAGCCAAGAGGGCAAGATTTTTGTGGAAGATCTCTCTCTAAGTGAGTCGATAGAGAGGTAAGATTTCCAAATCGAGATTTGTCAGTGGCAGAGGGAGCAGCATAGTAGAAGCTTAAGCACAGAGCAGTTTCTGGTGAGACGCAGTTTTCTGCAGCAGTTGTTGGGGCAGAAAAACGTCAGAAGAGAGAAGGAGACACTATTTTGAAGGAATTCTTCCTCAGAAGACTTCCAGCCAAGAAGTCTAATTTCTCATTTGCCCAGCAACAGCGCAAAGTAGAGAGAAGGTGGTTCAACACTTTGTTGACAGAGATGGCAGCTAACGGACTGAGAGATCAAGATCAATTGGATGCAACATCGAACTATGTGATATGGAAGGCTAGGATCTCATGCCTTCTGGATGAGCATGATCTCAAGATGTACGTCGATAGTGTGGTAGTTGTACCCGGTGATGCAAATCCACTCAAAAAGTACAAGGTCGAGATGGCAAAGGCCAAGGCGTTAATCCTCGATGGAGTGAGGGATCACATTGTATGTCACATTGATGGCAAGGGGACGCCAAAGAAATGTGGGATGCCTTGGATACGCTATATCAAGGATCTTCCAAGCAATGGAAGATGTACTTGGAGGAGAAGTTGAGATCAGCTAGGATGGAGAAAGGGGAACGTGTTGATCCATTCCTATCAAAGCTTTAAAAAGTCCGAGATCAGTTGGCAGCTGTAGGATCAGCACCTCAGCCTATAGAGATGGTGAGGTTGGCCCTGAATTTAGTTTCAGAAGAATGGCAAGTGTTTGTCCAGAGTATCCTAGGCAGAGAGAAATTTTCGGCTTGGGAAGGAATGTGGGTCGCTATTCAATTGGAAGAGACAAAGCGAGATTTAGTCAAGTGCAAACTTGATGGCAATAGCAACAGTGGGACGAAGCCCAAGGAGGAGGAAGAGAATGTAGCCCTTGCATCTAAGGCGCAGTAGGAGCAACGGAAGAAGAAGAAAGACGTTTCAAAGATCAAATGTTTCTGATGTGGTGAATTTGGTCACTACGCTACGCAGTGCCCTCTCAAGAAGAAGGACAAGTATGAGAAACATGATCTGCAGGCTGCATCCACAAAGATCGAGGAAGAGGAGTTCGCCATGATTGCCCAGATACCTCCAAGGGAGAGGTGGGGTGATCTAGTATTGTAGTTCGAAAGAACTGTAGATGGGCAGGATACTTGAGGAGTCCACCTCTTGGATCAATACCTTGCTACAAGAGCCCATATCAGAAGTGCGGGATGGACCACATCAGTTGATGCAGAGGAATGTTGGAGTGACATTTGCGATGGCTAGGAGCACCAGAGTCTGAACAACGCAGCGCTAGTGTTGGCAGCAGTGCAATTGGCAAAGAGCAGAGTCAGCAACAGCACAGTAGCTTCAGTGACAGCGTAGAGATTAGCAGCGGTCAAAACTCCAACAATAGATGCAACGCGTTGAACACCTTTGGTTGAGTATTTTGGATGCTTTTTCGTTGTTGTTGCAGCAGCAGCAACAGTTGGAGAGGGTTGTAGTGCAGATGCAGTGTTGGAAGTGGCACAGCCAGTAGCATCACAGATGCAGCATTTGCACAGTAGTTGGTGGGCAGTGATGTCAGACATCAATAGCGCAAAGGGGGATGTTATAGAGAAGGGTAATGCTTTAGCAAGTAGCATTACTAGAGCACATTCCTCACTAAGAGGGAGTGTTGATTTTTGGTAGCATCAAATGTGCTCTAAGCCTCAAAATTTGCAGGTAGACTAGGACACATGTATTCCAGAAGACCCAGAAATCGTTTTCGGAAATTCCACCCGAATACAATTTTATTAAAATAATTAATTATTTTTAATGAATGCCTAAGTCTAAACTTAGGAAATTAAAATAATTAAAGGGTATTAATTAAACTAAGGGTGTAACTTTTAGAAGAAGACAAGGATCAAGCCAAAATGATCTGAGCCATTGATTAGAATCTAATTTGGGCCGTTGGTTCTCAATGAGATGATCATAAGAAGAGGCTTGATGGGCATTTGGAAAACACATCGAGTGGATCAAGAGATTGATTTCTCAAGAGAGCAGTGCAGAGCAGTCGGAGAGATCATCGAGGAAATTCTTGCAGTGAGGGGCAGGGATAGTTTTCAGAAGGAAGACATTCCTGATCCGGGGATACATTGTAGAGAAGGCAGAGCAAGATCTGGAAGAGGCAGCGCAGAGCTTCAAAGGGAGTCTGAGATTCAATTCGGAAGTCGAGTTCGAGAGCCAGAAGTCGTGGTGTGAGACCGGAGGGCCAAAGGAACGAAGTTCCAAACAGCAGAAAATCTGTGGATGAGGTGATGTAGACCCCAGAGAGGTTGACACAGAGGCTACGCAGAGCCAACTTGGGGCCAGCCATCCAGGGCTTGGATCAGTGTCGGTTCGCCTGTGATGGTGTGAGGTATTTCTCACTAATTTCTCTGCCAGTCAAATTTTCTATATTAGATAGCCAGCAAGGCATCCAAAGATTTTATTCAGAGTTTATTGCTTAATAATACAAACCCTCAGTTGCCGCACCGATTTTCCCACATTGGGTTTTTCCGGGATATTGGTCCAAAAATAACGGTGTCACTTGTGTTGTGTATTTCTTTCTTGCTCAGATTCTTGTTTCGGCATATTATTTAATGTTGTGAAGGTTGCAGTTGTATTTGCCTCGATATTTACAGTAAAACACAGTAAATAACTTGCATGGATTAACAAGTAGGAGAAGTAATATCAGTTTGTTGCAGTAGTGATTCGGGGTTTTGTTAAATTTTCACAGAGCTTTGAATTGTCAGATGGTTTTGGAACTGGGTGAGGTGGTCTCAAATTCCCAAGGACCTAGGATTCCCTTGACTGGTAATGGTGGGATACACAGTAAATCCTGAGGGTGAAGACAAGAAAATTCCTCAAGTTATTAGTGAAGAAATCTGGAGGCATCCAAACTTGTTTAGGGCCTAATGATCCCTTGACCGGTTTTGGCGGGATTGTGGTAAAGCCTGATAGTGTATGTTTCCTTGTTTGGGCCTAGGAATCCCTTGACCAGTAACGGCGAGATTGTGGTAAAGCCTAGTTGTATAGATGAGGGTTTCGGGCCTAGAAATCCCTAGACCGGTAATGGCGGGATATGCGATAATGACTGAGGAATCCCTGGTGGTTTTTGTTGTGAGCCCCACATCCATGCTTGGAATATGGCACAGGGTTGATTAGCTGAAAGAAATATTTGGTTCAACCCAATCTATGGTCGAGTACGTGGAAGTCCCTGACTTGGTTGGCTTTTGCATATGTTAATAAGAGTCATTTTCCTCTTGTATTTCATGAGTATTTATACTTGTTATTATGTGGCTTCGATGGTTATTCTATCATTTTCATTATTTTGGTTATAAGCATGGTTTTATGATGAAATTTAGTTATGGCTCTCATCATGTTTTGATTAGTAAATGAAAGCTTAATGAATGTATGACCTAATAGATAATAATGCAACTATTATGAGAGGGCATCAAAACTTCTTGACGATTTTCAGATAAATATGAGACATAGTTTAATCTTGACGATCAAACCAGCGTGAATTTGTGCAATCGACTCCCTACAATGCTTCCCAAATTCCTTTATGACAGGGCATGGATTTCAGAAAAACATTATCCTTGCACAATGAGGTGTTTCGATTTGCATACAATGGACATCACACCTTAAACAAACTCCTTTAAACTTCTCTTTTACTCTCAAACTGTCTAGAATGGTATCCAGTCAACTATTCACTCGCTTACCTCCTGTTTTAGCCTCATTTAATTACAATCTTTGTACTTTTCGTTGCTCTAATCTGGGTGTTTCCCGAAACAAGCGAGAGCTAGACAAACTTGGGTATATTTTTTCTAATGTGTTGCTTGTGTTCAAGCTAACTCTTCTGTAGATCCTAACCAAAGTCACAGTGAACAAAAATCTGCGATCTAGTTCGGACAATTTGATAAGACGTCTTTGTGCCTAAGTCACAAAAGAAATGATCCTTTCACTATCTCGATAGATTGTCTGTGCCCAGAAAACTCGTTGTCTCCAAATAATAGTCTTGCATCCAAAACAAAGAAACCATGCCCAATAGAGACTCGTTGCTTCCAGGGAGAGAGAGGAATGGAATGATGTCAACTAGGGTGGAATCTTTCACCATGGGGTTCTAAAACCCTCAAAGCTAATGCCCAAGAAACAAAAGAGATGATCCACAATGATGCTTCCAAAATGAATTCAACCCTCCTTTATTTGTAGGTTTCTTTCTAGGGTTTCATCTTCTTAATTGGTTGAGTGAATATTACTCAAAGCCCCCAATTTTGGGTTTCTTCACCCAACTGCCCCAAAACTTGCCCAACAATAGGTATTTTGGGATTTCTCCCCTCTTTAGGTGGACTATAGCCCACGAGGATGGATAGGCTAATGAGTCCCATTTGTCCTCAATTCATAAAGAGCATTACAAAGGAGAAGGACATGCAGTTTCACATTGAGTTAGGAGATGATGGTAGGCACTTGACCAAGGGCGTGGGTATTGTTAGTTTTGAGAGGGAATCTGGTAACCCTCTCCATCTCAAGGATGTCCCATATGTTCCAAGCCTTAAAAAGAACATTGTTTCTATTTCCACCCTAGAGGACAAGGGTTATGATGTCATTTTTAGCAGAGGAAAGGCCTACATCAAGCACTTAGAATCTGGTTCCATGAAGCAAATTGGAACCAGATTCTAAGTGCTACGATCCCAATTAGGTTACTAGCCGATGGGAAACCAAGGGCAAGAATTGATCTTCGAGCTAGGGCTTGAAATATCTCAAAATCCCACCGTCGGGATCTTGTGAGATTTAGAGCGCTTCTTGAGGACACACTAGCACAGTTGTGGGTAAGAGATCGAATTCTTTTGATAGCTGAATCATGAGAAAAGTGATGCCCTAGGTGACCTATGGAGGCTAGACCTAGAAGAAGAGGGGAAGGTGAGAGGAATTCTCTTTGAAAATGATCACCTATGGAAGGATCGATGCCTAAATCCTTTGGTGAAGATGGAGTCGAGATGAAATTTGTGATTTAGAAGAACTACACCCAATCAAGGAGCCTCCTAGACAACTTCGCATGGAAATTAGGCCATGAGAGTTGTTGCTAAAAGACTTTATACTTCAATTTGCAATAATTGATGACTTATCGAGATGTGTTCAATAAAAGCAATCTTTAGGAACATTCACCCTTTCACACATGATACGTGAGATGATGTAATGCTACAAAAGACTAAATTTCCACAATTTCGCATAAGAAAAGTAGTAAATTTCAGATCTAGTATAGCGAAAATCCTAGCAACATCAATGTATTAAAGCAAATAACAAGAATGGACATGAAAGATTACTCACATGTGTAAAGAGTCCAATCACCAAATTATGCCAATAATGAAGCTCCAAGAAAAGAGAAAGACATCCAAACATCAAAATTCATCAATTACATCCAAAATTCTCCTCCAAAAGGGATAGCGAAAATCTCACAAGAGATGAGAACCAAATCCAAGCGATGATGATGAAAATGAATCATCTCACTTGTATTTATACACTCTTTAATAAATTTGATTGCTAAATTGGCCTAATTGAGCCCCTAAATTAAAATAATGTGCATAATAACAATACTTTTGGTGACAAGCCCAGCAAATAGCTCAATAATGTAAAGATAAGCCTCTCAAAAGGGCAGAATGATCAACATAGTGAGTCGTTGGGCCTTTGAGGACGCCTAATGAAGTCCAAGTGGTGTCATGATGAAGAAATGGACTCCCAAGATAGTAGACAAGGGGTTGGCCCCTTGTTTTCCAAGCAACAACCTGTGGTGCTCCTAAGTGGGTGTGGGGGCACAAGTACACACTCATGAGTCTCCAAGTGGATCAAAAATGCATGTAGACAATTTGTAAGGGCTAGGATGGTGATGTAAGCTCTCCCTCTACAACAGGAGACATCCTCTAGACCATGTAACATCTGCCAAGTGTATGGTGCAAGTGTGGAGCCAGTTGGGCATGGTGAGCTAGGTGCATCATCCTCGTCCAAAAGGTGGAACACGAGCAATCAATAAGTGGTACTGGGGATCCATGAAGTACTCTTTACTATGGTGGAGGCCCATGGGTCTCAACGCTCACCCTACAAGTGCCAATGTGGCCCTCTAAAGGGCTAAGGCCTTGTATAGGGAGACCAAGGCCCAAATGGAGACCCACTTGCAATCCTGCATAAGATCCAATGTGTACCTTGCACTCCAATACAACAAATCATTAGAATAATCAAGTAAACGAGCTTACAAGTCATGGAATCAATGTGGCACTTTATGGTGGCATGCCCTTCCATAATGGTCTTTGGCATATACAAGTGTCTCCAAGCACAATAGGGGGTTAACCAAGGGCCCCATTACCGCTCAAACTAGCAGTGGGTCTGAAAGGGTATCCTTAAAGGGAAAATGTTAGGCCAAGGGCAACAAATGGAGACTTAGCCCACTGTCACCTCAGCTAAGGCTCCCTTCTATTTACGGACTTTCATGGATGGGAGGAGAACCAGTATGTATGGAGTCACTAATGAAGGATAAGTTAATGAAACGATATGAGTGACCCAAATAATCCCTTTCCCGGAAGAACTTGAGGGATGGGGCTTGCTTGCTTTCTAAGCAAGTTATTATGTTCTCTAGGGAAAGGAAGGGAGGATTTGAGGGTTAGGTTTATGGGATATGACTTGTGAAAGAGTTTCCCAATTCCTAAAATCCTTGTTTCAATTGATATCCCGGATGGTTCTTGAAGAATTGTCTTTCAAAGGGACGGGACCAAGTGGACCCAGTCTAGGGTATGAGGAAGGAATACAGCAACCAATGATATTCTTACCCTAGAAAAGGTAGTGGAAATGTTAAAATTGGCAACTAGGGCCAAACTCCATGTGGGTCATCTTATTAATGGCAGCTGATATTTTTCTTGGATCCCTCTCATCAAGAGGTGTAGGATTGATCTAAAGGTCATCCGATTCCGATAAGTACTCATGTAGATATGAATTTATTTGTGTTATGGGACAATTCGTCAAGGTCGGCCAACAACCAAATAAACCCCTCTTGTGCTCAACGCTTTAGTATAAATAGAGGTGCCTTGAAAGTCATTTGTACACACATCCTCTTGGTGATCTCTTCCTCTCCACTTGTCTTTGGGTTTTGGTGGGAGGAGAAATCTAAAGAGGATACGTTGCCCTAGAGGATGCCCTAGATCCCAACGCTATCATGGAGGAGATTTTAACGCAGTGAAGAAAGGGTTCTATGCAGCTAGTCAAGATGCCTTCTATGCAGCCCTAAAGGAGGAGTCTTGGAGGAGCCCTAGCCACAGGTATACATGCCCTAGCCGCAGTCAAAGGGAGCTCCAATTCGCAGCCAAAAGGAGCCCTAATCCGCTGTCTAAAGGAGGCCTAAAACACAGTCTAGAGAGACCTAATCTAAGGTCATCTATCCGTTGTCAAGAGGCCCTATTTGCTATCAAGGAAAGGTAGAAGAAGCCCTTAACTGCAGCTAAAGCAAGCCCTAGCCGCAGCAAGAAGAAGTCTGGACAGCGAGGTCATTTGAGGGCTATTTCAGGGGTCCGTTTAGAGGACAGAGTGACTGTTCTTGGAGGCCGAGGCAAGGAGGGTTTGTTGGAGGGTGCAACAACTATTTTAGGGCGACAAGTCCATACGTTGGGCTTGGAACTGCCCTCAAGGAGCAGCGTGGAGGGCAGCATCCTATTTAAGGACAACCGCAGCAAGAGGAAGCAATTCTGGGTTAGCTTGCAAGTTGTTAAGGACTGTGGTTGGTTGCCCTAACCAGTCCAGAATTGCAGCAGCCTAATTACCCTAGAACAGTGAGCTAGTGCACACATCTTGGAATGAATCTTGTATGTGTTGAGTCAGTTTGATGGCTGTAAAGTGCAGCCATAATCTACAGCAAAGGGAGGGTTGATCAGCAGTGGAATATAAGCTTTATATACAGTTTGAAGGCAGCCTCAATCCGTTGTTAAGATATGTCCATTATCAGTGTTGTAAAGACTCTTATTCACTACCCAAAGAGACCTAGTTGCATTCACTTTAACTGTTGTCATAATACCACATTGTTGTAGGTGACAGCATGGCCTAATTGTAGACTATTTGGGCATGTTGGTGTAGACTCTATAACTCAGTGTTGTTGGACATATTATGGGACAGCAGCATAGTACATGGGACAGCTACAACATGGAACAGCTGCAGGCATGAAGAATCATGGACAGCAGAAGCATGGACAGCAACAAATACAGTGCAGCAAGTACATTGGGACAGCAGTAAGCATGATGCAGCAGTGGCACTATGTACAGCAGTGCTAAACACTGGGACAGCAGCAGCATGAGGTCCAGCTTGGAAATGCCTCAAGGAGCAGCGTGGAGGGCAACATCCTATTTAAGGACAGCCACAACAAGAGGAAGCAATTCTAGGTTAGCTTGTGAGTTGTTAAGGACTGTGGTTGGTTGCCCTAACCAGTGCAGAATTGTAGCAACCTAATTACCCTAGAACAGTGAGCTAGTGCACACATCTTGGAATGAATCTTGTATGTGTTGAGTCAGTTTGATGGTAATAAAGTGCAGCCATAATCTGCAGCAAAGGGAGGGTTGATCAGCAGTGGAATATAAGCTTTATATACAGTTTGAAGGCAGCCCCAATCCGCTGTTAAGAGATGTCCATTATCAGTCTTGTAAAGACTCTTATTCACTGCCCAAAGAGACCTAGTTGCATTCACTTTAACTGTTGTCATAATACCACATTGTTGTAGGTGACAGCATGGCCTAATTGTAGACTATTTGGGCATGTTGGTGTAGACTCTATAACTTAGTGTTGTTGGACATATTATGGGACAGCTGCAAGCATGAAGAATCATGGACATCAGCAGCATGGTAAAGCATGGACAACAGCAAGTACAGTGCAACAAGTACATTGGGACAGCAGTAAGCATGATGCAGCGGTGGCACTATGTACAGCAGTGCTAAACATTGAGACAGCAGCAACATGAGGTCCAGCATTGTGATGATGGGTGCAGCATAGTGCAGCACGGTGAGGTGCAACATAATGACGAGATGCAGCACTATGATAAGTGAAGGAGTCACCTTGGAGAATCAGTTGAAGTAGCATGTCTTCAACTAATCTCATGTATCATCATCCTAGGAGATGATCTATGCTCTTATCTAGATAAGTCAAAGTGTTGACTTCTGTTGTAAATGTACTATCTCTCTCTATGTTGAACTATTGAAGAACATATAAGAAGAATTGATCAAGCATTTCCCCACATTGGGGTTTGTCCCTGGCTAGCGCCACATCTTGTGTCCTCTTGTCTTGGCTTGTGTTCGGCGATTTATATTTATGTTCAATCTGCAATTTACTTTAATACTGATGTGATTACTAATCTGGAAAAGATATTGAGCTAACTATGAAAATTGAAATAAATTGCTCTAGCATAGAACATACCTAAACTTAATAGGAAAGGATCAAAGAAAGAATTTTAACTTGAAGGTGTTGAATTGACCCTATGAGGTACTAGCCTTAGGGATGTCAAGGTCAAGTTTGATCCCGAAGCTAGGGCTTGGCATTTCTCTCAACTCCACCATCGGAATGGCTTCAAAGTTGGAGGAGGGATTGAGGAAACACCAACGTAGGAGACCCTAGGAGATCGCAACTTTTTTTAGGGCTATCTTGTCGGGAAATTGATGCCCTAGGTAACCTAGCTTAGCTAGACCTGGAAGGAGGTGAAAGAATGTGATTTTAACTGACCACCCTTGGTAGATCAGTGCCTTAATCTTTGGGAGAATGGAGTCTATGATGAGTATGAGTAGGATTTCTTGATTCCCAACCTCAAGATCATTTTGTTGGCCTTCCAGGTCAAGGAGAAGCAACCTCACAGCTTTTATATTTCAATGTACAAAGGAAATGGCTTATCAAGGTCAAATTCTTTGGTAGAATTACCCCTAGGAGATTTCGCTCCTATTACATGGCCCATACATTGAGAGATGTTATAACATAGACAAATTCCACAATTTTAAGCAATAAATGCAAGCAGCAATTAGCCCTAGAACAATGAAAAATCTCAGTTCAATGTATATGACAAAGTACAACAAGAATAACATTAAAAGCATATACTTACATGTAACATAGTATATCCAACCATTCACAATTGACAAGAGAGAAGCTCCAATAGAAGATAAACCAATATCCACACATCAAAATTCATCCATAAAGCTCCAATTCATCCTCTAGAAAAAGTGTGAAAATCTCAAGACAGAAATGATCCAAACCAAAGTATTGTATTTATACACTAATGAGGAGTTTGAATTAGTCTCCTTGGTCTACATAAGCCCCAAAAATAAAATAATGTGCCAATATTCTAACTTTTGGTGACAAGCTCACAAATGAAAGAATATGCCTCTTAAGAGGTCAAATGATAATCTATTCATGTCGTAAGTCCCTCTAAGAGACCTAATGAGGTCCACGAGTGCCATAATGAAGAGTAGGGCCCTCAAAAGCAGTTGACAAGGGGTTGGCCCCTTGTAATAACCTATGGTGCTCCAAATGACATGTGGGGGCACACAAGTGTCCTCATGGATCTCCAAACAAATCAAAGATACCTGTAGATCACCTGTAAGGGCTAGGATGATGGTATAGATGATGCCACATCACCGTGCAAGTCCTAGATCATTTGCCAAGTGTATGGTGCAACTCTGGGGCCAACTAGGCATGATGGATTAGGTGCCTCTTCCTCGTCCAATAAGTGAACCACGAGCAATCTTTGAATGTTTGTGGGGATCCATGGAATGTTGTTTGCTGTTGTGGAGGCCCATGGCTCTCAACGCACACCCTATTATGTGCCAATGTAACCCTCTGGAGGATTAGGACCCCGTATAGGGAGACAAACCCAAAATGGAGACCATCTACAATCCTGCATAAGATCCAATGCGTCCCCTAGCCTTCCAGTGCAACAAGTCAATAGAGAAATCGAGTAAATGAGCTTACCAATCATGGACCACAGGTGGGGACTTCATAATAGCCTTCCCTTCCATAATGGGCTTTGGGGTGTGCCAATATCTTCTAAACTCCAAATGGGGTTAACCAAGTATCCATTAGGTGGTTTCTACTTCTAAATGGGATAACATATTCAGGTACATCCTTCAAAAGGTGGTGGCATGTGACTGAAATAAGGGATGAGAAGGGATAGCCCTGAGCCACATGTTGGGGTACAAGGGTAGGTAATAAAAGGAAAGCCCACACTTGGGTTTATAATGTATAGGAGGGAGCAATCGTGGCATATGAGGTGCCCCGACCTTGATATTTCCACCCTTCTTTATATGTCTTTTGTCTTTTTATGATTTTCTTTGATTAACTACTCGAGGTTGAAGGGGGAAGAGCATGATGCATAAGATATAGCAGTGAATACCCCCTTTCAAACTGGGGCGGTTCATTGCCCACCAGGGGTTGGGACAATCATGGGTTCCCATATGATGAAGGAGGTTCATAGAACCTATAGGAACCAAGGTGATGACCATGATGATGGGGTAGATCTCATGTATTGGCTTTTTCCTGTGCTAAATGTGTTTGTCTCAGCCATCTTTTGCATTTTGTGGTACATTTTCCTGTTGAATGTGGCCATATATGCTTTTATCTTTCTTTTTAACTACATCAACCTTCGGACTTCGTTCTAGGCCATGACCCAAGGTGTGGGCAAGGGGAAGGGGCATGCTAACCCTATGTGGACCCAGTGGAGGAATGTGGACCCAAGTGGGAGAAATGATGAATAGGGTAATAATGATTGGAAAGAGGGTAATATAAGCAGATAAGGGAGCGGTACCACCCAACCAAAATCGGGGTTTCCCATGATATAGCATCCCTAAAGCCAAATGGTCAGTAAGAGAGATCCCATGGGACTAGAATCCAAGGTTAATACCTAAAAGGGGTCTAGGGGACAAGAGCATAGACCTAGCCCATTCTTTCCACCGAATCCCCCCATTTATCCATGCCCAGAAGTGTCCATGATAAGCAAACTACAATACTCAATTTCGAAATGACAAGGCATACCTTTAAGTTCGAGAGGCCCACTTTCAAACATATGATCATGGCAGATGGACGAAGGACCACATGGCTGGCTCAGGTGGCAGGGAAATGGAAAAGTGAGCTAGTTGGTCGCTGCAAGGGACTGCCAACTGAGGACCGTCTGGGAGAGAAAAATTCTCCTAGGGATATCACCCACAAAATGGTGGGTAACAGGCCCTATTAGGTGGTTTAACCTCTAAAGGGGGGACATGTCCATGGTACATTCCTCAAGAGGTAGGTGGCAAATGATATAATAATGGAAAGGAGTGGGGATCAGGGGAAACATCCAAACCACATGTCATTGTGCTAGGGTAGCTATGATGAGGGAAGCCCACACTTGTGTATATGAGTGTAGGAGGGAAGAAATCGTGGTACATGAGTTACCCCGACCTTTATTTCTCCACCCTTCTTTACATGCCTCTTTCTTTTCATTGATTTTTCCCCATAATTGCTCGGGGCTCCAGGGGATGGCAGCATGATGTGTAATATGTAGCAGTGGATACCCCCTTAAGGTGGAGCAATTCATCGCCAACCAGGGGTTGGGACAATCATGGGTTCCTTAATGATGGAGGGGCCTCATCTAGGGCCAATAGGAACCAAGCTGATGGCCATGAATAAAGGGGTAGAGTTCATGTTTGGCTTTTGCCCTCGTGCTAAATTTGTGTGTCCCGACCAATGTTTTACAACTCGGACTCGGACTCCGACTCGGCCGAGGATCGACTCCGACTCCGAAACGGTAATGACTCGGCCAGCTCGATTTCAATGACTCGGTCGTTGTAAAAAATACATTAAATATTTATTTTTTTTTATAAAAAAACATAATTTTAAAGATTTTAAACATAATTTTAAAGATTTTCATTCATGTTTCCAAACACACAGCGTTATAATATAGATGGAAGACAACATATGATCAAAGTAGGCTCATGAACCAATCCATTATATCAAAATGGTACCCAATGGCAATACATAGTCAACTGTCATACATGATCAAAGACTCAAAACAAAATACAAATAACCAAGGAGGCTAGAAATGGCCTCTACAACAAAAGTAAACTGTGATGGTGACCAGACTCCAAAAGTTCTTACAGTTGTTTGGAGAGCTTACGCTGATGGATGTAAAGCCTATAAAGGTTATTCCTACATGAAGAACCTCCAAAAGAGGAAGAGCCAGGATTTTGAAAAGGTTGGACAATTTTCTTGTCAACAGTAAGCTTTTGGAGGAAGCCAGCAGGCATAAGTCATGATTAGTAATTGGAGGACTTTCTGATCACTTACCAATCCTGTTTCAACTAGCTGAAGAAGATCAAAAATATCTGTTGCTTTTAAATTTAACAATACATGGTTAAAAGATGACAATGTAAAATCAAATATTGGTTTGAAATGACAGATACTCAACTTCACCATTTACGTTTATTTAAAAACAACAAAAAATCTCAGAACAGTTAAATATATCATTTGGATTGGAGGTTCACAATGTAGAGTTTCCTTTTACAAAACTGTTTTTAGGATTTACAATTAAAGGAGAAACTATCTTGTCATCTTAATGCATTAATACAACAAGCAGACACATAAAAAAGAAGAAAATGACACCAAGGCTATTTTATTACATAGCCTACCCAGAAGATATAACATTGTATTCACACTAAGTAGTTTCCATCACAGTCTACAGAAGCATGACCCTTTGGAATCCATAAACTGAATTTAACTTTATCAAAAATCACAAAAAAATTGAAATTTTTCTAACTGTTTCGCTGCCCAGCCGGAATGCATTGACTCGGCCGAGTCATAACGGACCCGGCCGGGTTGACCGAGTCACATATGACTCGGCCGAGTCATTGGATGACTCGGCCGAGTCATATGTGACTCGGTCAACCGAGCCGGTTAGCTGGCCGGGTCAAAGTTCAGGGTAATGACTCGGTTCGAAACGGCCGAGTCGGAGTCGAAACGGGCGGGTTGTAAAACAGAGGTCCCGACCATCTTTTGCATTTTCTGGTACAATTCCTGTTGAGAGTGGCCAAATTATGCTTTTTATTTTCTTTTCAACTACATCAACCTCTGGGGCATCGTTCCAGGCCTGGCCCAAGGTGTGGACAAGGGGAGGGGGAGTCTAACCCTAAGAGGACCCAATGGACACATGTGGACCCGAATGGGAAAAGAGATGAATGGGGCTAAAATGAGTGGAAGGGGAGTAATGTAGGTGATATCAAGAAGCGGGACCATGCAACCAAAATCGGGATTTCCCATGTAGTGCCATCCCTAAAGCTAATGGTCAGTAAAGGAGATCCCACGAGACTAGGATACAAGGATAACCACAAAATGGAGCAGTGGAGACAAGAATATAGACCTAACCAACCTTTTTCACCAAATCGCCCCACCAATCCATGCCCAAAAGTTGCCATGACAAGTAAGAAAAGCTACTCAACTATACCAATGAAAAGCCATACCTTTGGGGTCAGGAGGCCCACCTTCAAACATACTGTTGATTTTGGGTAACATTGGATGTGCTCTAGCCATGAAATTTGGTAGAGAGACTAAGGGACATGAGATCTCCAAGACCTAGAAATCATTTGAAGAAATTCCACCCAGATGAAGAGATATTAAAATAATTAATATTTTTAATGGGTCCCTAAGTCTAAACTTGGCAAAATAAAAATATTAATGTGTATTAATAAAATATGGGTGAGAAAATTCTAAGTGATGAGAATCAAGCTAGTTCTAATCTTAGTCGTTGATTAGGGACTTAATCTCGATCGTTGATTCGTCAATAGGAAAAGTATAAGAGAAGGCTTGAGGGTCAGTTGGAAATACACCAAGTGATCAAAGAATTTGATTTTTTGAGGCGTGGTTTGTTGAGGAAATAGAGTTAATGATCAGAGCTACAGTGAGGGGCAATTCAGCAAGGTATTTTCATCTGAGACTGAAGAATACATAGCAAAGAGGCAGTGCAGTGTCAAGAGAGAGAGCGCAGGCCCTAGAAGGGCTGACGCAAAGGCTGAAGAGTTGACGCAGAGGACACAAAAGGGTGGCGCAGGTGACGCAGAAGCCGTAGACGCTGATGTTGGGCCTCAGAGGCAGCGCTAGGGAGATTATGTGGGGCAGACTAGGAGCAAATCAACAGATTCAGAGTCGGGATAGGATGATGCAACTCCTAGAGGAGTGACGTAGTTCCATAGCAGCACTTGGAGCAACTTTCGCTGTCTAGCATAGGGAACAACCGAAGTCACTGTGGGGTTTGATTATGTGATTGGTGATTTGTCGGAATATCTATCTCCGAATAGAGGTACTAATGCCGAGGATATTCTCTGTTGGGTGAGCCATTTCTGGCACCCTAGTTGTATTCACGAAATCTGCTTAATAATACAAACCCTCTATATGCTGCACCAGTTTTCCCGAATTGGGTTTTTCCTGGGATGATTGTCCAAAAATAATAGTGTCCCTTGTGTTATTGTTTTTGTTTATTTCAGTGCATGATCTGTATATCTGTGAAGGCTGCAATAGTGTTTACTTCGATGTTTATGCAATTAAATAACTTGTTAATGTAAAGAACAAGTAGGAGATTGTAAACCAGTAATTGCAGTAGGGGTTTCTGATGTGTTAAATTCAGGAATCTTCACACATACATTCACAACAGATGTGCGAGGGACCACATGGCTGGCTCAGGGTGCAGAGATAATGGAAGATCAAACTTTTTGGGGGCTGCAAGAGGTTGTTGGTTGCCCGCTAAGAACCATCTAGGAGAAAAAAAAAATCTCCTATGAATACTACCCACAGGTGGTGGGTAACAGGCCCTTCTCTTCTCCATCCCTCATAAGACACAGGTATTGTCTTTTTCATAGATGACTATTCATGGAAAATATTGATCTTCTTTTTGAAGAAAAAGGAAAAGATCTTCTCCAATTTCCTGGACTTTAAGGCCTTGGTAGAAAACCAAACCAGGAAGATGATCAAAGCATTAAGTGGCAATGGCGAGGAATATGCTTTCAGTAATGTGTCTGCCAAAGAGAGCATTAGGAGAGAATTTACAACACCCCACAATCTTCAGCAGAATGGGGTGGCTGAGAGGAAGAACCATACCATAGTTGGAGCAGTTGTAGCTATGTTGCATGACCAAGGGTTTCCCATGTTCTTTTGGGCAGAGGCATGCAATGCTGCAGTATTTCTGCAGAACAGAAGCCCACACAAGGTGCTTGGACAAGTTACATCAGAGGAGGATTTCAAAGGCAAGAAGTCTGATGTTTATCACTTCTACATCTTTGGGACAAGAGTTTACTGCCATGTTCCAAAGAGAGCAGGAAGAAACTGGCGCCCACAATGGAAAGGGAATTTTCGTTGGTTACTATGAGACACCTCAAGCATACAAGGTGTACACACTATCACTTAAGATGAAAGTTATCAAGCAAAACATGAGGTTTGAGGAGGACAGAGCTCTAAGGGAGTCCTTGGAGCAAGAGCAAGTTGGAGTGCCCAAGGAGGAGTTGCTCGCTCCTAAGCAGGAAGCTCAGCCAGTACCACAGACTAAGTCTCATCCAGGTGGCAAGAAGTCGTACAGCAGGATGACAAGGAGTCATTGCAGGATGTGGAGGAGAGGCTAGGATGAGTGGAGGTAGCCACTCAGTCAATGACTCCCAGCACAGGGAGGAAGAGAGCCAAGTGGCCTGAGAAGTTGATTTAGAAGGCCCAAGAGTGAGTTGATACTACATTTAGGCAAAAGCAAGCAACCACAGAGGTACACCGGATACATGGCATTGATAACTGAGTTGTTAGACTCAGGGCCTTCTTTTTATCAGGCAGCCTCTCAGCAAGTTTGGCGGGATGCCCTAGTGGAGGAATATTCCTCCATCATGAAGAACGATGTCTTGGAGATTGTGCCACGTCCACAGGGCAAATCACTGGTAGGCTCACGTTGGGTGTACAAGGTGAAACATGGAGCAGATGGGAGTGTGGAGAAGTACAAGGTCAAGTTTGTGGCCAAGGGCTTCTCACAGGTTGAGGGCATTGACTACGAGGAGATGTTTGCTCTAGTGGCTCGTTATTCATCCATCAGGACAATTCTGGCTCTTGCAGCTCGGATGGGGTGGCAGATCCACACAACGACGTGAAGACAACATTCCTCAACGGGGTGGATGAGCAAGAGATTTATATGGAGCAAAAAGAGGGGTTTGAGACTTTCAACAGAGACACTCATGTTTGTTTGTTGAAGAGAACTTTTTGCAGTCTCAAGCAGGCACCGAGAGCCTCGTATTGACAACTACCTTCAAGGATTGGGCTTCACTAAGAGTGAGGCAGATGCCAACCTGTACTAAATCACGATTGGAGTGTTTCCACTCATTATAGTGCTTTATGTTGACGATCTTATCTTAACAGCTTGATTCAGGATTGCAAGGCAGATCTTGCAAGAGAGTTTGAGATGAAGTAAATAAGGTTTATGCACTATTTCCTTGGGCTATAGGTATGGCAAGGTGATGGGGAAATCTTCTTGGGGCAAGGGAAGCACACTACAAAGATTCTCAAGAGGTTTCATATGCGGGATTGCAAGCCCATGACCACTCCTCTAGACAAGTTGAAGGAAGGTGGACACTAGTGGAGCAGAACGAGTATATGACACATTGTACAGGCAACTCATTAGGTCGTTGATGTACTTAGTCAACACACAGTGTAACATGTTTTGCAGTGAACCAGTTGAGACAGTTCATGATGGTGCCTACCAGAGTTCACTGGGTTATTTCCAAGGATGTCTTGAGGTATCTCAAGGGCACAACAGATTATGGGTTATGGTACAGACAAGTTGATCGAATGAGTCTTGAGGGCTTCACAGATGCAGATTGGGCAAGGAGCTACATAGATCGAAAAGGTACTTCAGGTTGCATCTTCAACATTGGGTTAGCAGATGTTTTCCTGATTCAGCACGAAGCAAAGATTAGTTGCTCTCAGTTCAGCAGAGGCTGAATACATGGTTGCTAGCTTGGCAGCATGTGAAGCCATCTGGATGAGGAAGTTGAATGAGGGTCTTTTCAAGGAGTTGGAGCCCACTGTGATATGCTATGACAATTAGTGTTGCATTAAGCTCTTTGAGAATCTAGGTTTTCATGATCGTTCCAAGCACATCGAGATTAGGTACCATCATCTCAGGGATTGTATGTAGAAAGGGATAGTAAAGCTACTGTACATTCCCACAGATGAGCAGGTTGCAGACATCTTGATCAAGGCCTTAATCAAAGGCATGTTCATGTTTTTCAGAGATAAGATGGGAGTTGTACAGAATCCCATCTTCAACACTCGCTAAGAGGGAGTGTTGAAAATGTAGCGAAGGAAGGATTATGGCTTGTGCCTTAGCCAATAAAGACTTCAAATTGTCTTTCTCTAGCATCAATGAGAATTCATAAGTTAGAATTCAATTGTGATGAGTTTATTTCTAGTTCACAGAAATGGTCATCAGTAGACTGCATGCGCAGTGTTGGAACTTTAGTTCGTTGGAGTCTTTTTCCGTTAGACTACAAGATGAGGTGGCAGAAACAAGTCCAATTAGGAAGAGTTAAGACTACAGAGACAAGTTCAACTAGGACGAGTTAAGACTTCCATGACAAGTAAAGAGAGGACAAGTTAAGTCCTCAGTTAACTCAGTTCACGACTAGAGGAAATCAAGAAGCAACTTGAGCAAGTTCACTGAGAGCCAATCCAAATGCAACTGAGACTTGCTCCAGTTAACTGGCAAAGGGAACTTGTTGCACTTGTGTGAACATCCATTCATACTTAGCTTTATTTCATGCATCGAAAGTCTATTAAGGCAAGAGAAGGACGAAGGCACAAAGTTTGATAATTCTTTGTTGATCGTATAGGTCGTTGGTTAAGGAGCGAAGATTAGGAATTCAAGGAGCATGCCAAAAAAAGTTTCAGCAGGGAACAATTGTGTGAGCACAAGGTTACTTGGGAGCGGGATCGAAAATGGGGAGCAGAAGCGGAAGCAGGAGCAGCAGAAGAAAGAGTGGGAGCAACATTTTCAAAAGCTCTCGGTATGGGAGCGATTTCAGGAGAGTTTTTTATATAATATATTTTTTATATTTTGATGCATATATGTCAACAAAAGCATGTAGAATGATGAATTAGATATAAAAAACATAGATTGAACTATATAACAACAATCATCTAGAAGTTATAATCTTCATCAACCACGTCCACAAGTTAGTAACATACAACATATTGACTCTCATGATTCATCAATCTTAAAGTTTCAAGCTTTCAAAATTCAATATATAACATTTATCATAATTGATGACCAAAGTTGTACTTGTACGCTAAGTGTAACCATTACAACAAAGAATATCTAACATGAAATGAAATAACTTTCAACTTTCACGAAGCATCATATTCATAATTCATTACCAATGAGTTATAATTGCCAAATTCAAACTTAAATTGTCATATATTGTTTACAAAAAATATCATAATAAATATGAAAGAGTCAATAGTTATTAAAAGTTAAAACTACTAGAAACTAGAAAAGACAAGTAAATCTATCATCTATAGCTTCCTCTTGCTGCCACGAATAATGTCTAATTTCTGATCAGATCGTGGTGGTATTCTAGGAATTTCCTCCCGCACAGTCCCACGACCAGAACCAGACGGCAAATGCCTTCCACGTGAGGGTGTACATGGAGGCGACGACAGCAAAGGAACAAGACATGGAACCTGGGCACTGCTACTGGATGGTGGGGGTGGCATGGTTATTGTTTCATCTTCATCTCTCATAAGTTCTACTACCAATTCTTCAAGATTTAATCCTCCAAATTATCGTCCTTTGGGTGGTTGTCACAAATTTTATATGTTGGATCCTCATAAGCTTGATCACAATAATGACTCAACAACCTCAAGTTGTAGTGCACATAAACCAACGTTTATGCTCGGTTTTCATTGAGTCTGTTTCTTTTCACATTATGTATGAAGTTGTAGGTGCTCCAACACCTCTCTGCAGAAGAAGTATTTACAACCTGTGAGAGAACTTTTTTTGGGATATGCTTCCCACCATGTGAGAGCATCAAATTTGTCTTTATCATCCATTACACACAAAGAACCAAACAAACCAGTGCAACTGAAGTATCTGCCTAATTCAAGACGCGGAATAGCACACTTCTCCCTATCAAGTACCAACTTGTCTAATGCTTTCATATATCCTAAAGATACCTCTGGATCTGTATGGGATTTAACCCTAACCCCACCCCCAGGTGCAGGTTGGCCCAACCAAGATGGAGAGTAGTATTTTGGCATAAGGATATACACCAACGCATGTAGTGGAACATTAAGTTTATTCCATCGTGTACACATAATTGTGAATCAGTGTATACAAGTTGGGATCATCCTTCTGAACAATATCTTTTATTTGCCCCAACATGGTATCCAACTACTCATACACCTCCCCAATCACTGGTTTATCTGTATCTACAAAACGAATCATGTTATAAATGGGCTTGGTGATTTCCAATACTTGCCTCACATGCCCAAAATAGACCATCAAGAGCGGTCTCCTCAACCTGTTCAAAACCATGCTTGTCAGCTGCATTTGTAGCCCTTTTCGTTAATACCTGCTAGTGTGGACTTGATACCATGCTAGCCAATGACTCTCTTACCGTCAAAAGGCGTCTGAAGGTGAAGTAATAGGTAGCAAATCTAGTCTTCGCAATCTTCAACAGCTCCAATCTTGAGTGACTGTGGAAAAGCCCATGGGTATTGCTATGATTTGTAATAAATTTTATCATTTGTTTGCCTCTCTTGTACAAATCACCAATCCATTTGTATTGTTGGTTTTTGTTCTTAATAATATCATGCATCAAAAGGTTCATTGTGTGAACCAAACACCCAGACCAAAATATGTTGGGGTATTTATCCTCAATAATTGCTCCTGCTGCCTTACAATTAGCAGCATTATCAATGATGACTTGGATGACATTGTATGGCCCAATACATTCAATTGTTTCAAGTAATGGTTCTGCAATGTTGATGCCAGTCTTGAACTTCTCTGAGTAATCATATGCTGAAAGAAAGATGGCACCACTAACAGACACAACAAGAACACTTATCAATGGCTTGCCTTTTACATTTGTCCATCCATCAGATACAATGGACACCCCATGCTCAGTCCAAGAATTTGTCATTCTACCCAAAGAATGTGATATTTTTGCTTTTTCATGATCAACTCCAACGGTTCTAGCCTTGTCATACCCAGGGCTCTTGTATCCTTTAGGAGCATCATTTATGGCAGAAACCATTTCATGCCAATAAGGTGAGCGAAGAACATTGAATGTTATCCCACATGCATAGAGAAACCGGTAATTTTTGAATCCACATCATTCCTACACCCTTCATCAAGGAAATCTGATATGGTTCTACACCTTAAAGAGATGTTTGGTCCTGTGCCTCCATATCCACTGCTATGGGAGGATGCTGAAGGAGTTCTTTGTGTATGTTGATGTGATTGTGAGCTATGTTTAAAGAAACCCTTTGCTTTTTTAGATTTGTATTGGGCTTCCTCCTCTTCCCTTGTGTATTTGGCTCTATCTGTTGCTAACACACTTGTACAAGTTTTGATTCCTATTGGTTTATCTTCATCCCATGAACTTTTCCCACAGAGGTGCCTTCTGGCACAGGTGTATGAACCTGTGTAAGTTTTTTATTCCTATTGGTTTATCATCATCCCATGACCTTTTCCCACAGAGGTGCCTTTTGGCACGGGTGTATAAACCTGTGTAAGTTTTGTTGCAATGGAGCCTATTAAATTTAGTGGTTCCACCCCCTTTCCCTCCTTCCCTAGAAACATATTTCCACAATGGGGTTTGGTCTTGTTTAGTTTTTTGGGTTGAATCATGTTCACTCTCTTCCTCCTCACCAAGCTACTCCTCTCCAAGATTTTCATCAAATCCACTATAACCCATTTCTTCATCCTCTTCTTGATCAACCTTCCTTTTTCTACTTTCCAACACCATGATAACCAAAAAAGGAACCAAGAAGAAGAAAATGCCAAGCCATATAACCATGATGTTTGAACTTTGATGTTTTGAATCTACAAAAAAATAGAGGAATGGGAATGGGAAATAGAGAAAAAAAAAAATTTACAATGAACAAAAAAAAATGCTAGATTAGAATGTAGATCCTACCTCTTTTGCTTTCAATCCCAAGCTCCAATCTCCCCTTGCAAGCTCCTCCAAGCTCCTCTCTCACCAAGCTCCTCTCTCAAAGCTCCAAACTCTCTTGCTCCTCTTACTCCCAATGGATGAAGTAAATAATGGGGAGGGGGGAGGGTTTATTTATGCTTTTAAGTTTTATCCCTCCCCTTTCCCTCCTTTTCCTCCCTTTTCCTTTTACATTTTGATTTGACCATCCATCAGATACAATGGACACCCCATGCTCAGTCCAAGAATTTGTCATTCTACTCAAAGAATGTGATATTTTTGCTTTTTCATGATCAAGTCCAACGGTTCTAGCCTTGTCATACCCAGGGCTCTTGTATCCTTTAGGGGCATCATTTATGGCAGAAACCATTTCATGCCAATAAGGTGAGCGAAGAACATTGAATGGTATCCCACATGCATAGAGAAACCGGTAATTTTTGAATCCACATCATTCCTACACCCTTCATCAAGGAAATCTGATATGGTTCTACACCTTAAAGAGATGTTTGGTCCTGTGCCTCCATATCCACTGCCATGGGAGGATGCTGAAGGAGTTCTTTGTGCATGTTGATGTGATTGTGAGCTATGTTCAAAGAAACCCTTTGATTTTTTAGATTTGTATTGGGCTTCCTCCTCTTCCCTTATGTATTTGGCTCTATCTGTTGCTAACACACTTGTACAAGTTTTGATTCCTACTGGTTTATCTTCATCCCATGAACTTTTCCCACAGAGGTGCCTTCTGGCACAGGTGTATGAACCTGTGTAAGTTTTTTTATAACTATTGGTTTATCATCATCCCATGACCTTTTCCCACAGAGGTGCCTTTTGGCACGGGTGTATAAACCTGTGTAAGTTTTGTTGCAATGGAGCCTATTAAATTTAGTGGTTCCACCCCCTTTCCCTCCTTCCCTAGAAACATATTTCCACAATGGGGTTTGGTCTTGTTTAGTTTTTTGGGTTGAACATGTTCACTCTCTTCCTCCTCACCAAGCTACTCCTCTCCAAGATTTTCATCAAATCCACTATAACCCATTCCTTCATCCTCTTCTTGATCAACCCTCCTTTTTCTACTCTCCAACACCATGATAACCAAAAAAGGAACCAAGAAGAAGAAAATGCCAAGCCATATAACCATGATGTTTGAACTTTGATGTTTTGAATCTACAAAAAAATAGAGGAATGGGAATGGGAAATAGAGAAAAAAAATATTTACAATGAACAAAAAAAAATGCTAGATTAGAATGTAGATCCTACCTCTTTTGCTTTCAATCCCAAGCTCCAATCTCCCCTTGCAAGCTCCTCAAGCTCCTCCAAGCTCCTCTCTCACCAAGCTCCTCTCTCAAAGCTCCAAACTCTCTTGCTCCTCTTACTCCCAATGGATGAAGTAAATAATGGGGAGGGGGGAAGGTTTATTTATGCTTTTAAGTTTTATCCCTCCCCTTTCCCTCCTTTTCCTCCCTTTCTTCTCTCCTCCTCCACCGCATGTCGTCGCCCTCCTCCCGGCCACGCGCCTTTTTTGGGACGGAGTGTTTTTTCAGAGGGGGGAGCGATCGCTCCCGGAGCATATGGGAGCAGTCAAGGAACGAACACTGTCGGCCGCTCCCCTAAACGCTCCCGAAAAAACAAGGAGCGTTTTTTTTGTCAGGAGCGCATTCCCGACTAGCTCCCGCCCGAAGCGTGAATTGGGAGCGGGGACGTGAGGGGGGGCGCTCCCCTACAACCCTGAGCAAGCCGAGATCAAAACACAGGGTTGAGAGCAGTGAGAAGCTGAAAAAAATTTGTGTTAGCCTCACGCACAACAAGCGAGCCTATGTAAAGTTCATTACAGCATTCATAAAGTTCCTTTCAAGCAAAGTGATCGTCATCAAGCGAGCGTCAAGTCAACAATTCAAGCAAGTGTTTAAAGCATCAACAATCAGCAAACAATACAAGCAAGCCTATCATTTCAGTGATCAACTCAAGTGCGCAATTTTCAAGCACGACTTCTACACCAAGCGAGCCTACCTTCAAAGTAAGCAAGACAACATGGCGACACACATTCAGCTGTCCCAAATTCTTCACAATTTAATGTTATCATCAACCGACGACATGGTGCACATCAGCAAAACCACTCTTGCTGACATTCAAGTGCATCTTCAACATGCACATGAAACGATTGAGTTCCTTCAACTAGAATCGCAACTGCAGAGAATTGAGTTGCAAGAGAAGCGTGTTGCTTCCAAGTCTTTTCCAGATACAGCTGATCATTCGAACTCATTCATCCAACCAGCTTCAAGTGTTGAAGTTGTTCCAGTGCAACTTTCTTCCAAACCCATCATCAAGCCATGGGAAGAAATCCAAAGTAATCGAAATCAACGCGGCTTAGGATATGTCGAAGATGACGACAACTTACATATCCCTAATTATTCAAAGCCCATTCAGTTCGTCAGTGCCGGATTACTTGAACAAATCACCTCAGCAAATTCTCAGCAACTTGCATACCGACGTGAATGCACACAAACTGAAGTTGCAGACAGACATCAATGCACACAAACTGAAAGTGCACACAAACTCAAGTTGTAGACAAACCGACATGTTCTCATTGTCAAAGAAACGATCATCTCGAAGATCAGTGCTTTGATCTCCATCCTTGTCACCATTGTGGCAAGCAGAATCATTCATCAAAGAAATGCTGCAAACAAGACCAACCTGCCAGATTAAAGATAAATTATTCATGGATTGATACCTGGGAATGGTCATCCACATCTAGAAGATTGTACAAGTTTTACAATCGGATTCACTCACACATATTGCAGCCAACAGTCAAATGACGATGGTACTCTCGTGCAGTTGAACGGGGGAGTACAACAGTGAAACTCTCCTACACCTGAAGGGGGGGAGTTCAAATATCAAATGCAGATGATTGTCTCTCCTTTCAGCTGAAAAAGGGGGAAAATGTCAATGAAATTGACAAGTGGTTGTCAGACTGAAAGTCTCGACAACATCAGCGAAGTAGCCAGTGGGCATCTTCAAATCAGCGAGTGGGCATCAACAACAAAAGCTGCAGTGAGCAGTTTTTCAAACACAGCAAAAGCAACAGTGAGTTGTTTTTCAAAGTCATCAGCCAGTGGGCGATCATCATCAGCAAATACGCCAGTGGGCGTTCATCAAATTGTGTCAGTGGACACCGGATACTATTTTCAAGCAAAGGACAGTTGGATCCTTTTGCAACTTGGCACATGATGGAGTTGTCAAGCAACATTCGGAGATGAATCAGACATGCAGCTGATTCATGTTCTCTTCAGATTTGAATTTTTTCCAGCATCCAGCTTTGGCGGTTTTTGAGGCAGTTTTTTTTTCCAAGGAACAACTTGAGAACTTAGAAGACGATTCTTTGTTCGTTTTGCATTTATCATTGAGGGGGGGGGAATGTTAGCCTCACTCTCTTAAAAATCAATAATAAATCCAATTCACTAAATAAAATCATGAGAATTCTTCAAACCAAGGATTCTAGTTTGGATGAGAGATTCTCTCCAACTAGCTCTCCTAAATTAGTGTGTAAGTTGAGAAAATGTCTCAACCAAGTAAGTCTAAGATAGATGCACTATCTTAAGACCACTTGCTCATGTATTTAAATGTATTATTAAATTATTTGAATAGAAGAGAGAATTACATGAGCATGAGAGACCACATGATGGCTCTCTGCCTTTTCCGCCAGTTTAATGTTTGTGTGTTAATTTGTTGTGTATATGGTTTTATGGCTGTGTGATTTTCCTTCATTGTGGAGCTGAGATTAGTGAGAAGAAAGCCAAAATATGTTTCAGATGTTATTTGTTGGCTACAGCGGCAGCGCATTGAATTGTAAAAGGTTTATTTGCTCAAAGAACAATCAATAAGAAGACCACAACAAAGAATGCAGGTTTTCCCATTTGGGTCTCCTGGGTAAAACAGTGGTGTCAAATTTGTATGTGTTTTTATCTCAACTATTTTATGTTGCATGTTAAATGTTAAGAAACTCTCTATCTTGGTGAAAGTTAAGCTTGGCTTCAGTTTTCAGTTGCCTTGATTTTGCAGTAAATTCATCTCAGTAGTTGCAAAGTTTCAAGAAAATTTTGACAGATGTCTTTACCGTACCAAAATTATTAAGAGGCAGTTCTGAAGTTTTATGGAGTTTGGCTCTCCAATGTATACATAACATCAAATAAGGGTTATTGAGAAATCATGTATCTATGATATATCACTGGATGAATACATATAGAGAGAGAGCATATGCTATTGGACCATAACATGCCTTCGAAGTCTAAAAAATATACTACTAGGGCTTCATCTCATCATTAGCAGAGAGGGATATGATTGACAGTAAGGCGAGTGCTGATAGGTTGTATTGATGGGCAGAAAAGTTTGGTAACAATGTAAAGTTTGAGAGATATTATGTATTAATGAGATTGTGATAATGTTGTTATTGTTAAGTTAGGGTTTGCCAAAAATTGTGTGGGCATCTGATGAGTGCCAAGGTTTACGGTGCTTCTATCTTACTTACTGAACTAGGGTGATAATAGCATATTTATGGCTGAATATTTGATGTAATTTGACAAGTTGATGTAGCTTGAGCAGAGCTTGACTGAGTTGACAGGTTTGATCTTTTGAACAAAGGAAGTTGTTATTATTACAAATCGACAAACTCAACAATTTGTTTCATTTATTTTAATGAGTAGAGATTGCATTGCAGTTTGATATTATTTATTGAGCAGAGGTGGATCTAGTCTGAAAATATATGAAACGTGGTCCGTTATGGTGAATTGAATGTAGGAGCCTTCAAGGCAAGTGGTAGCTTGTTGAGTAGGGTGGCATGGCGGTGCAAGGCGGAGAGTAGAGTCGCCTTCAGGTGGGAGCCTGAGAACACTTCAGGGTGGCAGGGTGGTGTTAGGGCAGGTTGGACCCTGTATAGAGTGTTCGACCATCCTTCCCATTGCAGTTGGTAAACTAGGGCGTTGAAGCATCCTTCTAGTTGGAGCTGGTAAACCAGGGCATTGGAGCGTCCTTCCAGTTGGAGCTGGTAAACCAATGCGTTGGAGCATCCTTTCAATTGGAGCTGATAAATCCTAGAAGTTGGAGCTTCTTATTGATGTAATTTTTAAAGACCTATATTAAGAAGCGTTTGGTGGTTTTTCTCCCGGAAGCATTTCCACCTAAAAATATCGTGTCTACTATCTTTGATATTTTGCATTGTTGAATGGCGTTTTTGATTTATGTTTTGATTTGATACTAATGTTAATTAATGCTCTGAAGATTAAAAATTAATTAATTGAAGTGAAATAATGATTCACCTCCCTCTCAGTTTTTCCATTATATGTCAAAGTTCTAAGGATAAATATTAAATAATTAAATTATTTAAGTGACTTGTCACTTAACTATAATCTCAACCATTGATCTTAACTGAGGCTTAAGATTTAATCCTAGCCATTAATCACTTAGGAGATTAGGGTTGGAGATTTTGACTTAACGAAATTATAAAATAAGCCTAAGGAAGAGGTGAAAACACATTATGTTGAGGAACCAATTTTCTCAAGAGTAAGAAGCTCGATTTGACTGAGAAGAATAAGGAGAGATCGTTGAGAGGATTTCAGGAAGAAATTCAAGGAAGCCGAGTTGGAAAAAGGAGAGGCCAAGTACAGCAGCCAAGAGGCTGAATTATCCAGAGAGGCTGCATTGCACAGGTGTGCAGGCCATGAGCAGAGTGAGGAGGTCAAGCGGCTCCAGAGGAAGCCGAGAATTTCTTGGGACCAATTTCCAGCTGACAGGTTGAACTTCACAAGGCCAATTTCCCTGGGAGCTGAGTTACAGGTTCTCATACAACTGAAAATTTCTGTGTATTTTCTTTGTGGGTCTAACCCAGAATTTTCCAGAGTTTAATAAAGTGAAAGAAGATTGTTATTGGGTGAATTTTCTGCTGTTATATGTCTGATTTCTCATGATATTTACGCTGCAATTTAATTTTCTGAGTTAATATACCAGTGTGTTTGTTTAATCAACAATTTCAGAATTTATTTGAGACGAATATTTTCTGGGACTTTAATAAAATTGTTGAAGTAAAATAAATCAGATCTGGTATAAAAGAATAACATGGGAAACCCTACGTCCTAAAGTGCATCTTCAACAATGGTGGCAATGCCTCTGCCTTAATGAACAAGGCCCTGCAAAATTAGGAAGGTGGCATTTTTGGGGCTGACCATAGGTATGGCCATACCCAATAAATGAAAAAGTCACAAAAGAGGTAACATGGGCCCACAAAATATAAAATTCCATCCCCCTCAAATAAAAGGTTTGCAATTCTCACAACCCAACAATCTAGGGCAATATGAGTATAAAGTAAAAGATACATCAAGGGGAGACTAGAGTGCTTCCTCCCCTGAGCCTGGAAGGGAGAAATTAGAACAATTTTCCCTCCTTGTTAGTTTTCATGTGTTTAAACAGTGCTCTAAGTCACCTTTTGTAGCAATGATGAGCCTAAAATTTAGTTTCTGTCCTCGAATTGTTGCGCCAAGAAGCAAAGTATTATTACAGCCCAGTATGGGAGAGATACCCGTGTACATACATATGTACGTATACAGTCATAAAAATAAAAATTAAAATAGACAAAAATTGAATCAGACATCTAAGGTCAAAAGAAAAAGAACCATCATAAAAATAAATAAATAATAACCTAGCATAGAACACCTTAACCTCAGATCTTTTAAGCACCAAGAAGTTTGAACCTAGGTATTTCATCCCTCTCAGTACATAATAGATCAGGGTCAAGATGGATCTATGCTAGTGCACTTGATTGTAGACAATCTCCCAGGTGCAGCAATATAGCACATGTTTTGGGCATCCTCTTCTCTCACCTACTTTAATGTGATCTGATTGCAGCTTTTAAATATTTTTAATAGAATAAACTCAGGATAACAGATATCTGACTAATATCTTTTATATATGGGTCTCTCATCTTCTCTTCTAGAGTTTAATCACTCCCTAAATATAGGAAATAAACAAAGAGAATGGCAGTCATATTTAATAGAAAAATCAAATGCTTCAAGTTTAAAAGGAAAGTACAAGGTTCAATTAACGGTTCTGTAAGCACATTATGGAGAAAAATGCCACACATTTTATAACATAAGACTGTTTTTTCTAATTTAGTACAGCTCTATATAAGTTAAGTTATAAAGGCACACAAGAATTAGATTCCAACCTCACGACGATGATCTCTAGTAATTAGCCTCTCCTCTTCAAAAAATCGCAAGGTACGTCTAAGTTGTTTTGAGTGTAGCTTTAAATCCTTAGCCAAATCATCTTCTTTAACCCATTGTCGCCTGGCAAACCAATATGAAGATTAAACAAATAATCAGTATCACTAGATAGACAGGAAACCTTTTTCAATTAAGATTAAAAAAAACTTCATCCAAATGTATTTGAATACACCCCAAAGAAAAGCAGGAGAAATGAAACAAAATTACCATTGCGTGCTTCTAAAAGGAATATACATATGGTAGATAGATAGGCACATAGATAAATCTTCACCAACAAAAATGGCACATCAAAAATATATATCAGGGGGGCTGGGACCTAAAATTCATCTATGTTTTTGTTCAGGCTCTTGCTGCTAAAATTCCTTAGAGGCAAAAGTAACAAAGGAAAATACCTGCCAGGTGGTTCTGTTGAAGACTGGATAAGACTAACTCCAAAATCTTTCAAGGGTGCCTAAATTGTCCGGAAAGGCCTGGTAAAAGGGTTCCCTAATCTTGGTTCCTGGGTAGCTTGGATGGTTGGAAAAAGTGATAAAGTCAAGTTAGGGGAGGAACCCCGGATTGTTGCTCGGGTCCCTTAGATTATCTCCCTTGTCGGAGTTCCTTCACTCCAAGGGCCTGTACAAGCTAGGTGATGCTTCCAAGAATATGAGACCAGGTGGCTCGTTTCAGGACTTTCTCACCCATATTTTATTAATACACATTAATATTTTTATTTTCCTAAGTTTAGACTTAGGAACCCATTAAAAATATTAATTATTTTAATAACTCTTCATCTAAGTGGAATTTCTCCAAACGATTTCTGCGTTTTGGAGATCTCATGTGCCTTAGCCTCCTCACCAATTTTCAAGGCTAGAGCACATCCGATGCTGCCCAAAATCAACAATTTATGAGTTAAATTAATGCCATTGGTGTAAAAGGTACTTAAAAGTGTTGTACCATGTACTTTTTCTAATATAAAAGCCACTTGTACTTTATGAAGTGACTTTATGTGTAAACTTTAAAGTGCACAGTGTATTTTTTTAATATTAAAGTGAAGTAAAAAATCACTTTATGAGAAAAATAGAAAAAAGTACACAACTTGAAAAAGGTACTACGAGGCTTTTAAGTAATTGAGAGAGTTAATCTCAACCACATATCTTGAGATTTGGGGATTAAATCTCATCCATTGGATCCTAGGTTTAGGGATTCAATTTTCTAAGAAGACAGGGGAAAAGGAAGGCTCATTCTTCAATTCACACTTGAGAGAGCATGAGGAGAAGAGAGGAAAACTTTAAGGAGAATTTGCGGTAGAGAAAGGAGGGCACGAATTCTGAGGAGAGTTGAGGTAGGGCATGTTTTTTGAGGAGGGAAAACAACAGCATGATTTTTGAGGCAAACAGTAGCACTAAAATCAAGGGAAGCAACATGATTTTCGAGTCACCTGAGCACAAATTTCAAGGGTTGTTCCATCATTGTCCTGGCCTGAAATTCGAGGCAGAAATTTTAGGTTTGCTGCAATAGGCAACACAAATTTCGAGGAGTATCCTGGCACAAAAATCAAGGTACAGTGGTCACCTTCAACACAGAAATTGAGGAAGCTTTTGGCACAAATTTCGAGGCAATATTTTGGGCACAAATTTCGAGGAACTAAGCTGTGAGAAAGTGCATAAAATTTTGTGCAAGAGATTTTGTGAAAATCTAAAAAGAAAAATCAGTGGCCATCCGCATCTTTCAAGCTCTTAATCTCGTACAATCTAATCCACAAAGGAAGAGCGCGCCATGTTGCCTTCTTGATGTGATATGAGACCTCTTGCATGACCAACTTGTCTGTGGCATACCTTGGTAGAACATGCAGATGCTTCTCTCCGCCAAACATCCTGATGAAAGTGCCACCGGGTGAGGCATACGAATCTGCAATGTTAAGTATTGCTTCCATCGCGTTTTGGGACATGCAAGGTTAGCTAGCCTCACCATAACTCCTCGATAGCTACATTCGAAAAGCAACTTGCAATAAATGTTGACAGCATTCTCTTTGGGTGTCCATGTCCAGCCCATCCCAGGAAACTGATGTTGGGCACAGATTGCATCAAGTAAATACTCGAACATGTAGAATCTCGCTTGCTCATCCTTGGGCAGATTCCAGGCATTAGTCACATGGACTTTCAACGTAAGAGCCAATAGATTCGACTAGTTGAATGGCCTCCCATCATTCACCAACTGGTCCAACACAACTACCCAATTCTTCATAAAGGTCTTCGTGCTCTCTTGACCATACAATCAGCATGGAAAGATGATCAAGAGTTGATAGGCCTTTCTAAGTGACTTAGTCTTGTAAACATGAGTGGGTTTTGCTCTAAATTTCAACAGCGCTTTCACCTAGCGCTTTATAATATCTTTGGTGTTTACAAAGTTGTGGGTGGCATAGAAAAGTGTATCCATGCGGTTCACCGGCTGAGGTAAGTGATACATCTGATGATAGTTCTCTGTCCTAAAGGTAGCAAGTTGTGTCCCACTGGCACTGCTCAATGTCATAGTCTCTAGATCTATGTGTGAGACAATCCAGTGGATGATGTCCGCACAAGGGAAGGCGGGGTACCTACATGCAACCTTATGTAAGCCTGACCAGTGGATATTGACATACACCTGCCGATCCTCTAGATCTTCCTTGAAGTCCCTTGCAAAGATATCCTTGATTTCCTGCCATGTTAACTTCATGCCCTTCTCAATGAACAGTTGAGTGTCTGCATAAACTAGCAAATTCACTAACACCTGCTCAACTACTTCCCTAGTGCTACTTTTGACAATATCCTTTGATGCAATGCTCTTGGAAGCCATGTTACCTGTAACTATTAGAGAGTTGCTCAACAATTGTTGTACCTGGAGACAGAGAGGACACTCATGGCATGCAAATGTTAGCTTGAAACCAAAAGCACTTCAAGAACAGACCAAACAACAAATTGGGCAACTGTTGGGAAGAATTACGGAATCCGGGCTCTCAGAGGTGACTGACTGCCAGCTGGTTTTGCGCATTGCGCAATCCCAGCTGCTAGTGGGGAGGTATTGCTCATTGGAACTGTGTAGTGTGCAGTTCAGTCAGGCTTGGACTAGGGGAGACTGTGCATTATGCAATCCCACTGGCCAAGGCTCAGGATTGGCTCCTGGAATTACGCAGATGGAGCCAAGCCTTGGCAGCCTCTGCGCAATTCCTAGAGCCAAGGCAGAGCCTTGAGATCCAAAAATGTGCAGTGCATGCCAGGGAGGAGCAAGATCTGGGCCAAGGAAGCCCAGATCTGCCTAATGGGAGCATGAAAACAAGAAAATCTAAAGGTGGAAGTGATGGTGGGTGCAGATCTGAGTGAATGATGATGCATGCAAATAAAACGAGTGCAGGAATCAATCAAACTAAAGAACAATGAAGCATGTGGAGAGAGTCGCCGCAACGACGATCGTTAGTGCAAAAACTGGGTAATGCATGCGACACTTAAGAAAGGCAATGCAAAACTTAAAACAACACTTCTACAAGCTAAAACAAATCAAAACATCAACAGACATTCACTAAATGGGTAAAGCAGCATTCTCACAAGCCAAACAAACAAAAGCGCTAGAAAAAACAGCGAAAGACTAGAAAATCAAGACTTACCCAGAAATACTGCGACGACTGTGTCAAAGGTTCCTAGATTTCCTCGGGAATGCCAGAGCTCCAAGATCGAATGTGCAAATGAACTCTGGCAGTGTCCATTAAATAGATTTGATCGATTTAGGGTTTATGATACGAAAGCCAAAAATCTAGGAAAAAGCGACACTTGGCGACAATTTCCAAAATAACTCAAGTGCAACCTCCGAACTACTAAATATAAGATCCCAATTTTTTAGGGATGTTTTTTTCTTTTTGCTTTCTCAAGAAAAATTGCCATGCATTGCCCGGAGAGATTGCGCAGTTCCGAGGAGTACTGGCAACTCACTGGCTCATGCATCGGGCAGCGGCTGAGAGAAAAGCTTTTGCGCAATTTCTAGGCTAAGTGGCCCTAGCTGGCTATCAGTTGGTTCTGCGTAGTTTTGGCGCTGAAGGCTCACTGCTGGCTTGGACTGCGCAATTCCCGAGAGCAAGACTGGTTGCCCTCAAGGATTGTGCAGTTCACTAATGCAAGCCTAGAACCAGGTTGAAACCAAGTCAAGGGATGAGTTTGTGGGTTAGACAATACACCAAGTGAGAAAACACAAGCCAAAATACAAAAGATAAGGCTCAATCAAAGCGCAAGTACCTGGGTCAATGCGAGATAAGCTATTGTGATTTAGGAGGGAGGCTCCAAAACGAAGCATAGGAAAAATTTTGGGGTGTGGTTGTAGCCACTACAACAGAATTTTCACATAGTCATGCACAGAGAGCCTTTTCCCCTCAAAGGCAAAATTATCAAAAGCTCTAAAACACCAAGAGAGCGAGTATCACTCCAAGAAATTGGATGAGTAGAAGCTTTGGCAAGAATAATTCATTTGCCCCCTTCTTCAATAATGTCAAACGCTACAGGTGTGGAAATTATGGGCACAAAGTAGCTATATGCAAACTTGGCAAGAAATCCCCTTTCAAGTACAAGTCAAATAGAAGTATGGATCATGTTGAGAGCCAGCAAAGACAATTGTGCAAGAGTTATAACAACAATAATAAGAGTGGTAGGTCGAATGGTGCATGGAGGCAACAGAGACCAGTGTTTGGTTTTGAATATTATTAGCAAGAAATTAACATATCAAAGCCTGAAATTCTCGTGCTTGATCTCTATTATATAAGTTGCAACAGACAAAGACTCCAATCAGTCAAAATGAGTAGGAAATCTGCTAATTTTTCATTGTAGAAAGCAGGCACAGAGAATGATAAAGAATAGCAATAGGTAATTTGCAGATTGGATTTAATTAGTGTTAACAAGAGGAATGGTCAGTGATGCATGGATGCTCAAATTATGGCAGGAAGTCACTTAGTCAGGCAAGAGAAGCAGATCGGTGAAGGCAACCAACTCATGGTGTTGACCACGTAAAAACTCAGCATACCGAAGTGTGGAAGAAAAAGAGAGAATCTACTCAAGGGGAGTAGATCCCTTGTTCCTCTTCATTGAAAAGAAGAGGATGGCTTTAAGATAAGCCAAAAAGGACAGATGCAAGGAACAAAAAGGAACATGCCAAGTGATGCATCTGAAGGATAAGGGAAGTATGCCCCTTTTGTTTTTTCTTAGTTTATGAAATTGCTAAAGTAAATTGGTGTTGTTGAGAATTGTGGAAGATTGTAAAAGAATTAAGTAGTATGTATTTCCGCTAATTCGATGACGTTGTCATATTAGAATGTTAGTCTGAGTATATATAGTGATGACGGAACAAAGATGATGATTTGTTCACTGTCGAAGTTTCCTCATCTTGTACAAGTATGTTTACAGAATTCTAGTGCCAAAGAAAGATCATAACCACGGGGGGAGTATACTCAAGTTAACATTTGGGTATCAAATTATTCTCTTAACAATTGGTATCATAAATTGGTATCAGTTGTTTGCTGCTAAAAGATAAGCATGGAAGACAAAGGTTGATGTTGTTGTTGTTGCAAATTAATGTTGCTTGAATGATCAAAGTTTTTGTTGCAGATATGATGAATGGTTTGATTGTTGCAGGGTTGCGGGGGAGCGTTTGCTCCTTGACCGCTCCCGTACGCTTCGGGACAATGTTACTTGGGAGCGGGAGCGGAAGCGAGGAGCGGGAGCGGAAGCGGGAGCGGGAGCGACCATTTTCAGAAGCTCCCGGTTTGGGAGCGAATCCCGGAGCGATTTTTTAAAAATATATATATTTTTTATATTTTTTAATTTTTGATACATATATGTCAACAAAAACATGTAGAATGATGAATTAGATATAAAAAACATAAAAAAAGCATAGATTGAACCATATAACAACAATCATCTAGAAGTTATAATCTTCATCAACCACGTCCGCAAGTTAGTAACATAGTAACATACAACATATTGAGTCTCATGATTCATCAATCTTAAAGTTTCAAGCTTTCAAAATTCAATATATAACATTTATCATCATTGATCACCAAAGTTGTACTTGTAAGCTAAGTGTAACCATTACAACAAATAATATCTAACATGAAATGAAATGTTATAAAATGAAATGAAATGAAACAACTTTCAACTTTCATGAAGGATCATATTCATAATTCATTACTAATGAGTTATAATTGCCAACTTCAAACTTAAATTGTCATATATTGTTTAAAAAAATATCATAATAAATATGAAAGAGTCAATAGTTATAAAAGCTACTAGAAACTAGAAAAGAGAAGTAAATCTATTATCTATTTCCTATGCTTGGGCCTCTTGCCACCACGAGAAATGTCTAATTTTTTAGTCTTGTTGCAAAATCAGGATCTTTGTCATTAATATCACCCTCCAAGCATTAATATCCAGAGGTATCTTTGTCATTACCTTTGTATCTGTATAGGGATCTTTGTCATTAATATCACCCTCTAAGCATTAACATAAGATAGAAAAAGCATAGCATGTCAAGTCAAGATTTTGTTTGAGTGATGCGTACATTTTTAGAAGGGTCATGATAGAGGAGTTCGACAACCAATGTCACTAACATCAAGGTACATAGAGGGATTGGTACTCTTGATTAAATATGAGTTCCATACCCTAATACATGACAAAATTCAATGGAAACATTGCAATCCCCCAATCCTGAAATCCTGAAAAACTGATAAGTCTGCTGGATTTTGAATGAAATCTAAAATTCTACTTTCTCCATATGAAATCCAATGAGGACGAAACCACTCTCAAACATCCTGAGTCATTTCATGGTAATGTTAAAATTTTAAGTAAAAGGATGAAAATGAAAATTAAAGAAAATGTCACTTTTACTTTAAGAATTTAACATTACCATGAATAGCATATCAATACTAGGGCCTAGACTTGATCATTAAGTTGCCCCACTCAAAAACTATTTGTTTCTTTCAAAAAAAAATTGCATTTCGAATATTACTACAAAAAAAAAAATGCAAAAAAGGCAAAACGCTCCCGAAAAGGCAGGGAGCGAAATTTTTTTTTAGGGAGCGCGCTCCCGACCCGCTCCCGAGTCGCTCCCGCCCGGAGCGCGGATCGGGAGCGGGAGCGAGGGGGGGGGCGCTCCCCCGCAACACTGCTTCAGGAGCATTTTTTAGAGGGGGAGCAGTCGTCAGGAGTGTTTTTTAGAGGGGGAGTGATCGCTCCCAAGCACTCCCCCTCTAAAAAAATGCTCCCGACTGGCGGAAAAAATGGTGGAGCGCTTGCAGAGCAAGCGCTACCCCTCTGAAAAACACTCCCGGATGACGGAAAAAAAGGTCGTGGACGAGAGGGCCCGAGGAGAGAGGGAAAGGGAGGGAAAGGGCTGAGGAGAAAGGAAAAGGAGCGAAAGGGCTGAGGAGAGAAAAAAGGGAGGGAAAGAGGAGGGGGGGAAATAAATAGACCCTCTGCCCTCCCATTATTCACTTCATCCATTGAGAGTGAAAGCTTGAGCAAGAGAGTTTGGACTTGGAGCAAGAGAGAGTTTGAAGCTTGGAGAGAGGAGCTTGAGGAGCTTGCAAGGGGAGATTGGAGCTTGGGATTGAAGGCCAAAGAGGTAGGATCTACACTCTAATCTAGCATTTTTTTTATGTTCATTGCTAAATAAATAAATTCTCTATTTCCCATTCCCATTCCTCCATTTTTTTGCAGATTCAAAACTTCAAATTTCAAACATCATGGTTATATGGCTTGGCATTTTCTTCTTCTTGGTTCCTTTTTTGGTTATTATGGTGTTGGAGAATAGAAGGAGGAGGGTTGAGGATGAAGAAGTGGGTTATAGTAGATTTGATGAAAACCCCAAAGAGGATTACCTTGGTGAGGAGGAAGAGAGTGAACATGATTTAGCCCAAAAAACTAAACAAGACCAAACCTCATTGTGGAAATATGTTTCTAGGCCTGAAGCAGGAAAAGGGGATGGAACCACTAAATTTGACTGTCCCCATTGCAACAAAACTTACATAGGTTCATACACTCGTGCCAAAAGGCACCTCTGTGGGAAAAGGGCATAGGATGAAGATAAACCAATAGGAATCAAAACTTGTACAAGTGTGTCAGCAACAGATAGAGCCAAATACATAAGGGAAGAGGAGGAAGCCCAATACAACTCTAAAAAATCAAATGGTTTCTTTGAACCAAGCTCACAATCACATCAACATGCACAAAGAAGTCCTTTAGCATCCTCCCACGGTAGTGGATATGGAGGCACAGGGTCACCAAACATCTCTTTAAGGTGTAGAACCATATCAGATTTCCTTGATGAAGGGTGTAGGAATGATGTGAATTCAAAAGTTTACCGGTTTTTCTATGCATGTGGGATACCATTCAATGTTCTTTGCTCACCTTATTAGCATGAAATGGTTTCTGCCATAAATGATGCCCCTAAAGGATACAAGAGCCCTGGGTATGACAAGGCTAGAACCATTGGACTTGATCACGAAAAAGCAAAAATATCACATTCTTTGAGTAGAATGACAAATTCTTGCACTGAGCATGGGGTGTCCATTGTATCTAATGGATGGACAAATGTAAAAGGCAAGCCATTGATAAGTGTTCTTGTTGTGTCTGTTAGTGGTGCCATCTTTCTTTCAGCATATGATTACTCAGAGAAGTTCAAGACTGGCATCAACATTGCAGAACCATTACTTGAAACAATTGAACGTATTGGGCCATGCAAAGTAATCCAAGTCATCACTGATAATGCTGCTAATTGTAAGGCATCGGGAGCAATTATTGAGGATAAATACCCCAACATATTTTGGTCTGGGTGTTTGGTTCAAACAATGAACCTTTGATGCATGATACTATTAAGAACAAAAACCAACAATACAAATGGATTGGTGATTTGTACAAGAGAGGCAAACAAATGATAAAATTTATTATAAATCATAGCAATAACCATGGGCTTTTCCGCAGTCACTCAAGATTGGAGTTGTTGAAGATTGCGAAGACTAGATTTGCTAGCTATTACCTCACCTTTAGACGCCTTTTGAAGGTAAGAGATTCATTGGCTAGCATGGTATCAAGTCCACATTGGCAGATATTAATGAAAAGGGCTACAAATGCAGCTAACAAGCAAGGTTTTGAACAGGTGGAGGAGACTGCTCTTGATGGTCAGCTTTGGGCACATGTGAAGCAAGTATTGGAATTCACCAAACCCATTTATCACATGATTCGTTTTGCAGATACAGATAAACCAGTGATTGGGGAGGTGTATGAGCATATGGATACCATATTGGGGCAAATAAAATATATTGTTTAGAAAGATGATCCCAACTTGTATACACTAATTCACAATTGTGTGTGTACATGGTGGAATAAACTTAATGTTCCACTACATGCCTTGGCATATATCCTTATGCCAAAATACTACTCTCCATCTTGGTTGGGCCAACCTACACCTGGGGGTGGGGTTAGGGTCAAACCCCATACAGATCCAGAGGTATCTACAAGATATATGGAAGCATTAGACAAGTTGGTCCCTGACAGGGAGGAGTGTGCTAATCTGTGTCTTGAATTAGGCAGATACTTCAATTGCACTGGTTTGTTTGGTTCTTTAAATGCAATGGAATATAGAGACAAATTTGATGCTCTCACATGGTGGGAAGCATATGGCAACATGGGACTTTTGCCAAAATTGGCAAAAAAAGTTCTCTCACGGGTTGTAAATACTTCTTCTGCAAAGAGGTGTTGGTGCACCTACAGCTTTATACATAATGTGAGAAGAAACAGACTCAATGAAAATCGAGCAGAAAGTTTGGTTTATGTGCACTACAACTTGAGGTTGTTGAATCATTATTGTGATCAAGCTTATGAGGATCCAACATATAAAATTTGGGCCAACCACCCAGAGGACGATAATTTGGAGGATGGCACTATAAATCTTGAAAAATTAGAAGCAGAACTTATGAGAAATGAACATGAAGCAACAACCATGCCACCCCCACCATCGAGTAGCAGTGCTCGAGTTCCAAATCTTGTTCCTTTGTTGTCGCGGCCTCCATGTACATCCACACGTGGAGAGCAATTGCCTTCTAGTCATGGGACTGTGCAGGAGGAGACTCCTAGAAGACCACCACGACCTGCTCAGAAATTAGACATTATTCGTGGCGGCAAGAGGAAGTTGTAGATGATAGATTTACTTGTATTTTCTAGTTTCTAGTAGTTTTTATAATTGTTGACTCTTTCATATTTATTATGATATTTTTTGTAAACAATATATGACAATTTAAGTTTCAAGTTTCAAGTTGGCAATTATAACTCATTGGTAATGAATTATGAATATGATGCTTCGTGAAAGTTGAAAGTTGTTTCATTTCATGTTAGATATTCTTTGTTGTAATGGTTACACTTAGCTTACAAGTACAACTTTGGTGATCAATTATGATAAATGTTATATATTGAATTTTGAAAGCTTGAAACTTTAAGATTGATGAATCATGATTCATGAGACTCAATATGTTGTGTGTTACTAACTTGTGGATGTGGTTGATGAAGATTATAACTTTTAGATGATTGTTGTTATATGGTTCAATCTATGTTTTTTATGTTTTTTATATCTAATTCATCATTCTACATGTTTTTGTTGACATATATGCATCAAAATAAGAAAAAAATAAAATAAAAAATACATATTATATAAAAAACACTCCTGGAAACACTCCCAAACCGAGAGCTTTTGAAAATGTCGCTCTCGCTCCCGCTCCCGCTCCCAAGTAATCTTGGACTGTTGTAATGCTTTCGAACTGTTCCAATTAGTGATTGGTATCAGACGTCATATTTGTGGAGAGAACAAATACAGAGAATACTCAGTTAATAATTGGTAACAGTGGTATCAATTAAGCAATTGGTATCATTGGTCTCAAAGGTATTAACACTTGGTATCGAGTATTAACAATTGGTATTAATTGTTATTGCATTTTTTGTCAAAGTGTGGTATTCATATTGTTAGTAGGAGATTGTCAATCCAAATGTTGTTGAAAGAGCCCTGATTTATATGATGCTAATGTTCATGTTGAGTCAAATTTAATATGGTGAGTCTATTGCCATTAAAAGTCTATAAAGTAGAGTATATGTTGAGTTGTTTGACTAAAGCATGCATTGGTGAGAGTTCCTTTATGTTTGTCATATAAGCACTTCTAAGTGTTGTACTTTGTTGTTCACCAATGGACAAGTTGAAGGTGTCAATCATGCATAGGATAGATTGTTGGTGTTGCTAGAGATCAAGTGTATGTGTCCAGGAAGGTGTTATTATGAATGTAATCCTAGTTAGCACTTAGACCAGCAGGCATGATTTTTCTTATGACTTAGTTATACATGAATGAGTTGCTTTAGCAAGAAATCCCTCTTAACTACTTGATGCAGATATTCAGAGTAATTCTCCTCTCCTTTCAACTCAATCTTCTCCACAAGACAAAAAGGAAGTTGCTTAGATCATATCAAAGATGCCTGAAGTTTTCAGCATAAGAAGAAACAGTTGACAGGTCCACAGGATCAGCGAGACAAGGGGAGATTGTTGATAGGGGAAACATGTTCATATCTTTTCCATTGATGTCAAAGGGAAGAAGTACCTTAAACAAACAAAAGGGGAGGAGAATACCCAAACCAAAACAACAAAAGGGAGAAGTACACCAGAGCAAAAGTACACAAAGGGGAAGTGCATAATAGGGAGAGCAGCGTTCACAAAGAAAAAGAGAAGAGAAGTAGCATCAAAAGGGGGAGATTGTTAGAATATGTTGTCATTGATGGCAAAGGCAAAGAAGATGATGGGAGAATGTTAGAATATGTCGTCAAAGGTATCCATTGATGCCAAGAATTGATATGTTGTCACTGTCAAAGATGTTGTTTGCATAAGGTTGATGTCGGACAAGTATTGACAAAGGTGTTGTCATTAGATCATTGGTGTCACAGGCAAATTGACAAGCATGTCAAAGGAGGTTATGGAAAGCGCAGAGATGGTTACAAGAAGGTAGATCATCTCAAAGAATGGTAAAGGCAAAGATGCAGAAGGTGGAAAGACTTTGAAGTCATTTTTAGTGCAACAGATAAACTCAAGAGACTTGGGTCTGATCCAGGTGGATGTTGGTGGCCACCCACCTATCCCACTTGGACCCCTACCACTGTCTCTTTCAGTTTTTCAGTTTCCTTAATTGTAGCACAATTTACTACTTTTAGCAGTTTTTTGGGTCCTGAACTTCCAGAGCCGTTTTGAGGCCCTAAACGACGTTTTTTGGGAAATATGGGAGCAACATGGGTCCATCTTCCCAAAGTTGTAGTTCTTGGATAGATCTTTCTATCAAGCTATTGTGTGCGTCAAATGGAGATTGTATGCCAAAGTTACGACTTCGAGAAGTTGATGTACCAATTTACCCAAAACGAGGCCCACAATTTGGCATTTATCTTCTAGGGTTAGGTTTTTGGATGTTTAGGGTTTTCCATTGTTTCTAAATAATAAATAGGCCTTCAAGCCTCATTTTAACACAATTCAGAGGCATGTAGCCGCCACATCTCCTCAGAGATAAGCTACCATCGCCCTAGCTAGTTTATTTCCATTTCTGTTTGTAAGCATATTTCAGTATTTTACAATAATGAAATGAAGTATTATTTCCGCTACATCTCTGTATTTATGGTTATCTCTATAATTTGTTGCGTTCCTATTTAAATCCGGATTAGTGGTATCAGAGCGGTCTGCTTTTTCTCTGTTTTTCTTTGCATGTCCCCAACGAGGTCGAGATATAAGGAGTTAGGGCTTGAACTAGTCGAACCTTTGCAAGGCCAGCCTCGCAAATCCCGATGGCCTCCCATGGTGGATGAAAAGAAAGACAAGGGGGCAAGGGATCCTATCAAAATCCTGCTCAAAGAAGCCCTCGAGCGACAAAGGAACGCAATGATGGAAACTTTGCCCAGATCCTTCAGCGGCTACCCAGAGGCGACACATCGGCTTCCAACAGCGACTCTGGAAACGCCACACCCTTTAAGGTACAAGTTAATTTTGAAATCCCCATATGCGAGGGTCAAATAGACGCAGATGTCCTAGATAAATGGTTAAATCTGCTAGAAGGGTATTATTTTGTTCATGACTTTTCCAGTCGGGAAAAGATTACTTTCGCTCTTCTCAAAGAAGCCCCCCACATCAAGGACTGGTGGGAAACATACTACGAGCAGAAGGATGAAAGTATGAGCTCACTATTTCCAGTTGCTTCATTCTGGGATGCCATCAAGGAGCAGTACTACCCTGTCAAAAGCTACGCGGACAACTACATAAAGTGGACCACGCTGCGGCAAGGAAGGGACCAAGATGTGTCGGAGTTCACAAACATTTTTCATACCCTTCGCACACAGTTGGGTATCAAGGACTCTGAGCTACATTTGGTACTCAAATACCGCGCCTGACTACACAGTTACATCTGGGACAAGATGGAGTTCCTGAACATCTCCTCGCTCGGCACAACGTACCGATACGCTGTCAAAATCGAGCAAAAGTTTAAACAGATGCAAGACTATGGATCTGCAAAACCAAAGCAAGGGAAAGGCTTCCCCAAATCATAGAACCAAGGACAAAGCCAGGACGGGGCAACCCAAGACAACCCATCGAAGCTGCAAGAAAAGAACAACACCACGAAGTCAAAGAAGGACACAAGAAAGTGGTGCGAGTTCCATAAGAACCCCACTCACAACACAAGTGTCGGACCAAGCAGTCGCTGATGGCCGAGTTGAAGGCTTCAAAATCAAATGCATGTTCTGACCCTGAGTCAAAACCTGACAAGGGGAATGGCAAAGGGAAGCAGATCATTGATGCGGAGCCCAGCGCCACTGTTGCCACCGCCAAGACCCAGAAGAATGAGCCCAAAGATCCAGAGGAGAGGTGGCAACTTTTCCACTCACAAATGTGGGTGAAGAGTTCGCCGCTACAATTCATTATTGACAGTGGGAGCCAAAAGAACCTCATTTCAACAGAGGTCGTGAAGCGGCAGGGACTACCGACCATACCACACCCGCAACCATACATCATCGGGTGGTTTCACCAAGGACGAGATCTCTGAGTTCACCAACAGTGTCGCCTTCCCTACAGCATCAAACCCTTCATAGACGAGGTATTGTGTGATGTTGCACCTCTGGATGTTTGTGATGTATTATTAGGCCAACCATACTTGTGGAGGTGACATGTTGTGTATGAGTCAAGGCCTCGCTCTGTTATTATTTCTTTGTGTAATTCATTATACAGGATACCGAAAGTAGCCCCACCTACTGCCACCTCTTTAATCACTGCTAAATTCATTTTCAGTCTAGGAAATTCATTTTCTGTCTACTTCGCTCCCAAAGTAAGGGGAAGATCATCGCCACGTCCATGACCCCCGCGAAAGGTCCCTCCACGCAACAGCAACGGCAGATGGATACGGTCATGAAAGAACACAGGAACATCTTCTCCCCACCCACAGGGGTACCGTTGCACTGTCAGGTCAAGCATTCATTCGCTCCGACTCCCAGAGCACCTTTACCTGACGGGCCGATATATCACCGATTCATTCTGAAAAATAACAAGTACAAGAAGCGACATGGTCCTTACACCAGTACCAAGGTTGTGGGGAACAATGATTTGGAGCACAGCGTTCCCCCATTCCTTCACTTGCACCGAGTGTTGATTGTGGACCGCCCTCTACCAAGCTTCCCACCATTACTAGACACATCAGAGGTTGCAAAACAACTCACCAGGGACCGAGTTCAACAGAAGTTTCCTCATCTCATGGAGGAACTCAACGCAATGGGGACCACTACTTCCTAAGGGGGAAAGAATGATCCAGGTGGATGTTGGTGGCCACCCACCTATCCCACTTGGACCCCCACCACTGTCTCTTTCAGTTTTTCAATTTCCTTCATTGTAGCACAATTTACTATTAGCAGTTTTTCGTGTCTTGAACTTCCAGAAGCCATTTTGAGGCCCTAAACAACGTTTTTTGGGTAATCTGGGAGCAACATGGGTCCATGGTTGTAGTACTCAAATAGATCTTTCTAACTAGTTATTGTGTGCGTCAAATGGAGATCGTATGCCAAAGTTACGACCCCAGGGAAGTTGATGTACCAATTTACCCAAAACGGGGCCCATAGTTTGGCATTTCATCTTCGAGGGTTAGGTTTTTGGATGTTTAGGGTTTTTCATTGTTTTTCAACAATAAATAGGCCTTCGAGCCTCATTGTAACACAGTTCAGAGGCATGTAGCCGCCACATCTCTTCCCAGAGATAAGCTACCATCGCCCTAGCTAGTTTATTTCCATTTCTGTTTGTAAGCATATTTCAGTATTTTACAGTAATGAAATGAAGTATTATTTCCCCTACATCTCTGTATTTATGGTTATCTCTATAATTTGTTGCGTTCCTATTTAAATCCGGATCAGTGGTATCAGAGCGGTCTGTTTTTTCTCTGTTTTTCTTTGCATGTCCCCAACGAGGTCGAGATATAAGGAGTTAGGGCTTGAACTAGTCGAACCTTTGCAAGGCCAGCCTCGCAAATCCCGATGGCCTCCCATGGTGGATGAAAAGAAAGACAAGGGGGCAAGGGATCCTATCAAAATCCTGCTCAAAGAAGCCCTCGAGCGACAAAGGAACGCAATGATGGAAAACTTTGCCCAGATCCTTCAGCGGCTACCCAGAGGCGACACATCGGCTTCCAACAGCGACTCTGGAAACGCCACACCCTTTAAGGTACAAGTTAATTTTGAAATCCCCATATGCGAGGGTCAAATAGACGCAGATGTCCTAGATAAATGGTTAAATCTGCTAGAAGGGTATTATTTTGTTCATGACTTTTCCAGTCGGGAAAAGATTACTTTCGCTCTTCTCAAAGAAGCCCCCCACATCAAGGACTGGTGGGAAACATACTACGAGCAGAAGGATGAAAGTATGAGCTCACTATTTCCAGTTGCTTCATTCTGGGATGCCATCAAGGAGCAGTACTACCCTGTCAAAAGCTACGCGGACAACTACATAAAGTGGACCACGCTGCGGCAAGGAAGGGACCAAGATGTGTCGGAGTTCACAAACATTTTTCATACCCTTCGCACACAGTTGGGTATCAAGGACTCTGAGCTACATTTGGTACTCAAATACCGCGCCTGACTACACAGTTACATCTGGGACAAGATGGAGTTCCTGAACATCTCCTCGCTCGGCACAACGTACCGATACGCTGTCAAAATCGAGCAAAAGTTTAAACAGATGCAAGACTATGGATCTGCAAAACCAAAGCAAGGGAAAGGCTTCCCCAAATCATAGAACCAAGGACAAAGCCAGGACAGGGCAACCCAAGACAACCCATCGAAGCTGCAAGAAAAGAACAACACCACGAAGTCAAAGAAGGACACAGGAAAGTGGTGCGAGTTCCATAAGAACCCCACTCACAACACAAGTAAGTGTCGGACCAAGCAGTCGCTGATGGCCGAGTTGAAGGCTTCAAAATCAAATGCATGTTCTGACCCTGAGTCAAAACCTGACAAGGGGAATGGCAAAGGGAAGCAGATCATTGATGCGGAGCCCAGCGCCACTGTTGCCACCGCCAAGACCCAGAAGAATGAGCCCAAAGATCCAGAGGAGAGGTGGCGACTTTTCCACTCACAAATGTGGGTGAAGAGTAAGAACCTCATTTCAGCAGAGGTCGTGAAGCGGCGGGGACTACCGACCATACCACACCCGCAACCATACATCATCGGGTGGCTTCACCAAGGACGAGATCTCTGAGTTCACCAACAGTGTCGCCTTCCCTACAGCATCAAACCCTTCATAGACGAGTTATTGTGTGATGTTGCACCTCTGGATGTTTGTGATGTATTATTAGGCCAACCATACTTGTGGAGGCGACATGTTGTGTATGAGTCAAGGCCTCGCTCTGTTATTATTTCTTTGTGTAATTCATTATACAGGATACCGAAAGTAGCCCCACCTACTGCCACCTCTTTAATCACTGCTAAATTCATTTTCAGTCTAGGAAATTCATTTTCTGTCTACTTCGCTCCCAAAGTAAGGGGAAGATCATCGCCACGTCCATGACCCCCGCGAAAGTCCCTCCACGCAGCAGCAACGGCAGATGGATACGGTCATGAAAGAACACAGGAACATCTTCTCCCCACCCACAGGGGTACCGTTGCACTGTCAGGTCAAGCATTCATTCGCTCTGACTCCCAGAGCACCTTTACCTGACGGGCCGATATATCACCGATTCATTCTGAAAAATGACAAGTACAAGAAGCGACATGGTCCTTACACCAGTACCAAGGTTCTGGGGAACAATGATTTGGAGCACAGCATTCCCCCATTCCTTCACTTGCACCGAGTGTTGATTGTGGACCGCCCTCTACCAAGCTTCCCACCATTACTAGACACATCAGAGGTTGCAAAACAACTCACCAGGGACCGAGTTCAACAGAAGTTTCCTCATCTCATGGAGGAACTCAACGCAATGGGGACCATTGCTTCCTAAGGGGGAAAGAATGATCCAGGTGGATGTTGGTGGCCACCCACCTATCCCACTTGGACCCCCACCACTGTCTCTTTCAGTTTTTCAATTTCCTTCATTGTAGCACAATTTACTATTAGCAATTTTTCGTGTCTTGAACTTCCAGAAGCCATTTTGAGGCCCTAAACAACGTTTTTTGGGAAATCTGGGAGCAACATGGGTCCATGGTTGTAGTACTCAAATAGATCTTTCTAACTAGTTATTGTGTGCGTCAAATGGAGATCGTATGCCAAAGTTATGACCCCAGGGAAGTTGATGTACCAATTTACCCAAAACGGGGCCCATAGTTTGGCATTTCATCTTCTAGGGTTAGGTTTTTGGATGTTTAGGGTTTTCCATTGTTTTTCAACAATAAATAGGCCTTCGAGCCTCATTGTAACACAGTTCAGAGGCATGTAGCCGCCACATCTCTTCCCAGAGATAAGCTACCATCGCCGTAGCTAGTTTATTTCCATTTCTGTTTGTAAACATATTTCAATATTTTACAGTAATGAAATGAAGTATTATTTCCATTGCATCTCTGTATTTATGGTTATCTCTGTAATTTGTTGCGTTCTTGTTTAAATCCGGATCAGTGGTATCAGAGCGGTCTTCTTTTTCTCTGTTTTTCTTTGCATGTCCCTAACAAGGTCGGGATATAAGGAGTTAGGGCTTGAATTGATTGAACCTTTGCAAAACTAGCCTCGCAAATCCCGATGGCCTCCCATGGCGGATGAAAAGAAAGGCAAGGGGGCAGGAGATCCTATCAAAATCTTGCTCGAAGAAGCCCTCTAGCGACAAAGGAACGCGATGATGGAAAACTTTGCCCAGATCCTTCAGCAGCTACCCAAAGGCGACGCATCGGCTTCCAACAACTACTCTGGAAACACCACACCCTTTAAGGTACAAGTTAATTTTGAAGTCCCCATATTCGAGGGTCAAATAGACACAAATGCCGTAAATAAATGGTTAATTCTGCGATAAGGGTATTTTTTTGTTCATGATTTTTCCAGTCGGGAAAAGATTACTTTCGCTCTTCTCAAAGCAGCCCCCCACGTCAATGACTGGTGGGAAACCTACTGCGAGCAAAAGAATGAAAGTACAAGCTCACTATTTTGAGCTGCACCCACTTGGAATTCATTATGAGATGCCATCAAGGAGCAGTACTACCCTATCAAAAGCTATGAGGACAAATACATAAAGTGGACCATGCTGCAACAGGGAAGGGACCAAGATGTGTCGGAGTTCACAAACATTTTTCATATCCTTCGCACACAGTTGGGTATCAAGGACTCTAAGCTACATTTGGTACTCAAATACCGCACTTGCCTACACAAATACATCCAGGACGAGATGGAGTTCCTGAACATCTCCTCACTCGGCACGGCGTACCGATACGCTATCAAAATAGAGCAACAGTTTAAACAGAAGAAGCGAGACTTTGGATCTGCGAATCCGAAGCAAGGGAAAGGCTTCTCCAAATCGCAGAACCAAGGACAAAGCCAAGACAGGGCAACCCAAGGCAACCTGTCAAAGCTACAAGAAAAGAACAATAGCACGAAGTTAAAAAAGGACACAGGAAAGTGGTGCGAGTTCCATAAGAGGCCCACTCACAACACAAGTGAGTGTCGGACCAAGCAGTCGTTGGTGGTCGAGTTGAAGGCTTCAGAATCAGATGCATGTTCTGACCCTGAGTCAAAACCCGACAAGGGGAATGGCAAAAGGAAGCCGAGCATTGATGCGGAGCCCAGAGTCACTGTTGTTGCCACCAAGATCCAGAAGAATAAGCTTGAAGATCCAGAGGAGGGGGAGTGACTTTTCCACTCACAAATGTGGGTGAAGGGTTCGCCGCTGCAATTCATTGTTGACAGTGGGAGCCTAAAGAACCTCATTTCAACAGAGGTCGTGAAGCAACTAAGACTACCGACCATACCACACCCGCAACCATACAACATCGGGTGGCTTCACCAAGGACGAGATCTCCAAGTTCGCCAGCAGTGTCGCCTTCCCTACACCATCAAACCCTTCACATACGAGGTATTGTGTGATGTTGCACCTATGGATGTTTGTGATGTATTATTAGGCTAGCCCTACTTGTGGAGGCGACATGCTGTGTATGAGTCATGGCCTCGCTCTGTTATTATTTCTTTGTGTAATTCATTATACAAGATACAAGAGGTAGCCCCACCTACCACCACCTCTTTGATCACTACTAAGAAATGTAGCTAGCTTATCTCCCAAACTAGGAAATTCATTTTCTGTCTGGTTCGCTCCCAAACTAGGAAATTCATTTTCTGTCTGGTTCGCTCCCAAACTAAGGGAAAGATCGTCACCACGTCCATGAACCCCGCGAAGGGTGCCTCCACGCAGCAGCGGCGGCAAATGGATAAGGTCATGTAAGAACACAGGAACATCCTCTCCCCACCCACAATGGAGAAGATCTTTCTAACGAGCTATTATGCGCATCAAATGGAGATCGTATGCCAAAGTTACAACCTCGAGAAGTTGATGTACCAATTTACCCAAAATGGGGCCCACAGTTTGGCGTTTCATCTTCTAGGGTTAGGTTTTTGTATGTTTAGGGTTTTCCATTGTTTCTCAACGATAAATAAGCCTTCGAGCCTCATTGTAACACAGTTTAGAGGCATGTAGCCGCCACATCTCTTCCAAGAGATAAGCTACCATTGCCCTAGCTAGTTTATTTCCATTTATGTTTGTAAGCATATTTCAGTGTTTTACAGTAATGAAATGAAGTATTATTTCCGTTGCATCTCGGTATTTATGGTTATCTCTGTAATTTGTAGCGTTCCTGTTTAAATCCAGATCAGTGGTATCAGAGCAGTATGCTTTTTCTCTGTTTTTCTTTGCATGTCCCCAACGAGGTCAAGATATAAGGAGTTAGGGCTTGAACTGGTCGAAACTTTGCAAGACCAACGTCGCAAATCCCGACGGCCTCCCATGGCAAATGAAAAGAAAGACTTGGGGGCAGGAGATCCTATCAAATTCTTGCTAGAAGAAGCCCTCAAGCGACAAAGGAACGCGATGATGGAAAACTTTGCCCAAATCCTTCAGCGGCTACCCAAAGGTGACGCATCAGCTTCCAACATTGCTCGAAGAAGCCCTTGAGCGACAAAGAAACGCGATGATGGAAAACTTTGCGCAGATCCTTCAGCGGCTACCCAAAGGCGACGCATCAGCTTCCAACAGCGACTCTGGAAACGCCACACCCTTAAAGGTACAAGTTAATTTTGAAATCCCCATATTCAAGGGTCAAATAGACGCAGATGCCGTAGATAAATAGTTAAATCTGCTAAAAGGGTATTTTTTTGTTCATGATTTTTCCAGTCGAGAAAAGCTTACTTTCGCTCTTCTTAAAGTAGCCCCCCACATCAAGGACTGGTGGGAAACCTACTGCGAACAAAAGGATGAAAGTATGGGCTCACTATTTTTAGCCGCACCCACTTGGAATTCATTCTGGGATGCCATCAAGGAATAGTACTACCCTGTCAAAAGCTATGAGGACAAATACATAAAGTGGACCACGTTGCGGCAAGGAAGGGACCAAGATGTGTCGGAGTTCACAAACATTTTTCATACCCTTCGCACACAATTGGGTATCAAGGACTCTAAGCTACATTTGGTACTCAAATACTGCGACTGCCTACACAGATACATCCAGGACGATATGGAGTTCCTGAACATCTCCTCGCTCAACACGATGTACCTATACACTATCAAAATCGAGCAAAAGTTTAAACATAAGAAGCGAGACTTCGGATCTGCAAATCCAAAGCAAGGGAAAGGCTTCCCCAAATCACAAAACCAAGGACAAAGCCAAGACGGGGCAACCCAAGACAACCCGTCGAAGCTGCAAGAAAAGAACAACACCACAAAGTCAAAGGACACAGGAAAGGGGTGCGAGTTCCTAAGAGCCCCACTCACAACACAAGTGAGTGTCGAACCAAGCAGTGGCTGGTGGCCGAGTCGAAGGCTTCAGAATCAGATGCATGTTCCGACCCTGAGTCAGAACCCAACAAGGGGAATGGCAAAGGGAAGGAAATCATTGATGCAACTCCATTGTTGCCACAGCCAAGATCTAGAAGAATGACCCCGGAGATCCAGAGGAGGGGGAGCGACTTTTCCACTCACAAATGTGGGTGAAGGGTTCGCCGCTACAATTCATTGATGATAATGGGAGCCAAAAGAACCTCATTTCAGCAGAGGTCGTGAAGCAGCTGGGACTACCGACCATACCACACCCGCAACCATATAGCATCGGGTGGCTTCACCAAGGACGAGGTCTCCGAGTTCGACAACAGTGTAGCGTTCCCTACAGCATCAAACCCTTCATAGACGAGGAATTGTGTGATGTTACACCTCTGGATGTTTGTGATGTATTATTAGGCCGGCCATACTTGTGGAGGCGACATGCTGTGTATGAGTCAAGGCCTCGCTCTATTATTATTTCTTTGTGTAATTCATTATACAGGATACCAGAGGTAGACCCACCTACCGCCACCTCTTTGATCACTGCTAGAAAATGCAGCAAGCTCATCTCCCGGACTAGGAAATTCATTTTTTGTCTGGTTCGCTCCCAAAGTAAGGGGAAGATCGTCGCCATGTCCATGACTCCCGCGAAGGGTTCCTCCACGCAGCAACAGTAGCAAATGGATACGGTCATGAAAGAACACAAGAACATCTTCTCCCCACCCACAGGGGTACCGTTACACTGTCAAGTCAAGCATTCATTCGATCTGACTCCCAGAGCACCTCTACCCGACGGCCCGATATATCACTGCTCCATTCTAAAAAATGACAAGTACAAGAAGCGACATGGTCCTTACACCAGTACCAAGGCTATGGGGAACAATGCTTTGGAGCACAACATTCCCCCATTATCTGGACACATTAGAGGTTGCAGAACAGCTCACCAGGGACCGAGTTCAGCAAAAGTTTCCTCATCTCATGGAGGAACTCAACGCAATGGGGACCATTGCTTCCTGAGGGGGGAGGAATGATCCAGGTGGATGTTGGTGGTCACCCACCTATCCCACTTGGACCCCCACAACTGTCTCTTTCAGTTTGTCAGTTTCCTTAATTGTAGCATAATTTACTACTTTTAGCAGTTTTTCGGGTCCTAAACTTCCAAAGGCCGTTTTGAGGCCCTAAACGACTTTTTTTGGGAAATCTAGGAGCAACATGGACCGGACCCATGTTGCTTTTCCCAAAGTTGTTGTCCTTGGATAGATCTTTCTAACGAGCTCTTGCGCGCATCAAACAGAGATCGTATGCCAAAGTTACAACCCTGAGAAGTTGATGTACCAATTTACCCAAAACGGGGCCCACAGTTTGGCGTTTCATCTTCTAGGGTTAGGTTTTTGGATGTTTAGGGTTTTCCATTGTTTCTCAACAATAAATAGGCCTTCGAGCCTCATTGTAACACAGTTCAGAGGCATGTAGCCGCCACATCTCTTCTCAGAGATAAGCTACCATCACCCTAGCTAGTTTATTTCCATTTCTGTTTGTAAGAATATTTCAGTATTTTACAGTAATGAAATGAAGTATTATTTCTGCTGCATCTCTGTATTTATGGTTATCTCTGTAATTTGTTGCGTTCCTATTTAAATATGGATCAGGGACCCACTCAGATGGGTAGAGCTCTAAAAGACCTTTCCAATGGTTATGGAAGTTCGAAAAACTCCTCCTGGATCATAAGTTATTGCCAGTCAAAGGCAGGTAACCCCCAAAGTCAAAATTACAAAGTTAATATTGGTAAAGGACCATTTGGAACAAATTAAGTTTAGCGGCGATGCCAAACATAGCAGAGCTTTTGGCAAAGCATGCTAAACTAAAATTCCAGGCGAACGTGGCTTCCAAAATAGTGGTAGAATGAGTTTCTATTGGCCAATGGTGGAGCCCCCCATAACAGCGCATTCCGACAAATGTTCCCCTAATGGTTTCAAAGTTGCGCACAAGGGGAGTGCCTAGGATGACGCAAGCTTGGGATGACGTCAACAGCGGAAAACATTCTCATTGGCCAACAAAGGTTCCACTATACAGCTCATCCCGACGGATGTACCTCGAAAGGATCCAAAGTTGAAAATAAAGGTGAGGCCAGAGATGATGTAGATACAAGCGGAGGTGGACAGTGCAAAACACAACAATGGCAAAGGCTTTCTTTGGCTGAAGTTCTACAAGAAGTGGTCCCCAAAGCCACATCACGCCTAGAGCCTTTCCACAAAAGTGCTAAGGCATACGCAAAGGAGTGAACAGCTAGGATGGCGTAAGCCTTGGCAGAGGTGGATAGTCCACACAGCAAAAAAGAGCAGGCGCAGGCATTTGATTGTTGGAGAGTTCAACAATGGGGGTCCCCACAAGATAGCTCACCCTGAGAGGTCTTCCCCGGAAGAAACAAAGGTGCGCACATAAGTGAAGGCTCGAGATGGCATAGGGCTAGGAAATGTGGCACAACGAGCAGCGAAGGCTTGGACCCGGTGGTTTTATGTTGCAATTGTTAATGAAGAAATTCGTTGCAAAATCAAAGGCCCAAACCCTTTTCTCTCTTCTCACTAGCGAACGCATCGCAGTGTATTATTAGCGCATGATGACATCCACATGATATCAAACCTAGGGACACATGGCATGCATTTTCGATGTTTTCAGGTGGTTGAAGGGGCCAAATTTGAGTGACACGTGTCACCACTAAGATGGAACCACATGGCATTGGTGATGTAAGCATGATGTCACCCCAGACCAGGGCTTCCCCAAAAGGTTTATAAGGCGTGCATGCAAAGTTTTATCAGGCTAACTAGCTGTCGAGCATATGTGGTGGACAGATCACCCCAATTGGTCGTTGATTGGCTCACAAGTGACGCAGTGGTTCCCACCAGGACACCTCATCCCGATCCCCAGACCCCGGAAGGTTTGAAAATAGCGCAAAAGAGGAAGCTTCGGACTGACAAGGCACTGAGATAGGATAGCAGATAGCATTGCATTACAGCTCACCCCGGCTTGCATTTGATTAGTCCACTCGAACGGTCTATGACCCACCAAGACACATCAACTCAAATGCACCACCCCAAAAGAAAACTAAAAGGCGCAAGGTGAGGACTCTTGGGATGATTCAGCGTCGGGAAATGGTGGCAGGTATAGTCAGAGTCGAAGACGTATAAGGGAAGCGCAAGTGGCAATGTGGGTCCAGGCAGGACACGTAATCCCGGACCATAGCACAAATAGAAAAGCAACGGGGTCTAAAACATAAGGACCAAGACATGGTTTTGTGTGCAGGTGTCAAACCAAGGGCACGAAAGAATTACAAAGGAAAATCCATTTGCGGCTTAAAGAGCAATGGGCCCGCAGAGTTATAATGTTGTAGTGTTAAGCGCTTTGGGCCATGTTTAAGGCCTTTGAATGAACGGGTCGACAACATAAAATTTAGCATTTTATCAAAGCACTTAGGGCTATGTTAAAGAGTTAAAAGCATGAAAGGATCGGCAGCTTTGAAACTTTTGGTTAAGCGCTTCACACATATGGTTGGATGAGTCGGCAGCACAAAAGAGATTTGGGCTTATTTTGAATAGCTAGTGCATAAACGAATTGGCAAATAATTTTGGCATTTATGCCATATGAACAGCGCAGCACTAGAATTAATATAAAGAAGCATGAACAAGTCGACAACATAGTTTAAAGCACTTTATGGCTGAAAAAAAAGTGATGGCGGGTTGGCTAAAAGGTTTAGCATGAAAGTAAGTTGGCAGCTTAAAATTGAAGTTATACGCCATATTTGGTGTAAATGCACCAAATCAACGGCACTAAAAATAATGTAAAAGAGGCATGAACGAGTTGGCAACGCAAATAGCGGAATAGACAGAATTGGAGATAGATTTGGCAAATTGGCTAAACTTGGCAGTCAACCAGATTTAGAAAAGCTCACAGCTAAAACCTGTAACTTACCAGAGTGGAGGAAAACAATAGTTTAACTCAGTTCCTCTAAGAGGGACAGCAAAGCAAAGTTAAAAGTCTTGGAGAGCATGTTCAGAAGACTTCAGGACAAAGGCAAAAAAACGAAGATTTATGCATGATTAATCATTGAAGATAACTAAAGTTTTAAATCAAAAATATCAGCCCAAAATTCTTTATAAGCATAATCGAACATCCAAGGTGAGAGGTTGTTGGAGCAACGAGATGCATAATGTTAGTATGCATTAGGGGTGAATCAGAGATCAATTTTAGTGTCTGAAAGGTGTTTGAGAAGGCAAAGAATGAATTGGTGAATGGTGTTTTAATGTATTCAGCAAATATGTTTTTATGGTGAAATTAGTAATTGCTAAGGATTGATGTTGTTGGTGTGTTTGCTGTTTTGTTTAGTAATCAAAGATTGTTGAAGGTAATTTTTGGTGTTTGTGGTGAGTGGTTGAGGTGAGAAAGTTATTTGTTTATGAAAGAAAGTGGCCTATTGATTTGAGTTTGAAAATGGATGAAAGATGGATCAACAAGGCTAACAAGTGGTAACATGCATTCCAAGAGCAATAGTCCCTTTCAGCAATGGTTGATAAATGAGTAAGGGCAACAGTCCCTTTCAGTGAAAACTGATAAAAAAACAGGGGCAATAGTCCCTTTCAGCAGTGGAAATAGTCTCTTTCAATGATAGTTGTTAATGAACAAGGCTAGAAGTTCCTTTCAGTAGCAGGTGATAAACATACAAGTGGAAGCTTGTGGGGCAGTGATGTAATAGCAAGATTAGGCTTGTATTTGCCAAAGAAATAAAAAGAAGATTGATGCATTTATATATATATCTAGTGCACATTAATGGTTATGATGTTATGTTTTACATGATTGAGTTATGATGTTATGTTTTACATTAATGGTTATGATGTTATGTTTTAGTGGTTGCTAAAGTGATTGAAAAGTATAAATTGTCAAGAGTTGTATAATTTGGTCACACTATTGATTCACCCCCCTCTCAGTAGTGTCTCGGTTTCCATTGTTTCTAGCACATGGTTGACCCCTGCATATAATAACAGTTAACCTTCCTAAGCAACTAATGTCATGCCTATCTCCAACAATAATCCATGATTTGTGGGCATCTGGGGTGGTACGGATCTCTTGCACAAGGATATGGACATGTTGTCACTATTGCACAATGAGAAAAGAGAAACAACTACCAACCAACCAAGTAAAAACACTAACACCAAGTACATACAAGGTAATAATGGCAGGCACCCAATATATCCAGTGAGACAGGTACGTGTACATACTCATCCTAAAAATCTACATCCCAAACAACCAGATGTACCACATGCCTCAAGGGGCGAGCAAATATACCCTACATGTGGAAGGATTATTAACCCAAAAAATTAAGATAAAAACAAAAAATAATTACAAAACAAAATATTAAAATTATATGTGTATGTGTATTGATTCTTGAACCTACGTTTCGTGCACTTTTCAACATGGGAATGTTGAAACGCATGGAAACGCGCCTGAAATGCATTTTCGCAAGGGTGAAATCCGTTTCATGATGTTGAAAAATGAGTTTCGCCCCGCGGAAACATGTTTCAGGCACCGTATATGTCATGTCCCTTCCCAAATAAATCTGTAACAGGTTTAGGTCTCTCCACAATTTTGCATAAATTTTGATAAGTAAAAGAACCCAGCAATTTTGACTTAGGAACTTAGGAGAAAGGAAGGTTGAATTAGATTGCTAGTGGAAGGTGGGGGTCACCCACATGGAAAAATGCACTTGGGCACTTGGGCAATTCAAATTGCCTTGGAGGGGAATCAAAAGACTTGGAGAGGGGCCCACATGAAGGAAGGAAGGCCCACAAAGAAATAAGGAGGAAGAGCTCCTCAATTGAGACATTCATTCTTGCACATCGAACTTACTTGTGTTTGCTCGAGCTGCTTCGCAGAGTTAACTGGTTGCTTAAAATCGAGTCTCTCAAGTGGGAGATTCAACCTTACCTTCGGGGGACTACGAGTGCCACCCTAAGAAGGCATTTCAGATTACCTTGAGGAGCAACGGGGGAGATTTGTGGCCATACCACTCAGCCCATAGACCAGCAAAGCGTATTTCTAGAACACGCAGAGGTGATTGGGGGTTCGTTCAAGCAACACTTGCCGGGAAATCTTGGAGAGTTGGAGTACCGCAGAGGACCAGCCTTTGGGAGGAGTTTTGGAGCAGGAGGTTGCTGCATTTGAGTAGTTCGATTTTCAACATTGGTGGATTGCGCAAAGGGCCGGACTAGACTCACGTGGGAGGTGCGGGAGAGAGCTACAGAGCAGGGATCAGTTGGGAGAAAGGTGGAAATCCATAGGGGATAGGTGGGGCAAATTTGGAGAGCTTTCCCAGCCCATTTCAGACAAGCCAAGTTTGCCAACGTGAGGAGGAGGACATGCTCCTTGGAGGTCGATTTTCAGGGGTCTGAACTAGGCCAAAGCCTTCATGAGTTTTGGTGGGTTTTGGTTGAGGATTCGGGAGCTAAAGTTGCAGAATTTTCTGAGCAAGGGAAGCAACGGTTTCAGCGCATCCTTTCCAGCAAGCAGCGCAGTTTCTGGGCAGCGTAGATCACTTCTGGAGCAGCAGTAGGGCAACCTTCAGATCATCATTTTGTCACCTGGGTATGTCACGCTTGTCCTTGGAGACAAGCCTAGGTGCATCATCCCATCACTGTTGTATTTGCTCCGTGAAGATTTAATAAAATGGCTCAAAAGTTCTCTATTTCCAACATTTTCATGGGTGTTTATTGGTTGCATCTCATTTTTGGATATTGGTTTGTTTGTTTTCTTTGTTTATCACTGAATTTCCTAGTTAGGAACATTGCAGTGGTATCAGAGCCCAAATCTTGACTCAATCGTGGGGAGTTTCTCCTATGAGAGAAGGAGAAGGGGACCAGCATAATATTACATACAAGAGGCAAAGGTACCGAAGCAGAGAAGAGAGTTGGAGATCACTCCAGACATAGAGGATAGGGGAAAGGTAGCAGTAGTAGAGGAAGACATGGGAGAGCCCAAGAGCAGGGAGGAGATGGCCTTTTATAGCCTCTTGAAGACTCTAAATGATTTAGTAAAGGGTCAAAAGGAAATGCTAGAGGAGATCAAAACGCAGAATCGAGAGAGAAGCACTCCTAGGGGATTTCTATTTGGGGAGACTTTGGGAGCCTCTCAACAATTCAACCATCCTTCACCCGCAGCACAACCTCCATCAGCAAGTGGGCCAACTCGAGCTACACTGCCCTCTTTCGTGCCTTTGGCACAGAATGAACCAGCAGGGGCCGAAGATCCTTCACAAATGGGAGAGCACTTTAGAGAATGGCAATCCATGGGAGCAGACTTCAGGGAAGCACTCTCTTTCAGAGATTTATGCAAGCTCAAGCAAAATGAGAAGAGCAAGGGCTATGGAGGACAGGGAACGCAGAGCTATGAGTTGCAAAGGACGATAGGGAGAATGTACTTCCCCACATACAATGGCACTGCCAAGTGCACTGCTCGGGCCTGGGTTGAGAAGATGGACACTTATTTCCAGCTCAACCGGATGACGGAGTTGGAGGCCATCAAGATGGCCACATTGCACGACACGCAGAGCTATGAGTTGCAAAGGACGATAGGCAGAATGTACTTCCCCAAATACAATGGCACTGCCAAGTGCACTGCTCGGGCCTGGGTTGGGAAGATGGACACTTATTTCCAACTCAATCAGATGACAGAGTTGGAGGCCATCAAGATGGCCACATTGCACCTAGAGGGGGAAGCCCACGACTGGTGGTTTCATGGCTTGGCTACCTTGGGGCATGCCAATGTGACTTCATATGAGGATTTCACCAAGAGGGTGGTGGAGCGTTTTGACTAGAGGGATCCGAAGGCTCACTTCAGGGAGCTAACCCAACTCCGACAAACAGGCAACCCAGAATAGTACATATCGAAGTTCTTGAGAGTCTCAATGATGGTGTCAGACTTATTAGATGCTTGAAGGGTGTACACCTTCATAGAGGGCTTACTCAAGCCCCTGCATGGACTAGTGAAGTCACACAACCCCTCCACGATGCAGGAAGCAGTTACATGTGCCAAAGATTTACAAGGGGCCATCCCCAAGACACGAGTACCCTTTCCTACACGTACCCCCTACCCCCAGAAGGGGAGTGATACCCCCACAGAGAATCGCCCAGAGACGGGGGCAGCTGGATGATGAGACACAAAAGGACCTCACGAGGAGGAAGTTATGCTTTACTTGTTGGGAGCCCCGGGCACCAGGCCATTGATGCACAGCTGACAAAGCCCACTACCACTACATCGAGGTCTTCTCAGATAGTGACCAAGAGGACAAGGTGGAGCAGGAATATGGTGTGGGATACGGTGAGAGTCCGACAGAGAGGGAACCACCACCACCACCTCCAAAGGGGGGGCATCCTTTGCCCCATCCGGGGGAGTCCTTGCTTCTTTATACGAGGTCCCCAAATTTTTGATATTGAGGATTAGAGGCACGATACAAGGGCAGCGAGTGTCAGTCATAGTTGACAGTGGGGCTACCCACAACTTCATAGCTGCCCAGTTGGTTCAAAGGAGGGGCCTCACCACAACCGAGTTTGAGGACTTTTTAGTCTTGGTGTCGGGTGACCGAACCATGCAGTGCAACTCGGTATGTGTCCGCCTTGACGGTGACCGTGGGGAACTACTCCATGACAGACCATTTCTTTGTGGTCGATGTACCGAACACCACTGTGGTGATGGGTGTCCACTGGTTGTACTCCCTTAGACGAGTTACCATCGATTGGAAGAAGTTGGAGATGGAGTTCACCGGCCCGAATGGCAAGTTGGTGGTCCTTAAAGGCATGCATTCATACCCACCACAGACAATCTTAGCGCATAGGATGGAGGCAGATCTGCAACATGGAGACATAGCGTGGGCAGTAGAGCTGAGGGTTTCAGAGGTTGGGGGACAAGCCCAGCCACCACCTCCAGACATACAGGCCTTGCTAGACAGGTACTCAGTGGTATTTGGAGATATTCCACCAGGGCAGCCACCAGACAGGGGATTCGAGCACACCATCGAGTTGGAGCCTGGTGTGCAGGCAATGATTACCACCCCTTATAGGCATCCTAAGGCCTATAAGGACGAGATTGAGCGGGCCATCAAAGAACTGTTGGCATTGGGCCACATCAGGCCAAGTTCCAATCCCTTTGCTTCTTCAGTGGTGCTAGTGAAGAAGAAGGATGGAACCTTGTGCATGTGTGTTGACTACCGGGCTCTCAACAAGAAGACATTGAAGAACCGATACCCCACTCCTCGCATCAATAAGTTGATGGATGAGCTTAGAGGAGCTAAGTACTTCTCTAAGATAGATCTATGTTCGAGGTACCATCAGATCAAAGTGAAGGATCAAGACATCCCGAAGACAACCTTTAGATGCCATTATGGTCACTTCGAGTCCTTGGTCATGCCCTTTAGGCTGACCAATGCCCCGGCTACCTTTCAGTCATGTATGAACCATGTGTTCCGGAGGCAGTTGAGGAGGTTTATATTGGTGTTATTTGATGACATATTGATATACAACAGAACTTGGGAGGAGCATCTCCAGTACTTGGAGGAGGTATTGTGTATTTTGGAGGAATATTAGTTCTATGCCAAGTTGTCCAAGTGTGAGTTTGGCCTGACCGAGATGCTCTACTTGGGGCATATCATTGGCGGAAATGCGCGCAGATGGGGTGAAGGTACAAGAGGAGAAAATCCGAACCATCCATGATTGGATGATACCCATAGATGTGACAGCATTGAGGGGCTTCTTGGGCATTTGCACGTATTACCAGAAGTTCGTCAAGGGGTTTTCGTGGTTAGCAGCTCGCCTCACGAATTTGACTAAGAGAGGGGCTTTTGCATGGACAGATGGGGCACAGTCAGCTTTCAACCGCCTCAAGAAGGTGATGAGCAATTGTCTAGTATTATCACTTCCGGACTTCTCCCAGCCCTTCAACATGGAGTGTGATGCATCTAGGGAGGGAGTTGGGGTAGTATTATCTCAAGACGGGCACCCCATTGCTTTCGAGAGTTAGACGTTCTTACCCCATAGAGGTCATATTCTATATATGACAAGGAGATGTTGCCCATCATGCATGCCTTGGCCAAATTTCGGCAATATTTGGTGGGTAACAGATTCCGAGTGAAGACTGATCACAACAGTCTTCATCACTTCATGGGGCAGCAGGGCCTCAACGACAGATAGCAGAGATGGGTCAGTAAGGTGAAGGCCTATGATTTTGACATAGAGTATGTGCGGGGGGAAAACAACATAATGGTTGATACCCTATCCAGGAGACCCGCAGGCCTCTCACTCATGAGCATTTGCCATGATTGGAAGGCCCCACTGTTGGTAGAGTATTCCAAGGACAAGAGGGCATGCAAGATTCTGGAGGGGACCCACGCAGATGAGTGTTACCGAGTGATGGACGAGGTCATCTATTAGAAGAGGCGCATATTTTTGGTTCCCAACTCGCAGTTGAGGGAGAGAGTGCTCCAAGCAGCACATGACTCGCCATTGTCAAGTCATCAGGGGTTCATAAAAACATAGTGTTGAGGCACGTACAAGAGTGTGAGGCATGTCAGAGGAACAAAGGGGAACTGATTCACCCCGCCGGGTTATTGCAGCCACTCCCCATCCCTGAGGGGAAATGGGAGAGTATCTCCATGGACTTCATCACTGGGCTCCCCACAGTACAGGGCAAGGATTGCATCTATGTAGTAGTTGATCGGTTGACTAAGTATGCCCACTTTTTCGCCATCCCGACCCAGTATTCGGCTTCATAGGTTGCAAAGTTGTTCTTCAGGGAGGTTTTCCGGTTGCATGGGCTTCCTAAGAACATCGTGAGTGACCGGGATAGCAGGTTCATGGGAGGATTCTGGCAGGAGCTCTTCAGATTGGTTGGTACTGAGCTCACCCCTAGCACGAGCTACCACCCCCAGACAAATGGCTAGACCGAGCGAGTTAATCAATGGCTGGAGGGGTACCTTAGGAACTACGTGACTGGGCAGCAAAGGGCTTGGATTCAGTGGCTGCACTTGGGCGAGTATTGCTACAACACCACCCATCACATGTCCATCGGTATGACTCCTTTTCATGCCTTGTATGGTTATGATGCATTATCTTTCGCTGACATTGTTTTTGGAGACAGTCGGGCCCCAAAGGCCAAAGACTGGATCCTAGAGAGCCAAGACATCCTCAAGGCTCTCAGTGACAACATAAAATCAGCAGAAGATGTACGCTGACAGGCACCAAACTGAGAGACACTTTGAGGAGGGGGATTTGGTGTATCTCTGGTTACAGCCATACAGACAATCCACCTTGAAGCAAAAAGGGGCCAAGAAGCTACAGCCATGTTTTTATGGGTCGTACAGGGTGGTCAGACGAGTTGGAGAGGTGGCCTACGAGCTGGAGCTGCCTCAAGGGAGCAGAATTCACAACATCTTCCATGTCTCATGCCTCAAAAAGGTGTTGGGACAACAAGTGATAGCAACAGTAGAGTTACCCCCACTAGATGTTGAGGGCCATATGGTTTTGGAGACCTGGGAGAGGAAGCTGAGGAGCATGACCATTAGGGAGTTTTTGGTGCATTGGAAGAACCTGCCAAATGAGGATGCCACATGGGAGGGTGAGCACATTCTAGAGCACCCAGCACTAAAGTTGCTTGAGGGCAAGCAACATTTGGGTGGGGAGCACTGTCATGTCCCTTCCCAAATAAATTTGTAACAGGTTTTGGTCTCTCCGCAATTTTACATAAATTTTGATAAGTAAAAGAACCCAACAATTTTGACTTAGGAACTTAGGAGAAAGGAAGGTTGAATTGGATTGCTAGTGGAAGGTGGGGGCCACACACATGGAAAAACGCACTTGGGCACTTGGGCAAATCGAATGACTTGGAGAGGAGCCCACATGAGGAAAGGAAGGCCCACGAAGATATAAGGAGGAAGAGCTCCTCAATTGAGACATTCATTCTTGCACATTGAACTTACTTGTGTTTGCTCAAGCTGCTTAGCGAAGTTAATTGGTTGTTTAGCATCGAGTCTCTCAGGCGGGAGATTCAACCTTACCTTCCGAGACTACGAGTGCCATCCTAGGAAGGCATTTCAGATTACCTTGAGGAGCACCGGGGGAGATTTGTGGCCATACCACTCAACCCATAGACCAGCAGAGCGTATTTCTGGAACACATAGAGAGGGAAACACACAGAGGTGATTGGGGGTTCGTCCGGGCAGCATTTGTCGGGAAAACTTGGAGAGCTGGAGTACATCTAAGCACCAGCCTTTGGGAGGAGTTTTGGAGTAGGAGGTTGTTGCATTTGAGTAGTTCAATTTTCAACCTTGATGGACTGCGCAGAGGGCCAGATTGGGCTCATGTGGGAGGTGGGGGAGAGAGCTACATAGCTGGGATCAGTTGGGAGAAGGGTGGAAATCCATAGGGGACAACATCTCATTGTTTGGGGCAAATTTGGAGAGCTTTCCCAGCCCATTTCAGACATGCCGAGTTTGCCAGCGTGAGGAGGAGGATGTGCTCCTTGGAGGTCGATTTCAGGGGTCTGAACTAGGCCAAACCCTTCCTGGGTTTTGGTAGGTTTTGGTTGTGGATCCGGGAACTGAAGTTGTCGAATTTTCTGAGCAAGGGAAGCAGGGGTTTCAGCACATCCTTTCCAGCAGACAATGCAGTTTCTAGGCAACATACATCACTTCTGGAGCAGCAGATGGGCAACCTTCAGATCATCATTTGCTCACCTAGGTACGTCACGCTTGTCCTTGGAGACAAACCCAAGTGCACCGTCCCATCACTGTTGTATTTGCTCCATGAAGATTTAATAAAATGGCTCAGAAGTTCTCTATTTCCAGCGTTTTCATGCGTGTTTATTGGTTGCATCTCATTTATGGATATTGGTTTGTCTGTTTGCTTTGTTTATCACTGAATTTTTTAGTTAGGAACACTACAGTGTAGCATGTTTCTGTAGCAATAAAGCGTGTTTCCATGGTCATACAATGTGTTTCAACCAATGTTTTAAAACTCTGACTCGGGTTCAAAACCGGCCAAGGGTCAACTCCAACTCCGACTCGGTATCGACTCGATTGGTTTGATTTCAATGACTCGGTCGTTGTAAAAAACACATTAAATATTTTTTTATGAAAAAACATAACTTTAAAGATTTTCATTCATGTTTCCAAACACAATGCATTAGAATATAGAGAGAAGACAACATATGATCAAAGTAGGCTCATGAATATATCCATTATATCAAAATGGCACCAAGTGCACTATCCAATACATACATGATATAGAGATCAAAGCAAAAACACATAACCAAGGAGGCTCTAAATGGCCTCTACAATAAAGTAAATTGTAAAACATCACTAGGCACCAATACCACTGGCTACTGCTAACTTCCCTAGTGAAGCTTCTGTGTCCAGAGCTTTATGATGATACCTTGGGTTCAGAAAAAACCCAGCTGCATGTATAGGGCAATGGAGTTGATTGTTCCATCTTTTATCAATGATTTCCCAAATGGGCCCATACTTAGCCACTCTATCCTTGTATGTTGCCTTTATTTTCTCCTTTGCTTGATCAATATTCTCATAAATGAAGCCCATAGCCAATCTTTCCCCATCCACCAACCGCAACACCTTAACAAACCGGCCAGGGGTCTGGCTCGATTCAGCTGACTAGGTAACAAACCGGCCACCAAACCGGTTTTTCTATCAAGTTAGCCCTACCAGGGGTCCGACTCGGTCAGCTCGCCAAATCTGATTCGGTTCAGCCAAATTTTAAAACACTGGTTTCAACACATTAACTAAGACAGGAGGATCCCAATTTTGCTTGGAAACCACAGAAAAATAAAAATAAAAATAAATCATTTACAAATTAATTTAATACAATAAATTGCTTTTAATAATATTCTTTTCAATATTTGTCAAAGGATCTTAGCTTGAGTGGTTTGATGAACAATTTGTTTCCCCAACTGTGTGGGTTCAAGTCTCCAGAGACATGTTGTAGCCCATTAGTGGCATTTATGAAAGAATTCTATCTAGTGTAATAGTGGCAACTGATTTTTCGAAGTTACCAATACTCCAGAGATTCGCATTACTATTATATATATATCTATCCTCCAAAGATTCTCATTACTATTATATATATGGGAATTAAAAATTTCTTATAAAAGAGGTTATCCCTTTCATTTCTCCTCACATTGTTTAAAACTTAAGCTAGGGAGAATTGAGAACTCAACAAAGGAGCAAGTGGTGTACATCTGTAAAGCATTGCTATTCATATTCTTTCACAAGTGGATATATCCTCCAAAGATTCTCATTACTATTATATATATAGGAATTAAAAATTTCTTATAAAAGAGGTTATCCCTTTCATTTCTCCTCACATTGTTTGAAACTTAAGCTAAGAAGAATTGAAAACTCAACAAAGGAGCAAGTGGTGTACATCTGCAAAGCATTGCTATTCATATTCTTTCACAAGTGGCAAGCTCTTAATCAACAAAAAGAAATTGGAGCACCTATGGTTTTATTCATTCGGTGAAGCAAAACAAGTTGAGTTCGCAAAAGGTTGAGGATCTTGTGTACGTACATTCCAGCCTTTGCCTCGCATCTTGTAGGGCTCCATAGTATATTAGTGGGCCCTATAAAGAATGGGATGTAGATCCTGAAAGTCCTAACTTGGACATCTATCCTGCTACATTCAATATTGATGAACCTCAAAGTGGAATTCAAAATACTTCTACAAATCCACCTCCCACTGCTAAATGTGCTTCTTCTTCTATTTTCCATGATGAATATGAAGAAGATGATGATGACTATTAGCCTTGGCCCTATAGGCTTTACTAACTTCTATGTTCATTGTTCATAGTTCATACATGAAACATTGTAGTCTTTAAGGCTGATATGTAGAGGCTAATTTTGGATATATAGCTAATCTTGAATCTATACTTGTATTCTAAATTATAATGTTAAAAATTAAAACTTGAATGCTTTCTAATTTTCTGAAATGTGTGTGTGTGTATGGGTGTATCATGTTTCCATGTTTCCTCATTTTTGGGGGGTTACATTTCCAATGCATACCCAGTTCGGATACGCATTCCCCATTTCGTAATTTTTGGGGGATCACGTCTCCAGCGCATTCCCATTTCATATACGCATTCCCAATTCCCCATATTGTGCAACTTAGTATTCAACCCTTTTCTAATGGGTACCACAAAACCTTCTATACTCTATAACCCAAAAACAAACCCTAAAACAAATCATAATGAACATTTGCAAGTGTGATTGCTAGTGCTATGCACTGGTTTGGAGCGAGCCAGTGGATTGGTAACTCAAAATTCTCAACAACAGTGGATTTCCAGCCTATTTTCATTGGATATTGTTCTAGATGATGCTGATCAGTGGCTTGGTAGCTGAAAATTCATAATAGCAATGGATTGCCAGAGTGTTTTCATTGGATATCGGTCTAGATTATGCTGCCCAGACAGAAAATGGTGATGAAGCTGGATGGAGCATCAGTGGATATTGGTATGAGATCCATTCAGTCTAGTTCAGCATGAAAAGGATTGTGACAAAGATCGATGTTGGCTCATGACACTGAAGCAGTCTTCTAGCACATGGAAGTATAAGGTCAAACATGAGCTAATTCAGTCTAGCTAGCAACTACATAGATTATTTTACAAGTATGATTCTTCCCTCAGAACTAATAAATGTTTTATAATTAATATTGTTCTTGAGTCTTCGTAAGTACAAATTTCAAACTTATAACTTCATATTATTCTGAATCATGACATTTCGTTGTATTTCATTTTGAGTTTGTTTCCTCTTATACAGTATTTTTGGATATGACATAAGAAATACAATGATCCATTAGATACTATGTCCTAACCCATGTGGCCCCCTGATATATGGAGGGGTCCTCCAATTATGCATCCCCACATAGTGGAAACTTGGTGTAACATGAATGAAATGTAGCCATTGATCATTCCTCCATAAGAAAATGCATGGGTTGGGAATGATTGAAACCTTTTCTGGGGAGAAAAATTGCAAAGTAAAGATACTATTGCAGTTTAACCAAAGACCCTCTAAAATTCTAACCCTCAAATGGTCAGGAGAAGGTCCTTGTACAAAGTAACATCCATTGCATGAACATGTCTAGATGCCAAAGCATGATTCACAAATTCAGTCCATTCTTTGGCCAACTCATCAACATCCTCAGTGTAGTGCAAACTTGCAAAGTTACCTTTTAAATATCCATGCAGACTACAGAAATTATAATATTGTTTTTCCACATCGACTTATTACATTTTGCACTTCAATGATGTATAATTGCAATTTGCAACTAAATTGTTAATTTGAGATGTAAAACGACATACGATAGCAACATTGCAAACTTTCACCATATGCTTTAAGCAAGTGAGGAATCTACAATGTTCATCTACATAAGCAGGGAGTACCTTGTTAAAGCATCAAGGACCACAACTGCCATTCCTCTGTTATCGCTCCTGCCAGATTTCGGTTGATTTTCTGCTCTTGTAGGGATATCATCATAGAAGGCCCTTGCAACAAGCCTTACCAACCTGTTCAATAAGTGCATTCAATAATTACAGAAAAATAGGCAATGCTGACAAGTGATACTGATCAGTTTGAATTTGAAAACAAACGACTGGAAACTAAGGGCATTTGAAATATAGAAAGCGAACATAATAGAGGTATATTCTCTTAAAAGAAAGTTTGAAAGTAACCATAATCACAAAAGGCATAGTGGAAAATATCAAAAAGGCACTGCTTGCACCACTGCAATTTCTTGAATTTCAGAATGCGTATAAGGAATAAATAATAAATTCCGAAAAACATCAGGAACTATTGAAAGAATTCTTAAAATCAATGGCAAAAGATTAAGTACAATTCTGAAAGAATCTTCTAAAAACTCATATACATATGAAATTACAAGGTTGTGCTAAATGTACCGCTTGAAAGGTTCAGCACTCATGATGTTTACAGGAATAAAATGCTGGCCTTCAAATTTAAAACATTCAGCTCCGTCAAGTTTTATGTGACCTGTCAAGTAAGATCAGCTTTAGCATTGAATCATATGCTGACAATTCTGATGACAAAATAAAATAAAATGAAATGAAATTATGAATTAATGTCACTCAACCAAAAATAAAGATTAATGGGCTCAAGAGTACAGGCCATACAAATAACAAAATAAGGAGTGCCTAGCGTATCTCGTAAAGAAGAAACATATCTAAGCTAACAAAAATGAAGGAAGACAATGAAGGGAAAAAACAAGGGTTTAACCAATGAAGAAAAGCCTAAACAATGTATAAGAAAATCATCAAAAAGAATGGGAATGCATTGCAGAGAGAGGACTAGTCTTAGTTTGAGATTCTGGGTCACTGAAAGAGTCTGCAATATGGCCGAGCACAGTAACTTCCCCGATGCTGAGCATCATGATGATGTCCTTTTGGGAGAGTGCCACGGGCTGGAAAAGGCTGGACTGGCCAAGGGGTTGCAAGGGACCCATTGCAACAGCTCTCCTACCACCCATGGCTATCAAAAGGGCATTGGCTGTGCCATTGCATTGCCTTGGGAGTCAAGTCAAAGAACCCTGGTGAGAGTCAAGGCGTTCTTGCCTCCAGAGTGTGGATAGGGCATGGAGGCGAGCAGTCGTGGCTCTACATTGAATATTCAAGTTCACTTTAGAAGACTCCAGTCCTCCGGCTGTGGGAGAATTAAAGTTTCGCTGAAGAAAAGATGAGGTTGATGAAGCTGGCTTTGGAGGAATATCCTGTTTAAAATATCTAAATTCTCTACAACGCTAGCTGCACTTTGCCTCAGTTTCAAACCTCCTAACTAGAAGCAACATCAACAGTATAATTAAAATTCCAAGAAATGTACCCAGCTCTTGTTTAATGTATTCTTCTTATTTACCTGACTCTGTTGATTTTGGCGTTTCTTGTGGTTTCCTCTGGATTTCAAGGTGAAGGGAATTCGAACTCGAGACAGAAAAATGTTCGTCCAGCCCGGTTCGTTATTATTTGGAGACCTTTTATCTGTGTTAAGTGTTAGGTTACTGTCTCGGGCTCCTATTTATATTCCTTATACAATAAACCTGATGCAGTTGGACGTTCCCTTAACCTCATTCATATATTTTAATATTTGTTGGCAGAAAAAGGTTTCATCCATTTCTCACTAGTTCATCCGTGTTTACGAGTCCAAGAGGCTCTATTATGTCCAATTCTCCAAATTCGTAAGAATTGACAAGAAAAATGACAGAAATCCTACCAGCTCGACGAATTATGAGCTCGCAACTCTCCCTCAGGATCTTTTGTATATCTACACAACTATATTACAAACTCCGTGATACATCTTGGCCATTTGTGCGTGATTAAAAAACCCTAGTGCAAGCCCTTGCATTCGCAGAATAGTTTAGTGTGGAAATAGTAGTTGTTCTTGAAATAAATGTAGAATGATAACGGATCTAAGGCATCGTAGCTTGTCTGAATGACGAGACTGTATTGAAGTGAAAGAAAAGAAAAGCATTCAAACTGGATGACAGACATCTGAAAAGGAAAATGATTTTTGGCCACTGAGAATCACCTTTGAGAAAGGAAAATGATTTTTGGCTACTGAGAATCACCGTTGAGACTCTTCTGGGCTTGCCTTCATGGGAGCTCGAATCGATATGGACGCTCTCCCATGAGACTCTCATTGGCACTTTTATAGATAGAGTGATCTAATGAAAATTGGGAAATTCAATGGGAATGAAAATTAATAAATTCAATCTGAAAATTCAAGAACTTGGCAGGGTACTCACGAGGTCAGGGCCATTGGGTGTTTGGTTTACTAACGGGAATGAGAGAATTATGTGTAAAATGGATTAATCCTTACAAGGCTCTTAAAATCGAGGAGTACCTTATGGGCTTTTACTTCTTTTACCTTAACCTTTTCCCTTTTTTACTTTTACCCTACCACTTTCTCTTTAGGGGTTATGTTTTTTTCTTTGAGTTACATTTTTTAAGTTATATTTGGTAATAGGTATAGATATTATATATTATTTTTTTTTTAATTATGGATTCATTAAGGGAGTTGTCTTTAGTGCGACTTTTTGAAGATTTTGGTGATGGAATCCCGCGCAAAAAATTGAGGTTAAATCTTAATTTGTATTATTTAAAATGGTTTTTTAACTGCGTATTTGGATTCAGCACCTGAAAAACCCCTAGGATGCTTTAATTGTGCAGAAATTAGCTATCAAACTTGCGATTTCAATAAATTGCTACCGGATTTTAGAGAAATTTGACCGGAAAAGCTTCCAAAAAGTCTCACTAAAGACAACTCCTTTATTAAGTGTAGGATTCATTAAAAAAATTGCATTTTTTGGGGTAAAATTTGGAAAAAGGTTTATACTTTTAGAGATTTGATTCCTCTAAACTCTTCGTAAATTTAGAGTTAAGATGATCTACTTTAATTTTGAGAAATACACTAATAAAATGTTTTAACTAATAAAAAAACACTTATTTTATATAATATATGCATAATTAACATTGAAATATTTTATTTATGATTTAGATTCTCCACATTAAAATGTTAATACATGCCTCTCACATTTGAAAGTAGAAAACATATATCCATACAATACTAGCTTGGATCCATCTTAACTCTAGATCTACTAAGGGCCATGAGGGATCAAATTTATTTTCACTTTAAAAGAGGTTTACACCTCAAGAGGTTTAATTCCTCTCTATGCTTGGTAAATCGAGAACTAAAATGGATCATTTGAAACATAGATATGATGTAAGTTTTTTGTTACTTTATTGCAATTTTCTTAATATAATATGCTTAAATACAATTAAAAATATATATTTATATCTTAATTACAAATTGTTCAATAATCTCAAGTCACCTCAATTGGTTTTATATATATATATATATATATATATCAATTAAAAATTATTCAATAATCTCGGGCACCTTAATTGGTTTATCTGATAAATGTGAAATCATTGAAATTTGAAAGACCCAAGTCAAATCCCCCCTATTGTGACTCGGGCTACAAAGAGTATGACATATCGTAGCCCCCCAGATGTTCACTAGTAGTTACGAGTAGTTATGTGTCAGGTGTCGGTTCCTCAAGGTATATATATATATATATATAAGAACTTAATATTAAATAGTGGAGGAATTACAAATTTTTCTCATATTTGAATTAGAAAGCATTTATTAATGGAATAAGAACTTTGTCACTTTTTTTTTCTCATTTGATGTTAAAATCTTTTACTTAGCATGCATATTGAAATATTTGATTTATAACTCACATTAAACATTTTTTTTGTTAATAATATTTCTTAAATGTTATCAACTTCATATTAAGAATAGTAAATTATACATCTTTTGTTGGACATTGGATAAACCAATGCTCCCTGTGTGTTTCGTGACATGGACTAACCGCCTCTCATGGATCCTTATCTCTAGTGATGTGATCGTTGACTAACGTCTGTGAGTTTTGGTCTAACAGCAATCGTGATTCCCAACAAGTGGTATCAGAGTGTAGATCACGAGTTCGATACACATCTAGCTCGCGTTGGGGAGAAGATTGTTGGACATGGGATAAACCAACACTCCTTGTGTGTTTCGTGGCATGGACTAACTTCCTCTCGTGGATCCTTATATTTGGCGATGCAATCGTTGCCTAACACTTGCGGGTTTTGGTCTAACGACAATCATGATTCCCAACATCTTCTTCATAATAGAAAGGGAAAATATATATATATATATATATATATATATATATATATAATTAATTAATTAATTAAATTATTTTATTTTTCTCAATATTAAGTTAATATAAACTTATGTTATTTAATATGTACATTGAAACTATTTATTCATGCTTTACACTAAAATATATTTTTATTATTAATACATTTTTAATTACACAACTCCCTCATATTAAAAGGTAATTTATTTTTTTTACTTGGAATTACATTATCTCCTTATATAAATTTGAGGTAAATTTAGGATAGAAATTGAAAATCTTATTTATGGTGAACATTTTTTTTTTGGTTATTACTATTTCTTAGTTTGTTAATCTAAGTATTGTTTTATTATTTTTTAATGTAACGTGACAACGTCTCCCTCATAATGGGTTGTAGAGTGCCTCTCGACGCAATGAAAATAAAAGGAAAATTTTGATGATATTTGTTTCGCTCATTGATTCTACATGTGAAAAAATTTGATGATATTTGTTTTATTCATTCATGTAGATGTGAAAATAAAAGTGGGAAATTTGTTTTATTTTTATATTTAAATGTGAAGAAAACAATAAGGATAAAGATGGTCTTTTCGAGGTGTTTGTTGGCATTGTTGTGGTACTTAGTGAGCATTATATATGGAACTTTCATGGTCATGTTGGATTCCTTGTCAAAGTGAATGCATGCTCAACTCTTGTATTAAGATTAAACGTAACACTAATCTCCTTCATGCCAACAAGTAATGGCATTAGAAATTTTAAACAGATTTGTTGGAGTGGAAGAATTGCTTTACTTATTTTTTTGCATTTTGGTGATTGTCATTTTCCCTCTACATGTATTTTGGCCTATGCACATTGCTATCAACAGTGTGTTTCTTTTGCAATAGAGAAGCCATTACATTTGACTTAATTAATTGGGTTGCATGTTTGTTTCTACATTTAGATGAAAACTCAATCTCTGATTATCTTAAACTCGCAACTACATATTACCCTTCTCCCAGATCGAAATAATTGTGATATGGCAAGCTTTGTGAATGTGTTAACCGAGGAAAGGAATAGAGGAGACTATATCTATAACCAGGTCAAATGGGGAAGACAAGGCAATTCACACAATGAATCAATACTTCCTAATATGATGAGACCTTGCACTTAAGGATAAAATCTAGACGATTGATGGCCTCGGTCTTTGAAAGAAAAAACTGGGAGAGCGATGGCAATGGAGGGACGAAGTGAATCGTTTAAGGTTTCTGGTGCTAGGGTTTTTGGTATGGGGCGACTAAAGTCAAACCCCCGCTCCCACCATTGGCGCCGCCTATCCACGGATACCCATGGCAAAAGCAAAATTGCAGACGCAGAGGTCCAGGAAAAATCATATGAAGGGCTTGCAACTGCCGATAAGTTCTGCCTTTCGCTTTTGAATGACAAAAGCTTCGGTATTGCTTACCCTGTAAAGAATCAACAACAGGGGAAATCGAGCGCCACCGGAGAGGCCGAGGCTGTGTTGGTCGTCGGATGCAGATGCCGAAGATCATCCAGCAATTCGCACCGGATCCGCTCAGAAGAAGAAGAAAATCCAGCTAGGGTTAACAAAAGTCGTGCTCTGCCTCCCCAGAATAGTCGATACTCTGTATCTCATATTCAGAACTCTCTCAGCTTCCTGGATCTGCCTGGAAGGAGCATCTGGGATCTCTTATGGGCGGAAAGAAATGACAAACCCAATAACCATTGGACTCTCACCTCATCTTATCACAAGCCCCTGCGGCCTGTTCAGGAAAAGGTCGCCCTCCAAAGCACCAGCTTCCTCTCGTCTCAGATCTGCAGAGGAAAGCAGAAATCTGATCACTCCGCCTCATTCCAGATCCAGATCGTGCTCCTTTCTGGCAAAACTCTGCTACAATGGGTAAGCTCTTCGGATCTAGTGCAGGATCTCAAGAAAATCCTGGAATTTAGGCTAGGGGTTCCCTTTGCATCGCAACGACTCCTCCACGAAGGTAAACAACTTGAGGATCTTTACCCCTTTTCTTTTTACAGCATTAAGAGAAATGACTCCATCATTTTTACCCTTCGTTTGAGAGGGGGAGCTGTTGGACAGTCTTCTTCAGCTGCGACTTTTTCATACAAAGATGTCGTCCATGCTCAGAGGCCCAAGAAAATAGATCCACCAGCTCAAACTCCCAAACCTTTTTTGGTGGACAAACTGGAGGAAATCCCCTCCATTGAAATAAGGCATCCTTCGCTGGATGAGCAAATCCAAAAGTATGCAGAGCATGCCATTATTTACAGGTTCAATGGGCTATGGCCACGCACAACAGATCTCTACCAATGGATTCAATCTAACTGGACCAACAGCTGCAAGGTTCTTCTCTTCTCAAAGGGTTTCTTCATTGTAGTCTTAGTGAAGACTACCAAAAAGCATTAACTGAAGGCCCATGGTTTTGGGCTCAGCAGGTTTATTTCTCACTCCTTGGTTCCCGCATTTCGATCCCTCTACAACAATCATCACCAAGCTCCCCATCTGGGTCAGACTTCCTAATCTCCCGGCGCATCTTTGGCACTTTGTTGTATTCCAAGGAATCGGTGATACTCTAGGCCGCTTTCTAGCCACAGACACCTCTAGAGGGGAAAAAGGCTTATACACCTTCGCCAGAATCTGTGCAGAAATAGACATGAGCAAAGGTCTACCTGATTAGATTAATCTCAAAATTGGAGACTTCCATTAGACTCAGACCCTGGATTACAAGAACACAGCCTTTCGCTGTCGAAAATGTCATCACACATGGCACCTTCAGAGCTCTTGTCCCTCAATGCCTGCCCAAAAGAAGAAAGCCAATCCTAAGCCGAAATCCAAAAGCTGGAAGCCTCATGATCCTCCTCCCATGGATGATTTTGACTCTAGCTCAGATGAAGAGGAAGGGGATGCGGAAGGATTGGAAGCATCGATGGCACAGGATCCGCCCTCGACTGGTCCTGAGGATTCTTCTGTCCCTCCAAACTCACAGAAAAGATCTCATGAGTCCTCTACCTCGGATTCAGACATGGAGACCTCTCCGTCTGCCTAGCTCAGTTTGCAAATCATACCAGCTCAGCAGAGTCAGCTTGATTAGGTCAAAGTTGGGAAAAAGAAAGGAAAAAAATGTCGAATAGTTGATTCTACCCACGTTGGGTAGAATCCTTTGTTCTGCTTCTGTTACTCTATTCTTCTTGTTATTTCTTGTTCAGCACTGCTCTCTTCTTGGTTTCTCTTGGGGGACCGAGGTGGATAGTCTATCCTTTCCGGCTGCCCGTTTTCTTGCTTCTTTTGGATGTATCTTCATACTGTACCATACTTCCTCTTAATAGAATTAGTTTTTATGGAGAAAAAAAAAGGATAAAATCTAGACAGAGAAGTTGGAGTTCTACGAGTGTGTCGCCAAGTGTTGATGTTGCGATAAACATGCTCCAAAATTTTGCCTACACTTGAATTTGGAGCCTACTAATGATCTAATAATGTGTTGTCCCATAGTCACTTCATGGTGGAATGATGTTTTGCTAAGCATTCAAGTCTTCTTCTTGGATTTTAAGTGTTAAAGTCACTTGCTCTCACATGCTTGGTAATTCATAAATGCATAAGCGCATCTTTCTTATGCAAGCTTAGTTAGGCATTGTGCGGACCTTGGAAAAAAGGCTTTAAGTACAACGCATTAGACAACTTATGTCGACAGTCAGTACGCACTCTCCATTGACAGTTTCCCTCTCACTTTCAGTTGTATTTTTCTCACCGTTCTAGTGAGTTTTCCCAACTGTCGCTTTTGCACACCTTTGTTTTCACGTCTCACTTTCACTTTCACGACTATCATTTTTACTTGATTTCACTTTAACAAGTGGTGTTTTCATGTTGTCTTTGCTCTTGCATGTGTCTCCTTCAACTTCTTAAGCTTTTGCAAGTGTCATTTTCATGTTTTCTTACTAGTGCAGGTGTGGCTTCTAACTATTTTCACTCTTGTATGTGTCACACCTTTACACGTTACTAAGGGCGACTATAATGCATTTTCCTGCATTATATGGTCCTATATCTTAAGAATATGCATTAGACACATTCCCACAAATTAGTGCACTTCCTTGTCTCATTCGACACTTGTGTTCTAAGTGTCATAATGATACGATTCAACTATCGCACTTAGAAATAAATGTCGCTTTGTTGTCCTTTCAAGGCGTGATCGTTGTTCATGAGTGTTTTGCAAACCCCTGGATTGTATTGATGGAATTCATGTGTGTGATCTATGTTTGAGTCTTGTTTATATGCTTTTCTCTTTCTTACTCTACTAGTCTCACACTTAGCCATTATGGAGCTCTTCTTCGTCCTCTTGCCCAATGCAAGTTATGAAAGTATAAATCCTTCAACAAGTGATGAGCATTGCCTATTCGTGAGCCTCATTGGTAAAATATCTCCCTCTTATACTTATGCACTAAGTCTCTCTTAAGGTCAGCTCCTTTAGTTGCAAGTTGAAAACCTTCAAATCAAAGCCACTTAACCCTTCTTGCATGCATTGAGATTTGAGCAGCTCTACATTGTATAGCACATGGAGCATTTATATTGATCCTCTACAAAAGCAAACTGCTCCATACAAAGGTCCTTCCTCTCTCATAGTGCAGTGAGCATCCCCTAGGTAAAGTGGTTTGCCTTTTGTTGCCTCCATCAATGAACTACGCAATCTCCTACTCTAGTGGGCCTTCCTAAGCACAGGTCGCATTTCTAGTTGACAATCAACCACTGCAGAAGCAAACTACACTAGCCTTGAAACCTCCCTCTCAAGTACAACACATGTTGCAGTTACATTGCCTAGTCTTGCTCCCATTGTTGATTGTAACCCCTATCTGCACCATGCCTTGTTCTGCTTACCTTTTTGTCATGTCACAGTTCCAGTGGACAGTGGAGCCTTTTCTAGATCATTGTTGAAGAAAATTGCGCTCTTCGTAAAGTTTGGCTCTTAGTTATATTGCATGTCGCAGTTTTAATCAGCAAGCCATTAACCATTGTCATTAGACTCCCTCAATGTGTATTCACTGAGTTCTGCCCTACCTCCTGAGCGCATGTCATAGTTCTAGTCCACAATTAGGGCTTTCCTCAGTCACTGTGAAGCTCAATTGTGCTAACATTATCTCCTCCTGCCCTGAGCCCTACGCACTGCGCAGTTTCAGTCAGTAAGCTCATTGACCTTGTCCCTTACACTTTCCACTATGTTGGACCCTTAAGAGCCCCTCCTCATAATGCATGACACAGTTCTAGTGAGCAATGGTACCTTCCCTTACCCATTCTTGAGCTCAACTGTGTCATCCTTAACAAGCCTTCCTTTTTCAACTCTCACACAGACCCATCACAAGCAGCTTCCTCTACGAGGAAAGTAGAGATAGAATAGGTTATTTCGTGATTGATTTTGCCTTGCCATGAGTGAACTTCATTCAAATGAGTACCATCTCAACACGAAAGGTGATGCTCAAGGAAGATACAGGACAAGGAACAAAGAAGCACTTGAATAGAAGAAGCACAAAGAAGAACCATCACGAGGACATGAAGCAGATCTTGGACCATGATAGAATGAGACATTTATTGATGATTCAGAAGGTCCCATATTGATCCGAGACCTTTTGGAGGGTGAAGATAGAGTACAGATCAGATCTATTATGAATATGCAAGATAAAGCAACAAAGAGAACAGCTTGGAATTGCCATATCATCATGAAGTTCCATGTCATCATTTCCAAGTTATGGCTTATACAAGTGTCATCTCAATGTGTCAATGTGTCTTATCACATGACATGGAATGTAATAGTGTATTTTCAAAAGGAAAATGACAAAAAGTAAATGTGTGGAAGTCCAAGAGTCACATGTGGAATATGAAAAGTTACATGTGGACAAAAGAGTCAATAGAAGATCAAAGGTGATTTAGGAGTCCAAAAGTCACGAGGGTAACTCAAGAGTTGTAGGGGATATAAAAGTTCATTCCTCTTGTTATAGAAAAAACCTCATAACTCAAGCAAAGGGATTTTTGGAGGCTTAAGACTTTGGAGAGCTAGCCTTGGCTTATTTAGCTTGGCATAGGAGAGAAGATAATTCCTTGGAGAAGCAAGAAGTGACTCAATGCTCCAGTATTGGAGCTAGTGTCTCACCATTTTAATTGTGTACTTGGATCTTTCACTTAATAATCAAAATCTCATTGAGCCAACACACTTTCATGCATGTATCATGAATATTGTAAGACTATTCTTTAGATGTTTGTGGTATATGTTATGTTCATATGTACTAAAGAAATTGAACTACTTCATTGGATTTGGTGCTTATCTTGTTGAATGTGTGTTGTATTCTCTTTAATAATCATTTTGTATATGCGAATTGTTTCGTTGGATAACTAACGAATCTTTTCCTGCTCTCGTGTGCCTCCCTCGGGATGGTACTATTACTTTCCTTCTAGAGACTCGCTTTTGTCTCCCCTCCTGTGAAAGCGGCCTTTAACACATTGCAATCGGTGTTTCATAGTGTCAACTTTCTTGTTGATTTCAAAGATTATGTGTTAATCTCTTATGTTACCCATTTTTTACCCAAGGCAAACCTTAAGTTATGGTGGCCAGGTCGATACTCTGAATGGGGCTCCTACTCCAAACGATGTGAGGTCTAATTGGGACATCACATCGAGGAGACCCCCCTTATGTTGGCGGTATCTTGCACCATCAACACATTAGTAAGGGATTTTGTGCAACATCTACAACTGTGTATGTATACATATACCCAAAAGGAAATAATTGTTGACTTAAATATTTTCAGATGGGCTATAACAAATAATGCCAATAATAAAAAGGGACATGGAGATACTATTATGTAGGAATTCCAATACATGAAATCTCCACATGGTTCATGAGCCTTGGGTGTGTAAACAATTTTACATCATTAACTTGAATTCAACTTGATAATGAGAGTTAGGTGATGCCATGCCATGACCCACTAGTGGGGGTTCTTGGGTTTGCTTGAATTTCACCATTAAAGTGGTGAGATTGGCCATGTGAGCATTTGTGTGGTTATGATCAAGTCTCATCTTGGGAAACCTTTGCATTGCCTCGAAAGACTAAATTGAGTTGACTCTCCTCAACTCATACCATTGAAGCAACTCATGCTCTGCAGCTACGAAACCAAAAGAACTATATTATAGAATAGTTCTCACTTTAAACTGAAGGACCTAAACCAATATTGTTGGTAATCTTACTCTTGATGCGATGAGCCTGAGTTCCCCTTGACTTACTGAAAAGAGACACACTTTAAGGAATACCTCCCTCAACCTCACTAAAAAACACGCCTTTATGAGCAATACACACATTTTTATCATAAGAGGGGAGGAAATTGGGCATTACAATATAGATAACCATGTTATGAGAAAATTAACTTCCCAAAGCATTATGAAACCCTTATTTCTTGAAGTCGGAGGTTCTTGGATTGTCTAAGTAAGGGAATCTTGTATTAATTCAAGCCAATCCTTGCTATGGAAATCCTTTATGTTTCCTTGAACTACCTTCGTGCTCAATCTTGACTTCATTGACAAGTAAACCTCATATCTTTTGAAATTAAGAATTGATGTATATTACTAGAAAGGACTAGACCCATGAAATATGTAATCTTTTGTCGCCTAAGAAGTGGCATCAAGTGTGATATGTAATCTTATGCCAGCTAAATAAGTGAGATTTGGTACAATATGCAACTTTGTATTGTTGGAGAAGCATAAGTTGCAGCAATAGACATAGCCCTTATTACCAGGAACGTTATTTTTGTCAGTGATGAAGGACGAGTTATCCTCATGTCGCTCAAAATTGTGAAGTTAACAATGATAAAGGAATAAGCTCTTGAACTTATCCTCTTATGACGTGGGGATAACCCATCCTTCGTAGCGAACCAAAATCATGTTCCTAGTGATAGGGGATATGTGTATTGCTCTAGATACTTCTTTTCCAACAGTGCAGAGATGCATATCACGCTAAATCCCAATACACACACACACGTGGATGAAGAGTGAGATGGGAAAATGTAATGGAAACTAAACCATTACATTTGATAAGGAGAATCAACTTAAAACAAGAACCCAAAATCAAGTGTGGAATATGGTAAAATTTTATGCCCCGACTCTTAGAATGCACTCAAGGATTGGGTTTGTTGTAGTTGGTGCCATAAAAAGCTTACAACACTAGTGTGCTATGGGTCAAAATTTTGCTTAAAGGTTAAGAGTTGTGATTAACTTTGTCATGATGATGACATATAACTAACAAATGAACTACTTGCCTTACTGTTGGGAAAATTAAATGTCTTATAGTTAGAGCCAATTAATTGCACAAACACATAAATGTTCAACCAGGTTGGTTATTTTATTCCAATGTTATTATGCAAAGTATATGCAATTAGTAATTATTAACTAACATTGTTTAATACCAAACTCCCTAAGATCATGGCACATAGTAAAAACTCAAGTCATTGTAACTCCTCACTCTCAGCACATTGAAATCATCATTGTCACACTTCAAGCATTCCAAGCACTCTACACACAGTTCTGAAATCAAAATCACTCTTTTAGAATAAACATCAATCAATCATTCTAGATCAAACTTGCAGAAAAGGAAACAACACTCCTAGAAATAATTGTAGAAACCATTCAAATAAAACCTCAAACAACCAATAAACTCACTGCAATCATCAATTCAACAATCTTTGCAACATACTATAACATGTATGCAATAGTCTATCTAATATTCTTACTCAACAAAGTTTATAAATTGTAGCAGTAAATTAATTAATAACATACAATGAGAAACAGATCGATCCAATAATTATGATGTTACACAAATAATCAAGATCAACTATTCAATAAACTAATTAGTCAGTAACTACAACACATTAATAGAAGTCTCTAAAAGTGACAATTAAACATTATTAAACATAATTGTGAGGAAATCAAACAGACTGCTATAGTACCTTACTAATACAATGATCCTTGTTAAAGAGGAGGGCCATTCCTCCTTAGCAGGGAGCTATTAATGTACAACTCACACGTTAAGACAACAAAATATCGTTGAATAACAAACCCATGAAAGATTCTATTAATCTTAAAAAGTTATAGATGCACAATTTCTCCACAATACAATAGTGCCACCCCTGCACGAGGCAAATATATCCTCTATTATAGAATACATTATTTCTAATCTTAAAACCAAAATCAGCCATGAGAATCTTTCAATTCTTAGGGTGTCCAAACCGATAATCTTGTACAACAAATTACAACTAATTTGCTAAGAATAAAAAGAGTGTTGTAACAATGTCTTAAATTAGTGTTAAGCCAACAACAAATAATTGTAACTATCACAAGCAAGTTAGTTGTATTGTCAAAAGAAAGTTCGCTTTGTTGGCACATCGGTCTAGGTTGACTACGACCAAGTAGTATATCCTAAGTTGACTCCCGATGACATCATCAAGAAAATGAAGTATTATGCAACAGGGTATCAACATCACAACAATAGCATCATTAGAATTTTCCCTAGAATATCAACATCACAAAACTTCTAGAAACAACATTACATGTAAGCAACAACACTCCAACGAGGCAAGTCATCCTAAAATAGCCTCTTTGTCAATTCTAATAATAAATTCACCCAAAATAGTCAACCTCTCCTCAAAATACAAGCAAAAGCATGGACTAAGGTGATTTGAAAGAGTAGCATGCATTAGTCAAAATGGAAATAGGTGGAGTAAGAGAGTGTGTTTGTAAGGGTAAAAATGATTGAAAGGGTGGAAAATGATGGTAAAATGGATTCCAATTCCAAGGCTCAACATTGAAGCAACTGAATGTCCTCGTACAAACCCTTCAATCAGTCTTTAACACATGTTGTGAGTGTAGCTCAAAAAAAGTTTAGGTTGTTGTTGTGTCTTCTGTAAAAGTCATGTAACGTTGAGAAATGATCAAATCCAACCGCCATTTTTTTGCATATGTTAGCTTAAGCTAAAAGTAGTGTTGATGCTTAAATGTAAATAACCAAATCAATGTAAATTTAAATTTTAGCCCAAGCTAATTGGGCCCACACCACTTGATATAATCAACATACTTGGGGATTATAGAAATAGCATGAATACAATTTTGGAAGCAATACGGATCTTCATTTTGCAACTTCTTATCACACACTTCCCATCTCAATTTTCTTCCATCCAATGCACCTTGTCTCATTAGTTCAATATTCCTAGAGCATATTTCTAAGACCTTGTTCTTGACTTCAATTTTTTTATCCTCCTTTCTAAAGACCACATGAAATTTCCATATGTTCTACAATAGAACCTAGCTCTTCATAAATCCATAGTGGTCTGTTTTCTAGATTTTTTGTTACAATATCATGAGCTAGCTTCCAGCTTATTTGATTTTGCATAAAATAAGTAATTCCCTCAACTGGATGTCTTCTACTTAGGGTGAGAGATCAAATTTCTTTCCTCCAAAACAAACAAATTCATGCAGGTGAAATTCACACAACAAATATTTGTTCTGCAAAATTGATCTGCTAGAATGTCTCAATAAAGGATTTAATATTATTCATTCCATGTGGTCTTCCTTCTTTCAATGTTTCAATTTGAAAAGAAAAAGTTTCTCTTGTAGAAATAAGGGGTAAGAGGGAGTGGGTCTTTTGAAGCTCAATACATTACGTGAAAGGTTGTACATATGTTTTTTTTTTTTATATCTAGCGGAATAGGCAATGACAGTGGTATCGTACTCACGTTACACAGGGTTGAATCCCATCAGCCACCACTATAACCACTAGGAGGAACCGCCTAGCCAGCAAGAACAACCCCTCAGGATAAGACGAGACTTGAACCCGTGACCTGCACAGCGGCGTGAACGACTTAACAGACCGTCCACTAGCCATGAGACCAGACCCCTGCGGGCATTGTACATATGTTTCTTATCTTCATGTAACTATTGGAATTTATCTTGTAGTTCCAACACTTGCACCCCCTCCTTCTTTCTTTCCTCCTTGACCTTGTCCCATTTTAGTTTTTGAATCATCAATTCCTCAACCTAATCTTCCTTAAGGTCATGGATAATTTTTCTCTTCTCACTTAACGAAATTACCCCTTTGTGCCATGTGACTGCCAATTGTCTCCATTTACCCAACTCAACAAATAAAAACATTGAACTCAAATGATCATTAATTTTGCTCTGTATTGTCTCTATTGTTGTTACAATAATGTCCTGAATAGATTTTTTCAAATCATCATGTTCTTCCATCTCTTCCTCTTCTTTCAGATGTATTGTCTCAACTACTAAGTCTTGTGTATTAGTAGCATCATTGGTAGGTTCTTGTGTACCAATGATTTTATTCCCCCGGGATACTCTACTTCAACTACTGGTTCTTGTGTGGCAGCATCATCTTCAGTAGGTTCTTGTGTTGCAGCCTGAAACTCCTCACCTTGCTCTACTTCAACTGTTAGTTCTTGTGTTGTAACAACATATTTAGTAGGCTCTTATGTTGTAGCTTGAAATTGCATGCCCTTCACTTCAAATTATGTTTGTACCCCTAATGAAGCAGTTCAGGTTTTTGGATATCATCTTGTGTATATCCAGCCTCTTCAAGGAGTTCCCTACACACCTTGCATAATTATTTTCTAGTTTTTCTGGTTTTAGAAGGATAAGAAGGCGCACCCATCATTTCTACTACCTTAGCTAGGTTTATAGTCCTGAATGTTTCTTAGTCTGAGATTTTTCCTTCAACATAGCAAGTTGGTTTCTTAAATCATAATTTTCATTCTTTAATTACTAACTTGCTGAGACAAAAGGTTGAATTTAGACTTACCAGAAGGGGGTTTGCCGTCTTGCCTTTGTTTAGACTCATCCTCCTTATCCTTGATGTGCTTCTTCGCTAACTCTTTTAGCTCTTCTGTAGTAGGGGGATTTTGGATGACGAAGCAGGTGATGTTGTAACAATGACTTTGACCCATTTCTTTGGAAATTTACCACCTATAAACTTCTTCAACAACCTCTTCTTAACTTTCGTCTTCTGAGGTTGTTCCTCCATTAAAAGGACAAGCCCCATACACTAAACTTTATGATTTTCCACTATTGACATCCACTGGTACTTTGGTATGCAGGCCTTCCTCTGCATGAGAATCCATAGTTGATGTACTAGCGGGATGAGTTTCTTTAGGGGTATTAGCATGAGGGTTTTGAAGAGGTGTGTTATCAGGGGAATTACTTCTCCTATTTGGCTCTACTTCCTCTATTTCAACATCTTCGCTTTTCCCTTCAGATTCAATTTCTATCCTTTCTCGCCTAGTCCTCTCGTAGCAACCAACAATCTTGTCCAAGTGCTTCCCCATCATTCCAATGAGTCAATAATGATGAGCTTGATCAGCCCATGATTTGTTACACAAGTTTTAGGGTGTTTAGATTATCATACAAAAAGTTTCATATGCTCCAATGACTTTAAAAGAAAATAAGGCATGGTGGCTAGTTCCCCACTCCGTAGGTGTGTTAACAACTAAAAATGATAATTGAAAATTATGTTGAATCGACCCTCACAAGTGATAAATTTATGAATAAAGTACGCTACATCATCCCAAGGGTGTGGGAGTGAGTTTCTGTCTACTCCCCTTCCCTTATTCCTTATTTTCTCACCCTCCCACAAGAGTGTGGCCTTGACTATTGGGATTGAAGTCTTTTTACTGAACGAGTGTATCCCAATACAAGGTAAAGTGGTCACCCTTGAGATGACTTCCTCTATAAATACTATTTGAATTCCTCTTAGGAATGAAACCTGCTTTGTCAAATTTAGCGCAAACTCCAGAGCAATATCTTCATTAAACCCACACAACCTATGGAAGTATGCTAACCAACCTGCATTCTCAGAAATTGGGCAAGCTCTTGGGTAGTCTCCTAATGCATTAGGAAGAATCAAGTTTGTGATGCACAACCACTCCCCCCAAAGTTATAATCGTTGATTCAATACGTTGTTACAGGTGCAAAAATTGCCACATGTAATTGCTTGTTGGGAGGAGGATGCCAAATTTTGCAAAATTTGGAAATTTTTGGCTGCAATGGAGTGTTAGTTGTTTTTTCAATGCCATAATTAGAAAGTAATGTGAATAATGCAGACAAATTTTGGGGATGATTAGGTCGGAGTAATGAGGACGAGGAGGTGTGATGGATAATTTGGGAATAATGTTGTGCATGTGAAATTCAACGAACCATCAGCCATGTCAAAGTGTTGATGTTATATTGTACGAAAGTGAATCTATGCCCCAAACTGAAATAAAGGTCATCCTCTAACACTATAGTAAGGTGGTTTATATGGGATCTTTCCTTCGGTGATGTTAAACAAAATTGATTAAAGAGGATGAAAATACCATAAATGCATCATCCATGAATGAATAACACAAAAAGAATACAACATAGACAAGGAACTAAGATTTGTTAAGAAAGTTCACTCACAATGTGTGAGCTACGTCTCTGGGCCCAGCTTCAAAGTGGAGAGGGCTCTATATTATCTCAACAAAATAATGGCAATTACATGGAAAAATATATGGAAATTCCTCACATCTAGGGATGACCCAAAAATATGTTGCTCAAGTCCCAATTCTAACTGCACCAGTGGATTCCTCTCGAATTTTCATGAAAAATGACTATACACTTCATATGGTTCTATCACCTTCACCTCTAAACCCCTTGGGTAATCTTCAATATGCCACAACAATTTAGAATATTACAGGAACATTCCTACAAATTATTCCCTAGAATCAATCTTGAAAATTGTGCTTGACCCCACATGGTTCCACTGCCCTACGCGGAATTTTGCTCTACCCCTCCATGGCCTGACCTCCTCTTGCTCAATGTGAATGCCATGGTTTATAATGTGTAAAGGTGAGTAGAGTTTACAAACCTACCATTGGCCATCCTAGTTGTCATATTAATGTTAGAATTTTGGTTGTGGGGGAGGTCTCAGTGCCAAGCTCGTGAGCCTCCTTGTTTTGGCTTGAAACATGTGTTATACGTTACATAGATAGCTATGGCAGTTCGGGGGGGGGGCCACCAAATATGGTGGTTGGTCAACACATACACTTAACCAAATCACCAACTATCAATATGTGACATGCATTCATCGTTGAACCAAGATTCTAATTCAACCACCAAGCTCTTTTTTAATGTCAGCTAGGTGCCGCTTGGTGCCATTTGAATGGGCCACGTGGCCTCATATTATTAGACCACATACACACTCAGTGAGCCTCATCCTTACCACATGGTGCCACATTGCATGTATAGGGTGACATGTGGCATTTATTGAGGGGTTCCACATGGCACCTCCTGGGTGTTGCCACACGACAGTTTCTAGTGATGCCATGTGGCACTATTAGTACCAAATTTTTTATTGTTTGCCAAAAACTTCAGATGAGCACAACTTTGTCATACAGACTCAGATTAAGGTGTCATTCATGCTGTTGGAATAATCTCAATGAGATCTACGACTTGATGCTTGTTTTGTTGAGATTTGAGGACTTCCAATTTTGAGCCTTTTTGGATCCTTTTGGATCAATCCTCCCCACTAAGGAGTTTTTGGGCCTCCAAAAGCCTTATCAATCAATAGGTAGGTGAGAGAATTTCTCCCTCACTTTTTCCTTTTCAATCCATTATGCCTTCATAGGATGAATTCCTTTAAAACCCACTCAAAGGTATTCCACATCTTCCCATCTGAGGTCCAAGTCCTTCTATCTAGGATGATGTCTTCAAGAAGCTTGTCCAAGTACTTTAGAGAAAAATCATCCACTAATGGAACTTGACCACTCTCGTTTGGATCCATGATCATGGGAGGTTTGTAAAGTTTCAAGTTCTCAACATTGACTATGGAATACGTTTTCATATAGGCTGGTAGATCAAGGTGATATGCATTTGTACCAATCTTTTCTAAGATGTTGAATGGACCATATCTAATTGGTTTAAACTTTTTGCCTTCTCCCTTCAACATGTCCTTGCTAATGCGAAGCCATACTCGGTCTCTAACCCAAAACTAATGATCAACCTTGTGCTTGTCATGTCGGGCTTTATACTGTGTCTGGCTCTTCGCCAAATGTTCCTGCATTGCTTGATGTATCATTGGGATCCTCTAAATGAACCTGTGAGCTCTATCTCCATCACTTTGTTCATTGGAATCCTCATCTTTAGTAAATACCAAATCTAAGGTTGAGTTTGGTAGGTACCCAAAGCATGTCTCAAGTGGTGAAATTTGAATATAAAAGTGAAAATCCCTTATGTATGTATATTGAACATAATTTATTTTTCATCCCACAATTTAGGATGGTTATTGCAATACCCTTAGAGCAAACGAACGATTGTTTTGTCGACAACCTTTGTCTGTCTGTCGGTTTATGGATGAAAAATCATACTCCTCTTTAGCTTGGTATCCATCATTCTCCACAATCTTGTCCAAAAATCTCCAAGGAATCAAGAATATTGGTCTGAGATAATGGATGTGGATAGTCCAAAATGGACTCATACATGGTGAAAGAAAAGTTCAACGATTTTATCAACAATAATATGATTTTTACATGGAATCAAGACACACATCTTGTTGAACCTATCCATTACTATATACAAGTAGTTGTGACCCTTTTTTACAAAGGAAACCCCCCTGAATAATCCATGGAGATACTCTCCCAAGGATGAGAAGGAATAGGGAGTGGTGTGTACAACCCTAATTTTCTATTAGTGGGATTCTAAATAGAACACATCACACACCCATTTACACACTTGGTTACAATTTCTTTCATCCAAGGTCAATCAAAAAACCTTTGCAAATGATCCAGGGTTTTTCCTACCCCAAAGTGACCAGACACAAGAGAAATGTGAGCTTCTAAAATTACATGGACTCTTTCACTTTTAGGAATACATAACTTGCCAAGATGGAAGAATAACTTGTCCTACAAATGACACTTCTCCACTTGTGATCCATGGGTTAGCCTCCCATAAACATCTTTAAAATATTCATCAGTAGCATACTATTCAACATAATTATCACAAGATAAAGAAGCATTCTTCCAACAAATGCAAAAACAGGAGGTCTAGAAAGCATATCTGCCACTTTATTACTCGTACCCTCCTTGTACTTGATCATCAAATGGAACTGTTGAAGGAATCACATCCACCTGAAGTGACGAGCTTGTTCAAATTGGTTTGTGACTGGAGATATTGTAAGGGTTGATGGTCTGTATGTATGATAGTCTCCTTACGTATCAAGTAATGCTTCCATTTCTTGACACTTTGAGCTAAGGCATATAAATATTTGCCATACATGGGATAGTTAGCAACAACTTGAGAGAAGGTATCACAGTTGTAACAAATAGGCTTACAATGTTGCATTAATACCACGCTGATGGCATATCCATTGACATCTATCTCAATCTTGAATGGTCATTGGAGGTCTGGCAAGGCTAGTAGTGGTGTTGTGCTAATCTTTTCCTTCAAGTTGTCGAAAGCCTTCTACTAGTTTCCTCCCCACTGAAATACCTGCTTTACAATGCTCAAGGCATGTGAAGGAGTTGTAATGACTGAGAAGTTAGCTATGAATATTCTCCAGTACTAAATTTCTCCCAAGAAGCTTCTCACTTCTGTCACATTTGTAGGTTTAGGCCATTTTACAATTACATCAACTTTAGAAGGATCAATATTTAGTTGACCTCCTCCAATAATATGACCCAAATACACCAAAGAAGTTTTTCCAAATTCACATTTGGACAACTTTACATACAATTTATCCTTTTGAAAAGTATCCAGTACTTGCTTGACATGTCTTACATGATCATCCCATGTTTTACTAAAGACAAGAATGTCATCTAAATATACAAGCACAAACTCATCTAATAATGGTCAAAATACATCATTCATTACACACATGAATGTAGTTGGGGCATTGCAAAGCCCAAATGGCATTACCAACCACTCAAATAGTCCTTGCTTGGTTTTGAAAGCAATTTTCCATACATCATTTTCTACAATCTTGATATGATGGTAACCACTACACAAATCCAACTTAGTGAAATAAACAACATTCTTCAATTGATCAAGCAAATCATCTATATGAGGGAGAGGATATCAATTTTTCATCGTGATCTTGTTGAGAGCCCGATAATCCACACACATTCTCCATGTGTCATCTTTCTTCAGCACCAACACAATTGGTGAACCACATGGGGATGAGCTAGGTCTGATGACTCCTTGGTCCAACAAGTCTTGCACCTGCTTCTTGATTTCCTCCATTTCCATAGCTGACATCTTGTACATTCCCACATTTGGAAGAGGGGCATCTTGTTGAAGATGGATCTCATGCTGAATTCTCCTCTTGGGAGGCAATCCACATGGTTCCTAAAAAATATCATTATAGTTAGAGACAATGTCAAACATTTATTTCCTGCTTGACGGATTGCAACCATTGAAAGCATCAAATGCCTCAAAATCTTTTATCCTCACAACCATGAACATACACTTCTTTCTAGAGTTTATGGGTCTCTACATCTGTCTTGCACTGAAAAAAGTTGAATTAACTTTCATGTGGTGAGCTCTGACAATATATTCAACCTGACCTTGGGTGAGATGGTACTTGTTCTCGTGCCTAAAAAACACTTCCTTCCTATCATATAATATGGGCTACCAAAGACTATGCCACAAATGTCAAGTGGGACAATATCTAAATCAACTTCATCTATCAACTTTGAGAAATAGCATTGGTGACATTGAGTTTTGAATTGTCACGCACCCAACCAAGAGGATAGGGTTTCGAATGAGGTCTCGTTTCCAAACCCAACTTCTTACCAATTGATTCTGAGATCAAATTAACTTGAGAACCTAGATCAAATAATGTATATATTTTTATGTGGTTAGACACAACTCTTATATGAAACGATTCACTTCTTTTTCTTTCATCATCATGAGCTTTCTTTTCATAACTTGAACTAACAAGAAAGGAAATTTTACCTTGTACCCCAATTGTTGTGATCTGCATCTCATCACTGGAATCAGAACTTAGGTCTTGTTGCGTTGTAACAATTATATTCTGCTACCCTTTTCCACCAAACTTCTTAGGATTTTATTATGGATGTAGCTTCCAAGAATGCTCCTCATCATGTCTATCTTTCTTGCAATGAGTGTAAGAGGGCTTTCCTTCCTCTTTCTTGGTTGTCATTGTATTCTTACCCTTTCCTTTATCTTTGAACTTGTTCTTCTGGGGCTTGGATGGAGGCTTCTTTGGATAGTCTTCTTGTCCATGTTTTCCCATGTTTTCAAGATAAATTTCTTTCACACTAGCTTCATCTAGATTAGTGGGATGAAATAACGATAATGAGTGACGAAGATAATTGTATAAAGTGCCAATGTGTTTCATCAAAGTTTTTAGTGGGTTTAAAGGAATATTCAATGCCAATGCTTACTTCCTAAAATATTTTGTAAAACTTTGAACATTTTGAGCTTTGCCTTGCCTCAATTTTTGCCATTCCATCATGGCTTTTCGCATGTAACCCAATGGGTAAAATTTACCTCTTAATGCAAAAACAAACTCAAACCATGATGAAAAGAGTTTACCCTTTTTCCGACCACCTTTCTGAAGTTTGCTCTCCCACCATGCAAGAGTCATGCCTCCTAGTTGAAGAGATTCCAACCGAATATTTGTTTCGTCCTCTTCAATCTATTGTATATGACGGTAGAGTCACTTTGATATGTCTAATCCAATTGTTTAGTTTCTCTACGTTAGCTTATCCATTAAACATGGGAAAATCAAATTTCACATCTAACTTTAAAAATGGTTGTTTAGAACCATTTATTTGATGATTATTTGAACGATGAGAGTGAGTAGAAGAGGAAGAGATTGAACTTGAAGATGGATATTTAGGAGGTTCTCCTCCACCTTCTCGATCCATTGACGCATTATCATTTGTTGGAGCTTCCTCTTTCTTGCCCTCTTTTTCCATTATTATTTCATAATCTGTAAACAACTTTTCCACCCAGTCTACCATCTGGTAGAAGGCCCTATGGAAATCCTTCTCATTCTCTATGCGCATGTCATCATCCTCCATTTTCTATATTCATTTTGCACATCCAATCTTGGGGTCAAAAGACTTGAGTTTTCCTTCACCCTCTTTGAGTTTGGCCTTGATAAGCATCCACACTCACAATTCACATCAAAGAAGACTGCTCTAATACCAACATGATATGGGATCTTTCCTTTGATGATGTTAAATAGAATTGCTTATCAAGCATGAAAATACCATAAATGCAACATCCATGAAGAAAACACACAAAAAGAAGACAACATGGACAAGGCACCGAGATTTGTTGACAAAGTTCACTCACAATGTGTGAGCTATGTCTTTGGGCCTAGCTTCAAAGTGGAGAAGCCTAAATATTATCTTAGCAAAATAATGGAAATTACATGGAAATACCTCACATCTAGGGATGACCCAAAATTCTGTTGCTAAGATCCCAATTCTGAATGCAATAGTGGATTCGTCTTGAAATTTTGTAAAAAAATACTATAAATTTCATTTGTTTTGTCACCTTCTCCTCTAGACCCTTTGGGAAATCTTCAAGATGCTACAACAGTTCAAAATATTCTAGGAATATTCTTTTGGAATATTCCCTATAAATAATCTTGAAAAATGCACCCACCCCGATACAATTGCACTGCCTTGCGCCGAGTTCCACTCGACTCTTCATGGCTTGACCTCCTCCCACTTCATTGCAAATGGCATAGTTTATAATGTGTAAAGGTGGGCAAAGTTTACAAACCCGCCATTGACCTGCTGGGTTGGCATGTTAAGATTAGAATGTTGGTTGTTGGGGAGGTCTCAGAGTCAACCCCGTGGGCCTCCTTGTTTTGGCTTGTGACATGTGTTATACGTTATATATATAACTATGGTGGTTTGGGGTTTGGTGGGACCGCAAAATATGGTGGCCCGCCAACCCACACACTTAACTAGCTTGCCAACTATCAATATGTAACATGTGTCCACTATTGAAACAAGATTACAATTCAGACGTCAAGCCCCTTTTGACTACGAGTTGGTTGCAATGTGGTGCCATTTGATTGGGCCACGCATCCCATATTATTGGACCACATACACTCTCAGTCAACCTTGTCCTTACCATGTCAACAACCATTAAGATGCCATGTCATGCCATGTGGCATGTCTAGGGTGACACGTGGTGTTTCCTGAGTGGTGACATGTGGCACTATCCGTGACAATTTTTTTATTGTTTTCCAAAACCTTCATATGAGAATAACTTTGTCATATGGACTTAGATTGAGGTGTCATTCACACTATTGGAATTGTTTCGATGAGATCTATGACTTAGCGTTGGTTTTGCTGAGATTTTTGGACTTCAATTTTTGAGCCTTTTTTGGGTCATCCTAGATCCGTGGTGATGTCACTCTTAAATACAAAATTGCGAGTAAATGGGTTAGGTTACATTACCAATTATGTTGTCATAGCCGCTGATAGGACAATGTTGGCTAGGTTAGTAGTGCTTGTTGGTAGAGCTCATGGAAAATACCCTTCGTAAGTCCCCTTAATGTGATCGCAGTGGTAGTAGCAGTAGCACACCATCAACAACATCCATTGTAATAGTAGGAAAACATTATCAGCAGGCAAGACTTCAACTGGTTGTTAATGGTAATTGACAGTATCAGGATCAACCATCAACATTTGTTCTTGATTGATTAACAATTTGATAATGTTTAGTCTCCAATATCAATAGTAACATCTAGTTTTTGGTATCAACAGGCACATCTGATCGGTGTTAGTAGCAACACTCTATCTTTAATATAAGTAACAACATTTGATTTTTAACATCAACAGGTACATTCAGTCTTAGTGTCAGCAGTAGCATTCAAACTTCAATATCAGTAGACAAATTACAAATGAAATTACAAAACAAAAGAACACGAAATTGTTACCACAAAGAAAATGATGTGTTGGATTCCAAGCTGGTTTTCAATCAACACTTTGTCAAATCGTGTTCCAAAGGGGTTTTCACCCTTAGACTTTTTATTTTTATTTATTTATCTCTATCTCTCTCTCTCTCTCTCTCGCCCACCCCCCCCCGTCTCTCTATTGAGAATAAAAGAAAATAAATTAAATGGCTGGCGACGCAACAATTTTTCCCCTTACCCCAATAACTTCGAGATCTGAATCTAAGACAATGTCAACAAATGAATCCTTAGAAGTTGGCTTATGATACAAATGAAGATGATGCCCACTTACAAGAAAATATGTTTGTAACCCATCAAATGGTTGTCAACTTGACAGTTGCATTATCAAAGGCTTTGTCCACTTCATAAGGACCTACTCACCTGGTACACAACTTTCCATTAAAATCCTTAAATCTAGAATCGTATAACAAAGCCCAACACCCTTATGAAACACCTTCTTTTTTATGAACCTGTCATGCCACTTGTCATGCTATTGTTGGATGATATTAGTGAATTTTACAACAATCAAGTGCATCTCTCCCAATTCATTAAACTAATCCATATGGTGTTTTTGTGCTGTAGTTTGGTCTAAATTCACCTCTAAAACAATTCTAAGTGTCTTTATTTTGAACTCATTGAGAAAGACAAGATCATTAACACACACAAGCTCACATGGAGGAAATATTGTGGTGTTCTTATAGTAGTTTTGTAAGCCAAAAGTACCTTTGGAAGTCTTTCAACACAGTATCGACGGTCACTTGCCACAATCTTTGTTAGAATCGCCTCAGGAATTTTATTAATACTCTCCACTTTTCCATCAGCCTGTGGATGGTAAGGTGCAGTAACTTGATGATGAATCTTATATTTCTTGACAAGGTTCTCGATTAGCTAGGAAGTGAACGATAGCCCTCCATCTGTAACTCTCTCCTTTGGCACTCTGTAATGAATAAGGGTGTCTTCAAAAAAAAGTTTGAAACAAGTCTAGTAGCTTTGGTAAGTGCCTTGGCTTCAACAACCTTGGTGACATAATCTATGTAGACTAAAATATAAGATTCCTATTGAGATGGGGAATTAATAGATCCAACAAAGTCAAAGGCCCATCCCTCAAAAGGCTTTATTGCTAGTTGAGGTTGTAATGACATTTCATCTATTCGAATAGGTTGACCCATCCTCTGGTAGCTATCACATCCTTCCACATACTTTCTTGCATCCTAAAATACGGTAGGCCAAAAATAGCCTATCTAAAGCACCTTATGACCCATTCTCTTATCAGCAAAGTGTCCACCATAATTCTCATCATGAAAAGCTTTTAAGATGTCACGGATTTCATCTTCCCTTACACACCATTTGATTTGATGATCTGGACTAATATGAAAGAGATGACCATCCATCCAAAAATATCAGTCACTTAGTTGAAGGATTTTCATTTTCCCCTAGAAGAAAGGTATTGTGGAAGTTTCCCCGCGGCAAGATATTTAACAATATCTACATACAACGATGAGTAAGTGGAAACCGCAAAAAGATATTCCTCTGGGAAAGAATCCTCAATAGGAAGATTATCCTCATTGTTGGGAAATCTAGAAAGGAAATCAACAAAAACATTAACCTTTCCAGGCTTCTCTACAATTATGAAAACAAATTCCTTTTAGTAATAGTAACGACCGAGTAACCCTACCATTAACTAGTTTTTTCATTCGAAATCAAATAACAGAATGGTCAGAATGTACAAAGCCCTGATAGCCTATAATATAATGCCGATATTTGTTGATAGCATATACAACAACAATAAATTCCTTCTTGGTTACCGTATAATTAAATCCTTCAAGGCTTAAGTTTTTTATGACGTAGTAGATGAGATAAGGCTTACTTCCTTCTTGTTGTCCTAGCACAGCCTCAACAATTGTATCTATAGAGATATGGAACAATAAGGTCCATTTAGGTTATTGTAAGATGGGAGTTGTTGTTACACACCTCTTTAGATCTGCAAAAGGATTTTTACACTTGTTAATCCATATAAATTATGTATCTTTTGAAATTAGGGCAAGCATTGGAGATGCAATTCTAGCAAAATTTTCTATAAAACACCTATAGTAGCCTACTTGCCCTAAAAGAATATGTACCTCTTTCTGTGCCTTAGGAGTAGGAATTCTTAATATTACTTCATTTTTTGTTGGATTGACCTGTATACCTGTAACTGAGAGATAACATCCCACCAAAATCCCTTCATTCATCATCATATGGTATTTTTTAGTGTTGAGAGAAAGATGATTCTGTATACAAAGTTCAAGCACCTTCTCAAGATTATTTAAGGCTTCATCGAACTCATCACCATATGGTGTAAAATCATCCATGAAAATTTCCAAACAGTCATTCATTCCCAACACAACTTGTTGAAAGGTGGCTTGCATTATAGAGTCCAAAAGGAAGTACTCTATAGGCAAACATACCCTGAGGGCAGGTGAAGGTAGTCTCGTCCCGGTCTTCAGAGGCAATATGGATCTTATTATAACCACTAAACCATTAAGAAATGAAAACAACTTTTTACCAGACAGGGTGTTAAGGACCTGATCAACAAAATGAAATGGGAAATGATTCTTCTGAGTGGCTTTATTAAGCTCTATGTAGTCAACACATATTCTCCACTTGCCATTTTTCTTAGGCACAAAAACGAGTGGAGATACCCATTGATCGTCATAAATTAGGTAGATGAAGTTTACATTCAATAGTTTTTGAAGTTCTTCTTTAACAATACATTTCAATGTTGGGTTCTTTATTTGTTGAGGTTGTCAGACATGATGCGAACCCTCTTTTAAATAAATATGATGAGTGCATAAACTAGGGTGAATACCCTTCATGTCTGTATATTCCCATGCAAAGGCTTCTTTATACTTTCTCAACAATTGTTCTAGCATCTTTGTTTGTTCAAGAGATAAATTAGCATTAATATTTGGGGTCTTTTCAGGATCAATTTCAATTAGAATACTCTTAATACTCTGGGCATTGGTGTAATAAGTTCATTAGTGATATCATTCCCATTGTGTTTGTCCATTATAGAGCTTAATAACTTGGACATTAGTTGACTAAGAACAAAGGGGTCATTAAGAAAAATGTTGGCCGTCCTCTGCTCCATTTTTAAATTACAAGGATTGAACAATAATGAGTGGTCGCGTATCATCCCCTTATGGCTTAAACTTAGGCCATAGAGGGATTTCATAATCAACACTTGTCTTAGCTGGAGGATAAAGGACAAGGTTGTCGGTAGAATTTCCATCATATATGGTCATAAAACCTGATCTTCATATAATAAATGCTTATGCAGTAGCTAACCAAGGTCTGCCTAAAATCAGGGGGTGTCATCCAAAGTGTGTCTTAGGTTGTAACACCACAAAATCGACTAGATACTCCCAAGAGTCCACTGAAATGGATATATCCTCTAGAATTTACTTGTGCTGAATTTTAGGCCTATCAACCAATTCCAACACAATAGGTATTGGTCTTAGATTGGTGAATCCAAACAACTCAAATGTCTCCCTAATCATTATATTTATTGCAACACCCATGTCAACCAATGTATTTGGAATAGATGTTCCTTTAATATGAACAATTATTATCAGATTCCAAGGATCTTCGTACTAGGTAGGTGGAATATCTCCCAACATCAACTTTGACAATTTTCCCACCACATGTACAATGGGTGAATCTCAGGGTTTTTTAACACAAAACTCACTTTATTGTTTTTGCATAAATTGGGACATATCTATGTTGGGTGTGTGTTATATTCTTTCCACGACTAGTTGCACACGCGGGGGGGTCACAAGGGGTCGAAATATGCCCCTGTTCATTGTGTCAGATTTAGCAAGGGGGTTTTCGGGGGGTAGAAGCCCCCGTGCATGAGGTTCGGGGCAGTGCCTTAGGATTTTTTTTTTGGACCCTATATTAGGTGGGTGGACCTACCTATGGTTTTGTGTGGGTTTTGCACATGGTTTTGGGCATGATGGTTTTTTACCCATGGTATTTTGTAGACCTGGGCAAGGGAACTACGGTTATGTTCTAATCCAGGGTTAATGGATTGGGGTTTATGAATGCTTCGACATGTATATATATGTATTGTAACATTGAAAGGAACATAATGAAAAATGAATCTGGTAGTCCCAATTTTGGGATCCAGGGAAAAATCTCTGTGTATTTGTTTTATATTCTCATCATTGTTTATTTTCTGTTTTTAGAATTCATCTGCAGGTAATTTCTATACAGAGTTAAAACCTACACTCTAGTTGCTTGAAGTAGTGGAATTCAGACGTGTAAATTCCTTAATTCTTTAGGAAATCAGACTCAGGTTTAGGGGTAGCCTTAGCTATAGTTAATCTTTCTTGATATGGTGGATTTAAAGAATCCCAATATTGATATTAGCTTAAGCTATTACGAGCCCTGTAGTAGTAGTGGTATCAATTGTTACAAGAGCTTCAGTAGTATTAGCAACATCGATTGTTATAGTGGTATCAACAACATCCACTATTACAATGGTCTCAATAGTAACAATGTCATTGACTGTTACAAAGTGTTTAACTTGTTATTTTTCCAATGATCCATGGTTTGGAGTTTCTTACCTAGGTGAACTATCTTTAGTTTATGTAATAACAGGGGAAACCCTCGGGTTTACTATTCTCCTTAACCGTACTCACACTTCATTACACCCAACATGGGAGATACCAAAAGTGGGAAAAATTAGTGCTTCAACTTGTTGTGTTGCCTTATTGTTTGGATTAGGCTTAGGCTTTACAGGTAATTGAGGTCATAATGGAGGGTTACTTATTGGTGTATTAGAAGGAAGTTGTAGCCATTGTTGTTGCATTGGTAACTGTGCAGACAACTATCCTAGGAAAGAGGTTACATGTAATCCTTGAGGCCATGAAAGTGATTGGTTTGGAAGAGTAGGCCATTAGAGCCAAGGCATTGGATATTAGGCCACAAAAGGGTTAGGAAACTACTAAGGAGTTACAAGATATTACGTTTGTTGAGAAACTTGTTGAGGATTGTATATGTTAGACCAAGTACGAAAAGTAGATAAAGAATCTTTGACCATACCCAGCGGTCGATCTTGACATGGTTTCTTGGAGTCGATGAATTATGTTGTTTTAGCCTCTTCACCTAATTCCTTGAAAACTTCCTTTAGTCTTGGAAATGATGGGAAACGTCCTTGAGAATTCTCTTGTTCACAAATGTTACAAATTTTTATATTGTTGAGTGGACATCCTTAGGAGGATGCTTCTTTCTACATTTGGGGTAGAATATGGACAAAGCTTTCTTAGCCTCAATCTACCTTTGATTCACTTGTAACATATCCAACTGAGAGGATAAAGAGCTAATGATATCAATTTTGATTTTTTCAAACAATTTTCCAGTCTCTGCTCTTGTCACCCAATGATAGTTGATTTCTGTACTTTGGTAAAGGCATCTCATGCCAAAGTTTTATTTCTTGTTGATCCTCTTGAGCTTCTCAAGCAAAGTGTAACTATATCATCATAGGGTTCTTTAGATATGTCCCCTTTCCCCATGAGATTTAACATATCCAAGCAATCTTCCTTCATTCCCTTGATCAAAATTGTCTTCAAAATGTCCTTGTCCAAATTACTATGCTTGGATCTCTGCAAGTTATAGTGAAGGAACTCTATATAGTCTTCCAAGCTTTCCTCCTCTCTCTAGGATATCCTAAATAATTCTTCTCTTTGATAACTGGTCCAACAATAATTTTGGTACTTTTCCAGGAAGGTTTTCTTCATATCATCCCATGAGAAAATAAATGCACCTTTGAACCCATAAACCATCTAATAAAAACTCCCTTTAGAGTAGTATGGAACAATTTTAACTCCTCGGCATCTGTGGTATAATCAAAACTCCTACATAGGACATCAAATTAAAAAACAAAAGTGCTTGGATCTTCACTATTTGTACCCTTGAAAACTAGAAGGGTTGATAAAGGGATATTCTTCATTGGATGTTGCCCCTGGACATATCCAATAGGGAACTCAAAAGTGATAATTATTCATGTGCCATCTTTTTCTTCTTCAGAATTTGAAGATCGTGCCAAACAAGTTCAAGGAATCATTGTTCCCTTGGCTGTGAGAGGTCTTCTAATGGCTGCTCATGCTATTTCACAACACTTCCTAAGCCTGGAATTGAATGATTAGGAGGTTTCTTCTTTGGAATTAATTCATGATATTCCAAATTATGCCTGTATGTACCTCCTAGTCCTTCCAACAAGTCCCGATACTCTTCTTCTGTTGATACAAAATGAACTATAAATCCTCGTGCTTGCTTCTAAAGTTAAATGTAAATGAGATTCTACCTCCCAAATATGTGCTCCCAAAACAAATGATCCTGGAGATTCCTACCACTAAGGAATAATTTTATGGGATCCAGTTTTCCTAGAAGTTGTTCTTGGGGCAAATGATTCTACCTCAACTTTTTAGATTAGCTCCTAAATAAATGTTACTCTTCGTAGATCTTGATTCTTCTTTTCTCCACGTTCCCTTTTACCTAAATGCACCGGCGTGAGCAGGTGTGGACGAAGCGGAAGCGAGAATGTCGGCTTGAGTAACGCAAACATTGGTGAGAATCCAATGCCCCGAAAACCTAAGGGTTCCTCCGCAAGGCTCGTCCACGGAGGGTGAGTCAGGGCCTAAGATCAGGCCGAAAGGCGTAGTCGATGGACAACAGGTGAATATTCCTGTACTACCCCTTGTTGGTCCCGAGGGACGGAGGAGGCTAGGTTAGCCGAAAGATGGTTATCGGTTCAAGGACGCAAGGTTACCCTTTTCAGGGTATATGGTATGGTTAGGATCAATCCGAACCAGTTTATTCCGCATACAATACAGCTAGACTATTCAACAACTTATTAGAAATGCAAGACAACCAATAGAAAAAAATCTCCTGCTCTTCGAGGATGTCCTCAGCGTAGAGGAGTATGTGCTAGGGTGTATGCTTCAGAAACAAAGACTGGAAATTCTTACAACGGAATAACAGAAGAATTTTCCCGCTGTAATCAAGTAAAGATCCATCATCTAACCTTACCGGGAATGAAATTTATGGTTTCCATTGGTGCAAATCCAATCACCTTGATGTGGGATGAAAAGCTATTTTTGGGGGCACCATGTTTTTCTTCTTCTCTATTCACGCAATCCTATGTGTCCTGACTCCTTATGAGGTAGAGCCTACTTTCGTGTATCAAAGCAATGCGCAGGTTCTTACCTCTCGTCTTACCGCACTGCTGCCTCAGAGCTAGGAACACTTCTAATACACTATGAAAAATGCATAAAAAAACAATGCTAGTCACACTTATGCACCTCTAATAACCTCGCTAACAATCACACTAAAATGATGGGAGAATTAATTGTGTTTTAATTAGAGCCAATTAACACACACACACACATTGCCAACTAGGGGAGGCCTTTTATTTCAAGGTTATTATGCAAAGTATATTCATGTAGAAATCATGAACTAACATTGTTGAATATCAAACTTCCTAATATCATGGCACACTGTCAAAACTCAAGTCGTTGTAACTCCTCACTCTCATCACATTGAGATCATCACTGTCAAACTTAAAGCATTCCAAGAACTTTGTACATAGTTCTGAAATCAAAATCACTCTTACAAAATAAACATCACTCATTCATTCAAGATCACACTTGCGAAAAAGGAAATGAAACTCCTAGAAATAATTACATAACCATTTAAATAAAACTTCACACAACCAATAAACTCACTGCAATCATCAATTCAACAATCTGTGCAACATACTGTAATAGTTACACAACAGTCTGTCTAATATTCTTACTCAGCGAAACTCATAAATTGTAGTATCAAAATAATTAATAACACACACTAAGAAATGGAATGATCTAGGATCTATGTTGTTACAAAAACCAATCGGTTAGTAACTACAACACATTAATAGTGACAACTAATCAATATTAAATGTAATTACGGGGAAATAAAACACACTGCTACACTACCTTACTGATACAACAATCCTTGCTAAAGAGGAGGGCCCATCCTCCTTAGTAGTGAGTTTGTAATGTACATCTCACAAGCTAAGACAATAAAAAAACTGTTGAGATAGGAACCCATGAAAGTTTGTATTGATCTTGAAAAGTTATAGATGCACAATTTCTCCAACATAAAATAGTTCCTCCCTCACACAAGGCAAAGGGATTCTCCTTTAATAAAATTACATAATTTCTAATGTTAAAACCAAAATCAACCATTAGAATCTTTTGATTCTTTGGCTGTCCAAATTGAGAGTCTCATACAACAAATTGCAACTAATTTGTTGAGAATAAAAATAGTGTTGCAACAATGTTTTCGATTTGTGAGAATTCAATAACAAAGAACCATAACTATCATAGTGAAGTTGGTTCTATCGTAAAAAGATAGTTCGCTTTGCTAGCACAATGGTCTAGGTTGACTATGACCAAATAGCAACTCCCTAGTTGACTCCCGATGACATCATCAAGAAAATGGCGTATTATGGAACATAGTATCAACATCACAATAAAAACATCAATAGAACTTGTTCTAGAATATCAACAACAAAAAACTTGGAGAAATAACATCATATGTAAGCAACAACACTCTAGCAAGTCAAGTCATCCTGAAACAACCTCTTTATAAATTCTAGTAATAAATTCACCCAAAATAGTCAACCTCTTTTCAAAATACAAGAAAAATTGCATGAACTAAGGTGACATTAAAGAGTGGTGTTTATTAGTCAAAATGGAAATAGTTGGAGTAACAAAGTATGATTATAAGGGTAAAAATGATTGAAAAGTTAGGAAAATGATGGTAAAAAAATATGACAATTCCAAGGCCCAACACTTACAACATTGAAGATAAGACACAAGTGCCAAGAGTGCAATCAATGTTGCAATAAATATAATATGGTACAATTCCCTTTAGAAGAAACATCACATATCAAATATGAGGAATCTGAAGAAGGTGGAATGTGGAAACACCTATGAATCTAGTAGAATTGACAAGAAGCCTAAAGGCAGGGCTCCAAAGGTGCAAGGAAGACAACAAAAGGTTAATTTGAGGACAAGAAAGGCAAGAAAAACTAAAATCTATGTTGCTATAAAGTCTATTTGAAATCCATAAGTATTTCCAACAGGGATCAAATGCCAACAATGCTTAAAGAAATCCCTTTCGGAAGGTGCATAGCTCATCAAAGATTAAAAAACATGGACTAGCTACTAGCAACACATGAAAAATTATTCCTAGAGAAAGGCACCAAAGTAAGTGAACACGTACATTTAATGATGAATCATTCACTGATTCCTCCAGTAAAAGGATAACCAATTCTTATTTTCTATCAAGCAATGGTTCCAAGTTTGCTTTGCATAAGAAAAATATGAAGAAGAATTTTAGAATTATGTTACATGAGAAATTTAAGAAGGTAAAACCACCAACTTTTGATGGTGAAATAAAGAAAGGAAAGGAGTCAAAGGCTTGGCTATTGTAACTAAAGATGTACTTTCATGTACATAACTACTCGAGTAACATGATATCTTAGGTCGCTATATTTGACATGAGCGAAAGGGATTCCATATAGTGGGAGTACCTAAAGAATGTTGAAACAATTCAAGAAATACTTCAAGAGGAAATACTTGTAAAAAATATACTATGATGGAAAGACAAGGTAGTTCCATGACCTGAAGCTGGGACAACTGACTATGGATGATTATGTCTACAAATTTTTGGAACTACTATGTTACGTACCATATTTCAAGGATAAAAGAGTGAAAACACAATGCTTTCTCAATGAGCTACCTCAGTCCCACCAAGATTGGATGAATTTTAACAATCCCCAAGCCCTTGATGATATGTTAAGGAAGGCAAAATATTATTATGAGAAATAAAGGAATTGACCAAAGCTATAGAAGCCCAAGAAAAATAAAGATAAAGTTGAAGTAAAAAATAAAGGTTATTCAAGTTTCGAGAACATAGGACTTTCGGAAAGGGTACAAAGATGAGTTACCTAGCCAAAAGTAAATTATAATAGAACTACCCCATGCAAAAGGGGAACAAGCTGATGGAGGCCATGGAAGAAAACACAAGGGATCATGAAAAGGGACCCTTGCAGTGTTGGGGTTGTTGAGAAAAACATATGCTCTAAGATTGTCCCCATAAGAAAGAGGACAATAATAGGATTTATCAAGTGCAATAAGCTACTATGATATATGAGTTGCTGTAAGTTAAGAATTGAACATAGGCTCCATATTTTTGGTGTTTAATTAAGAACCTTAGAATGAGTTAGATTCGATTGGTCACTACTTGATTGAAATAAGTTGGATTTCTTTGGTTATTGTTGGATCTATTTTGAGTTACTGTTAGATTTGAATTGAGATATGTTTTGAAATGAATTAGATCTCGAAGTTTGATATTAATCACCTAGTATTAAATCATTTTGTGTTGGCAGAGCAATTGGATTGATTTCTTCTTTTTTACAACATTATGTAATTTCTGGTAAAAGGATTTAACAAGCTTCTTCACTTCATAATCTCTTGATTTTTAACGCAGAGTAATTCAATGTTTTCTTTGGGTTTGGGCGCAAAGCTAGAAATTTTAATTTGATTTTTGATGTAGTTTGGTACTTCGGTTATGTACTGAGTTGGTAGAAGGATTAAATATTATGTATCTGTAGCTCACATATTTGTATTGTGTAGTTAGGTTAAAACCTTAAAGACAAGATAATTTAATATTAAATAGGTCTGCTGAAATGTACGTAGACCAGTGTTATCTTGCAACTCAAAGTACACGACCCTTGGTTGACAATTCAATGAAGGGGGAATAATTAGACATATAAAACCCATAACAATATGACAACATAAATAATGGAGGAAAAGCTTTCGAGTGTAATAAACATACCACCTTTCGATATGAGAATGTACGATGAAAATGTTGCTTTGACTAAATGCTGATTTCTAGAGCTCTTTGAATTGTTTGAAAATTAGAAGAATAAAAACATGCACATTTCTACAATATATTAGCTCCTGCCTTCAAATTCTTGCACATATGCAAAAATCAAAGAAGAATACATAAATATCCTTATACATGCCACACATAAATAAAACATGTGCCAATTTTGCACAAAATACAACTTCCAATAATTTAAACTATTGTGGACATGTGTCATGATTTCATGACTTCGAAATTGGAGGTAGATGTTATAAATCATTCTTGCTTAAGCTTGAAACTATTCTCCACCATTTGATTAATATCATCATGAAACATTGAACCTTTTGAATACAAAGAACACCATTAAATGGTGCACATGTTTAAACCTAAGTGCTTTGATGATTTTTGATCTCAATGAATAGTAAGCATCCAATCTTTTGGATGTCACAATAGAATCTATAACCCATGCACTTTTAGTACAAAATAAATCTCAACCACGTAATTAAGATAATCTTCGACTATTTGATTCCTTGATTAGGGTAGACATCAAGGGATAATAGGAGGTCAGGGGGGGAGCCTGCTGGCCCATTGGCATGCAAATAATTTATGCAAGATTTCAACGATTATTTAGCATGGCAAGAGTTCAACTGACAATTTTCTATAGTGGTAATTTGATTCCTTTGTAACATTTATGGTAGAAAACATAAATACCCTCAATATAGGTGGGATTTCTTAAGGTTTCCATTGGCAATGAGGATCCAACTAATAACTATTCAACTAAGCCCTTCAGAGATTATTTCTTGCTTTTATCTATTGCAAGCCTGACTGTGCATACTATCGATTGAGTAGTGGTTCTTGTATACTCGAGCGATGGGCTAGATGCTTGGTTGTGGGAAGTTGAGTGCTTGCAGAATACATGGAGAGAAGGAATTTTCTTCAATGCTGGTTATATTTATGGGGTTGATTGTAGGTTGGTATATTTCTCTCCAGTTTTAGAGCCATCTATTTCAAGAATTATCTCATCTAGTTTGGCCTCAGTGCAAACAATAAATGAGTCAAGGAGCGGTGTCCATACGAGGGTAATTCTTAAGTTCCTTACCTCTATTGTTATCTCCTTATTCTTTAAGATAAATGTCTTATGTTCAGTTTAGAGCATTGTAATTAATGGGTTCTGGTTGTACAGATGGTGGGTTATCGTTAGCGTTTTGAATAATTGTCTTATTTGTAGTGTCTCTTTAGCCCTCCTGTTTCTATTCTCCTCCACTTAGTGTTGGCATCTTCAGTTTGGGTTTTCACATTTTTATTTCTATTTGTATTTGGGTGTAAAATGTTTAGAACCTTGGTATCTCCATCCTCGGTGCAATATTCCTCCTCAACAATGCATGCACAATCGCCACATTGGTGGAGGTTGAGGCCGTCAAGGTTGTAATTGTGCCCAAAAATAGGTGAAGTAAGCTGCAAATATATTTCTCTCTGTTATCCCTCCTAAAATTCATCACTTAGAGTCCAGTATTGTAACATACTATTCAACCTTTTTAGACTCTTATATTCTTGAGGAGGTAGCTCACTGTGTTCCTAACCTCGAGCACACCAGGGGAAGAGATAAATAATACCTCAACTCTATTTCCTACATTGGTCGATGAAAACCCTCTTAGGAAAGGTTCTGAAAGAAAAACAAGAGGATTAATATAATATATTCTCAGCTTTGAATGATATCAAGTGTGCCTAGTGTCATCATCGTGTATGTTTGGAAATATTGGAAGCTAGAATAGCTCATCTTGAGAGCCACCTCCAAGGTGATGCAAATGTTCCAACACCTCCAAGGTCCAGCGCTAAAGAACCTACTCCAGTCACATCTTATGAATCCTGATTTTCCATTATGCTTGAGAATAAATTTTTGTATTACAACTTTGTAGTTGATAGGCCTGTTTGGCATCATATGATTTATTTTTGGATAGTATATTTCCTCAAGAGGTGGTTAAATATCTAGTTTCCCTTTATGGAATATTGAAATTGCATATGGTGAAAATTGTTTAAACTTTGGAAATTTGGTTGACGTATCTTGTTGACAATTCGAGGTAATACCAATATTAATTGACTATTCGATTCTTCAAATTAGTTAAAGTGAAAAAATATATGGACAACTCTTGTCATGAAGTTATTTATGATCATCTGATTGTTGGAATTAGGACCATTGGATTCTTTGGACACACATTTCATTTTTACTCATTGGGCATCTTTTAATCTAGTAAGTGATATTCACCATTTGATTGCCCATCGACAACATTATAAATTAAAATCATGGCTGAATTTCAATCTTAAGAGGAAAACAACAACAATAATGCATTCAACTATGCAAATACACAACTATAATTTTTAAAATATTCAATGATCATTGAAAATTTTCATGACCAAGAATTTAAATAACTAGGACATTTAAAATGAGTTGCAATAGTTGGTTTAGGTCTCTTCACATATACCTGATTGTGTGTCAAAAATAGTTTGACCAAAGGTTTATCAAACAAGATGATATTAAAGAATGAAACATATTGTTGGCATAGATTATTAGATTATAAAAATACAATGTTGCAATGTTGAAGATGTCTTCAAACAAGAGATCTTTATGGTTCTTGTCCCCAAGCGTGAACTCATGCAAAGTGGAAAATGATCTTGTCCATAGCCCAAAAATGTGGCAATCACGTGGACCCTTGCTAGTCAGAGAGGAAAATATTAGAAGGAAAAAACATATCACAAATTAGAGATTGATATCACTGATTATTCAAAAATTCAAGTTGAATATTTAAACCCTCCCACAAATGTTAGGGAAAAATAATTCATACAAATATTTCCACTTCACAGGGCTGGGTGGCTACAAAAGATCTAGAGGGAGGAACAATGTGATTATATGAATTTTAAAAATATAACTCTAATAAAGAGTTGAATCCCAAAACAAAATTTAGATTTCAAATTGTTGATTCATAGTTAGTTACCATTGAACCTTGTCAAGGGGAATGAATTGAGGTTGATAAAAAAGAAGAAAGATAAAAAAACAAAATTTGAGGATGTTGTTCCTCATTAGTTTCTATACTATATGGTAGGTGTCAATGTTGGGATGGAAATGTCTATTATATTCTTTTTATGGATGTTTTGGTGGCATATGCAAAATGTAAACTCTTTTCCTTATATGAACGAGAAGTTTAAGGGGGGTGGCAAGTGCATGAGGGGTGGTTTTTGACCGAGGAGGAATATTGATTCTCTCCTTCAAGTGGAGCCTAGGAAGAACCACCAACAATCAAGTGGAAGCCTACACCTCGTACACATAACTCATGCTAGCCTCTCCCCTCTCTATCTCTAGTCTTATCATCATAGGGGATTCTAGGAACATTATATTACATTTTAAGTTGGGTTCCTATCCTAAGGAGGTTGGATTGAATTTGATTTTTCTCCACATCTCCTCTCTTCTTACATGTTTCCCCTCTTTCTCTTTTTTCCATGTTCTTAGAGTAAACAACCCTCAAGTTGACATCCAAGCCAATTTAGAAACCTAAAAAAATGAGCTCATAGTTAATGGGTAGATTTCCACACTCCATGCTCCATGACCGCCCCACCTCTAATTAATCTCAATAAATTTTTAATTATGGAAATTTACCTAGTAGTTTCCAAGCAATCACATCACACACATTTGAGTCATCTCTACCTTCTTCTCATGACCCTCATTACAATCATCATGGATTTTATTAAGTTCCCATGTCCTCTTTGAAGTTGAGATGGGATATTTTCTACTTTCTTAGTGATTATTGGGTGTATTGTCCATCATTTCAGAGCATGGTTGCAGTCAGATTCAAGATTGGACTTGTGGTTTAGTGTCAAGGTGGAAAATTTCTTGTAAATTTGAAGTTAATGGGGAATACCATTCATAATTTAGATGCATGGCTATAATTAGCATCAAGACTGGGAGCTTTGACTTAGTTAGCATATAATCCCTTGTTCAATGTTCAACATTGTCTCTATAATCTTTAGCCAAACCTTGTAATCAATTCCAAAGTATTTGCTACATTGCATCTCTAATTTCTATTTATGAAGTGGGATCTTCAGTTTTGTCCTCAAAGTACAAACGATAGGCGAAAAAAATGAAATTTGGGTTACAAGAAGTTTAGGGGGACTTCCACGAATTGCACTCCTCAATATGTCAAATCTAGATTAGTATCTCAAATCTCTTTACTGAAGTTATGACTTCTACGGAAATTTTAGTGCAACATTGTTAAGTTGTTCAACAACTTCAAGATGAGTGTGGAGGCATGTTGTTCTAACAATAGGAATTCCAAGTCCAACATTAGGTAAACATGTAGACAAACTCCCCTTCAGGGCACTTAGAGACAAACAATTTCTTAAGCTTGTCTCCTCCCAGGCTTGAATGCCCTTGGCTTTGTGGACTATCGGGATGATAGGAGGACATAAAGCATTTCTCTTCCCGTAAGTCTATTTATATGCAATGCTTTGTTATATTTATCTTATGCATGTATTACAAGTCATATGCAATTAGCTTCCTTTTGGAAGTATTCTTCTTCTTCTTATGTATTCTGAAAAGAATTGTATTAGACACTACAATCATGATGTGGAACTTTCAATGGCTTCTAAAGTTGCATCTTTTCAATGCAATTTTGCTAGGATATAAATTTTTCAGTTCTTGTCAAGAAAAAACATAATGAGAAGTTTGAGGGCAGAGCAAGAAAAAATGAAAATAAGCATTTGTTATAACATATAGTGTGATATAACATGACATGCCATATGTTATATGTTGTATCACATAACATATGAGATGTTATGTTATACCATATTATATGTTGTATGTTATATATTGTAAAAAAAATCAGCTCAACGAGCCTATGACTCTTGAGCCAATCCTATGAAAGAGTAGTTGAGTTGACCTTGTGGCAAATATCGAAGGAGGGAGCACACTAGGATAGTGGAACACATATGTTATATTGTATAACATATAATAAACGAACAAACAAACAAAAAGCTAATCCTAAAGAGCCTGTGACACTGAAGCTAACCCCATGAGAAAGATGAAAGGAGGGGTAAGCTAGAGATAGGAACTCATCAACATGTGACAAAAGAGGATATAAAGGAGCCCACCCATAATAGGGAAGGAGATAATGGAACTAGATTATGTGATTCACTTTTGTTTGAAATTGACAAAGAAGGAAGCTAGAAGAGTATTTAGATCTAGTCATGAAGGAGAGTTGCTCACATCCCCACTTCCAAAGAAATGAAACATAAAGGTGTAAATAAATACCTAATTGAACGAGAAATCATGATTTGTATGGTAATTTGGGTAGTCAATATTTTTAAGATATTTGGACACTTACAAGTTATTTAATATCAACTTGTTCCAACACGTCTTTAGGTAAAGTGTGTTTTTTAATGTACATTCTAATGATCTAATTTGATGGTTCATCTTCTCCTTGATGATAATGACTATATTTATTTGTGATTTGAAACCCAATTCAACCATGATTTATATTTAAATAGCGTGGAATTTTATTTACTGAAGATCGATTTTGAGAAGCTCATACGTAAAGTATTTTCCTTTTTTCTTTAATATATTGCTTCAAGTGGCCACATTAGCTTAGACCATGGATTTTTTTATGGTGGTTTATGGACACTTGGGTGGTTGCTACATCCATGGGAAAATATGGGTAGATCAACCCTAAAGGGAATCAAATACCGCCAGCCAAACTAGTAAGGCCTAACCCCTAGGGCGTCAAGGAGAATTGACCCTATGACCTCCCAATCAGTGAGGTACTTAACAACAAGAAATCAACCAGTTGACCTAACCCTTGGGGCTAGCTTGGACCATGGATTATTTCCCTCTTTGACAGTTTTAACCATGTAACACAATGGTGTACTAATATTTGATTGTTTGTGTGAACAATTGCATTAAGGTGTCAAATCTATGTGTATGTACCTTATTTATTGAACATGGCATCAAAGCACTTATCAAGACCTACTCCTAATGTTGATTAAGATCTTGAACCTGTGTCATTCCATGCATCAAAGGACCTTAAAGTTATGCTATTTCTAATCATTTTTTGTCCTAGAGAATTGTTAGAGTGAATTTGGATTATTAATTTCAATTGGAAGCCCTTTTCATATCACCTGAAAGGTTTCCATTTGCCTAATATATGACCATTTTATCAAATTTAAAGGTAGATATTGCCATTCCTGTTTACAGTTTTAGCTTGATTCCTTTCCAACTGCATATGCTTTTTATTGTTAACCTTGTGTGATCTCGACAAACCGAAAATATATCTCAAAGCATTTTATTTATTCACATTCTCTTTTCCCTGTGCTTTCTGTGATCTCAACAATTAAAAATAAAAAGAAAGCTTACATTTTCTAAGTAAATTCACTGAGATATAACCCTATTTTATAAAGATTTAGATATGTTTTTTCAAGATTTGGTTTTTTTTTTTATGTGTGATTTTGTTGAAGTTTTCTTGGTGGGAAAATAGAATTTTGGGGCAGGGACACACTTTGAGGTAAAGAGTAGAAAAAGGTATCCCCTCTCCTTCCTAACATTTGTTATATATTTTACTCTTGGTTCATAGTTACTTTATTAAATTAGAGGTCTTCAGTTCAAATATGTCTTTTCATTAAGTTATTTCTTGAAATAATTCATGTAACTTTATGGTAGAACATAAATTTATTTAAAGTGCATTTCACTTAAATTATAAAATTGAATCTCTAGTAAACTAACTTCAATGTCAATTTAGTTCAGACCAGTGGCTATCATATGGAGTGTTATCCTCCTCACAAAGGTTCTATTTCAATAAGTGACATGTTGAACTCATAATGAGTACATTAATGCCTTTGAGCCTTGTTGTTGGTATGGACTTATGCCTTGAAGAATATAGGATTTAGCCTAGATAACATCCTTGGACTGAGGGGAAGTGCCCATGGGTTTCCCTAAGAAAATACTACTTGGAAAAGAGAAAAAAGAAATGTAACTTTGATTTTTTTTTTTTTTGCATGCAATTTTAATTTATAAAGCAATTTACTTATTTTATAAAGTGGATCCCTTGCATTATTAAGTAACTTATTTCTAAAATTGAGCATATAAGAAAAAGTTAAAAACTAAGGGATTTTTTTTGTACTTAGAAATCTCACTTAGCACCCAACACCACATTGATCAATCTCCACTTGCCCAAAGGCACCTTAATTATTTTTTATGCCTTTCCTCAAAAGGGCGTAACTTTGACATTTGCACAATGTTTTCTATGTTTTTTTAAACTATCTTTTCTTGAGAGCTTTCCATCTAGACTATTAATTTGTACTTTGGATGCCATATTATTTATATATTGTAATGTGGATAGTCCAAGTGATCTTGTTCTTACTAGTTCATACTACTTCTCATGGAAATCCCACATGGAGGGTATACTATGAAGTAGGGGACTTTACTAAGTCACCTTGGGAACTAAACTTGTCACGCTTAATGTATTAAAGAAAGCCAAATGGCATGATAAAAATGCAATGGAGGATAATCCAAGTGATATTGTTCTTACTAGTTCATACTACTTCTCATGGAAATCCCACATGGATGATATACTATGAAGTAGGGGACTTTACTATATCACAGTGGGAAATAAACCTGCCACTCTTAATGTATTAAAGAAAGCCAAATGGGATAACGAAAAAGTAATGGAGCACGTGGATTAATCAGAAAGCCATATTTTGGGATCTTTAGTTTTACCTTCGAGGAATTGAGACCCTAGATGCAACATGGCAAAAGTTGGATAATGTGTCTAGTAAACATAATGACATTAAAGTCCACTAGCTTGAAAACTAATCAACTTCCTTAAATCCTTTGAATTTCTCTTGCATTGAATACGTCTATATAAGTACAAAACACTTAGACTTTTGCATGTAGAATGTAAGATAATCAAGAGAGGTGACCAACTTAGATGTTATTCTTACCAAGCATGGAACTATGTATTCTATTTTTGTATCTGATTTTCACTTCATCATAGAAGCTTTTATTAGTCAACGGGTTACGTCTATATAAGTACAAAACACTTAGACTTTTGCATGTAGAATGTAAGATAATCAAGAGAGATGACCAACTTAGATGTTATTCTTACCAATCATGGAACTATGTATTCTATTTTTGTATCTGATTTTCACTTCATCATAGAAGATTTTATTAGTCAAGGGGTTACTTAAAAGATGCCCTCTCTTGAACCTTTTTGTGATTCTTTGATTAGAAAGCAAGATAAGTTATTACATCATGGAGTGGTTAGCATTGTAGGTACATATAACAAATCCTTGGTGGCATGAAACAATGATAAAGTCGAGCATTTGAAGAAGCAAAATCCTCACAACAACAAAAAAGGGTACAAAACCCTCTCAATGATAACTGATCAAAATTAAATGGTAAGAAAATGTAGAGACATTGCAATTTTGTGGATGACATGGTCCTTTGGAGTGTAAATGTTTCAAGAATATGGAAGCCTTGGAAGCAACAATGAAGAAGAACAACATTAGTGTATATCCTCCTTCTTCTAACAATTCTTTTCATGAGCATGCACTTTTTGCTTCTAGTTTTTCCTTCAATTCAACATCTTCTTCTTTTAATGAGTGGATTATTGATTTTATAGCATCTTATCACATGGCTAAGGATAAATCCGTGTTTATTTGCTCTAAATTAATGTAACACTAAATTAATATTTGTCGTTGATGATAGATATCTTAGTGCTACGCGGTCTTGAATAGTTCGATAAGATGATGGCCATAACCTGCAACCTTATATTAGTGTATCAAATCACTCATTTAGGTCAAGGTAAAACAATAAATTTTCACCTCATCAAATTATAATGAAGGGTTTAAAAAGTCGTAAGGATTTGGCACTGTTAATGAGACATATTTGGAAACTTCAGATCATCATCCTTGCCATTAGTTTGTATTGCCTATAGTCATGACTTGAAACTTTAGCATGAGTAGTTTGGTCATTTACACTATCGCTCATTGCATGAATATGTAATCAGAATACAAGGACTATTCTTTCTCTAGTTTCTTGTAGAGATGGTGTTTGTTCCACTTGTGGTCTTGGAAAATGTTGTTGTGATTTGTACAAATGTTCCTATTGGCACACCTTTCCCCCCACGTAGATTTGTCATGGTGTTTTGTGTGATTTACTTCCTTTTGCTTCTTTATTTAGGTTTGAGTACTTTTAACTTTGATTGATGACTTCTCCATACACACTTGTTTTTTTCTTCTTCGATACCCCACCCTTAAACCGACAGGTAAGGCTAAGACATTCTTTAGGGTTCAAGTTTGTTTAATTACAAGGTTTGAAGCCATTACAAAAACATACTCAATATGAGCTCAACATGACACTTGTGGGAACTGAACTTAGGTGGGAGAAAAATAATCATTCCTCCCAACCACTTGAAATAAATTTAATTGATATGTGCACTTGGGTTTATTTCTTGAAACTTAAGAGTTAAGTTGTTCACATGTTCTTGGCCTACTAGGCACTTGTACGAAAACAATATGGACATCAAATTCAAAATTTAAAAATATATAATGGAGTGAATATGTTCACAACAAATTTACAAGCTGCTACACCACATAGGGCATTCAAATGCAACACACTATTCCATGTACACCACTACCAAATGAGTTTTTGAGAGAAATAATTACACATTAAAGAAAATGGTGAATTGAATGATCTATTCTAAGGGATTAAGTCCTCATTTTTGGTAGAAGCCATTAATTATTCAAATTTGACAGTTATTTACATTCCTACATATGGTTTGAAATATATAACATTGAAAGAAGCGTGGAATAAAATTAAACCAAATGTAGGCCACTTTTGTGTGTTTTGTAGTGAAGCACAGGCTCACCTTCCTGGTGAGAAAATAAAAGAATTGCAACCTAAGAGTGAGAAGAGCATTTTTTTTTTGGGTATTTTAATGATATAAAGGTAATAGAAATTTTCAACCTCATCACGGTGAAACTATATTAGGATATATTAAGTTTGATGAAGGTGTCTTGACCTACAAGCCTAATGTGGTGGTCGTGCGATCTTCAACTTCAGAGATTATGCCATCTTCTATTCCCAACTATTTTGTTAGTGCCCCTATTTTGGTTTCTTCTTCAGATGATGACAACGAGGATGACAATCCATCCCTGCTTACTCACCTTCATAGATGGGCCTGTACAAAAAAAGAAGAAGCCAATGATTTTATTAGTGATTCTTTAAACAAGCATTATACATATTCACAATCCAAATGATCCTCCTTTGTTTTAACTCAAGTTTTAGAGAATCATGATCCATAAACATTTGCAAAATCTTTTGGTCATCTATATTGGAACACACCATTGAATGAAGAATATCGTTCCTGAATAAAAAATGATACTTGGGACCTTGCACCTCTTCTAAAAGGAATAAAAGTTATTAGATGTAAATGGGTGTATAGAACTAAGTATGGATCAAATGGAAGTGTTTAAATACATAATGCTCAATTAGTTTCCAAAGGATTTTCTCGAGTAAAAGGCATTGACTAAGTAAAGCCTTTACCCCTGTAGCCAAAATGAACTCAATATTCCTTGTTCTAGCCCAGGTCACTTCATATAAATGAAAGGTCCACCAAAAGAATGTTAAATTTGCATCGAACCTCATGGATATATTTAGAATAATTTTGGCCTCATTTGCCACCTTGAGAAATCTTTCTATGGCCTTAAGCAAGTTCCTTGAGCTTGGTATGCTAAAATGGATTGGTTTCTTCTTGAAATGAATTTTTCTAGATGTCATTCTCACTCAATATCTACACCAAGAAAGTGGGTAACCATTTGATAATACTTTTTTATAATGATTATGACCTTGTACTCATTGGAAATGACCCTAACTTTTAATCCATGTGAAATATAACCTTATGAATAAATTTTCAATTATAGAATTAGGAAATTTGCATTATTTTCTTGGCCTCCAAGCCTTGCAAACCGAGGAGGGAATTTCCCTTTCCTAGTCAAAGTATGTATATGATCTTCCTCACCACTTTCCTGTGGAAAATGTAAAGCAACCCTATCTCTCTTCCATTTTGGATTCAAATTTAATGTTTCCTATACTATGGTTGAAGTAGATGTGACTTTGTAGAATTAGCCAATTGGTAACCTTTTTTATTTGACTCATACTTGTCCTAATATTTCCCTTGCTACTGGTCTGTTTCCCAATATATGCAAACACCCCACGAGAGCCATTAGAAAGCATATAAAAGGAAAGTTTGGTATATATGGGGTATAGTTTAGTACAAGATACATTGTAGTTTAGTTGGTGACTCCTTTGTTGGTTGGTTTCATCGATTGTAATCGACATAACTTCCCTAATGATTGGAAGGCTATTGTAAGTTATGTTTTTACAATTGGTTCGAAAGAAACAACATGCCCTTCCTCTTTCTCTATTACTAGAGAATTCGATTTATAAACCATGTAATATCCCACAAAAACTCCAAATAATTTTTTCTCTAACACTGATATAATTTGTAACTAGCCATGGATATTCCACGAGATAGTTGATCACAATAGATCTTATAAATTTCTATAATTATTGCGAGGTTATGCTCTATTATGTAGTGTTCATTTACTATTATAATTTAATATTACAATCACAATGCTCAAAATTATTGAATAAATAAAAAATGTAAGAAAGAGGGTAAAAAGTTAAACACCACACCATCGACACAATGACATAGGATGTAACCACCTAGTAGTTGAAAAAGTAGCTAGAAGGTAAGGACTACACCTTGCTCTTTCCTTCTCAAATATAAATGCAAATACGAACAAAAAAATTGACTCACTATGGAGTACAATAAACAATATGGCTTGAATGGTTACTATAGGGTCTTCTACTTCCTCTATTTTTCTCAAAATATCTGACTCTGTCTCCTTGGCTCAACTAGGGAACAACATGTTAATACAATATGAATGAAACCACTTCCTTTCCTAGTTTCCCAATATTTAACATGTCTTTATATCCATTTACGTCTAGGGTTACTCGAATCCTCAAATCATAATTTGGGTTATACTTTTTAAACTCTCTATAATCATTTTGAAAGTATACACATGACTATCTCCACAATTATGAGCTATGGGTGCTACTGTGGCATTTACTTGGTACCCCCATGGTGGTTAAAAGTGTTAATTTTTAACCCCAACAATTTGATTAATTAATTCTTAGCAACTATAGATATACTAAATAACAAATATGGCTGATATTTTCACATGTGAAAATAAATATAACAACATAAGTAAAATCATACGCGAATCTCACACATGCATACAAATATTTTATGCCCTTCAAATAAGTTCTTCATTCAAATAACTTCAGAACTTACAAGGGCTCCCTTCATGGGATAATGACTCACTAAGGAAGTGTATACACTAATAAACCTGAAATAGATCTAGTTGATCAAACCCTTGATTAATTCTTCGATTTTTTGGCTGATATTAATCCTTCCCTTGCTTCCCTTTGCACTCTTCCTCAAACACTACACACTTGAATGGAAGCCCTTCTCCATCTAATCATGTAGATATCACTCTCACTATGTCTTGTTCTTAAAGGTGTGGCTTCACCCTTATTGATCCAGATTGGATCATTATATTATTTTTCATCCCCCTTGATGCTTTAAAAGTGGAAAAAATAGAGGAATCACCTCACAAGACCATTTTTAACTGCAAGTCCTAGTTTGGAAAAATGGGGATTAAACATTCCAAAGGTAGTTTGAGGCATTTTTTGAAGTTTTTTTGGGTCCAAAATTTCTCACTTGTGCAAGAGGCCCTAATTTTTTTTGTAAAATTAGACACCTTTCCAATGGTTCAAGAAAGACCTCAAATTGAGTCTTTATGTAAAAGTTATTCCACCTGGAAGTTGAGCTTCCTGTTTTGACCACCATAATTCAAGAGGATGCCATGTCAGCCCCATTATTCATGGAATAGGGGCTAGCCAGATGAATATGATGAAGAATAATTTAGAAAGGTTATTATTGTAACTCTAATTAAGAGTTGAGGGAGTCAAACTTAACCACTAGTAGGCTATCGAGCCATGTTATAGCCTGACCATTAAGAGGGGAAGGGGTTCCATCCTATTTGAGTACATATTGTTTCATAGATGAGCAAAGTAGTTGAGAGTGGATATAGAGAGAGAAAATAGAGGGGGTTTGTGTTTTTAAAGAGCCCATGGGCTATAGGTCTCACTTCTTTGTACTTGCATCCATTTCCATTTAGAGAAAAAGAGATCAAAGCAACCTCACCTTCTAGCTAGGTTTTCTCCCCTTAAAGGGTTTTCTAGGCTATATCTTATGTTATTATGGTTTTGTGAGTGATTGTTTTATTATTATTATTATTATTATTATTATCTATTTTCTACCTATTTATATTTTTCATGCAAGAATAATAAACAATAAATTAATTATTCTTGAAATATAAGGAAAAATAACCCTCATAACATAGATTTTGAAGTTCAATAATTTTTCTTTATCAGATCCGTTGTGACAAATTGTTTAGTGGAACATCCATAACAATTTATGGATCACTTAGAGAAACCTTCCGTTATACATTTGAGTTATAAAATGAATCCACAACCTTAATCTCCAAAGTGGCTGATATTAGATTTCAACATCACTTGAGATCAATGGTTGATATTCATCTAATTCACTAATGAAAATAATCTTTGCATTTCATTAGATTAACTCACTTTATCTTATAAAAGTCAATTACATTAATTATTAAAGTAATTTCTAAGGTTAAGGGTCAGTTAGGTGACTTCCACATGCCTAGACACTTTGGTTTGTCTGGAAGTAACTACGTAAGCTACTAACATCAATGCTCCCTCTTAGCAAGGAAGTTACTTCATGAAGAGAGACCTGAAATTGGTTATCCCTTCGGTCAATTAAACAATGTCCCATGGTTCATCCTTCACCATGGATTTCCTCCAAACCTTGTGGTTTGTTTCCTCTTCCATGATGCTACTCATTAGTTCCATGTAGATTGGAAACTTCTTTGGAGGCTTGCTCTCCCTGAATGTGCTCCTTGGAGCCTCCTGATCTGATAATGAGATCTAAGACAATTATTAAGGTATTACAGACTCATGTGCATGGATATGCCTATGTTACTTTGTGCAATGGATCGATAAGATTGCGAAATACATAGACAATGAAGCAGTAAAAGAAACATAATAGACAACACACATAAACACAACAAGTTTAATAAGGAGTTCACCCAACACTCCTGGGCTACATCTCTTGGTCCAACCTTCAGTGGTGACCTCTCTATTATGTCTTCAAAACATAGTTTTACAACAATGAGCTCAATTTGAGCCTCACACAATAGATACAAAACAATAAGGCTTTACTTGGATCCCCTAAGTCTCTTTTGAGTACACAGACTCTCCTCACTGACTCTCTATCTCTGTTGCTTTGTCTCAGCACTGCCTGCCTGTTTTCTGTTAATCTGTGGCTTTAAAGCCAATCTGGGCTGCCCGTTCGTTTCACCTTCTCAGGCTTCCCGACCTCTGTCCGCTCAGATCTCCCTCCGAGTGTTAGCAATCATTTCTAAATGCTTTCAGGGATGGTGGCCACCTGTTCTGTAACGGAATGGGATATTCGGCCTTTGAAATCCCAAAATTGGTCGTTTTATGTTTACATAGAGAAACACTACAAAACACAGAAAAATCTGCCCCATTATTGTTCATCCGATTTGAAATATTATGAATCCACCTATAACTCCTATCGGGTCCGCCTTTGTAGCAATATCGCATCTCCACCATTGATCTGGGAGATCCAGATCCAACGACTGTGGTTCATTTTTGGCGGCTCTTTCATATGGAGGTTAATCGCCTGATGAGGGTGGTTTCCTCTCTCCTCAGTCTGGACACGTGGCAGCCATTGTATGGGATTGGGCGGAGCCCAACCCAAGCCATTTACCGCCTTGGGTCCTCTCGAAATCCTACCTGATTTGTGATTTCTCTTTTATATAAAAAAATACATTAAAACATGAAATCTCGCTCATATCGGACTTGAAATAGTATTCAACAACATTAATAAACCCTTTTGGGTATGTAATATCGCATTGGGCGCATTTCCTTTGTAATCCACTCATTTCGTGAAAATGTAAAATATAAAGGAAATTGACATTTTCCTGACTTCAAAATATATAGAATATCGTCTATAATGTTATCGGGTTCAGCTATCGCGGCCCTGCTCCGTTGTAATGTTCCGATGTGATTGATCGCAATCGCATATCGCACATATCTCGGGCCGATTGTAATCGCTCCTTTGTGTTTGCCGATTGCGATATCGCACGTTAACATGGGTTATCGATCTGCGCGCTTGATCGATGGTCCTCGTTAACCCATGCTGATTGCTATCGCATTTTCCATGCGGTCTCCACCGATAGCCCCCACTTGCCACCGACAATTGCGATTGGCCGATCATATCTAGATCGTTGATCGGCCAGATACAATTGTCTTCCTCTGTGTTTGTATGAGGAACCTGTAAGCTTTTGAGATCTTGTTATACCTCACAAAAATCCCCTTTTGTCCCAAAGGCTCCAACTTCGTCCTCTTCTCCACAAGAACATGGATGTATATTGGGAAACCAAGGATTCTCGAATGTCCTATCTCTAGTTTCACCCCAATTAATGCCTCCTTTGGAGCCTTATCCCCCAATATCCTATGAGGACTCCTATTTTACATATAAAATATAGTGCCATATGCCTCTACCCAAATAAATATAGGCAACTCGTGGTCTGGTAGCATAGTATTAGTAGAATTGATGATGATTGATTCTTTCTGTCAACAAATCAATTCTAGCAAGGGTTGTATGAGATTGCCATATCTCTTTTGATACCTACCTCCTTGTATAAATCCTTAAATTTGTTGGATAAGTATTCTCCCCTATTGTATGACCTCCAAGCCTTGATATTCTTGCCTGTCTGGTTCTCCACTTAGGCCTTGAACTCCCAGTTCTAACTAAAAATGTCATCCTTGGTCTTCATGAAGAAGATATAGATTTTCTTAGAATAAACTTTAATGAACGTGACATAGTAATGTGCTCCCTATAATAATGCCGTTGAGATCAACACACATGCATCCAAGTGAATAAGATCAAGATCCTCTTATAACTACTCTCACTTTTTGGAAATGAAACCTTGGCATTCTTGCCAAGTGAAAACCTTTTGCACATGCCTTGCTGCTCAACACTGAACTTTGCGAGACTAGTGACATTCTCCCTTAGGATCAACAATGCCATATAGTGCATGTTTCCCATCCTCTTGTGCCATAGCTCAAAATGGTTGTCACTGTTATGTGCCAAATCCTGAACAATTTTTCCCATCAACCTGTACAAGTTGCTATGTCTAATTTCGTTGGCCACTACTATGTCTGGGCTAGAGTCCTTTGGAGAAATGAGCACCTAGCCATTCCTAAACATGACTAGATATCCTTTGTCCTCGATTACTAAAATCGAGAGCAAGTTATTCTTTAGTCCCAGTACAAATAACATGTCCTTGGCTTCCAATGTCCCTATTGACTCTAGATAGAACTTAATGGTTCCAACCCCCTCCACAACATACATGAGATTATTACCAATATCCACATGTAAATTTGAGTCACTCTCCATCAGATTGATGAACAAATCCCATGCCTACATCATTCTTGAACTTTACTATGAACTCACTAATATGTACATCTATTGATGTACTAAAAAAATAAATTTAAGAGAACCAATAGGATTCAAGATGATTATGTGACCCCTAGTGGAAAATATTTTGGAGGGAAAAGAAGATTTTTTTTTTCAATTGTATTTTTGTCTTATCTCCTTATAGGTTTACTCAAATTTCAAGTGTAGACATCCATTGGATATAGAATTAAATTTCGCATCCAATGAGTACCCACTTTACATCTAAAAAAATCCACATCGAAAGAAATTGAAGATACATTAAAAAAATCATGTTGAACACACTTTTTTTAATGCATCTTTAATTTTTTTCGATGTGAGCCTTCTCACAGATATGCATAATGAGTACTCATTGGATGTGGAATTTAATTCCATATCTAATGGGTGTCTACACTTGAAATTTGAGTAAACCTATAAAGAGATAAGCCAAAAATACAATAAAAAAATAGTTTCCTTTCTTTTTCTTAAAAAAATCATAACTATTATTTTATTATTTTCCTTAGGAGGTCCATTTTACACCTCAAAATTCCCCTAATGGTTCCTTCAATAGCAAGGTGACCCCTGCCTTCTATTGTGGCCACAACACCTCCATAATTTTTTACACAAATCATGGGGACCCTCCATTTTGCATTTCCAAAAACTACCTTCCTTCCTGGCATGTTAGTGGCTGATGATTCCTTTGATTAATTGTCCTTTTACTTGTTGGATTGTTAGTGTCTCTTTGTTATCTTTTGCGTCCATGACAACATTGGTCACGAGAAGACGACATGACATCTTCGATTGGCACATCACCTCACATTTTGTGTTTGGTCTTACTTGTTGGCATCACCTCCACATCATTGGGTAAAAAATGGAATTACTTGTTGGCATCACCTCTACATCATTGGGTACTCTCATACCTTAAAAAATGGAAATAATTACGTCACCTAATACATTACAACATAAATAAATATATATATATATATATATATATATATTCTTATTCTAGACATAAATAATTATATTGTAATATAGTATAAATAATATCAATAAATATATATACAAATTAACAAAAATTATTGTTATATTGATGAAAAACAATTTACGTATCATTGTCATTAAATGTCGTAAAACTTCTATGACCCAAACTCCTAAGTATTTAAATCAAAGTCCAACACAACATCGCTCAGCGATGTAAGGAGGCCAAGATCTGACCACATGGTAGTCATTTCCTTTCGGCATGTGTTTAAACCGAACACATATAAACACACTAAAAGCCTCTATCAAGTATTTAGATCAAAGTCCAACACAACATCACTCAGTCATGTAAGGAGGCCAAGATCTGACCACAGGGTAGTCATTTCCTTTCAGCATATGTTTGAACTAAACACATATAAACACACTAAAAGGCTCTATTCTTTCATCAATGTGGGATAACTCATTTATAGTACAATATATATATATATATAATCCAAAAATTCACCATCACGTCACAATATAGCACACATACGTTGAAAGCATAAGTAGTAGCTCTTCGGTGTGAAAAAAATGTCACAACATGGCATTTCATAAAGCAACATGATAGATTTTGTGCAATGAATGTGGGACTACACCCTACATTTACGAATTGATTGAAAAACTCGAACAAACAACACCACACAGTGATTACTATCCACAAAAATCCACATCCAAATCTATTGAACTCACCGTTTGATGATCCCTGCCCATTCGATGTATGATAAAGGTGCTCAAAAAATAAATAATGAAAGTTTCGGTCGGGCGGATTTATGAGTGGGATTATCTCCACTTGCGAATTTGTTGAAGAGGCGTGCTAATTTATGTACGGTTATCCTGTTTTCCTCACCAAAATTCCAAGAAGTGCAATTGAATCATGAAAAATAATTACACTCAGATCACTCAAATCTTGTCCAAATTTCAGATTTGGATCATAATTGGTTTAATTAATAATTGTTTGCATAGATTTAATTTATTACATTTCATTTGGTTGAATGTCGGACATTGTGGTGATGAAATTTGGCGCTTAGCCGCTCCAGGAACCTCAATTTCAATGGCGCAACAACTTAAATAAGAATTTACATGTCAATGAAGGAGAGGACCGCAAAGCTCCAGATGGAAGCGATCCAATTGTGCGCAGACTGGGGAAAGGCATTTGGAACGATGGATCACATATTGTTCTTCATCTTGGCAACAAAGAATTGAACTGCAGTATGCTGCAAACAAGGAGAGAAATAAAATCGATCCACCAATAACATAGTTACCGATCAAACAGGAAAATTACTTAGTACCCGTTTTGTTGAGGTAGCAAAAAATCACAGGATTTTGAAAAGTGGTGATTCAGGGTACATCTTTTTTTTAGCATATTTTTGGCACTTTAAATTTTTTTTAGATGTTAGTAATTTTCATGCTAATTTTGAAAAGTGTTGACACAGCATCAACCCTTTTTTAGAGGGTTGATTTTTGACACTTTAAATTTTCTAATGTTTTCTTCTTCCAATAAGATTTGTTTTAAGTGTATTTATGTATTTGTGTGTTTTCATTTTTCTTTTCGATTGTAATGAAATCTTAATTTTTTTGCGTAGTTAAATAAAAAATGGTCAATATTTTAAAGTTATATTTTCTATATGTTTATGTAATGTTAATTAATATTTCAATTGACATCAAATAATTGTCATTAAAAAACAATAATTTTAAACATTTGACAAAAAAAAAACACATTTTCAATATAAATATAATGAAAAAAATACACATTTTAAGACTTTTTGTCAAAAATGAAATGTCAAATAAACGATTTTTATGGGAAAATCCTAACAAAAAAACTTAAAAAAATAACAATTTTTTTTTATGAATTTTATGTTAAAAAATAATAGTAATCACAAGTTTTTAACAAAAAAAAATGATTCACATAAAAATTAAAGTGAAAATTAGATAATACAAATATTCAACATATAACAACCATAATCAAATTCCTATTCCTCTCATAAAATCTCAGAGTCAAAACGTTACAAGTAAAACTAATAAAGAGATCTCAAAATTAAGCTTGATTTGCAATCATAACTTTAATGTCATCAACAATATCATATAATCCATGTTCGTTGTCTACTTTAGCTTCATTATTTTCTTCTTCCACAATATTTTCTACTTCAGTTTCCTCATTTTCCTCTTCTAATAGGTCTTTCATATCTGCAAATCTCCCAAAGTGTCCTTTTTCCAATCATTCCATATAATGGTGGTTGAGGTTCCTTTGCCTTTTTTGCCACACGTTGATTCATTAAAATCTCCTTTCCTCAAAACAACTTCTTGCATTGTATCTGGAAGAAATTGAAGAGCATTAATTCTTTGTTAAATAAAATTGCATTGTAGTGGATCTCTTTCAGTCACAATGCAATTTCTTCCTTTTTGTAGGAAACATGCTAGTGTTGTACCTAATCATCAAGCACATAAACAATAAGTGAGTAAATTAGTATAAACACACACACACACACACACATATATATTAAAATTCAATTTTATATATTAAAACTTACCTGAACTTGAAATTAAATCCAAAACCTAATCTCCTTTATTTGAACATAAATCTATAAGATAGTTAATTAATGTTTGTGGTTTTTGATAAATGTTAACTATCTCTCATTTTGCACTCTTTATCCTCATATGTTAACTTTTTTACGACAACATCATGAACCGGTGCTTGGCTATAACTTTTTCCATCTACTTGGTTCAGAAGAATAGACTCATATCTATCATCTTTAGCCCAACATTCAACATGGATGAACTTACAATCACTTGTAATTGGCTGATCTCCTGAAGAAATAAGATTTGACTTCTCCCTGTAACACGACATAGTAAAAGTTCAATTAACATGTACATAAAAAAAAAAGTTTAACATTAATCAAACATACAATTTCAATGTCTTACCATGTAAGCTGCATCCTTTTTTCCCTTGAAGCTTGTTAATAACATTGTGATGTAGGAGGTTGACGAAATGGGGTGGTAGTCTGGAATTCGACTATTGGTTAGCTTTAGAGCCAATCAGCTGCGCACTAACATATTCTGTACATGGATTTTCCCCCTGAGGGTCCTGCTTATCTGCGAAATCACTGTCGGTCCCTTGTTGACTTCTCTTTTTATTAAGCGCTTCAATCCGTGTCGTTGATCTCACTTCTCCAGATCCAACGGATATCGCGTCGTCTGCTCACCAACTAACTTGGATGATCTCCACCGTCGACGTGACTCATCCAATTGAACGACTGTCGCGCAATCTCGTGCAGATTCTTGCACGACTTATATCAGATCGAGAGTGCGCGAGAAGAGTAGTTTTCTCGTGCTACGTGTCAGGCACTTAGGCTAATCACGTGAAATCTAGGGATACTGCTTCCCACCTTTAGGGCGCGCGAGATACCACTTCCCACTTATCAAATACTACCACATGCTTAATCATAATCTTAATAAAGACGCTTAAGGGAAGATTTAGCGCTTAAGCTTAATATTAACTCTTATTACTAATTGACTGTGATTTATAAATAAAGTGTTTAAACAGAGAAAAATACCTGATTAGGGTCCAAAACACTGATACACAATTACAAATGAATTTCTGCACCAACACAGTGCGTCCACACCACACTTTAATCAATTGTTCAACAAAATGGAAATTACAGAGTCTTGGCCCTCTTGGCTCGATTACAATAGTTTGTCTGACCTTTGTTTTAATCTCAAACCCTATCCTCACCCAAACTCTCGCTTACTCCCTCTATTCTCGATCATCTAATCTCTCTGTCATTACATTCTTTCCTCTTTTATGAATCAAATCTTCTCCTAACTGCATTGACAACTCAATCTCTATTTTTATCAACTCAACCATTAAATCCCTATTCTCAAGCTTTGATACACACCTATACTAACAACTTATCTCCTATTCTAGAAATAATACAATATTCTAATTATTATAATAATTGGAGTAAAGATAATTTTCAAGAGATCCAACCCTCTCTACTAAGAATTGATTTTGATCACCCAGGTCAATGAAATTCATCTCCTATTAGCCACAACATGTGAACATACAATCACATTGCTGGCTAAGTCCGGATTCTCCTGCATCAGACTCCCGGGGAAGAAAAGAATTCTTCATCAAACTTTCATGATTGACTCCATACTTTTGTAATTTTGTCGTTTTTATCCAACTAGCATCCTCCACTGGTCGTCCCTTCCATTTGACTAGATACTGAAAATAAACCTGTCCTCTAGTTCTTTTGGATACTCTTTTCTCCAAAATAGCTTCCACCTCTTTCTTGGCTGTTTTTGGCATTTGTTCTTCCTAATTTAAAGTTTGAACTTCATCTCCTGCATGTTCCTTTTGTAGCTCTGACCCGTTTCCTTGTATGGATACAAAGCTGCAACATTGAAGATAGGTGATATTCCAATCCCTTTTGGAAATTCAATTTCATAAGCATTAGTTGAAAACTTCCTCATAATTCTGCATGGTCCTATCTTTTTCATCTTTAGTTTATTATAAGTCCCAACAGGAAATCTTTCTTTTCTCAAGTATACCATCACTAGATCTCCCACTTGGAATTCTTTTTCTCTCCTCTTCATTTCAACGCTCTATTTGTATTTGCCACTGATTTCATGCAACATGTCTTTGACATCTTCTTGTAATCTCTGCGTCTTCTCTGCAAACTCTTCAACTTTTGCACTTCTTTTCTCCTATTTACCCAAGTTTTTGAGTGCATACACACCTCTTGGATTCATTCCAAAAACAATCTGAAATGGACTCATCCCAGTACTTCAGTTTCGAGTGTCATTATAAGCAAACTCAGCCTGAGTAAGTGCTAAATTCCACTGCTTAGGATTGTTATACACTAAACTTCTCAATATGTTTCCCAAGATTCTATTTACCACTTCGGTCTATCCATCTGTTTGAGGGTGATATGTTGAACTAAAACTAAGGTTGGCACCTATTTTCTTCCAAAGAGTTCTCCCGAAATGCCCAACAAACTTTGTATCCCTATTAGACACAATACTTACAGGAAATCCATGTAACCTTACAACCTCTGAAAAAACAGATTAGCAATATGTGTTGCATCACTAGTCTTTTTACATGCAATGAAATGTTCCATTTTAGAAAATCTATCTACTACAACATAAATGGAATCATTCGTCTTTGAGTTCTAGGTAACCCCAAAACAAAGTCCATACTAATTTCATCCCATGGTCGGTCTAGTATTGGCAATGCCTGGTACAATCCTATATTTTGGCTTCTCCCTTTAGCATGCTGACAGATTCTGCACTTCTCAACAAATTTCTTAACATCAGTTTGCATCTTTGGCCAATAGTAAAAAGCATTTACCTAAGCAAAGGTTTTGTCTTGTCTAAAGTGACCAGATAATCCTCCATTGTGTTTCTCCTTGATTATGTTTTCCCTCATAGAACATTTGGGAATGCACAATTTATTACATTTAAACAATGAACCTCTTTGGATAAGATAATCTAACCACTGAATTCTGTTATGAACTATTGGATTTTGTACAACTGCATAAATATCTTTGAATTCTGCATCATCTTTATACATATCAATCATTTCTTCAAATCCTACAACACCAACTCTTAATTCTTATACAATGAAATTTACTCTGCTCAAAGCATCAACAACTTTGTTCAACTTACCACTTGTGTGTTTTATCACAAAAGTAAAACTTTAGCATGTTTCTAGTTCAATTTTGGCTGGTTGTTTATGAACTGTAATGCATGATTATCAGAATACAATACAAACTCCTTTGGTAGCAAATAATGTTTCCATTTTTTTAAAGCTTTCACAATAGCATAAAATTCTTTATCATAAGAAGAATACTTCTTCTTAGCTTCATTTAATTTCTCACTAAAGTAGGCTATTGGTCTCTGTTCCTAACTCAAAATTGCTCCAATTGCAACTCCACTAGCATTAGTTTCAACTTGGAAAACTTTCCCAAAATCAAGTAAAGCTAAAACTGGTTTCTCTGTAATTTTCTTCTTCAGCAACTTAAAATTTCGATCTACTACTTCTATTCACTTGAATGGCTGATTAGTCTCTTTGATTGTTTCAATACTTGGTGCACAAATCTAACTAAAAATTCTGATAAATTTTCTATAAAAGCTTGCAAGACAATGAAAGCTTCTTACCTCAAATATGTTTCTTGGAGTAGGCCAGTTCCAAATTGCTTGGACTTTCTCTAGATCCATTTTCAAACCTTCTTTAGAAACTACAAATCCCAAATAGAATAATTCTTCTTTCATGAAACTACATTTCTTCAGATTTATCTGCAGTTTCTCTTTTTGCAGAGTTCTTAAAACCAACTTAAGATGCTCCAGCTGTTCTTCTTTGCTTAGACTGAAAACTAGAATATCATTAAGATAAACAATGACAAACTTGCCTGCATATTCCTTCGAATATTCATTCATTAATCTCATGAATGTGTTAGGTGCATTAGTGAGTCCAAAAGGCATCACTAACCATTCATACAAACCACTATTTGTTTTACATGTAGCCTTCCATTCATCTCCATCTCTAATCCTTATTTGATGATATCCACTCTTTAGATCTATTTTAGAAAAATACTTTGATCCACTTAAACAATCCATCAAATCATCCATGCGTGGTAAATGAAATCTATACCTGATAGTAATCTTGTTTATGGCTTTGGAATTTGTACACATACGCATTCACCACATTTCTTTGGACTAAGTATTGTTGGTACAACACAAGGACTAAGACTCTCTCTGATTAATCGCTTATCCATCAGTTCCTTTACTTGTCTTCCAACTTCTGCATTTTATTGAGGAGTTAACCTGTATGCTGCTTTGTTTGGCAAACTTGCTGTAGGTATTAGATTAATATGATGACTAATACTATTGATGGGTGGTAATGCATTTGGCAGCTCATCCACAATAATATCAACAAAATCATTCAACAGAGTTTTGATTTCTTCAGATAAATCATCTAAGTTTGTGGAAGTTAAAATTACCTTAGGTCTCTTTATGACAACAAAATGCATCTGTTCATCCTTTTTGACTCCTTGCAACAATTCTTTCCCACTCATCAGCATAACATTGTTTTGAGGCGTTTCTTTGTCTACTTCATCCTTCAATGGCATTAGTGTGTGTTTATTTTCATCCTTCTCCAGAGTGTAAGTACTTCTTCTCCCATCATGAATAGCTTTTCAATCAAACTGCCAAGGTCTTCCCAACAACACATGACATACATCCATTGGCATTACATCACACAATGTCACATCATTACAAGTACCAATATGTATCTCTACCTTGCATTTTTTTGTTACAATAAGCTGATGTCCTTTTTGCAGCCATGATACTTTGTAAGGAGTAGGGTGTACTGTTTTCACTAATCCTAACTTGTCCACCATTTTTGTAGAAACAAGGTTATCAGTGCTTCCACTATCAATTATCACTTTACAACATTTTCCTTTGGACTTGCATGTAGTTCTGAATAAACTCTTTCTCTGAGTTGGTTCTCCTGTCTCTTTCTCTGCCTTAAGCAATACCCTTTTCAACAACAAGGATTCTCCTACTTCAAGTGATTCTTCCTTGTTTGCAATTTGAGGTTTTTCTTCCTTTGCCTCAGCCACATTCACATTCTTCTGATTTGTTACTTTATTATGAGGACAGTCCCATGATCCATGTCCCCATTCTCCACATGTGTAACACCGAATTTCTCTTCTTCGGCCTCTTCCTCTGGGTGAAAATATCCGTCTACTAAATTCTCCTCTCTGTGGTGATCTACTACTTGAATCTCCTGCTTCACTCCGATGGTGCTGAAATCTTGATCTCGTAGTTCCTCTACCTCTTGATGAACTTTTTCCTCTATTCCTCTAACTTTGCTTCCTCAACATCTTCTCTTCTGCCTTCAAAGCTGCTTGATAGGCATCTTCAATTGTCTTCAGACTCAACAAGCTGATTTCATCCTGTATGTCATATCTCAACCATTTATATACCTGGCTACCTTTTCTACATCATCCTCTACATGTCCTGCTCTATTGCTCAGCTTATAAAAATCTTCTGTGTATTCTTTGACAGTCATTCCTTTTTGCCTCAAATTTTGTAACTGTCTGAAAAGATTTAATTGATAATCTTTTGGCATAAATTTTTCTTTCAATCTACTTACCATTTTATCCCATTGCTTGATCTTGGACTTCCTCTTTCTTGCTTTGGATGTTTGTAATTCATTCCACCAGATAGCTGCATGACCCTTCAATTTGGTAACTGCAAATTTCGCCTTCTTTTTATCATCAACCTCCTCATAGTCAAAATACTTGTCTAATGAACTGATCTAGTCCATCAACTCTTCTACATTGAGATTCCCATCATACAAAGGTATTTCCACCTTTGGTCTTCCACTTGCTTTGGCCAATATCTTGGTAACTTTGGTAGCTTCACGTTCATCCTCTTCTTCATCCTCAGAATATTCTTCTGCAGCATTGGCATCTCCTTCATTAGGTGCTCTCCTCTGAGCAGTCTCCATTGTCTCCATCCTTGTACATAGATTCTGGATCTCATCAAGCAGAACTGCATTTGCTACAAGTCTTCCCTGACCTATGCCTCCTTCTCTCCTCGTTGGCATGTTTACTGTAACAAAACTTAATCACTGTGCTTTGATACCAAAAATGATGTAGGAGGTTGACGAAATGGGGTGGTATTATGGAATTCAACTACTGGTTAGCTTTAGAGCCAATCAGCTGCATTCTAACAAATTCTGTATGCGGATTTTCCTCGTGAGGGTCCCTCTTATCTGACCAATCACTGTCGATCCCTCGTTGACTTCTCCTTTTATCAAGCACTTCAATCCGTGCCATTGATCTCACTTCTCCAGATCCAACGGATATCGCATCGTCCGCTCACCAACTAATCCGGATGATCTCCATCGTCGATGTGACCTGTCCAATCAAACGACTTTCGCGCAATCTCGCGAAAATTCTTGCACGCCCGATATCAGGTCAAGAGAAAAGTAGGTTTTTTATGCTACGTGTCACCCACTTAGGCTAATCGCATGAAATTTAGGAATATCGCTTCCCATCTTTAGAGTGCGCGAGATACCACTTCCCATTTATCGAATATTACCACGTGCTTAATTCACAATCTTAATAAAGATGCTTAAGGAAAGATTTAACGCTTAAGCTCAATATTAACTCTTAATACTAATTGACTATGATTTATAAATAAAGTGTTTAAATAGAGAAAAATACTCGATTAGGGTCCAGAATGTCGATACACAACTACAAATGAATTTCTGCACCAGCACAGTGCGTCCACGCCACACTTTGATCAATTATTCAACAAAATGAAAATTACAGAGTCTTGGCCCTCTCGGCTCGATTACAACAGTTTGTCTGACCTCTGTTTCAATCTCAAACCCTATCTCTCACTCAAACTCTCGCTTACTCACTCTATTCTCGATCATCTAATCTCTTTGTCATTACATTCTTTCCTCTTTTATGAATCAAATCCTATCCTAACTGCATTGACAACTCAATCTCTATTTTTATCAACTCAACCACTAAATCCCTATTCTCAAGCTCTAATACACACCTATACTAACAACTTATTTCCTATTCTAAAATAATACAATATTCTAATTATTACAATAATTGGAGCAAAGATAATTTTCGAGAGATCCAACCCTCTCTACTAAGAATTGATTTTGACCACTCACGTCAATGAAATTCATCTCATGTTAGCCACAACATGTGAACATAAAATCACATTTCTGGCTAAGTCCGGATGCTCCTGCATCACATTGCAAATTGTGTGTCTGAATGAAATGTCACAAATCTCCAAAGTGGTGATGTTGTGACTTCTTGAAAGCCCGTAACCACTTTATTAAAAGCTTGATAAGTGTAAGGCTCACTATCATATCCAATGTTTGGGAAATTGAAACCACGAGGCATGTCTGCAATAACGAGGGCATATTCCCTTTTAGGTTTGAGTTTTGCAATGCCTTAACAGTCACCTTGTATTATTCGATATTGGATAGTCTCCAACCCATTTCAAATGAAATGAGTAAGAGTAGGATCAAGTTCAACATTCCTAAGACACTGCTTTCTCAGCCTTTCCAACTTGATTTTTTCAATGAAGCTTTTGAAAGTATTTGGTACTCCATTCACATCCTTCTTCAACATCTTTAATGAAATAAACAAATATAAGTATAAGTAATAAAAAAAATTATATGAATAAAATGAATGTAAAAATCAACGCACCTTTTTGAATGCAAGATAAAAATATTTAATTGTTGTTTTAGAAGTTGATTCTGGGTAATTGAGTACAACATCTTTCCAACTCTCTTCATTCAACATTTAACCATATGTTCTTGTATTTTCATATAAATCTTATAACTGAATAAATAAAGTAAAAAATGTTAATATAGTGATATGTATAACAAATAATACTAACAACAATATGTTATATTTAAAATAAAATTATAATCCAAGAAAAAGTAAAAATAATTCAACAAACTTACTTTTGAAATTTTGAGCACATTTCCTCCAATGACAATTCACCTGACTTCACACGACATAATATTGATTTGACTAGTTTGTCATCCTTCACTCCTTGCAATGTTCTCCAAGGTGTGATAGTCATATCATCTGGAAGTTGCTTCATTTCAAGACCTGTCTTACTATTGGTACATATTATGGGTTTAGACTTTTAACCTTTTCATGTTTTATGGCAATATTCTCCCACATGTCAAAAATGTCATCAATCAATTCCCATATCTCCCCTGTTCTAAATGCTAAATGGAAAATCTTATCTATGCCTCTGAATAGTTCTGAATTTACTTTACCACCTTTTGATTTGGTTCTATTTTCAATTTGATAACCTATTTCCATACAACATTAATTCTGAAAGCTTAAAATGGCATTTGTCTTATCCCCACCACATTTTTCTATAGATTCATTATGAATAAATCTAACCCTTTAGATGAAAGTCATATACATTTTATACTCATTATCTGCATTATGATCCCATGCCAATAACTTTGCCTCTGTTTCTGTTAAACCAACATAAATGATGCATTTCACTGTTTCAAAAAGATGGTTTCCAGGATATTCCTCGATCAATTGTCTTTTGGCCTCTGCTGAATGGTTCCCTCCAATTATATAATATATGTAGTCAAAACATTGTGTCCTATCAAATGCCTCCTTGTTGGGAACTTGATTTGGATCAACAAGAACCATATAATTCACCACATGTGCATATGGATTGTATCTAAACAATGTTTTCAAATTATGGACATGTAGGTGATGTGCCTTTCTAATTTAACATTGAGATTGTCCTTCATTTGACCTATAGAATTGGGTGACATTAAGCTCAAATGTTTTGCCACCATTAATTAATTTATTCTTCCTCGAGTGATTCCGAATGGAATTTTGTTTTGTTTTCATAATGCTATCCTCTAAATCAACACCTGGTGTTATGATTTCTTTGCCGCCTTTAGAACTTTCACTTCGTTCTTCACTGTTGCTTATGATTTTAACGTATTCACCAATTTTTGATTTCTTCTTCTTCCTAGTTAACATATTTTCTTCTACATAAATAATCTCCTCATCATCAAGTGGAAGAGAAACATCCATGGGCATTTTTATTTTTGGTGTTTTATTTCTTTTCTCCTTTTCAACAACAGTTCTAACCTCCTTCTCACTAATGGAAACATATTTTTGAGCTTCAACTTCAGCTACAACTGCCACATTTTCAAAAGAAACATGTTTACCTTTGTTAGATTGACCCACCGTATGGATTCTTTGTTGATCCCCTATGTGTTCCATTACAGTGTCATGGATTGTTGATCTTTGCTTCATTCTCTTTTCTTGTTCTAACTCTATATGCAAACTGCTGATCACATTCATAATATTTGACTCTAATAATAGATACCTTCGAGCATCATTCAAACACTCTCAGCAAAATCCTATCAAAGAAAATACAATATGTTAATGATCTATCATTTATAAAAAATTTAATGATTCTTACAATAATACATAACACATAAACATAAATAAGCATAGTTACAATGTTATTTGAAATGTTGGATGATATTTTTTCACACAATGGTGTAGATTCTTCATCTGTGTCATACTTGACCTTTGAGAGATGACACCTAACCTTTTCATGTGACTTGGGCAATTTTGCAAGAACATAAACAATGTTTGAATTCGACACCAAATAGATGTCTCGTACTCTGCCTATCACCTCATACAGTTCACCCATGTAAATCATACCACAATATAGATAGGGATGTGTACTATCATCAGATTCAACATCTTTAACATGCCACGTAAAATTTGTTTTATTTATTTCTCGTGAGTTCATCCATTCAGAAATAATCTTTGGTGCACTTGATGGGCCAGTTGGTCGAATTTTATGATGTTTCTCAATTCAGGTATGTTTGACAGTCTTCATAGTCTGTCCACCTACAACTTTAGATGATGAAATTGTTGTCCTTGTTCTAGACATATTCACAAAGACCTTCCTTGATGCCATCTTCCTGAAAAACAAATATATATAGTTAATAAAAAAACCATATATATTATTTAAAAATTTAAAAAAATAAATAAAAAATTAACACTATAATTGTTAGTTAAATATAAAAATAAGATAAATTATATGTAATTTTTAAAAATTGTTATAAAATTTATAAAAAAATATTATATATTAAATTTTAAATTATTAAAATCATTAAATTATGTATATAAATAAAAATAAAAAAATTATATATAAATTTTAATGTTAAATTATATATAAAAAATAAAAAACGTTATATTTAAAATTTAATATATAAAATTTATTTTAATATTTTTAAATTCAATTATTGTTATTATTTTTGTAATATTTTAATTTTATAAAAAGAATAAAAATAAAAAATTCGCCCTTTGGCAGCTGGCCAAGGGCTCGGGCGGGCAGAGAGGGCTGCATGCAGCCCCCCTCAGCGCGCTCGGGCCCCCAGCCAGCGGCCAAATGGGGGATAATTTTTTTTCTTCATATTTAATAATAAAAAAATAAATTAATCTAAATGCAAAAAATTAATATTTTTACTTTAAAAAATGTTTTTTAATAATTGAAAAGAAATAACAACTAAATTTATATGAAAAAAACAAAACTTTAATTTTTTTTTGATTAAATTTAAATTAAAACATTTAATATTTTTTTTTTTCTTAGCTAAGACTAACCTAAGTACCCACGGGGGATTTGAACCGGTGACATATCACAAGGAGTGCCTTAACAACGCACCCATTCACCGTCAATCCAAAGCCCCGTGGGCAAAACATTTAATATTTTCAAAAGATACATTATATATATATATATATATATATATATATAACCTTTATTAATAAAGTGTAAAGTGTAATAAATAAAATTTCAATTAAAAAAAAAATAGTAGCTCAGTGAGCTTATTCAATCATAAGCTTATTGAAAGTTGCCCCCTTACCCCAGAATCTATGGTCTGCTAAAGATTCATAAGGAGGGAGCTCCTCTGAGACCCATTGTCAACACGATAGGAGGGCCAACTTATCTTCTTGCTAAATATTTAGCCCAGAAGCGTAAGCCCCTTGTTGGCCATACATAATCCTTTGTCAATGTCAGGCCAGGCAGTAACTCCATTACGCAGAAAATAATTGACTATATTATTCCATCAGGTAGGTCCTTATTATATACATGAGGGAGAGACTATTCAGTTCGTCTCCTGATGACTGTTCATATTTCTATCTATCTATTTACAATAATTCACCCAATCACAAGGATTATATGTCAACATTCCCCCCTTAATCTGAAGGGATGTTGGTGAGTCCAAGCATCATTCTGAATCGTTCAAGCTTTTCCCTTCCAAGCACTTTGGTGAAGATATCTGCAATTTGCTCATTTGTGGAACAATGACGGAGATGGATTGTTTTGGCCTCAACATGATGTCGAATCAAATGATATTTAGTATTGATGTGATTCATTCGATCATGGAACTTTGGGTTCTTGGCCAACTTTATTGCAGAGGTGTTGTCAATCATGAGTGGAGTTGATTGTACTTGTTTTACCTGTAAATATTCAAAAATTTTCCTGAGCCACTCAATTTCTTTTGTTGCTTCAGCTGCTGCCACGTATTCTGCTTCTGTTGTGGAATCTGTTGGAACTGATTGTTTGCGTGATCTCCAGGAGCAGCTCCTGATCCAAGACTCATAGCATATCCTGAAGTAGATACTCCAGTTTCTTTGTCTCCATCGAAGTATAAATCAGAGTATCCAATCAAGTTGAAGTCGTCCACCTGTGTATACTTGATTCCAAAGTCTTGAGTTCCCTTCAAGTACCTTAGAACTTTTTTTGCAGCAGACCAATGTCCCTCACAAGGCTTTTGCATAAACCTGGAGAGGATTCCAATAGCAAATGAAATGTCTGGTCTGGTAGTAGCTAGGTAGTTAAGACTTCCTATAAGCTGTCTATACTTTGTTGCATCCTCAAATTCCTTTCCTTCAATAGATGTGAGCTTTAAGTTTTGTTCCATTGGAGTGGTAAGAGGATTTCACTATGTCATGCCAAACCTATTCAACAAATCTCCAATGTATTTCTTTTGAGAAAGAAATATGGACTTTGGATGTTGGGTTACTTCAATGCCAAGATAGTAATGAACATAGCCCAAATCAGTCATTTCAAAACTTTTCCCCAATTCCTTCTTTATGGATGCAATGTAGCTTTCATTGTTCCTTGTCATGAAAAGATCATCTACATATACCACAAGATACACAACCGTTTTGCCAACTTTCTTGACAAATAAAGTTGCATCATCAAGATCAAAATGATTGAATTTGAGTTTCAGAAGATGCTCAGTTAGTTTTTCATACCAGGCTCGCGGTGCTTGTTTGAGGCCATACAAGGACTTCACAAGTTTGCATACTTTATGTTCATGTCCTTTCACAGCAAAAACTTCAGGCTGGGACATAAAAACATTCTCTTTTAGATCTCCATTCAAGAATGCAGTTTTTACATCCATTTGATGGACTTTCCAACCGTTCTAAGCTGCTAGTGCAAAGAGTGTCCGGATGGTAGCCCATTTTGCCGTGGGGGAAAAAGTCTCCTCATAACCGACCCCTTCCTTCTATGCAAAACCTTTTTCCACAAGCCTAGCTTTGTGCTTGTCAAGTGAGCCATCAGCTTTATACTTGTTCTTGTAGACCCACTTGCAGCCAATTGGTTTGGTTCCAAATGGAGGATCAACCAGCTTCCAAGTGCCATTCTTTATGAGGGCATCATACTCCTTTTGAATCGCTTCTTTCCATTCATCATGAGAAGCAACTTCTTTGAAGGAAGTTGGTTCAAAAGCTGTAGACAAGTTCAATTCACAATCATAAGAATCATCCATATCAACAGGTGAATTAGAGTCATCTACATCACCTCCATTTTGCCGGTTTGAATTTCTGGTTCTTGTCTTTCCAACTTCATCAGGATGAACACTTTCAAGTGTCTTTGTCAGCCACTTTGGGGGACCTTTCTCAGATGGTCTAGGCTGCTCTGTTGATTGAGTTGGGACTGAGTCAAGATTGAGTCTCCCAATTCTATCAATTACATCACTTAAAGCATCATCCGTTGTTGGAGTTTCATGCGGGGGAGAGTGTTCTTCAGAAGAAGATTCCACATGTTGATCTAGTATAGGAATCCCCCCTTCAAGATGTGGAATCTGATTATCAAATTCTTGAAATGATTTTGCTTTTGCGAATCTATCCAAGCAATCAAGTTGTCGCTCAACAACATTGTCAGTTTTGGATGATTTAAGAAAAATTACATCTCTAGATACAACAAACTTCTTATTTACTTCATCATAGAGGCAGTATGCTTTGGACGTGTTTGAATACCCCAGGAAGATACACTTACGACTTCTAGCACCAAGTTTGTTTCTATGTACCTTTGGTATCAAGGTATAACAGGTGGAACCAAAGACCCTGAGATGCTTTACCGAAGGAACATGTCCATACCACATTTCATAAGGAGTCTTGTTTCTTATAGCATTAGATAGACATCTATTCTTTATATATGCAGCACATAGAACAACATCAACCCAAAAAATTATCTTTACATTTTTGAAGAAAAGCATGGATCGTACCATTTTTAAGATTGTTCTATTCATTCTTTCAGCTACACCATTCTGTTGGGGATTATAAGGCACAGTTGTTTGATGTTTGATCCCATGTTGGCGGAGATAGTTTTGAAATTCATTTGATGTGTATTCTTTTCCATTATCAGTGGGAATATACCCAATATGAGATTGTGCATCATTTTCAATCCATTTATGAAAATTCTTGAATGTTTGAAAAGCATCAGATTTGTTCTTCAATAAATAAACCCAACACATTCTGGTGTAGTCATCAATAAATGTCATGATATATTTATTTCCATTTGCATAAGGAATAGGCATTGGACCACATAAATCTGAATGAATGAGTTCAATCTTCCTATGCGCTCTTGAATGTGAATCATGAAAAGACTGTTTGCTATGCTTTCCTAGAATGCAAGCATCACATTGCTTAAGTTTCGTAGGAATTGTAGGCAAACCAGCAACACCATTTTTCTTCAATAAGTGGAGACTATCATAGTTCAAATGTCCAAATCTAGCATGCCATAATAAACTTGATGGAAGTGTACCTTCTTCATGATGAGAATTGTATGAGAAATGTTGTGCATGAGCAGAGGTTCCTTGCAGTTTGAGAAGCCTTTCTTCTTATATTCCCCTCATGACAAGTGAGTGATCAGATGCTTTTCTTACCTTAAGCTTGCCATCAAACATATGAATGGAGTGACCTTGCTGGTGGATGTGGACCAAGGACAACAAGTTTCTCTTGAGCTGTGGGAGATATAGAACATGATGCAGAAGAAAGTCTGGAAGACTAGGCAGTTTAAGCTTGATTGTGCCAAGCCCTGATGGCTTGATTTTTCATTGATCTACAAAGTATACTACTCCATCAACATTATCAGTAAAATCTTCAAAAAAATCTTTTCTATGAGTCATGTGGCAGGTTGCTCCTGAATCAAGCAACCAATCATTTTTCCAAGAATCAAGTGAAGCATTAAATAGATCTTCATTTACTCCAATGTTACATTGTGCCACAACATAGTGAGCGGATTCAGGTGCTTTATCTTTGTCTGTATCATCAACTTTACCTTTCTGTTGGTTTCTTTTCTGCTCAATTTTGTCCCATGGTAGCTTTCATGTAGAGGCATCATGTGATCCATTTCTTTTGCAGTGAATGCAGTGCAAATCTGCCTTTTCTCCTTGAGAATGTCTGCCCCCCCTGCCTTTGAAATATCTTCCTCTTCCTCTTCGTCCACCTCTTCCTCTTATAGAATCTTGAGCAGGATGCTTTTCTTTATGAGCAAGGCACACAGTCTCTTCAGAAGATTCAGGGGCTGTCTTCTTTCCAAAAGCTTTCTCTCTTTCAACAAACTTTTTTCACAAGAGAGTCAAAGGTTATATCTTTGAGATTTCCATTAGCTTGCAATGACTCAAGATAGTTGGAGTAAGTAGGATAAAGTGCCTTGAGAAAAGCGATAAGAGGAATATCCAATTCAACCTTAGTAGATTTGATATCATGCATTATAGACTTTACTTCAGATGCAAGAGCAAGAGGATCATTATTTTGCAGTTCAAGAGTGAAGAGTTTAATCATGAGTTGAACAACTTCAAGTGTAAAATGTGAGTCATAGAGTTCTTTCAGCTTTTGTAAGGCTTCATAGGCAGTTGAATATGACGAAATATGGCGACTCACCTCTTCATTTACAGATGCTGCGATTAATGCATAAGCTTTGTTGTTCTTGTTTTCCCACATGACAAGCTCTTTGTCTGAGGTAGGTTGTACTGGGTCATTGTCTCCTTCTCCGACACACACACCTTTCCACAGCTCATTGAAAATGAGGGTGTGTTTTATCATCCAGGACCATTTAGGATAGTTCTCCTTTCCAGTGAGAACTATTCCCACCATGGATATGATTGAATGCATTTTGTAAAAAAAATACTTCTGTTGATAGAAAAATGCTTCTGCTATTAATGTATAAAATTGTACTTCTCATGGAGAAAAAAGTGCAGCTCTGGTGTAAAAATATTGCACTCTTATATATAGGACAAAGGTATTACCAATTCCTATATGGTGGAGATGATATCACTCACAACACAAAGCTTTAGAGAACCACATAACCTCGAGCTAGAAAACTCGTGCAACGTACCAAATAATACAATGTTCAAACAATACATATGGCTGCGTTAAAAAATACATATGGTTGCGTTCAAAACATATCTAACGCAGAGGTATCATACTGTTATAACACCATTCAAAAGTACCATTCAAGGGAAGCGACTTCCTATACAAAAATCCCCAATGCCTTCTCTTTTCTGTACATCACGAGGACATGAAATCAATAAATTACACTTTCATATGCACGCCAACCCGAGATCGAAAACCAAACCAAAATATAACTTCAGCCACACTTTCCAGCTCTTACTTCGCCTTACTTTCTTACTTTCATCAGTCTCTGGATTCTCCACGCATCAGCAGCATACCATGTCATTCCAAAAGCAGTCAGCACATTTCCACGCATCAGCAGCATACACATGAAAAGTTCACAATCCAAAAGCAGTCAACACATTTCCACGCATCTCAGGTATTATAACCACAATAACCACGCATATCAGGTGTTATAACCACAATAATATGCGTATAACAACTTTCAGGTATTATAATAATATGCGTATAACAACGTTCAAATACCAAAACGATTTCTAATGCATACTCCAGCAATCACAAGACAGGATTTGAATGTTTAGTGGTGAGGATTCCACGCTCACCGCACCAAGCGCCTCGCCCAAACTCAGAGATACAAACTGAAGACAGCATCGCACGAAGAACAGGCAGAGGAACGTTTCAACTTGGAGCAGCGATTCATTCAGGTGAATGCACAGCGCTTCTGAAACGTTTATGAAACCATGACCGTTTCCATGTAAGGACAGCTTGGACAACGCTAGCAGTGTCAGGCAGAGGAGCGTTTGCAATGTCAGGTGCGGGTCTGTATAAAAAGAATATGGCAGACAGGCAGAGGAGTTACAAGGAGCATGAGAGCTAAAAAAGGAGCTGGCTCTGATACCATGTCAGGCCAGGCAGTAACTCCATTAGGCAGAAAATAATTGACTATATTATTCCATCAGGTAGGTCCTTATTATATACATGAGGGAGAGACTGTTCAATTCGTCTCCCTATGACTGTTCATATTCCTATCTATCTATTTACAATAATTCACCCAATCACAAGGATTAGGTTTCAACAGTCAAGGGCTCTGCATCGTTTGTTAATAAGTTAAAAAGTTTCAAGTTTGATCCAGATGACAAGCTTGTGAGCTTTGACGTTGTCTTCCTCTACACTAATATCCCTATCAATGCGGCCATCAAAGTCATAAAGTGCATCACAGATCCTGATATGACTTATTTAGTTGGTATTTGTCTTACTTCTACTTTCTTTTCATTCGATGGGGAATTCTATGAGAAAACTTGCGGTGTCATCATGGGTTCCCCCCTCTCCCTTTTGATAGCTAATCTATTCATGGAGGATTTTGAATCAAAGGCCTTAGCTTCTTCTCGTCTTCTGCGTAAGATGTGGAAGAGTTTTGTGGATGAAACCTGTGTCATCTGGTCCCATGGTAAAGAAGTGTTGGAACTGTTTTTCGTCCATCTTAACAATCAATCTAGTTCTATAAAGTTCACCATGGAATTTGAATGTAATGGTAGTCTGCCCTTCCTTGACGTCCTCCTCTCAAGGAATGATGATGGCTCTTTTTCTCATCAGGTATTTCGTAAGAAAACTCATACAGAACAATATCTTCATGCTAATTCTCACCATTTCCTAGCTCAAAAGCTTGGTGTTCTCAACACTTTAGCGACTAAAGCTTTAAGAGTTTCTAATGACAATCATCTTGATGAAGAGAAAACACATCTCCTAAGTGTTTTCTTTAATAATGGGTATAGTAGACACCAATGTACTAAGACTTTCCTCAGAGCTGAAAAAGGTCTTAACGCTAAAAAAGATACCAACGATTTTTTGGTGTTCATCTTCCTTTTATCCAAGGGACCACTGACAAGATTGTGAGGACCCTAAGTAAGCATAAGGTGGCTTCAATCTTTAGGCCTTTAAATACCATTCGAAGCTCCCTTAGATCTGTAAAAGACCTAGTGGACCCTAAGAATATGAAGGGTATTTACGTTATCCCATGTTCTTATGAGACTCCCTACATTGGTGAGATTGGTCGCTTGGTTAATCAAAGGATTCGTGAGCATGCCGCTGACATAAAGCATGGCAGGACCCGCTCCTCTGCTTTGGTAGAGTATGCAAATAAATTTAAGCATCACATCTGCATTGAGGAGGCCCAAGTCGTTGCTAGGGTTAGTCATTTCCATCATCGTAAATTGAGGGAGGCCTTAGAAATTGAAAACAAACCCAATAATTTGAATACAGATGATGGTTGGAATATTAAGTTGGGTCCCTGTCCTATCCTCATAGTTTTTAGGCTTCTTTTTAGGATTTATTTTGTTTGTTTGTTTATCTATGTAGGTATTGGCATCATTTTTATATTATTTGTTGTTGATTTATTCTTCATTAGAGTTTATTTTCTTGATCCTTCGTGTTTTTATTATTATGTATTTTATCATCCTTTTCGTTCTTAACTCCTTTTAGTATTTTTGTTATTTGTTTAATGGGTCTCAACTCCATATTTTATTGTTGACCCTGTTTTATTTATTGATTACTTTTCTCTGAATATATATATATATATATATATATATATTTCCTTTGAGTTGTATATATTTTTATTTTATTTTATTTATTTTTTCATTAATTATTTTTAATTTAGTTTATTTTATTTCCATTAATTATTTTATTTATTAAATGATTTTGTCTCGATCAGGGTCTTGACTCATTTTTATAATTTTCGACTTCCCTCCTTGTTTAGAGTTTGACTTTGAGATTTTTTTAATAAATTAATTTAAATATTACTTTTCAAAAACAAGCTGTTTAATATAGCGGTTATTTATTAATATCTGTTTTTAATAAATTAATAAACTAATATCATAATTTAAATATTATTCTTCAAAAACTCGCTGTTTAATATAGCCATTACTTATTAATATTTTTTAATAAATTAATAAACTAATGTCATTATTTAAATATTATTTTCCAAAACCTAGTAATATTTGGTTTTAATAAATTAATTTAAATATTATTTTTTTAAAAACTAGCCGTTTAATATCGCCGATACCTATTAATGTTTTTTAATAAATTAATAAACTAATATCATTATTTAAATATTATTTTTCAGAAACTAGCCGTTTAATATAGTCGTTACTTAATAATATTTGTTTTTAATATATTAATAATTAATATCATAATTTAAATATTATCGTTCAAATATAGCCATTACTTGAAATTATATCTCTACATTGCTCTCTATTTAAGCCTTTGCCATGGTCTACTCTTCATTTGGTCTTAATGATGAATCACACTTGTTGGTTTGAAATGGGTCGGTCAAAAATTTCTCTTATGTGATTTCTACCAAAAGGCTTTGCTTAATTCATTATGAATCATAGAAGCTTGAATACCAAAAAAGAAAGAAGAAAAAAGTAACACCCATTTTTCATTTTAAAAGCTTATAAATTAAAAAAATTATTAATTTTTCTCCTAAAAATACTACAAATTTGAGTTTTGTTTTGTTTGTTTGTTTTTTTTTGTCCTTATAAAAATATATAAAAAGAGTTTTTTATGTGATTTTCCTGTAAAGACACAAAATTTCCCTAAATTCATCTATAAATAGTTGAAATAGAAATAAAACTAACCTTTAAAATGCGTAAAACTCCTGTTGAATGTGTTATCAATGAGAATGCAGCTCCTCGCAAAATCGTTCCAAACTTTTTAACAAGACCCATAAGACTTGATGTGATGTGATGAGTAGAAACAATGAATTTTATGTTATAGCGATGATTGTGGGACTGCTTTAGAGTTTCTTGAATGTGGGATTAAACTATATATATATATATATATATATATATAGTTAGTTAGTTAGTTAGTTAGTTACTTAATATTATAGCTTTAGGTTAGTTTTTGTTCATTGTGGGATAAAAATAAAATATTAATTATAAAAATTAATTTAGTTACATAGTCAATGTCAAAAAATTTAAATAGAAAATTTATTTTGGGCATCTGTCAATATTTTGAATAGAAACTAGGGCGAAATTTTTCAAAACCAAAAGTTTAGTAATATGTTTTCAAGTAAATTATAGATGAAAAATTTGGAGGGAAATATTTCAAAATGAAATTTTTGGAGGGAAAATTTTTAGCGAAGGTTTTTGGGGGGGAAATTTTCGGCGAAATTTTTTGGGGGAAAACTTTAGAGGGAAATTTTCAATCTCTAAGCTATAAATTGTCATTGGGAGAGAGTGCATTTATATCATTCGACATCTTCTGGTTGAAGGTCATGGATTCTTCTGATAGTGAAGTTTTTCTTTCTTTAACATCAACATCTTTGCTATACAACAACTCTATTGACTTTGATGAATGTAACACGAATTCTTTCACTATGAATAGAGAGATAAAATTTCCACTTGGTCTTAATCCTAAGGATGATGAGAGCAACATTGATGAAGGGCAACAAAAATAATTTTCTGTGAATAGAGAGTCAATTTTTCCACTTCCTCTTAATCCTAAGGATTATGAGAGCACCACCGATGAAAGGGGGATGAAGAATTTCCAGAGTCAAAGTTTCCACATAGTCCTAATCCTAAGGATTATGAGAGCACCACTGACGAAGGGTGGATGAAGAATTTCTAGAGTCAAAGTCTCCACTTCCTCCTAATCTTAAGGATTATGAGAGCATCACTGATGAAGGGGGCGATGAAGAATTTGCAAAGTCAAAGTTTCCACATAGTCCTAATCCAAAGGATTATGAGAGCACCATTGATGAAGGGGGGATGAAGATTTTGTAGAGTCAAAGTTTCCACTTCCTCCTAATCCTAAGGAATATGAGAGCACTACTGATGAAAAGGGGAGGGGCATGAATAATTTGCAGAGTCAAAGTTTCCACATAGCCCTAATCCTAAAGATTATGAGAGCACCATTGATGAAGAGGGGGATGATGAATTTGTAGAGTCAAAGTTTCCACATAGTCCTAATCCTAAGGATTATGATATCACCACTGATGAAGGGGGCGGGGGAGGGGGATGAAGAATTTGCAAAGTCAAAGTTTCCACATATTCCTAATCCTAAGGATTATGAGAGAACCACTGATGAAGGGGGGGATGAAGAATTTGCAGAGTCAAAGTTTCCACATATTCCTAATCCTAAGGATTATGAGAGCACCACTGATGAAGGGGAGGGCGAGGATGAACAATTTCCAGTAAATAGAGATTTAAAGTTTCCACTTAGTCCTAATCCTAAGGATTATGTGAGCATCATTGACGAAGGGGAGTATGAAGAGTTTCCATTATATAGAAATTCAAAGTTTCCACTTATTCCTAATCCTAAGGATTATGAGACCACCACTGATGAAGGGGAGGATGAAGAATTTCGCGCGAATGATAATTTTACTATGAATAGAGAGTCATATTTTCCACTTAGTCGTAATCCTAAGGATTACGCGAGCACCAATGATGAAAGGGAGGATGAAGAGTTTCTTGCAAATGATAATTTTAGAGGCATAGATGTGAATAATGCATTTTCTCTAAGTGAGTGTTTCAAAGATAGTCATGGTGATGACGAATTGAATCCTCCAAGAGAGGTTTTCAAAAGCAGGGATGAAGATGGTGAATAATTTCGTCTGAGTCAGGATTTCAAAAGCGAAGATGTTAGTAGTGAAGAATTTTCTTCAAGTGAGGATAGTAATGAATATTTTCCAAGCAATGATGGTGATGAATTTTTTACCTATGTTCGTCAGTATAATATTCCTCCTAATGATGATGAAAATGCTTATGCAGAGAATAATGAAATATTGTAACTAGGAGTAGGAGTAGGCCTTTTCATATCAATCCAAAATATTCCAGTTATACAAGGGTTAGGACATAATATCTCACAAGCATAAGTTCTATTGGTGATCTAATTTCAAGTGAATGTTGTCGAAAGGATTGCTTGAAACATATGGATTTCAAGTTTGGTATGGAGCAAAGGAAGAAATATTTGTCAATGAATAAAAACATGCAAAATTCATTTTTAGTGGGTTGAATGCAGTCTATACTAACATGTTATGATTATCATATTGGGAATGTATTCATCTGTAGAAAGGATTTCAAAATGTTGCATTCAATTGGTAATTTTCAAGAATCCAAGAAAGACTGGAAAAAGACCCTACATATTATTCAAAAGTACGTTATAAAAGAGAGGTTGGACCATCAACAATTATTGCAATGTCATGGATGAAAGACTTCTTTTCAAAGCACAGAGAGTGTATGCCAAATAAAGACACAATACATATTCCAGATAATTTCTCAAGACGAAAAATATACAGCTTATACAAAGAATATGCAGAAGGTGCTGAAGGAGATGGTAATTTTATTACATATTCATATTTTACAAGGATATGGAAGAACGAATTCAACAATGTTCGTATTCCTAAGAAGACAAGGATGGGGGTTTGCAGTACATGTGCTTCTCTTAAATAAAAAAGGGATAAATTTCAAGGGGCAAAAAGATGTATGCATTCATAACATTATTTTTAAAAATTGGATAGTTATCAACTATAAAAATAAATATTAAAGATTTCTTTTATTTTATGTGCATATTCCATTGTCAAAGCACTTCAAGAGCATCGCAATCAACAAACAAGTGAAAGACAAAAATTATATAAGCATAGAAAAAAGTGTTATGATAATCCAAATAAATATTTGGGTTTGATAATTGATGGTGTGGACCAAAGGAAAACACTTCTGCCAAATTTTGTCCGCACACCAAAAAATTTACAGGAAGACAATTTTATTTAGTTTCACTTGGTTGGATGTATGGCCTTTAATGGGAAGATGTTGCCTAGGGTTTAGTTCACATCTCCAAATATTCACAATGATGCAAATCTTACCATAACTATAATCCATGATGTGCTTTCTCATTGGTCTGGAATTCTTCTTAAAGTTTTGTATATGCAATTGGACAACACAAAACGTGAAAATAAAAAAAACAAGTTCTTTTTGGATATCTAAACATGCTTGTTCAATTGGGAATTTTTAAAAAGGTAAAGGTTGCTTTCCTTCTTGTTGGGCACACTCATGACCATATTGATCAGATGTTTAGTCATTTTTGAGTAACATTGAGGAGGAAGAATGTTGGGAACCTTCCATCATTAGTTGAATGTATTAAGAAATCGTACATTCCAAAGCCCTTTTTTCATGTGCTGGAAGATACTATTGACATGCGAAGGTTTATTCTAGGATCGCATGGTGAGGAGAAATGCATTGAACAACTTAATGACATTAGCTTCCAACATCAATTTCATATAAAAAAAATTGATGGAAAAACACTTATATGGGGCAAGAAGTATTCAATTGTTGCAGAATGGGGGCCATCATCAGGTTTATCATTTTTGAAATCATTCCAGATCATCCAATATTTGCATCAAAGATAATATTATTACAATCAGTTGCTGAACTCCATAATGCACAAAGGCATAAGAGAGAGATAAATTATTCTAAATGCCTAGAAGAAATAAAAAGATGTATTAGAGATACATATGAGTACTTTGATGTTGTTGATTCAGTTTGGTGGGAGTCTTTTTTCAATGATCAAAGTGATATCATTTCAATATCAAGAAATGAATATACACTTTTGAAGATTCCATTTATTTGGCCTAAAAATATGCTAAATGAACAAGAGGAAAGACACATTATTGAACAACAACAATCGCAAGGCATTTTTAATTCTCAACAACAAGAGGAAAGAGAAATCTATATTGGTTTTAGAAGATCACATGCACAACATGAATCCATGGAAGACCTTTACAGGGGTTCTATGCAAGATGTTAAGGAGGGTTCCATGATAGCAATATTAACAGATGGAGATCCACTTGGTTATCCATTTTGGGTTGCGAAGGTTATAAAATTCATTAAAGAAAATGAAGATATTACAGTTGTTGAAGTACATTGGTATGCCACAAATACCCACCCATTGAATGGTGTGTACAAGCAAGAGATGGTAGTTGATAAATAAATTCACAGAAAGAGAAAAAGAAAGGGTACAAATATAAATCGTCATCGCACATACCTCTTAAAATTAAAGGATGTTGACATACTTGTCTATGACTTCAATTTAACAAAGAGACGAACTCTTCGCTTCAAGACCATAGATATTTTGAAGAAGTTGCTACTAGAAGGAACAATGTTGAGATGGGAGTGTATTGAACCTAGTTGTAGATCTAGAATACTTTTGAAACCTGAAATGGCGGGCATGCATGTTGACTCAGATGGGGCTCTAGTTGATGAAAGAGAAAAATATGGGTCATCTTCATTTGCATCCAGTCATTCATCTGAAGATGTAGATTATGATGGTGTGCCAGACCTTATGGATGATTTTGAATAAATGTATAAGACATTTTATGTAAATGATGTTTGCGTTGTAACTTTAAATAAATATTTTGACTTCCATATGATCTTACATGAAGTTGTGAGTCATTTCTATGTTTGTTGGATTTAATGTTTAATTAAAAGAAATTCATGTCTTTTTAGACGTTTGCATGGTAACTTGAAATAAATATTTTGACTTCTATATGATCTTACATGAAGTTATGGGTCATTTCTATGTTTTTTGGATTATATGCTTTAATGTATGTGATATTCAATCTACGAAAGTTGATATTTTGATTAAAAGTAAATACATATTAGAAATTAATGCTGATTTTTTAAATTATACAATGATATTGACATGATATTATTTATTGTTATCATTTGGTATAATATAGTTTTAAAATTGTTGAAATTTTAATGCCTCATTAAAAGGGACACTTCATTTTGATGGTTGATTTTTAGGTTTTTGTTGCAATAGGATAAGTTGACTTAGGCAAAAATTTGAAAAGAGCTATAGTTTTATCCTCTGAAATAAAAATTACTCTTGGAATAATGAATCTTTCATATACTTGTTCATTTTTAAAAATTGTTTTAGTCATATAATTTGTCCATAGTTTCATGGTTGAAATATGTTAAAAACTGAAGGTTTTTAATTAGAAGGTTGAAAATTTGTCAAAATATTAATGTTTTTTTATGAATTATGATATTTTATCTTTAATGATATGGTTGAAAACAATTACAATTTCAAGGCTTTTTAGAGTCAAGATATTTTGTCTTTAACAACTTGGATGTAAATTGTTGGAATTATAAGGATTTGAGACATGATACTTTATCTTTAACATCATGTTCGAGAATTGTTGGAATTTTACAGTTTTTCAAAGTCCAAATATTTTATCTTTAACTTCATTGCTAAAAAATGTCAAATTGTAACCTGATTTTTTTTTTGTTATTCCAGAATCAACACTTATTTTTTTAAGGGTGTTTTTTCATCCATTTTGCAAAAAAAAGTCTTTTACTTCCATTTAAAAAAAATGTTGAAAATTTACCCTAAAAAAACATCGTTCTGGCATACACAATTTTCTTTTTTGGGTTGTTTTTTTATGTTTTCTTGGGGTTTTTGGGCTAGAGTACGTGTATTGAGGTAATAGTTCCTGTTTGATCGATAATTATGTTCAATGACAAATGCAGAAAATCACTGAATTTTGACAACAAACCCCAAATTCATTGTTTATTGCCATGATGCTATCGATTTGTCACGAGAACGCATGAGCTTGAGATCTGAAAAGAGAGGACTATGATCTTCATTTGGCAGTAAATGATTGCATCGTAATTCATATAGACCAATTGTAGAATAACAAAGCAATGGATAATGGATCAGAGAACTGTTACGAGATAAGAGGACAAAAAACAATAAACGAAGAAAAGGGGAGAAACATTAGGGAGACAGACTCTATAAAATCCATTGGAGAGCTTGGTGACTGGGGGTTCCGGATCCAAAGCTAAGGTTTATTGTAAGAGTTTGTTGGCATTATTGCCATTTTGATTTTGCAACCTGCAAAAAGGGGATAGTTGTAAAAGGTCTCTAGTTTTTTGCACTATTGTAAGTAAAGGAGAGGCTTGTTGTAGTTACTTGAGGTTTTTAATTATGTAAGGCATTGCTTTGGCACTTATTTCATACAAGAGTTCTGAACTTCATGGACAGTACTTATGTGAAAATAATTCAATTCAAGTTAATGATAAGTCTATATTCAATCACATTATTGTATTGTATTGCAAATTTATTATCATCTCTTTCATTTTTATTCAATCCAGATTTAATCAACTCAATTAGTGTAGATCAGTAATGTTAACACTATTGTTGATCTTGATTTTTCATGCTAATTGTTGGTCTTCGTGAGGCTATCTTTGCATGACTTGACTGGTCTAACCAGAATTGATGAAGAATTCATGGAATTTTATGTGTAATGACTAAATAACTACTTACTGGTTTACTAGTAATTTGTCTTGGCTCATTTGGTATGGAGTTAAATGAACTATTTCCTTAGTTTAGTACAAATCTTACAATGAATTCATTTTGCATTATTGGAATTGGGCATATATATGAAATATTTCAACAACTATTTGTTGAAATCATTTTGCTGCATATTTGTTTAAATAATTCTTAATCATCAAACTATTTTATTGATTTGCAAACGATTAACTCATTAATCGTTAATCATCTTCATTTTCGCTTCAAATAAAGTCCTCTTTCGTAGAGGAAAATACCTTGGCAACTCAATCGAGCTGTTATGAAACCAGCTCAAGAAAAGATAGAAAAGAGAGATCAACGCCTTAGAATTCAGCCTCTTCGAGGGGGCAACCTCATTTACATTACATAAATGAACAATTCTTGGATGATACAAATGACAAAACCTCCTTTCTATATATAGGAGTCTAAGGAGTCACAATATAATCCAGCCGACCTAACAATAATAATATAAAGCCACCAAAAATAACAATAGAGGGATTCTATGGGGCACAGAAATAACAATATGGGGGTAATAGGGGCACAACAATATAAATAAGGGGTATAACTACAATAGTAATGGGGTAATCACTAGTATTATAGGGACCCAACATGCCCCTCTCCTTCAAAAAAGTGTTGTCCTCAACGCTTGAGTAGTTCTGGATACTTCTGCATAAAATTCTCATCCTCCCATGTGGAATCTTCAGCGGATAAGTTCTTCCACTTGATAAGATACTCTGAAATTGATCGATTTCGTAGCTGTCGAGTTCTTGTTTCTGTGACTGCTTCCGGTTCCAATATAATTTTTCCTTCCTCGTCAAGTTCTGGCAATATTGTTTGAACTGGGAGCTTGTCGCCTATAACCTTCTTTAAACATGAAACATGGAAAACTGGGTGCAATCGAGAAGCTGCAGGAAGCTCCAATTTGTATGCCATAGTACCAATCTTTTGCAACACCTTGTACGGACCATAATACTTTGGTGATAATTTATTATCCTTCTTAGCTTGCTTTAGGGACATTTGCTTATATGGTTGTAGCCGTAGGAATACCCAATCACCTACATCAAAACTTCTTTCACTGCGATGTTGATCTGCCTGTTGTTTCATTCTATTTTGTGCCAACACGAGGTTATCCTTTAAGAGTTGGAGGACTTGTTGTTGATGTTCGATGTGATGTTCCACTGCCTGAACCTTAGAATTTTCTCTTAAATATGATGTGATGGATGGTGGTTGATACCCATAAAGTGCCATAAATGGGGTCATTTTTGTTGCTGTATGGAAGGAAGTGTTATACCACCATTCAGCCAGAGGCAACCATTTGACCCATTGTGTCTGTTTATCAGATACAAAGCAACGAAGATATCCTTCCAAACATTTGTTTACTATCTCAGTTTGCCCATCAGATTGAGGATGATAAGATGAGCTATGAGCTAACTGAGTACCAAGACAAGAAAATAATTCTGTCCAAAAATTTCCAGTGAAAATGGGATCTCTGTCACTTACAATAATCTTTGGGTTTCCATGTAGCTTTTGAACTGTTTCCATAAATGCAGTAGAAACTGTACTGGCTTTAAATGGATGTGATAATGCACAAAAGTGTGCATACTTGGTAAGTCTGTCAACTACCACCATGATGACACTCTTTCCCTCAGACTTGGGTAAACCTGTGATAAAATCCATTGAAACCTCCTCCCAACGTTGGCTTGGAATGGATAAAGGTTGTAATAGACCCGGTGTCTTAATTGTTTCAACTTTATTTTTTGGCAAACCAAACATTCCGCCACAAACTTTTGAATATCTGATTTAAGGCCATCCCAAAAAAATTCCTTCTTAACCCTGTGGTAAGTTTTTAAAAATCCTGAGTGCCCTCCTAAGGGAGAAGTGTGCAATTCCATAAGAATCTTTTGTTTTAGCTGGGAATTCTTACAGAGGTATAAGCGATCTTTGTACCATAACGAATCATTTTTCCAGCTAAATGTATCAGAAGTACTGGAATCTTGTTGTAGCTTTCGAATAAGTGCCCACACTTCTTCGTCATTCTTCCATTCCTCCCTTGCTTCGTTTATCCAATCTGGTTGGATAATAGAAATGGCACACAACAATGCTTCCACATCCTCATCCTTTCTTGAGAGTGCATCTGCCACCACATTTTGCTTCCCTTTTTTGTAGATGATTTCAAAGTCATAACCCAACATCTTTGTGACCCACTTTTGTTGCTCTTCAGAGGATAATCTTTGTTCTAAAAAGTATTTAAGGCTATCATGATCCGTTTTTACCTTGAAGTGTCTTCCCATTAGGTAGGGTCGCCATTTCTTAAGTGCATGGAGTATTGCCAACATTTCCTTCTCATAAATAGCTTTGCTTAAAAACTTTCCCTTGATTGGACGACTTTCAAAAGCAATGGGTCTTTCATCTTGCATTAGAACAACACCAATTCCATTTCCTGAAGCATCACATTCCACAATAAAGGTTTTTGTGAAGTCCGGTGTAGCTAAGACCGGTGCTTGGCACATTGCCTCTTTAAGATGTTCAAAGGCCTTTGTTGCTTCCGGAGTCCATGAAAATGAATCTTTCTTCAATAATGTTGTTAGAGGTGCTGCTATTCTCCCATAATTCTTAACAAACTTGCGATAATACCCTGTCAACCCAAGAAATCCTCGCAGATGCTTTATGGATGTGGGGATTTTCCATTCCTTAATGGCTTTAATTTTGCTAGGGTCTACCTTAACTCCTTCATGAGATACAATATGACCCAAATATTCCACCTCCTGGACTCCAAAGAAACATTTGGATCTTTTTGCATATAATTGTTTCTCCTCCAATAGTTGTAGCACCTTGTCAACATGTTCAACATGATCCTTCCAAGACTTGCTGTAGATTAGTATATCATCAAAAAATACTAACACAAATTTTCTAAGGAATGGTTTGAAAATTGAATTCATCAAACCTTGAAATGTTGAAGGTGCATTGGTAAGGCCAAAAGGCATGACCAAAAATTCATAATGACCCTCATGAGTTCTAAATGCCGTTTTCGGAATGTCTTCAATCTTCATTCTGATTTGATGATATCCCGAACGAAGATCCAACTTGGTGAAGTAAATTGATCCATGCAATTCATCCAGTAATTCATCAATGACAGGAATGGGGAACTTATCTTTAATAGTGAGCTTGTTGAGCTCCCTATAATCTGGACACATGCGCCATGATCCATCCTTCTTGTGCACCAATACTACTGGAGCTGAGAAAGAACTTTGACTCGGTTGAATTATACCAGCCTCTAGCATTTCTGCAACCATACGTTCAATTTCACTTTTTTGGACATATGGATATCTGTACGGCCTGATGTTTGGAGGAACACTTCCTGGAATCAGATGAATAGCATGATCATGATCACGCATAGGTGGGAGACCTTTGGGAGTCTCAAATACCTTGGAATGATTGTCCAGGACTTTTTGGAGATCTGGAGAAATAGATGATTCCAATGTGGAAACATCTAGCGAACATAATTGTGCAATTACACCTCTTTGCTCCTTTTTTAGAAGCTTTGTCATGCCATTAGAGCTGATTATCTTTCCTGGTTTCCCTGCAATACCCCTTAATTCAACTTCCTTTCCTTCCACAGAAAATTTCATGAAAAGTTCTTGAAAATTAAAAGCTATTGTACCCAAGGATTGTAGCCATTGGACTCCTAGTACAACATCAGCACCTCCCATTGGAATGGAAAGCATTGGGCTAGTCAATACATATTCTCCCATGGATAGCTTGATATTATGGCACTTTCCAGAACAATTTATTGTTCCTCCATTTGCAATCATCACTTGACACTCTGGTGCTGGATATAGGAAGCAATTCAATTCTTTTGCTACCCTACAATGAATAAAATTGTGGGTGCTTCCTGAATCAATCAACACTATTACCTTTTTCTTCTTGATTTGTCCTTCTATCTTGATGGTTTGAGGAGTGGTAATTCCCGCCAATGCATTACAAGATATGGTCGGATTTATTTGTTCTTCATCTAGGCTTTGTTCCTGGAATATATCCTCTTCTTTTGACCTTTCTTGCTCCTTTTCTTCTTCCTCTTCACAATCTATGTAGAATAATTTCTTCTCAGCACACTTATGACCTTTTGTGTATTTGCTATCACAATTGTAACAAAGCCCTTTTGCTCTTTTTTCTTCCAATTGTTGTGGTGTCAACCTTGTAGGTTGTGGAAGACTATGGGCAACAACACTTCCGTCTTTATAGTTGTGAATGGTATGCTTCCTAGTTGCCATAATTTTGCTTTCCATTTTTCTTGCTAACCTGAATGCCTTCTCTAATGAATCAGGTTCCCAAAGGCGCACATCATGTTGGATATTATCCTTTAAAGACCCTATGAACACATCAATCCTATGCTCCTCTGGAATATCTTTTACCCTTATGTTCAATTTTTGGAACTCCTCAATGTGCTCCATTATTGAACCCTTTTGTTTGAGACTTATCAATTGGCTAAAAAAAGTGTTGCTTTTTGTATCCTCATAATGTGCTATCAATTCTTCCGTAAAAATTGCCCAAGTGATAAATTGTTTACGAGAACAAAGCCATTGATACCATACAAACTGATTTGGTTCCAAATATAAAGTTGCCATACGTACCTTTTGTGTGTTTTGCACATTATTGAGATCGAAGAATTGCTCCATCTGTAATATCCATGTGGCGGGATCCTTGCCATCAAACTTCCTCATATCGATTTTTGGAATGTGGTGATTCTTCGATCCAACATTAGCGTCTATGGAATCATGATTAACATTTCTTTTGTTCTCATCATGAGTTTCCTTTACTACCTTTTCACCATTAGTAAGTATTTCTTGTAGAAAATCAGTCAAATTTGTCTTCAAATCTGCCATGTCTGTCTTCAAATTTGTGTTCAAATCTATCTTCAAATTGTCCATCTTATCTTCCATGCCATTCATCTTAGCTTCCACGCCATTTATCTTAGATTCCACGCCATTTATCTTAGATTCCACGCCACTTATCTTAGCTTCTGTTAGCTTTTGTGAGCGTGACATTTGTTGCACTTGTTCTTGTAATTTTGATATATCATGTAGCATTTCTTCCTCTTCTTCATGAGTCATGCTAGAGCTTTCAGGTTCCTTACTAGGTGTTTGCATTTTCTTTCCTCGGGGCATCAGTTACCGATAATAATGCTTTACTATGCCCTTTGAATTCCGTTAAACCAAGCTTACACAAAAATTAAAAGAAAAACTACACACCTTTTTTCACTTTATAGAAGCCTGATATTGAATCTGATGTATCTCTGTAATTTCGGATCATCCAATTCTGAAATTGCTACCTGTAGTAGCCTTCTGCGTCCTCTTTCCAATGCCACAAGTCTGAGCCAAATTGGATTCTCCAAGGAAGAATTATGTGAAATCTCCCACAGTGACCTGATTATAGACTATTTCAGTAGAGCGAACTTGTATGAAATGCCACGTGTCACTGTTTCAACCTTTGACTCTGAAAGATATATAAAAGAAAACTACAGTCCGTCCTCTTTCTTTACCTTCTTACAAAATTTCAATCCGATGCTCAGAAAGAAAGTTATGACGATTTTCCCCAGGTCACCTGTTTTGAATGTAATTCAGGAGTCTGCAAAAAGACCAACTTCCTCAGATCATATCTCCGAAAATATCACGCAAAAAGCTCTGAAATTTGGACCCAAGGTTCAGCGCGATTTCTTCTCAAATGGGTTTTTTTTGCAACTTCTGAAACGTCACAGAAAAAAAGTTATAGCGAAAATTCCACGATGACCTGTTTGGAGCAGCGAAACCCTAGAATCCAAAGCTCTGATACCAAATGTTATGAAACCAGCTCAAGAAAAGATAGAAAAGAAAGATCAACGCCTTAGAATTCAGCCTCTTCGAGGGGGCAACCTCCTTTACATTACATAAATGAACAATTCTTGGATGATACAAATGACAAAACCTCCTTTCTATATATAGGAGTCTAAGGAGTCACAATATAATCCAGCCGACCTAACAATAATAATATAAAGCCACAAAAATAACAATAGAGGGATTCTATGGGGCACAGAAATAACAATATGGGGGTAATAGGGGCACAAAAATATAAATAAGGGGTATAACTACAATAGTAATGGGGTAATCACTAGTATTATAGGGACCCAACACTCCAAGGTAGCATTCACTAGAAAAACTTGTCAAGGGTTGTCAACAATTGGTGCTACCTGCCTTGAATGAATTACTTCTAGTGGTGCGAAATACACAAGATTGATGGCCTTCTGAGGTTTCATTCAAATCTCCATTGACAACCTCATTATCTTGAACCTGAAGCTCCTCATCTTAACTTTCTTCAGAGTATCTAAGCCAATAAATGAGGCATTGTACTGATCACTTTCACAAAATATTGGAGTCAATATAGTGTGTTTTTCCTGCTTGTAGTTTCCATTCATATTAGAATCTTTGTAGGTAACACTGGTAGAATGCCTTCTTAAACACATCTTGTACAAACATGAACATATTCCTAGATTTGTTTAAGCAAAGCATTTGAATGTATATTTCTTTAAAATATAGCAAAAACTAAGTCATTTCTTACAAAATGATGAAATGCATCGAATAAATCCATATTTATTCTCTATGGAGTATTTGAAAATGTTGTATAATAAATTATCTAAGAAAGTTTAGAAATCGTCAGAAACTGACAAGGATCCTTTTTGGGCTACCTTTTGACCTTTTTATTTTCTCCTTTGATGTCAAATTTATCTTTGAAGAGTTGTCAGCTTCATTAGAAATGTCCCCTATAAAGTTTCCAAATCATCAAAACCTACTGCAAAAGGAAAAAAGCAACAAAAGTATCTGATTGTAACATACTTACCTTTATACACATTTGGTATCTCTAAATCACTAGAAGATACACTGTGTTGATCATTCTGGAACAAATTCAAGTAGATATAGACAACCCTTGTTGCATAAGATATTTATTCAAAGAAGGTTCTTTGTAACAAAAATTTGCAACATGTATTCTTAAAATTGTCTTGAATAAAGCATGGAAAAATTTTCAAATTGGAAAAGTTTTCAAATTGATGACACAAAATTACCTCCAAAAAAAATAATAGTCTAAAAATAATTTTCTGTTTGGCTACCTTTTGTCATTTGAAGCTTCCTCATTTGCAAACCTATTTTATGTTGATAAGCTATTAGCTTTAGTAAAAATGTTATTTGCAATTTTCCACACAATCGAAACCTGTAGCTAGTGAGAAAAGAAACCAACATTGCATGTGTTATGGAGTTACCAACACAAACTTCCTGCAGGGTGGTCTCTAGTCCACTAATAGAATCACCACTACGCTCATATTTTTTCAATGTAGAAGCAAATATTGCTTTCTCTTCCTGCTGATCATGCAAAGGAGGTTCTTTGTCTTGAATATCAGTGCAAGGTCTTCTTAAAGATACCCTGAATCATGGATACATTTTTTAGGCTGGTACCTTCTAATAATTTCGTTACAAACTAACTCTTAGAAATATTGAAAATAGTTTTAATGACCACCCTTTGCTTTGGTTACCTATTCACATTTGAGGCTTCCTCATTTGTAGACAATTGTAAGTCTCTCCTTAACAGATCCATTTTACAAATAAAAAAGAAAGAAAGAAATAAAAGATTGAGTATTTACAACAAAACCCTTTTCACACTAGAACAAAAGAACTACCCTCACCTCTATATGACTATCAATAAAAGTGGCTCCAACTATTTGACATTTGAAAACACCCATAAATTTTTTTCTGCAACTTCCATTCGAGAAAAGAAAAACAGAGCTAATCTTCTTCACACTGGTACAAAAGAACTGCTCAACAAAATAATTGTGCCATCTGTACATAATTGTGGAGAAGAATAGCCTGAATACTTGGAATTTGACAACAACCTCTAGTTGGATTCCTCAATTTTTATGCCAAATAAAAAGCAACGCTAAGGATTATCTGGAGAGGAATCACTGTGTAAAGAAAATAGTTTGAATTTGTCTTTCATCACCTCAGTTTCACTACCATACTATTTAAACCTATATTCTTCTTGCTTGAATGCCACAAGTACCTTCCCTTCAATGCAACAAATTTTGTTCATTACATCGTGACAAGAAAAATGCAATCAAGATGACAAAGAATCCAATCTATCATTTAAAAATAAAACATGTTGAAATTCACCATCATTACATCAGAGAACAAGTGCATAACAAAGAGATAGAATTGATTTATTGCAAGTCTCAAAATCAAGTAACAACCATCTTAAATTCCAAGAGTTGTTACGAGTAATGAGAAAAAAAATAAACATTAAGATAGGGTGTTAGACATTGTAATGTTTATTTTTTCTATGGATAACAAATGTGATGTATAAGAGTAACAATGTATTGTCATAAAGTGAGAAATAATTCATACATAATAAATGGCATTTATGTTAATATTATTAATGAGATTATGTGAGTGGTTCCTAACAAGAATAATGGAACACTATTAATAGACAAATATATACAACATGATTGTTTATAATTATGCATATCATTAATATATCACATCTCTCTTTCCATCTCATTTGTCTTTGGACACATTCTCCCATATTTTAGTTTAACAACTTTCCTTCTTTGGATGAGATTTATTTGGAAAAGCCAAGTTAAACAAGATTTTGCATGTCACCTGTGCATGGGCATTCCAATTTTGAACTCTATGGACCTTTATGAATACTTAATGGATTATAGACAATGCAACATGCGTACAATTCTGTCATCCATCAATCTTCTTGTCATATTTGCATACACCCTCTCTCTTGAGTTTTGTGTATGTATCTTTCTTCCAATGCTAGTATTTTGTACATATCAAAGGCTTCTTAAAATTATCCTAGTGCATTTATTTTGTGCCTAAATATTATGTTATATGGTGCTTTAGGGTTGTTCTTGAAAAGGATCAAAGATCCACTCTTAGAATTTAGGTAACAAAATTGAAAGCAACAGGAGGAGCTAAACCTGAGAAAACAATACTAATGCTCTTGTAGTTTTCTAAGAGATAACATTCTAATCTCAGATATTCCAAGATTTAGACAAATAATTACCATGGTTGTGTGCCCTCAGAAAAGAGAAAAGAACACAAATTTTTATTTGTAAATACTGCATTGTTCTCCACCTTTTCATTATATGACCAGGAATTTCCTAGCTAGGCTCAAAGAACTGTGATCTCAAATCTATCATATGCCTCTCTGTTTCCTGCGTTAATCACTTCATTGTAGAATTTGATTAGTCTCTAGGCAAGAACTCTCCTCTATATCTTAGACTATTGTTGTCCCATAATTTAATCAACCGTCTTTTCTCCATTTTACAAAATTTGGATTATTAAATTTACTGTCACTCCCTAAAATCCTTCTATCACATATGGATTTGAAATGAATCTGACAATCATATAGTTAATGGTAGTTATCTCGTATTGAAATTTAGTTTTGTACCATCTAAACATAAGACTAAAAAATGTAAGCTTGTTGGATAGTAAAGAGGTGATGGATTTTGAAATGAACGACCCCATAAGCGATGGAGTTTGAAGTGAAAGACCCCATAGGCACAACCTAATGAAAGCCAATATGGAGTTTTAGAATACAGTTATGAGATTAACAAGAACAAGATGTCGTAACTCCTAATGCCCATCAAGTGCACTATAGCCTTCTGGAGCAAGCCCACAATTCGAGATTCGACAACTTCATTACTGATTGGAGTTAAAGGAGCCGAAGCCCCATGATTCTCGTAGCAACATCTGATGAATGCACATATATGAAGGCCACTGTGCCTATTGTGCCCCCTCCCCTTGCATGCAACACCCTGTTATGAAATTCTAAGTAGGCATAGAGCACCAAGACCAACATCTGATGAATGCACAGATATGAAGGCCATTGTGCCCACTGTACCCCCCTCCCCTTGCATTCAACAACCTAGTATGAAATTCTCAACGAGCATAGAGCAACACGGCCCCAACCTTTGCATGCTCTAGAAGAAAATTCAATAAATGTATCCTGTGGTAATTTTGACAACTATTTTCTGTAATTTCCTATGAAGCCTAGTCGGTCCATATATATATATTCCAGTGTAGATTCATCTTACATTAATATGCGATGTAGTGTATGCTTTCTGCGTGTGCATCAAGCGACAACTCAAATAATTAGTAGTACAAATAAGGCTCAGGCTCCCTTAGTGAACTAAAAACTTCCATTGGAAAATTCAAATCTCAAACAAACAATAAAGAATCTGACTTTTTGACAGATTTTCCTAAGCTCCTACAAGTCTATGAAAAGGAGTATTATATACGCATATCAATCAATATTACAACAATTTCTTTCCGACTTTCACATTTTTCTATTTTTCAAAATGAGTATTGTCTTATATTGATTCTTTCAATATTTCTATCGAAACTATGTTCAAAATATTGAAAAGAAAAAAATGGCATTGTGAAATTCAACTTGTGTACTCATAGAAAGAGGGAAGATAGGGAAAGGAGAGAAACATTAGATACTCCAAAAAGGCCATTATTGATAGTATCCGTGCTTGGACTTCCCACAACAGAATAAGGAATAAGGACTTGATATGTTTTAATAGCTACATCAACAAAAATAGAAAAATTCACCAACATTACTTCTCAGTTTGATCTCCTCTCAAGGACCATAAAGGTTTGGCCCTATCTGAGGATACCTTTTCTCTTCCATGTGTTCCATCTGGTACTCCACTAAATACAATGTCTGCATGACATTAGAAGTTTGGATGATCCTTAAAGCCAATTGTGCCTCCACAACTCCACCACCTCTTGATGTGACTTCAAAAAATGACTAAAGGATATGGGCTTTGTTTCATAATCCACTTCATCTAGGTCTTCCATGTGATTAAGGAACGAAAAATACCACAACCTATGTAACAACTTGCTAGGCACAAATTTGACTTCTGTATTAATTGCCAAGAAAAAGTCAAAGCTCGGTAATGACTGTTGAGCACAAAATGAAACTTAGATTACAATAATTCACACATATAAGTGTAGAACATTACTATATCAACTGGTTGGCCATGAGAACAACATAAACCCTTTGCATAAATTTCTAGGGACAAGAAAAGGCATATTGGTCCTTCCAATCAAAATTTTTAGGCATGGAAAATGCAGATCATACCTGCATAACATTTAGTTGGGCATGAATTAAGCAAGTCTAGGATTAAAACTAACAACTCGCATGTACACAGTTCAGACCATTCACAAAATTGTGGGGCACAAAAATATGAATCAAATATGCACTCTAAAGGATTCAAAATCAAATTTCTAAACACAGGAAACTCTGCCCTCTAATAATCTAGATTAACACTAAGAAAAAACATGAGAAACCTTCTATTTACAGTGTAATGATGATGCTCTGCCTTTGTACTTCGGACTATGAAGCCACTCCTCTTTTTCAATTGAGAAGTTTTTCCATTTTTCCTTTTAAAATACACAATTCCTATAGTAGGATATGACACAAAATCCATCTCTTGGATGGATCTTGCCAACATCTGGATATAGATCTAAAACAAGGATTCACAGATCTTGAAGGTGGAATGAACTGATCAACTAAGTTAGATTAATATTAGTGTATCTCTAAAATTTGTGTATATGATCTACCTTATATAGATATTTATAAAGTGCATTATAAAATGTTATGTAGGGTAGCAAGTCATATTTCAACCCTCCTACACCTACTTAACCTACATAGCCAACAAAATGACCTGCACTTAACCAACATCCATTAGCTACTAGTGCTTAGAATTACTTTTCAAGGAACCACACATTTGAGAATTAATCCTTCTCAAAGAGAGAAAAAAGTGCATGATATCTACAGAAGACCAATTTTCTCATTATTACTCAAAATGGTAATATCTAGACATAATAAAATCAACTAACTAAATTTTCTATCAATGAAAATTTCAGACTTCCATAGTAAGAACATGTGTGCCTAGTAGAAGTGCCACACTTCAGGACAATATCGTTTGTATTAATTAATTGGGAAACATTCACTAAGAAACCAATAATATAGAGTAACAACTGCTTAAATTTTCAGAAAATAAAAGCTATCATGATTTACTAAGTAAATTTAAAAAAATAAAAAGTATCCTACAACGAAAATCAACCAATTCTTCAAAGACACCAATAATTTGGATATTGATAACACATGCTCTAAATAACTGTGCAGATCAACCACAATTGATAAACATGGTAAGAATCTAACTACTGTTGGGTGCTAAGTAAATCTATATATTAAACCCAAATAGATAAGAGTGTCTTGAGTAGCATATGTAATTTTCATACACTTTAGTTCCATGCTTCAATGCATGCTCGTTCCTATTTAATGATACTAAAAATCAATTTGACTCGTGTAAAAGACAAATTTTACCATATAAAGATATCTTATTGTAGAGTAAATACTACATTTTATATCAAAGCCACTTCAGATGAGAATTTACTCCAAAAAATGAATTAAAAAAACACGTTTGCAAGAAAATCAGCATAAAATACTTGCAAGTGAAAATGTTGTTTTCTAAACCACTTTAGAGAATTTTTTCTGAGAATAGCCTCTTGAAACATATTCCAACTACCCATGAAAAGTATCATGCTTTTCCAAAGTTTGCTTCCTTTCACAGGATATAATCTAATAAAGTGAATGAATGTTTATCCTATTTGAAGAGCTAATGTATCCAACAAGAATTAACTAAATGCTATAAGATCTAAGAAAAGGGATACCTTAGGACGATATGATAATGAAAACAGGGTCATTGTCAAGGTGTTTGTACTTTGGATCAAATATGTATGATAAACTTGAATTGAACTTAATGTTAAATAACTTCAATCTTTAGAAGCCTTCCTAGGTATTCAAATTACTTGAGGATCTGCCTTTATGCACTTCTACAACTCTTTGTACTATTCAACCATGGAAATATCTCTAAAATTTAGTGCAAATGTGGAAAGGCCTACCTTGGATTCACTAGCACTATTCATGCAGGCAAAACTGATACCTCGCTTGTCCATACTGGTCAACTTCATGTCTGGGAATAAATTGGTATTAAGGACTAATCTGTAATTAGCTTTGGACCTCATCACAAGCCTTGCTTTTCCTACCTCTATGGCAGAAACATTCACCTTAATTTCACCCTTGACTAGTTCCTTCCAACTCCCACTTATATACTCAAACAAGGCAGCATTAGCTGTGAACACTGCTTTCTCTTTTTCTTCACCTGTCTCTACCAACAGTTCCTACAAATCTGTTAAACCACTTCCACTAATTGTAACATTGTTAGTCGTTGGCCCTCCAAATAGCTGAACAAAAGCACTACCATTACTAGTACTTGATGGAGATGACCCATTACTGGCATATGCCTTTTTGCCTAAAAATGATCATGTGACACTACAGGTCCCAGAACTGAATGTAGAGCCAAAGTGTGTTGTATTGTGTTGGAATCACTAGATTTATAGAATAATCCAAACAAAAAGGAGGAACTGAAAAATCAAGTACCAGATATACCTGTGAATGCATTCCGGGTGCCACACAATTGTTGGAATCGTTGTGCCCAATAAGCAAAGAGTTATGTTTGACACTAGGCTTTGCCAAATTAAAATCGAAGAAATTAGGGCTCTACCGAGCTAGATACCATAAACCTAGAGACGTTAAAAAGGGTTCAAAGCCCACAAAAATTAAGTAGAAAATGGAGTCCCTCAATCACTCCATTAGCCCCAATACCTGTGTAAACTGCATTGAATGGTAAATTTCACATAATCACTTACCAAAATTTTAGAACTTTACTGGCCTAATTAACTATTGCCTACATTATTTCCATCTACATGCATGCCTGTTTTTGTAGCATAAACCAATGCATAACTTATTTATCAGAATTTTGATTGACACACTCAATCACTGAAGCTAATAGTCCATAATTGGAAAAAATAACAGAGATTATTCAATTCTCATTTGACCTATATGTGAATAGATGAATGACATATTTCCTAAGAAATACTCTAACAGTATGGGATATTGCAGTATGGGTTGAGTTGCTGAGAGAAAATGCTATCGGCTTATGCACGACATCAGGAAATTGGTGTGTACACTTACTATCTAGAAAGAACAACAAGAGCAGAAGGAGGAACTCATTCTAGAAGCACACTCACCACCTCATCGACCATGAGGCTTCCATATACAAATACATCCTGTGAGGAGGTTGTTGCAACCATCAAGTCCCTCCCTATGAACACATGCCTAGAGAATCCTACTGAAGAAATGTTTGTTCTTCCAGATGCACTTTATTGGGTTTAAAGTAGCTTTCCTCTAGGCATAATTTCATCTCTTGGAAAAATGGGAACCGCCTATTTGGATTTTAGAAAAGGAAGCTGCAGGCATGAAGATGCCTATGAATTTTCTCACAGATCTTCAAATGTTGGCTTCATTCGGCCCGCTATTGAACCCATCCTACAAGGATGGGTGCAATTGTCGTCACAAGGTTTTCTTCTTTGCTAGAATCACGATGGTTCAAATATTCGTCACGCTATTTCTTTCCATTGGGTGCTTGCTATTGTTGTTTACTATGGTGGGAGTTTGAGTTCAGTAACAAAAGAGGCTATTTCGATGGTCCCCAGACTCAGGGTTTTTTTCCACGTGTTAATTTTCTATTGGGAGGAGGAGGACAAAAATACTCCCCTTTGATTGGTTGAATCTTCTTAACCAAACCCACAGAGGAATGCCTATCGGTGTAAATATTAAATAAATTATTATATAGTTGTATTAGATATGATGATTAACATTTAACTTTAACTATATTAATATAGTTATAATATATTGCAGTGTATTAGTATTATTTTATTAATATTAATCATAGTAATAGCAATAACATTATAGCATAACAGACACACACACACAGATTACCTGTAATATTGATTCGGATTTAAACAGGAACGCAACAAATTACAGAGATAACCATATACACAAAGATGCAGCGGAAATAATACTTCATTTCATTAATGGAAAATACTGAAATATGCTTACAACCAGAAATGGAAATAAACCAGCTAGGGCGATGGTAGCTTATCTCTGAGAAGAGATGTGATGGCTACATGCCTCTGAACTGTCTTACAATGAGGCTCGAAGGCCTATTTATTGTTGAGAAACAGTGGAAAAACCCTTAACATTCCAAAACCTAACCCTAGAAGATGAAACGCCAAACTATGGGGCCCCGTTTGGGGTAAGTTGGTACATCAACTTCCCGGGGTCGTAACTTTGGCATACGATCTCCGTTTGATGCATACAATAGCTCGTTAGAAAGATCTATCCGAGCACTATCATTGTTGGTCCATGTTGCCTCCGGATTCTCCAAAAAACGTCGTTTAGGGCCTCAAAACGGCTTCGGAAGTTCAGGACCCGAAAAACTGCTAAAAATAGTAAGTTGTGCTACAATTAAGGAAACTGAAAATGCTGAGAAGAACAATGGTGGGGGTCCAGGTGGACTTGGCAGGTGGCCACCAATATCCACCTGGATCAAATATAATACTAACTAATTGTACTATGTATATCTAACTATGTATTAATACTAAATCTAATGATATTTATGATAGGTGTAATATAGGAGACAAACATAACATTAGTATTAGTACTAACATAGTACCACATAGGAGTAGTATTTCCTTCACATAACATATTAGGATTAAGTTAGAATAACATTTAGTTTAGGCTAGGTTAACCTTAGGCTAGTTTAAGGTGACAGGGTAACTAGACCCATTAAACTAGTCATAACCACAATTCCAAACGGAAATTGGTCTAATTTGGGGCCCTAATTGGGTGGTCTCTTTGTTGTTGATGAGGTCATTTTTGCCCATCAACAAAATGATGCTAGAAGGAGGAACACAGATAGATTATCTCTGTGGAGTCTTGTTTTATTTTCATTTTTAACTAACCATGGCTCCTGTGTGCATTCCTACTTTGGGTCATGCTTTTAGCTCATGTAATCCTACCAGAGGCATACCTAAGAGGCAACTTAAATCCTTGTCTGAATTGCAATATGATGGTGAGAGTGAAATTTCTGCTTTAGATCATGTTGATCAATTTATAGATAAATGTAATTGTTTTCACATCACTAATGATAATGAAATTTGTAGTTTATTCACTCTCACATTCCAAGGAAGGATTCGGGAGTGGTACAAGATGCTACCAGCTAAGTCTATTCACTCTTGGAACCACTTCATGCAGGTATTCTTATGGCTCATCACAATTACAGTTATGAGGAATTGTGCTTGGAATTTGATAACTTGACCATCAATGAAAATGAAATTGTTAGTGAATTTTCTGATAGATTTATGTTATTATGCTACAGATTCATCATGATGACTTACCCCCTAAACAAGTTTTGATTGAAAAAGTTACCTCAATTGTTCTAAAACATAATGAAATAACTCATAATGAACATAAAGAGGAATCTCCATTAGTAAATCTTGATCCTACAATTACTCATATTGAACCCTCAAATGAAAATAATAATCCTCCTCAACCATCAACATTGGGAGAAAATCTTACACACTCTGAAAGCCTAGATTTAAATTTAAAATCTGAAAGTGTTTCTAATGTATCTTCTACATTCATGATAGTGAATTAAGTTTAATAAAATTAAATTATATTGAACATCAAGATTTAATGAATAATCATGATAATTCTTCTTCTTCAGAAAACGAGCTAGGTTCCATTTTGACGACATATGACATTAATAAACCAGAAATAATTTAATGATTTAACAAGAGAAATTGAAAATATTGATTTTGAGGCAACTTCTCTTAATTTATTCACTGGTTACCATTATTTGTCATATCCAAATTTTTTTATCAAATGTGATTGCCAACATAATGATTATATGAGCCAACCTGTTGGAGAATTTACTAGTTTTAAAATGAACCATATCATGGACCTCAAAATACATCTTTTAATGACCAATTACTTATTAGTGTCAATTTAGAAATTTCTACTCATCCTTTTCATGACATTCCATGCTATCATGATTCTTATAAATTGTGGGAAAAGGATGCACCTTTTGATAAGTATCTTGATACTTATAGATCATTTGGTTCACTCATAACATATTCTCGTACTTATTTGTTTTTTGAGCACAAACCCGCTTCCTTCAATTCTAATTGGGATCATCAAACTCTGCTACAAGTTCTCGATATTACTCATGACAATCTTAAATTCGAAACTTGTTGTGTAAAAGATTCTTTGATGCAATCATCTATTGGCCCTCTCACTTTTGTAGATAATCATTGGTTTATTTTTGCCTTCATTGTTGCAGAACTAATACATTAATTAATTACGTTCATATAACAAATGCCTTTAAGGATTTTTTTTCTCTTTCTGTAACAATCAATATCTCACGATGGAAAAATATGATTCTTTTAAACTTCTAGAACCAACTGATGCAAATAATTTCCATCTTTTACAATTTTCAAAATCAATTTCTTATTGGATTCTTAAAGGTGATGTATCTTACCCTATAGGTTGTACATATGATGACAAATTTGATCTAGAACTTGATAATTCTTTTAGTAGAAATTTTTCTAATTTTAGATTTCTTTTATTTTTATTTTTAGAAATAAATACACATATTGACTTTAAGGTTTTTGTACATAATTTAATGTTTGTTTTAATACTCTCACTAATGGTTGTTGTATATATTTGTGTAGGAAATAAAGAGCTTGGTTGGTTGCATTAGAAATATGACTACACCTAGTCATTTTCCCTCATAAAATTAGAGTAGGAAGTAGATTTAGCCTAGTTTAGTTTTACTTTATTTTCTTTTAAAATAAAGCAATTATGGTATTTTTATGAAGAGGAATGTATCTTCACAATCGATTTAGTTGTCATCTTTCTTATAGTGAGTTTATCATCCGCAAAGATTTATATTTGATTGTTATCATATAATGGAAAAACTCACGTAACAAGATGTTAACTTGAATATAATGCTCATTTTTATTTTATGTAAACATAATTGCATCGTGACTAGAATTTACATTTTAAATAAGGGCTTAAAAGATAAAAATATTCGAATCTTGGCATAGAATATTATCTCATCTACTTTGTTGATATGTAAAACTTTTTATTTTGTTTTGCATCCCTGTGGCGCATTGCTTAACTTAAATAATTTGATGATCTTCAACATGTGTAAATTTTAAAATGCGACTTTTTTTGCCTATTTATTTGTACCCTTCATGAGAGGATGTCAAATATCTATAAGGTATGTATGTGTACATGTGTTGACCCTCATCTTCTCTTAGCTCTTGTTTTCTTTTTTTAGTTACATTTTGTTTATTATTTTTGTTGTTCTTGTTTTTGCAGGTGATCATTGGCTTAATTTGAGGGCTTGACTTTACTAGAAAATCGAAATTAGTCTTAGAATAAAGCACCCGTGAAGAAAAATTTTCATGATACACTTAAGGAACTTTCCCTTTATCCTTCCAAATTTGGTTGATTGTTTTAGTCTTATCTTTAAAAGTTGATCTTTGTGACTTACAAAATTTAGTTTTGAAGCAAAATTTGTGAAAGAAAGAAAATCCTTGCTAAAGAACTGACATGCAAAATTTAAAACTATGCTTTAGAATAAGAGCCTTAATAATAAATATCTTTACAAGATAAAGATCTAATAATATTAACATAAATATCATTTCATACACCTTTTATGTTAAGCCCTTTATTCTCTCTTGTAATAATTTCCTCATGGCTCATTCTCTCATTTGTTTTCTTTTAAGTTGAGTCATGTCTCATCTTTATTTTTGTTATATTCTTTTTGATCTTTGATTTAGTATGATTTGATTTAGTTTTCATTTTGTTTTCTAATAAATGGGATATCTTACTCATCCAAAATCAATGGGTGATTCAAGGGAATATTTACCTCTGCCATTTATATGGGTTTTCATTTACCTTAAAGGGACATCTTTATTGAGTTCTTAGTCTTTTCACATTAATTCTTTTTCTATGGAGGAATGCTTGTCTTTTCCAAGTGATAAGGTTCATCTTTTCAAAGAAAGAACTAGCTTGAGTCTAACTCAATGAATCACACCCATCCTACCACTTTATACCATAAACTTTGAACATATAATTTTAGGCGAGGACGAGGGAGTCAAAAATTTAAAAAGTATTATATCCATTTCCTTTAAAAATCTCCTGTACCATCCCACCCCTTCTGTAACAACATTGGGTTAAAAGTTCATGTAATAAAGTTAATAAAGGAAAATTAAGACCAAGGTCACCAAACACGTTTTCCAAGCTGAATGTTGGGCAAAACATCCTAGTGGGTGTCCATTTGGTTTATTATGGATAAAGGAAATTGGCAAAGGAAAAGAGACATTAATTGACATTTTATTTATGAAAATAATGGAAAATAGGAGAAAAGGAAGGTGAAAGGTCACAAGATTGCATGTGAGTAAAATTGAAGGAAAATTACAGGAAATTGAAGGAAATAGAGGCCTTAAAAATAAAAGGCTGCTAAGGATCAATTCACAACTTTTGTCAGTTCAGTTTTGGAGCTCTCTCTCTCTCATACTCTTGCACACTTAGAGAATTCTTGGGGCACTCTAACATTGGAGAAAGGAAAGAACAGGAAGGAAAAGAAAGAAAAGGAAAGCAAGGATTAAGCAAGGAATAGTTGGATGAAGTGGCTACAATGACATTGCTTTGCAGGTATCAAGTTGCATGTATGATTTCCTTGCTATTTTTGGCATGCAGGGTACATGCATGTGTGTATTTGGTTCTCTTGCTATCATTGGCATGGGTTTTTTAGGTGTGATAGTGGTTTCAACCTTGCCTTTCCATTTTCGGATATCCATGGTGTGATCGGGTTCATTCATTTGGTTGAGCTTTGTATTGTCAGATGGTTTTGGAACCAGATGAGATGGTCTCGGGAAAATTTCCAAGGGCCTAGGAATCCCTTAACCATTTTTTGTGGGATTATGGTAAAGGCTAAGGGTGGAGACATGAAAAATTCCTCAAGGTATTGGTGAAGAAATCTAGAGGCATCCAAGCGTTTGGGCCTAGGAACCCCTTGATCGGTGTTGGTGACATTGCGGTAAAGCCTGGTAGTGTATGTTCTTGTTTTGGGCCTAGTGATCCCTTGACCAATTTTGGTTGGATTATGATAAATCTTGGTTGCATAGGTTCTTGTTTTGGGCCTAGTAATCCCTTTATTGGCTTTGGTGGGATTTCGGTAAAGCCCGAGGAAGCCCTGGTTGGTTTGTTGTGAGTCCCACATTCATGCTTGGAATATGGCACAAGGGTGATTTGTTGAAAGAAAGATTTTGGTTCATCCCAATCTATGGTTAGGTGGTACGTAGAAGTCTCTAACTTGGTTGGATTTTGCATATGTTAATAAGAGCTCTTTTCCTCTTGTATCTATACTTGTTATTATGTGGCTTTGATGGCTATTCTATCATTGTTATTATCTTGGTTATATGATGGTTCTAAGTATGGTTTGATGACAGATTCCAATTATGGCTCTTATCATGTTTTGATTGGTAAATGACATGACATAATAGATGTTATTGCAACTATTGTGAGAGGGAATTAGACCTTCTTGATGATTCTCAGATATATATCAGACCCTTATGTTCAGATATGCATTCATGTTTTGTAGATTTCATGTTCACCATGTGTTTGATGAAATGAATGTCATGGCTAGGCCTGGTTAGGTCAAGTTCTTGGATAAGTTTTATATTAATCAGTTTGTCCTTGTGTCATTCATTATTCTAGAAGTTTATCAAGTTCTGGGCAGAGGTTTGGAGATTATCCCTAAAAAAGTGGCTTGGATTACAGGGTTGCATTCTCAAAACTGGGAAATCTAGACTACAGTCATTGGGAGGTAGGGTTATCCATGCGACTGGAGGTTTACATATGTTGTCTTGCCTTGTTATACAAGCGACTAGGAGTCCAAATCACTAAAAAGGCAAGTTAGCTCATGGTTTGGGCACCTGGAGTGGTTGTTTAGCTCCTGCGGGACGTGTAGCTCCTGAGGAAGGTCAGTAAAGTTTTGGTTGGTCAATTCCTTAATTGTACTTATGAGGTTGAGTCATGTCATAGTAGCTCCTCTCATGTTTACCCCGATAGGCCGATGAAACTGGGTAGATATGGGAGGGGTGGTTACAAATTGGTATTGGAGCATGTTGCACTCTCGTTGGGCGATCTTTGGTTCTAGATTGGTATCAGAGCATGGTTCAAACACTTTGAATGGATGGGTGAAATGTGTTTGTCATGCATGCATGTTAGTTGCCTATGTGTTTCTTGTGCATGCATCGTGGTGGTCATTATGCAATTTATGATGATGTTGGTATGTTGTGAGGTTGACATTTTTTCCGAGATAGAGTGGGAGATGCAGATCGATAGATCTAGGTTGCAGCACTAGACCTTGGGGTAAGAGAAGATTGTCATACATGTTTGTATGTTGAGCATGTAGGTATGTTGGTTAATGGTTGTTATAAGAATTATGATTATGTACATACTTGTCATTATATTGTTGTTGTGGTTACATGCATGATAGCTATTAGTTAATCAGTACAGTCATATGCATGTGTGTTGGATACTCATGAATGATAGTAACTTGTTTCTATATGAATTGCGGTCATATGCATGATGAGTATGGTTATTGCAGTTATGCTCTTGATGTTATATGTATTGTGCTAATTTGGATTGGTGTGTGTAGATGGTTATGGTTATGAAATTTAGGTATGAGTAAATATACTTGTGATATTGTGTCATACTAATTGCGACTGACTTGTGCAGATGTGATAGCCTCCCCTGAGATACATTGAGGTATGAGATTGATTATGTCATCTATCTAGTTTATTTAACATGGTATGTTTACATGTTTTTTGAATATTTGATTAATTGCATGATATGAGTATGTTTCTATAAGATTGCAAGAAGGGATTGATCTTGTTTTGAGATGGTTGTACTAACACAATATGTGCTAAGACAACTGATATGTACTTGAGTGCAAGTGGGTGTTATTTGTAGTATTATGACTGATGAACGTGAGTTGATTATGACATGGTTGTTAGTCTTGGTAAATGTTGATTTCAAATTAATAGACACGATGTCTTGATCTTTGGAACATGTGACTAACATGTGTGAAGAGTTACAGGGCAACATGCTTGGTACTTGTGTGACAAGGTAACAATTTATTTGTTTATATAACTAATAGTCGGGTGATGTGATAGCACATAATAAGACTCAATTGTAGCAAGGAAAAGGTAAAAGAAAGGAATTGGGCGAGAATTCCTTTGGCTATGTTTGAAAACCACAATTCCAAATGAATGAGTGCTTTGCTTGAATATATGAAGTCTTCTTAACCTTGATTTTGTTTGACATTATGTGGATAAGTGATGTATTTATGAACATGTACTTGAAAGGTAAACAAATGGATGGATCCATTAAGGAATTGGAGCTCTCAGAGAGATGATATGTGTACGTGTTCAATTAAAAGTCAGTGTGTTGGGTACAACAAGGTAAGGTAACATGTATATTGTTATATTTATTTATACACTAACAATTATGTGTTTATGGCAGTACGATGTAGGGGATTGAAAGGAAAAAGAGGTTGCCATGTGATATTTAAGAAGGCTAAGGTTGAAATTTCCCTTGGAAGCATTGGGAACCCATGGGGATTGAGTCATGGTGTTTATTGGGAGTTTTGTGCTTTCGGTGTTTTTTGATTTGTTTGCTCTTGATTTTCAGTTTCGTTTATGTCTAGTGCATGGCCATGACACTTTGTTTGTGGTGCCACATTGCTATTGTTTTTTCATGGTTTTATTCTTAGTTGCTTTTGGTTCTTACCTTTGATGTTTTGAGGGCCTTGGAATTGGTTGGGGAAAGAGAAAGTTAATGGAGCTCGGGGAGAGTTGAATGAAACTCAGCAGGTAATGTAAAGACCTGGATGAAGCTCGGTGAATGAGTAAGGGAAGCTAACGCAAGAATATGAAAATCAATTAGATTGGTTGGGTCCATTGGGATAACTGGACGATGGCATGAAAGTCATGAGAAATGTAACACGAAGGGTAAATTAAATGGATTGAGGTGTCAGATGCCTTGGATATGTTGGGAATTGTTATTCTCAATGCTGTGCATGAACAAAGAGAGTTCTCATAACCTTGACTTTATGATATTTGGTAATTGTGCTGTGATTATGATTATGCTAATGTATATATATGTATACATGTATGTATGTATGTCATTGTCTGACAGGGTCATTAGGGATCATGATTGTGGAGGAATGATTGCTTATGTAGGTGAATGACATGAAGAGGCTTATGGTTTATGAGGAATCAAGTGGGAAGAGTAGCCCTGAGAGATATATGAGGTCAGTATCATGTGGATATGAATTGATATTGTGTGATTATACTGTGTCTATGTTTATGCTATGGCAAGTCACGCTGAGGGATACATCAACGGAATGAAAACAATGTGATCCGCGGCATGCTAGGACACGTATGGATAGTGGAAAGACAATAGAGGAAATGTTTCCTAGCAGAGACAGTGTGGTCTCTAGATGTGCGGTACTACTGTTGTGTATCTATTGTACATGTTGTACCTATAGTGTTGTGTGCATGTTGCTTATGCGGTACAATTTACATATAATGTTGTGTGCATGTTGTATGTGCGATATTGTGTATATATGGTGTTGTGTGCATGTTGCATATACAGTATTGTGTATATATAGTGCTGTGTGCATGTTTCATATGCAGTAATGTGTACATATAGTGTTGTGAGCATGTTGTAGGTGCAATACTATGTACATATAGTGTTGTGTGCATGTTTTATGTGTAGTGTTATGTACATATGGTGTTGTGTGCAAGTTGTATATGCGGTGCTGTATACATATGGTGCGGTGTGCATGTTGTTCATGTGGTGCTAATTATGCATGTGGTTCTACGCACATGTGGTACATGTAGTGTTGTGTGCATGTGGTGATGTGTACACATTGTGCAAGTGGTGCTATGTACACATTGTGTAGGTGGTGCTGTGTACATGTGGTGCTATGTACCCATCATGCAGGTGGTATTGTGTACACCTTGTGTAGGTGGTGTTGTTGTACATATGGTATTGTGTATATGTGCTATTGTGTTACTGGTATTGTGTAGTTGTTGCATTGCGACGTGTATTCTTTGTTTTGTACTATGCCTACACATAAGTGTTGTGTTGTACAGAAGGTATAGGTGTATGTACTACGTTGTGTTGTACACCGCGTGTGGGTGTATGTGTGTGATGTAAATTATATGTATGTGTACGCGATTGAAGAGAAGAGAAGGTACTAGGTTCTTGTAGGGTTCGGAAAGGACCTGGTGTGTGTACAGAAAGGACAAAGGATAAAGGCAAAAGCAAAGAATTATTTGAAGGACAAGTATTAGTATTTTATTTCTATATTAATTATGCATGTGATCTATGACTATGATTTATGATGGTTATATGTAATCTATGATTATGATTTATGATGGTTAAGTTTTGAGCTAACCAGATGTGATATGTTTATTCATGATTATTTGATCAAACAGCTAGTTTGATTTGTTGTGACAGGAAGTAAATAGGTTTAGGTGTACCTTATTGATGGGCTACCAATGAGGTATGAATTGATTTTGTTTCAATTTATTTTAGTTTAATGGCAGTTATGTGCTTGGTATAGGAAAGTATGGGAAATGCCTGGTTTGGAGTGGTTGAAACTAACTGTAAGTATTAGAAGCAATGATAAAAGGAATTGGAATAGGCAACAATATGTTGGTAAAGCACTTCAGGAGCAGGGCCATTGTGGGACATTAATACCCAATAATGTCCATTGATTTCCATGAGCATGCTATGACTGGTATGATGGTTTTGAGGCAGGGATATGCCTTGGTTTTTTTGGACCTTATGATGTGAGGAAACCTTTCCAAGGGATGGATCGCCCGGGAAAGGGGATGCCAGGGAACTCGAAAGGTGAATGACTGCACTGAAGGGGGTGAATGGATTGCCCGAGGGACTATGTAGCATAGAAGGGAAGGCTGGAGGATGGATTTTTTTTTTGGTCATTAGCATTCCTAGATGGAATTAGATGCAAATTGGGAGTGTTCCTTGGAACAATGAGCCGATAAATGTTCACTGAAGAAACATGTAGAGAAAGGATCATAGCACTAGACATTGGATGCAAATTTGACTTTGGTAGTGGATTCTGGACTTCCTGGGAAGGAGGTGAATCCTGGTACTACTTTTGAGGGTGGAGGTGTGAGCCTCTAGATTCCCATGTTGACTGATGTGAGCATCATATCCTTTTATTTGCTGGTTAGAGAAAATGTGCATATGTATGTATTTGTATTTTATTGTAAACAATGTATCGAGTTGGATTTATAAAGCTCCAAAAATAATATGGTTATTTGATAGATTAAGAAAATGTGCATAATATGTATTTGTAATTGTAAATACCATAATGCGTTGTGTTATAATGCTCCAGTAAACGGTATGATTGTCATGTTTTTAGTAGTGGTCATATACTGCAATGAGCTAGGTTGTAAATCTCCATGGGAAGTATGTTTTGGGTTTTAATGGTCTTTCTAGTCATAGGGGTCATAGAAAACTAGGGACGGTGTTCTTGTAGAGCTTTGAAATTACACCTCTCCTACACATTTTTCCCATAATTTTTCCCTCACAAGTACTCCATAAGCTGTCAGAAATCATTGCATATTGATTCTAAAAGAGCATTTAAGTGGTTTTATAACTATGTTTTTGTGTTTGCCGTTTGAACTAGATTTTGATCATTAGCTGTGGAATCCAGTCACTTTCCGCAGCTAATTCAACTTTCCGCAACTGTTTTTGTTAAACTCTATGTTGCTGGTGTCATCAAGCAAAACAAGCCACATGGGCAAGTTAGAAATGACCGGGACATGGATAAAGTCCTATTGGTTTAGCCGAATTCATCAAGGGAAACTGTGGTCAAATGGTGGTCAAACGGTGGTCCAACGTAAGAGTCCTATAGCAACCAGACTCTGTTTTCAAACACGTGAAGGATTATGAAGGATGCGTGGCCGTTCCTAAATCTCTGGGGTCATGTGTTGCCACCTGTAGACTGATCGACGACGCGAATCCAACAGCCATAGTTGATAGATTTAATATTCTCACCAACCATTATGCTAAATCCATGGACGCTATCTTTTACGTGTCCCCTGTTCACACAGTTTTACAAGAAAACAGTTATGTAACCTTTGTTATAAATAACACGTTTCTATAACACATAGTCTTAGTATTTGGTTAATGTAATTTTGCTGTTCAAAGTCCACTGTGCTGTAACACTAGTTTTATTGCTATAACTGCGTTTTGAAATATATGAGAAGACTCTATTTCTACATGATTGTGTGAACATAATCTTGGATTGATAGCCTGTTGACCGAGGCTGTGCAGAGGGCCCTTGTACGCTGAGGTTTCGTTTTCATTGTTCTGTAAAGTTTCATGCATTCTTCCCTTATTTCCATTGCATATATTCCACTTGTGTATATTTCAGTTGTCATGGTATTAACATTCCACTTCTGTTCATGATTTTACAACTTTGTATAACACTGATCAGTGCATGTATGTTTCAGGATAGAGTAGGCAGCCCGAGCATCTGCATATAATTTTCACAATGACTAATGACATGGGAGTAATTCTCTGCTGACTTTGCTTTTCTTAGTATTTTAATTCCAATTCTCTTTTGTTGATTTCAGTCTTGTTCATTTGCTTTGTTAGTTAGTTTAGGAATCAACTTGCTCATGTCATTGATGATTACCTCCGAAAGCCATAGCTAGACTAACTGGCGAGGGATCAGATTATGAATGTTGTGATTTGGTTTTAGTTTTACTTTTCCGCAATTAGAAATCAACTTTCTCATGTCATTGACGATTACCTCCGAAAGCCATAGCTAGACTAACTGGTGAGGAATCTGATTATGAATGTTGTGATTTGATTTTAGTTTTACTTTTCTGCAATTAGATATTAAATTGCTCATATCATTGATGGTTACCTCCGAAAGCCATAGCTAGACTAACTAGCGAGGGATCGAATTATGAATGTGTGATTTGATTTTAGTTTTACTTTTCTACAATTAGATATCAGATTGCTCATGTTATTGATGATTATCTCCGAAAGCCATAGCTAGACTAATTGGCGAGAGATCGAACTATGAATGATGTAATTTGATTTTAGTTTTACTGTCTTTGCAATTTTTGATTTCTTTGAGTGCAGTAGCTTAAATCACTTTTCTGTATTTAGACAGCAGCAGAGATAGTAGTTTCCTGATCAGTAGTTCATTATTTACTTGTTTTAGATAGCAGCACATCTTTCATTCTTGTTCAAGTATTACTGTCATCACTAGTATATTCTAAAATCTTATGAAGTGTTAAGTCCTGGAAACCATTATAGTAATTGCCTAAATTCCATATCCATGCTTGCCTTCTAAAGACCCAGGAATAGCCATTCACATTAGGAGATAAATGAAGATAAAAACCCCCAAAACAAAATAAAAATTGAAAAACGACAAAAATATAAGAAAGAGGCTATCTTGCACATATAGTGCGCCACACTTCATCAGTTTACGACTCCTGGATTGATAATTAATGTAGCAATTTAGGACACAGTAAATTGACCACACATTTTGGCGCTGTTGCTGGGGGAAGTGTAACTAGGTAGCCAATCTCTTAAAAAAAAAGGGGGAAGGGAAAATTGATAACTTCCTGAAGTATGCTCTCCTCTTGCACCTAGTGTGATCTGGAGGATCAGAAAAGAGAGTTGTTAGTTTAATAATTTCTTGATTATGCTCTCTTCTTGCACCTAGAGTGCCCTGGAAGATCAGAAAAAGAATTATTAGCCCGACTTGAAAAATAGAAAATAAAAATAATGACATGCATAGAGCAAGAGATTCTAGGAGAAGGTTTATAGCTAGGTCCAAAAGTTCGATTTTCACAACTCCAGCTACTTCAAGGCATAGACAAGATACACCTGCATCATCTCCGACTCACACTCCTAGCCTTAGGATTTCTGGAATTCAAGGGGAAACAGATGAATTAGGAGACTCCCCCACACTATCCATCAAATCTGACCTAGGAGAAGAACCTTTCTTCACTTCTATAGGAGAACATATTGTAATCAAAGAAGTAGAATCACCTGAAGAAGAGGAGGGAGAAATTTTTCCTCGCTCGCCATTAATAGAAGAACCAAAGGACTCTGAGAACTCTGAGGAAACTATCATGACAGAGGAAGTAGTGAATGGATTTGGAGGAGGGGGTAGAGGTAGAGGTAGAGGAGGAGGAAACAATGGAGGAGGTAGAGGTAACAATGGAGGAAATAGGGATGGAGATAACTCATTTGGATTCCCTATAGCCGATGAGGAGACCCATACAACAACGAAAAACATTTCACCATATGTCCTCCCAAACTTTTATGGGTTGCGAAGTGAGGATCCTGAAACATTTCTATTTGAGTTTGAAGTCTTGTGCCGAACCTATGACTATATGGAAGACTCTCAAAAACTCAAACTGTTTCCTTCAACATTGAAAGGAGCTGCTTTGAAATGGTTCATGGGATTAGTCACTCAATCTATTAGGACTTGGAATGATATGAAACAAACATTTTTGGATAGATACTTGGATTATTGTATGCCCACCAATCATAAGGATGAGGTATTCAAGATGATGCAAAAAGAAGATGAAAACTTGGAGGATTTACTTGAAAGATTTCAATACAATTTAAAGAGAGCAAAAATGAGTAATTTAGATGAGGAAACCTTGAAAGCCCTTCTATTAAAATCCATTAGAGATGAATGGATAGATATTTTAAACATGATGGGGAAGGGAGATATTTCTCAACTTCCACTCCATGACATAGCAGAACTATGTGTCCATCTCTCAAGGGGAAAATCTAAAACTGGAAAAGGGCCTAGAGATCCTTCTCTTATTAGAACAAACAAATCTGCAACTAGATCAGTAAGTAGGGCAGAGATTGGCAATATGCTTGATGAGTTCAAAATTGATATTCTAGGGAGCCTTAGTGAACAACTAGACACCCTTAAAATACAAAACACGCAGAAAGCAGAAGCCGAAGCCTTAGCCATCTTTTGTCCAAAATTTAGAAAGAAACATGATTTAAGGGAATGTCCCTTGGATGAAAAAGTTGTAGAGACATGTATGATTTTCTCAGAAAGCCATGAGACCAAGGATTGTCCTTCAATTCTTGGGCTCAAAGCTGTCTTTCAGGAAGATCCAAATTCAGTAGAATCCCTTTTTCAAGAAGACCATGGAAGGGGCCAAAAAATCAAGGATTTAACAATCCTAAGAACTTTTATCCCCCACCAAATTCGAATTCTTGGCAACAACCTTGGCCCCAATCTCAAAATCCATACCAATCATGGGCACAAGGGATGCAAAATCCTTATGGGAGATTTGCACAATTTTATCAGTATCCTCCATCTTTTCAAAATCAACAAAGTCCACAAATTCCAAATCAAAACCCACAACTTTCATTACCATTTCCACAACAACAACCTTCTCAACAAAACCCAAATTCTCAACTCTTGCTTCCATTTCAACAAAAGACAAATCAACTACCAACCCAGCCATTGCCAAATCCCAATAACAAAAATCCTCAAAATGCTTACATGGTAGAAGGACAAAAATTTCCTACCTATATGATTTTTCCTCTCGATGATGTACAACTCAGGTCTAGTAGAGTTTTAGAAAAACCTTCTATAAATGTTCAAGAGCAAGATACCTCTGAGGAGGATTCTCTTAAAGCCAATAAAGGTTCTGAAGAAGCATCTCTTAAAAACCAAAACATTCAAAAAGAAAAAGAAAAAGAGTCAACCCCCACAACTCATGTAGTTGAGCAACATGCATCTTCATCCACACCTCCTTTCCCTAAAAGATTACAAATTAATAAAGGGGTAGAAAAACAAATCTTGTTGCCTGACTATGAATTTCTAGATGAATTAAAGAATGTCTGTATCAAGATTCCCTTGCTACAAGCCATTAGAGAGATTCCTATTTTAGCAAAAACAATAAAGGAGTTGAGTCTCAAAAGACCAGGAAGGAAACCAAGAGATACAAGAAGAATCCACCTGGTAGGAAAAATTGCAGATATCATGATGGGAAAAATTACCATGCAGAAATATGTAGATCTAGGAAGTCCAAATGTCAAGACACATATAAATGTGGTAGAAATTCCAAATACTTTGATTGACTTAGGGGCTGCTATCAACATTATGAGTAGACAGACTATGGGACAGCTTAAACTTCCTAATCTTCTTTTTACACCTACCTTACTGCAACTTGCAGGTAGATCAATAATCAAACCAGATGGTGTATTAGAAGATATTTAAGTCTCCTTAGATTCTTGGGAATATCCAGTAGATTTCATGATTTTGACTTCCAAGAGTAATTTAGGAGGGCATCCACTCATCTTAGGAAGACCTTGGCTAGCCACAGCTGATGCTTTCATTAGTTGTAGATCTAGGGATATGTACATTTTTGATGGTAGTTCGACAAAGAAATTCAATCTGTATCCTCCAACAAAAGCAATTACAGAAGTAGGAGATAATGAATGGGTCGATGATGAGGACACTATACAACCTGTCTTTACCATTTCTGAAATCAGTGAAGATAGTCAAATTTTGAACACATTAGAAAATTTTGAAACATCTTCAAAATATGCCACACACAATTTTAGTTAGATTCTGACATTGAGTATTTATCATCAAGACAAATGTCTCTTTACTCTATGGAAGAGTTTGGTAGTTCTACCATTGAAATTTTTCCAGGTAAAACACTGAATATCAACAAAAATTTGGAAAAATCACAACATGGAGAGCTAACCAAAATCTTGAAAAAACATTCTACTGCATTTGCATGGGAGTATACTGATATGAAAGGTATTGACCCTAAGATTTGCATCCATCATATCTATATTGAGGAAAATAGTAGACCAATCAAACAACCTTAGAGAAGGATGAATCCAAATCTTAGGGAGATAGTGAAAGAAGAGCTCCAAAAACTACTCAATGTAAACTTCATTTATCCAATTTCAGATAGCCGATGGGTTTCTCCTTTGGTTATAGTACCCAAAAAGAATGGTAAATGGAGGGTATGCATTGATTACAGGGAATTGAACAAAGCAAATTTGAAGGATCACTTTCCTTTACCCTTTATCGATCAAGTATTAGATACATTAGCAGGCAAAAAGTACTTTTCATTTCTGGATGGTTTTAGTGGTTATAATCAAATTCAGGTAGCACCTGAGGATCAGGACAAGACCACATTTACCTGTCCATGGGGAACTTTTGCTTATCGAGTGCTTCCTTTTGGATTATGTAATGCACCTGAAACATTCCAAATAGCAGTACTAGGAATATTTTCTGTTCTAATCCATGATTGTGTAGAGGTTTATATGGATGATTTTATAGTTTATGTGATCCAGGTGGATATTGGTGGCCACCTGCCAAGTCCACCTGGACCCCCACCATTGTTCTTCTCAGCATTTTCAGTTTCCTTAATTGTAGCACAACTTACTATTTTTAGCAGTTTTTCGGGTCCTGAACTTCCGGAGCCGTTTTGAGGCCCTAAACGACGTTTTTTGGGGAATCCGGGGGAAACATGGGTCCATGGAATGGACTGATGTTGCCCATTCCAACAATGATAGTGCTCGGATAGATCTTTCTAACGAGCTATTGTATGCGTCAAACGGAGATCGTATGCCAAAGTTACGATCCCGGGAAGTTGATGTACCAACTTACCCCAAACGGGGCCCCATAGTTTGGCGTTTCATCTTCTAGGGTTAGGTTTTGGAATGTTAAGGGTTTTTCCACTCAATAAATAGGCCTTCTAGCCTCATTGTAGTTCAGTTCAGAGGCATGTAGCCATCACATCTCTTCTCAGAGATAAGCTACCATCGCCCTAGCTGGTTTATTTCCATTTCTGGTTGTAAGCATATTTCAGTATTTTCCATTAATGAAATGAAGTATTATTTCCGCTGCATCTTTGTGTATATGGTTATCTCTGTAATTTGTTGCGTTCCTATTTAAATCTGGATCAGTGGTATTGGTTATCTCTGTAATTTGTTGCGTTCCTGTTTAAATCCGGATCAGTGGTATCAGAGCGGTCTGCTCTTTCTCTGTTTTTCTTTGCATGTCCACAACAAGGTCGGGATATAAGGAGTTAGGGCTTGAACTGGTTGAACCTTTGCAAGACCAACCTCGCAAATCCCGACGGCCTCCCATGGCGGATGAGAAGAAAGACGAGGGGGCAGGAGATCCCATCAAAATCTTGCTCGAAGAAGCCCTCGAGCGACAACGGAACGCGATGATGGACAGCTTTGCCCAGATCCTTCAGCGGCTACCCAGAAGCAACGCATCGGCTTCCAGCAGCTACTTTGGAAACGCCACACCCTTTAAGGTACAAGTTAATTTTGAAATCCCCATATTCGAGGGTCAGATAGACGCAGATGCCATAGATAAATGGTTAAATCTGCTAGAGGGTTATTTTTCTGTTCATGAATTTTTGAGTCGGGAAAAGATTGTTTTTGCTCTTCTCAAAGCAGCCCCCCACGTCAAGGACTGGTGGGAAACCTACTGCGAGCAGAAGGATGAAAGTACTGGCTCACTATTTTCAGCCGTACCCACCTGGGATTCGTTCCGGGATGCCATCAAGGAGCAGTACTACCCCGTTGGAAGCTATGAGGATGAATACATAAAGTGGACCACGCTGCGGCAGGGAAGGGACCAAGACGTGCCGGAGTTCACCAATCTTTTCCATACCCTTCGAACAAAGTTGGGTATCAAGGATTCAGAGCAACATTTGATACTCAAATACCGTGGCTGCCTGCACAAGTACATCCAGGAAGAAATACAATTCCTAAACATCTCCTCGCTCGGCGTAGCATACCGATATGCCGTCAAGGTCGAGCAGAAGTTTAAACAAAAGAAGCGAGACTTTGGATCTGCGAATCCAAAGCAGGGGAAAGGTGCCCCTAAACCACAGAACAAAGGACAAAGCCAAGGCGGGACAGCCCAAGACAACCAGCCGAAGTTGCAAGCAAAGAACAGCGCCGCGAAGCCGAGAAAGGACACTGGAAAATGGTGCGAGTTCCATAAGAGCTCCACTCACAACACAAGTGAGTGTCGGGCCAAGCAGTCACTGGTGGCTGAGCTAAAGGTTTCAGAATCAGATGCATGTTCCGACTCTGAGTCAGAACCCGATAAGGGGAATGAAAAAGGGAAGCAGATCATTGATGCGGATCCCAGCGCCACTGTTGCTACCGCAAAGATCCAGAAAAATGAACCCGAAGATCCAGAGGAGGAGGAGCGTCTCTTCCACTCCCAGATGTGGGTAAAGGGCTCCCCGATACAGTTCATTGTTGATAGTGGGAGTCAAAAGAACCTCATTTCGGCAGAGGTCGTGAAGCGGTTGGGCTTACCAACCACAGCACATCCACAACCATACACCATTGGGTGGCTTCACCAAGGACGAGATCTTCGCGTGAGCCAGCAGTGTCGCCTTCCATACAACATCAAGCCCTTCACGGATGAGGTATTGTGTGACATTGCTCCCCTTGAAGTTTGTGATGTATTACTAGGACAACCATACTTGTGGAAGCGACATGCTGTGTATGAATCAAGGCCCCGTGCTGTTATTATTACATTGGGAAATAAGTTGTACAGGATACCAGAGGTAGCACCACCTACCGCCATCTCTTTGATTACTGCAAAACAATGCAGTAAGATCATTTCCAAAACCAGGAAATTTGTTTTCCTGATGATACGCCCTCAAGGAAAGAAGAAGACAGTGGCCGCGGCCTCCAGACGGGGTCCCTCTGCACGACAACTACAGATGGACAAGATTGTGGAGGAGTACGAGGACATCTTCACCTCCCCGACAGGGGTTCCTCTGCACTGTCAAGTCAAGCACTCCATCGATCTGACCCCAGGTGCGCCGCTACCCAATGGACCAATTTATCGGCGCTCCGTTCTAGAGAACGATGAAATCAAGAGGCAGATTCAGGAGCTCCTGCAGAAAGGTCACATCCGTCCGAGTTCATCGCCCTGTGGAAGCCCGATCGTGTTGGTACAGAAGAAGGATGGGACGTGGAGACTCTGTATTGACTATCGGGCGCTGAACAAGATCACTGTCCGTAATAGGTACCCGATCCCGCGGATTGATGACCTCCTAGACCAACTAAAGGGGGCGAAATATTTCAGCAAGATCGATCTGAAGTCAGGATATCACCAGGTACCAATCGAACCCTCTGATGTGTGGAAGACTGCCTTCAAATCCAAGGAGGGCCTCTTCGAATGGTTGGTTATGCCTTTCAGATTGACGAATGCTCCTGCAACCTTTATGAGGCTAATGGATGACATCTTGCGGCCATTCACCAACTCCTTTGTAGTAGTATACTTGGATGACATTCTGATCTTCAGCCAGAGTTGGGAAGAGCACCTCCACCACATCCGACAGGTTCTCCAAACACTGCGGCAACACAAGCTATGTGCCAATTTGGAGAAATGCACTTTTGGCATGACCCAGGTTCAGTATCTGGGATACATCATTGATGAACAGGGGGTGCATGTCGATCCAGCCAAGATCCAAGTCATTCGGGATTGGCCCTCTCCAACCACTCTAACAGAGCTCCGCAGCTTTCTAGGTCTTGCCAACTTCTACCGCAGGTTTGTGTTGGGGTTTTCTCATATTTCTTGGCCCTTGAGTCAAGTCACCAAGGGAGGGGCGAAAGCAAAATTCTTTTGGTCTGAATCTCAACAGAAGGCATTCATGGAGTTGAAGGATCGCCTCTGCACGGCACCAGTGCTCGCGTTACCAGATTTACAACAACCATTTGAGGTCGAGACAGATGCCTCTGACTATGCTATTGGGGCAGTCCTTACTCAACATGGACATCCAGTGGCATATCACAGTGAAACACTTTCAGACACAGTCCGAAAGTACCCCACTTATGATAAAGAGATGTATTCCATTGTACAGGCCTGCCGACAATGGAAGCATTACATTTTGGGGAAGGAAACGGTCATCCACACAGACCACCGACCCCTGCAGTTCATACAGACCCAAGGGAAATTGCAGAATGATCGCCATCAGAAGTGGTCTACATACCTGCAACAGTTCCACTTGAATATCAAGTATAAGAAGGGCAGCACCAATAATGTTGCAGATTGCCTCAGTCGACCACCGATCATGGCGTTAACCACCGTGCTCAACTCTTGTGGGCACGAGACTTCTGATTGGCCACTTCTCTACAAAAGCGACCCAGAATTCGGCCACACATACCAGACACTCTTGGAGGGTCGGCGTGTTCCAGATTTTCACCTCCAGGATGCCCTATTATGCCACCTCGGTCACCTTTGTGTTCCTTCAAGCGAGCGTGCCAAGATGATTTGGGAAGCACACTACAGTCGGGCTGCTGGGCATTTCGGGGTCGAGAAAACAGTGGCAGTACTGCAAAATTATTTCTATTGGCCGAATCTTCGACAGGATGTTGGAAAGTACATCAGATCATGTACTGCCTGTGCCATTGCCAAACCGACCATTAAGAAGCACAGCCTCTATACCCCGTTGCCTACCCCTAGTCGACCTTGGGAATCCATCTCCATGGATTACATGTCAGGCCTTCCTTCCACTAAGCATGGAAATGACTGTGTTTTTGTGGTCGTCGACAGGTTCTCGAAGATGGCCATTATGGTGGCCTGCAAGAAGAATATCACAGCAGAAGCCACTGCTAAACTCTTCTTTGAACGAGTGTGGGTGCACTTTGGGATCCCACAGTCTATCATCTCAGATCGGGACAGTCGGTTTCTCAGCACATTTTGGTCCAGTCTCTGGTCAATGTTGGACACCAAACTCACGAAGTCCACAGCCTTCCATCCTCAAACTGATGGCCAGACAGAGGTTGTCAATAGGATGATTGTGCACATTCTGCGCATGTATAACTCAAAGCATCCACGCACATGGGACGAGAGCCTCCCTTATGTTCAACACAGCTACAACCGAGCTCTTCACAGCTCCACTGGCCATAGCCCTTTTCAGGTGGGTTTGGGATTCCAGCCACTATGCCCCATTGATGTGGCCATGCCACTTGCAGCTACTCACATAAATTCAGCTCATGTCCAGTCCGAAACAGATAAGGCCACCAGCTTCATTGAGCGCATCCAACATATTCGCCAGCAGGTCCATGACATTCTTGAGAAATCAAATGCCAAGTACAAGCAGCGACATGATCAACATCGGGTGCCACACAAGTTTCAAGTGGGCGACAAAGTCTGGTTGCATTTGCAAAAGGAACGCCTTACTGGAGCCTATCGGAAATTGAGACCACTCCGATATGGTCCTTACACCATTACTAAGGCTATGGGAGACAATGCATTTGAGCTCAGCATTCCCCCATTCCTTGGCCTGCACCCAGTGTTCAATGTGGACCGCCTTCGGCCATACTTTCCACCATTGCTAGACACATCCGACATTGCAGAACAGCTCAAACCCACAGAATTAAATCCAGATTGCATGGAACAAGCTGCAACTGATCGGATCATGGACACACAGATCAAGAACACTCGCCAACAGAATATCCAACTGTATCGAGTTGTCAAAGCAGGCCAACTCCTTCAGCAGGGCAAGTGGCTCACCAGGGAACAAGTTCAGCAAAAGTTTCCTCATCTCATGGAGGAGCTCAACGCAATGGGGACCATTGCTTCCTAAGGGGGGAGGAATGATCCAGGTGGATATTGGTGTCCACCTGCCAAGTCCACTTGGACCCCCACCATTGTTATTCTCAGCATTTTCAGTTTCCTTAATTGTAGCACAACTTACTATTTTTAGCAGTTTTTCGGGTCCTGAACTTCCGGAGCCGTTTTGAGGCCCTAAACGATGTTTTTTGGGGAATCCGGGGGCAACATGGTCCATTACAATATTGCCCGTTCCAACAATGATAGTGCTCGGATAGATCTTTCTAACGAGCTATTGTATGCGTCAAACGGAGATCGTATGCCAAAGTTATGACCCCGGGAAGTTGATGTACCAACTTACCCCAAACGGGGCCCCATAGTTTGGCGTTTCATCTTCTAGGGTTAGGTTTTGGAATGTTAAGGGTTTTTCCACTCAATAAATAGGCCTTCGAGCCTCATTGTAGTTCAGTTCAGAGGCATGTAGCCATCACATCTCTTCTCAGAGATAAGCTACCATCGCCCTAGCTGGTTTATTTCCATTTCTGGTTGTAAGCATATTTCAATATTTTCCATTAATGAAATGAAGTATTATTTCCGCTGCATCTTTGTGTATATGGTTATCTCTATAATTTGTTGCGTTCCTGTTTAAATCCGGATCAGTGGTATTGGTTATCTCTGTAATTTGTTGTGTTCCTGTTTAAATCCGGATCATTATGGTAATTCGTTTGAAGAGGCATTAGAAAATTTGGAAAAAGTCCCTATAAGATGTAAAGAGACAAAACTTTCATTAAGCCATGAAAAATGCTTTATGATGTTTACTGAAAGTATTGTTTTAGGATACCATATTTTAGGGGATGGGATTAAAGTTGATAGATCAAAAGTTGAAGTCATCTCCAAATTGCCTATTCCAAATTGTCAAAAAGATGTTAGAAGTTTTCTAGGATTTACTGGATATTATAGAAGATTTATAGAAAACTTCACTAAAAAAGCATCTCCACTCTTCAAACTACTTACAAAAGACTGTGAATTCAAATGGGATCCTGATTGTCAATTACCATTTGAAACTTTGAAAACAAGAATATCTGAAGTGCCTATCTTGAGAGGACCAAATTGGAAACTCCCTTTCCATATTTCTACAGATGCTTCAGATACAGCTCTAGGAGTTGTGTTGGGTCAAAAAGATTTAGGTCCTTATGCCATTTACTATACCAGTAAAAATTTGACTCCCACTGAGTTGAAGTATACTATAACTGAAAAAGAGTTCTTAGCTGTTGTTCATGCAATCAATAAGTTTAGACACTATATAACATGCTATGAAACTTTTATTCATACTGACCATTTTGCAATTAGATATCTAATGAACAAACCTGTTACTAATGGCAGAGTTACAAGGTGGCTCCTACTTTTACAGGAATTCAATATTACTGTGTTGGATAGACCAGGGAAACAAAATACAGTAGCTGATTTCTTGTCTAGGATTCAGAATACTAAATAATATTCTTCTGTAGAGGATAAGTTTCCTGATGAATATTTATTTGCAGTAACCACTAAGACTCCTTGGTATGCAGATATAGCTAACTATTTGGTTACAGGGAAACTACCTCCACATTTATTTCCTAGTGAAAGAAGAAAGATTGTTTAGGAGAGTTCAAAATATTCATGGATTTCTAATGAATTGTTTAAAACAGGGCTAGATCTTGTGATCAGAAGATGTGTTAGGGAAGATGAAATGCCTGATATCCTCAAAGCATGTCATGATGAACCAAGTGGCGGACACTTTTCTGACAAAAGGACAGCCTATAAGATCCTCTCTTTAGGATATTGTTGGCCATCCCTCTTTAAAGATGCAAAACAATATGTCAAAAGGTGTGACAGCTGCCAAAGAGTAGGGAAACCTACCCTTTCAAATGAAATGCCCTTACAACCATAGGTACTCATCGAACCCTTTGAAAAATGGGCTTTAGATTTCATTGGACCTATTAACCCACCATCTAAACAAAGAAAGTATATATTGGTATGTACTGATTATGTCACTAAATGGGTAGAAGCCAAAGCATTATTTTTTGCTACTAAAAATTCAGTTGTTAGTTTTCTTTATGAGGATATTTTTACTCGCTTTGGTGTTCCAAGAGAAATTGTGACAGGTTAGGGAAGTCAATTCACATCCAACCTGGTGGAAAAGCTGATGGAAGAATACAAAATCAAGCACATAAAATCTACTCCTTATCATCCACAAGCAAATGGTCAAGTGGAGTCTACAAACAAAGTTATTGAAGCCATCATCACCAAAACTATTCATCTACACAGAAGGGATTGGGCAGAAAGGCTTCCTGAAGCCTTGTAGGCCTACAGAAGTACATGGAGAAATACAACAGGACATTCTCCCTATGAACTTGTTTATGGGAAAGAAGTCTTGCTCCCCATTGAGTTCCAAGTCAAAACTTTCAAGATGGCAGTTCAATTGGGAATGGATCTATCAGAAGCCCAAAAGCATAGAATGGAGCAGTTGAATGAGCTAGATGAGATTAGACAAGAGGCAATTCTAAGAACTGATCTAGTTCAATATCAAAGAGCTAAGTGGCATGATAAATACAACAAGGAGAAAAAGTTTTAAGAAGGAGATTGGGCATTGCTATTTGATTCCAAGTTTAAAGATTTTAAAGGAAAATTTCAGACTCATTGGCTTGGGCCATATGAGATTGACAAAATCTTTAGCAATGGAGCGGTAAGAATCAAAACCATTGATGAACATCAAACTCCTCTTATTGTGAATGGCCACAGATTAAAGATCTATCATAAGCCACTCTCAAAAGTGGAACTTGTCAAAATATTTCAAGATAGTTCTGCAATAAGGCTGGTGAAGAAGAATTCTTCTTTTCCACCAGCCTAGCCTTTGTTCTTTTCTGTTTCTGAAAAAAAGAAAAAAAAAAGAAAAAGAAAAAGAAAAAGAAAAAAGAAAAAAAAACGTATAACTCTGAAAACCAATCACTGATTGGCAGTCTTATACAGAAAATACAGGGCGAAAATTAGGAACTCATGACGCCCTATATTTTCCAAAAGAAATCTCTCTCTCATTTCATAGTTTTGTGACACTCTACTTCATTTCATTCCACTTCATTCCACTCCACTTCATTTCATTCCACTCAATTTCATCCATTTCATTTCATTCCGCCAATAAAAGCTTTTTTCATGACCATTTTCATTCATTCAGTCATCATTTATCCATCTCCATTCAGTCATATGATTGCTGTGTCAGTTTCCGCAGCTCAACCCAGTTTCCGCAGTCAGAAGCAGTTTCCGCAACCATCACTCTGTTTTTCAAAACTGATAGTTAGATGTTAGTTAAATGATCATAAAAATCAAATGCAGGTATGACCAAGGACCTATTTTGAAGATATGAGGCACCTAAGAGCATCAACAAGGCACAACTGATCAAAGGTTAATGGACGAAAAGTGGCAAAAATTCCAAGGTATGGGTAAGATTTATTTCAAATAGCATTTAGAGCACATTTTATATAGTTTTGAAACCACAGCTCCATTATATGCAATGATTGGCGTTGATAGCCCCATAACCGTTCCACGACCTTTATATGATTCCTCCACAAACCTTGCATTTATTTTCAAACGGCCTCATGATCAAGCCTCCGGATTTAACTCGTGTTCGGCTATACTTTGACACTCCACCTGTAATTATGGGACGTGGTTGATTTGATCATGGCTTTTCTCCGCCGCATAAATTCCACAGCCATTTCTTGAGCATGTTTACGTCTACTTCATAGACATTCAGTTTAAAACTCTGCCGGACTCACTTTATTCCCCTATTATTCTATTGAAGTCACGTTTGCATTCCTACCCTGTTCACATAAGCCTCCACTCCGCTCCATAAACTCACTTCCGCTACCTATTCTCTGTTTTCCATTTACAGTCACTGGTTTTTTTCCATAATTCCTGTACATTTTCCGCTAACCCAGCCGTCTCACCTCTGTTCATCCAATACCCACGCAAACATGTTTAAGACAGGAGGAAAGAATGGGTCCTCTGTTGCGAGCAGAACTGGAAGGGCCCAAATTTATGGAAGGGTATTCGCAAGTGAAAAGAATGCTAAGAAAGGCCCGATGGTTACAATTTATTCAGAAACTTAGAGCCTACAACAAGGAAGTTACGAAGACTCTTGCGAGGTCCTTTGACAGTGTAGAAGCGGAGATTGGAGACCTTAAATTCACAGTCACAGAGGCATCCATAGCAGCTGCAACCGAACTTCCACAGGAGGGAGAACGGTGGTTCAAAAATAAGAGCTTTGACGAGAGAGCATGGAGGGTTATCCTACGAAATCCAGGTATGGATGTAACCATCTTTAATAAAGGAATCCATGTCTCTGCTTTACAAGAAAAATGGGCTAGTTTACTATTAATAATCCAGAAATTCATTACCTGTGAGGGACGATTCGGGTCAATGTACATGTATCACACTCGGTTGCTGATGAATTTTCTAGAGAACCAAACTCTTAATTTGCCCTATTTCTTGCTAAATAACCTGAAGAAAATGTCCATCACAATCCAAAAGAATCCGGGGGACGTATAACCCCACTTGTATCACCACTGCCTTATGAAAATCTTGATAGAAAAACAATTAAAAGAAAAGAAGGACACATGGGAGTAGTTTTTGGTCAGAAATTTCTTTAAAGATCCACAAGAAACCCCTGAAAGCAACACATCAAGGAGAAGCAGAAGAAAGAAAACAAGTGATATAATTTAGGACACTCCTACTAACATAGTGGAAGAAACTAGTAGGGAGGAAAAACTATCTGAAAGTAGGAAGGAAAAGACTGAGGGTAAGAAGCCAAGAAAATCAAAAGGGAAAAGAAATATTGAGGCTGTCCATCAAACCCCAGAACCTTCCTCAGAAGAGGACCATCAAGTACTGTCTGAAAGACTAGTTTACCTTCAAAAACAGTCAGCTGCAGCAAAGAAGAAAGGGAAAGAAAAATAGAGTGGGGAGAAAGAGGACACTAGCCCACAAAATTTGAGGAGAAGTTCCAGACTTAAAGGGAAGTTGAGAAAAATACAAACTAAAGGGCCCCATTTTATTGATTTAGGAGGGGAAACACCGGAAAAACCTTCAAAAATTCCTCCTAGCCATGGTCCCCACCATACTCCTATTCCTCAACCAGATTTTGACATGAGTCCTTCTCAGCCAGATTTTGAAATCAGTCCTTCTCAATAGGATTTTGGGGTCAGCCCAAGAAAGACCACACCTGAGATAGACCCGAACCAGCAAGAAATGTATGATTATATAGAGTCCTTGGAGAAAACAACCATAGATCCAGGCACTTCATCTGCCCAGCCTAATACAGCTCAAGAAGCTCAAATCCAATCACTAAAACAGGAAGTTTTTGAGCTAGAGGTCTTAAATAGACACATCAAAAGAGAAAATGAAACATTGAAGGAACAGGGAAAATTAGATAAGATTATTCATGACAACACCATGTTGCATCTTGGGCTATGGCAAAAGAAAAATAGAAAATTAAAGAAAAAGAACAGAAGGTTTAACAGGGCTCTCATCAACCTCAAGTTCAGGTGTCTAATGAGGAAGCCGAGGATGGTAGTGGTCCCAAGAAAGAAGAAAAGAAGGGTGGATGTATTGTCAGAGGTCTTAGAACACATGAGATGAAAGGAGGGTGATCAAAGTTTTGGTTGCATGGGGACATGCAACACCTTCACAGTGGGGGTATGTAGAGCCTTGAAATTACACCTCTCCTACACATTTTTCCCAGACTTTTTCCCTCACCAGTACTCCATAAGTTGTCAGAAATCATTGCATATTGATTCTAAAAGAGCATTTAAGTGGTTTTCTGACTATGTTTTTGTGTTTTCTGTTTGAACTAGATTTTGCTCATTAGCTGCGGAATCCAGTCACTTTTCGCAGTTGATTCAACTTTCCGCAGCTGTTTTTGTTAAACTCTATGTTGCAGGTGTCATCAGGAAAAACAAGCTACATGGGCAAGTTAGAAATGACCTGGACATGGATCAAGTCCTATTGGTTCAGCTGAATTCATCAAGGGAAGCTGTAGTCAAACGGTGGTCCAACGTAAGAGTCCTACGGCAGCCAAACTCTGTTTTCAAACACGTGAAGGATTCTGAAGGATGCATGGCCGTTCCTAAATCTCTGGGGTCATATTGCCACTTGTAGACTGATCCATGACGTGAATCCAACATCCATAATTGATAGATTTAATATTCTCGGCAACCATTATGCTAAATCCATGGACGTTGTCTTTTACGTGTCCCCTGTTCACGCAGTTTTACAAGAAAACAGTTATGTCACCTTTGTTATAAATAACGCGTTTCTATAACGCATAGTATTAGTCTTTGGTTAATGTAATTTTGTTGTTCAAAGTCCACTGTGCCGTAACACTAGTTTTATTGCTGTAACTGTGTTTTGAAATATATGAGAAGACTCTGTTTCTACATGATTGCGTGAACATAATCGTGGATTGATAGCCTGTTGACCGAGGCTGTGTAGAGGGCCCCTGTACGCTGAGGTTTCGTTTTCATTGTTCTGTAAAGTTTCATGCATTGTTCCCTTATTTCCATTGCATATATTCCACATGTGTATATTTCAATTGTCATGGTATTAACATTCCGCTTCTGTTCATGATTTTACAGCTTTGTATAACACTCATCAGTGCATGTATGTTTCAGGATAGAGTAGGCAGCCTGAGCATTTGCATATAATTTTCACAATGACTAATGACATGGGACTAATTCTCTGCTGATTTTTCTTTTCTTAGTATTTTAATTCCAGTTCTATTTTGTTGATTTCAGTCTTGTTCATTTGCTTTGTTAGTTAGTTTAGAAATCAACTTGCTCATGTCATTGACGATTACCTCCAAAAGCCATAGCTAGACTAACTGGCGAGGGATCAGATTATGAATGTTGTGATTTGGTTTTATTTTTACTTTTCTGCAATTAGAAATCAACTTGCTCATGTTATTGACGATTACCTCCGAAATCCATAGCTAGACTAACTGGCAAGGAATCAGATTATGAATGTTGTGATTTGATTTTAGTTTTACTTTTCTGCAATTAGATATTAAATTGCTCATATCATTGACGGTTGCGTCCGAAAGCCATAGCTAGACTAACTGGAAAGGGATCGAATTATGAATGTGTGATTTGATTTTAGTTTTACTTTTCTGCAATTAGATATCATATTGCTCATGTTATTGACGATTATCTCTGAAAGCCATAGCTAGACTAACTGGCGAGAGATCGAACTATGAATGATGTAATTTGATTTTAGTTTTACTTTCTTGGAAATTTTTGATTTCTTTGAGTGCAGTAGCTTAAATCACTTTTCTGTATTTAGACAACAACAGAGATAATAGTTTCATGATCAGTAGTTCATTATTTACTTGTTTTAGATAGTAGCACATCTTTCATTCTTGTTCAAGTATTACTGTCATCACTAGTATATTCTAAGATCTTATGAAGTGTTAAGTGCTGAAAACCATTATAGAGGACATAATTGCCTAAAATCCATACCATGCTTGCCTTTTAAGGACCCAAGAATAGCCATTCATATTAGGAGATAAATGAAGATAAAAACCCCCAAAACAAAATAAAAATTGAAAAACGACAAAAATATAAGAAAGAGGCTGTATTGCACATATAGTGCGCCACTCTTCATCAGTTTACGAATCCCGGATTGATAATTAATGTAGCAATTTAGGACACACTAAATTGACCAAACAGTTCCCCTAAGGGGGATGGGTCTATAATAGCCCCAGGTTAAAAGTTCATGTAATAAAGTTAATAAAGGAAAAATAAGACCAAGGTCACGGGACACGTATTCCAAGTTGAATGTTGGGAAAAACATCCTAGTGGGTGTTCATTTGGTTTATTATGGCTAAAGGACAATGGAAAAGACAAAGAGGCATTAATTGGCATTTTATTTATGAAAATAATGGAAAAAAGGAGAAAAGGAAGGTGAAAGGTCAGAGGATTGCATGTAAGGAAAAATGAAGGAAATTGAAGAAAATAGAGGCCTCAATAATAAGAGGCTTTTGAGGATCAGTTCACAAATTTTATCAGTAAAACCTTTTGTTAGTTTAGTTTTGGAGCTCTCTCTCTCTCTCTCTCATACTCTTGCAGACTTAGAGCATTCTTGGGGCACTCTAACATTGCAGAAAGAAAAGAAAAGGAAAGCAATGAAAAGTTGGATCAAGTGGATACAACATGAATGATTTTCATGTATCGAGTGTCATGTCTGATTTACTTGCTAGTTTTGGCATGCGGGGTACATGCATGTGTGTATTTGGTTCTCTTGCTGTCATTGGCTTGGGTTTTTCCAGGTGTGACAATGGTTTCAAACTTGCCTTTCCATTTATTGATAGCCATGGTGTGACAAGGTTATTTCATTCGGTTTAGATTTGGATTGTCAGATGGTTTTGGAACGTGGTGAGGTGGTCTTGGGAAAATTCCCATGGGCCTAGGGATCCCTTTACCAATTTTTGCAGGATTGGGGTAAAGCCTGAGGATGGAGACAAGAAAAATTCCTCAAGGTATTAGTGAAGAGAGGCATCCAAGCTTGTTTGGGAATAAGAATCCATTGATTGGTGTTGGTGGGACTGCGGTAAAGACTGATAGTGTATGTTCTTGTTTTGGGCATAATGATCCCTTGATCAATTTTGGCAAGATTGGGGTACAACTTGGTTGAGTAAGTGCTTGTTTTGGGCATAGGAGTCCCTTGAACGGTTTTGGAAGGATTGTGGTAAAGCTTGAGGAAGCCCTAGTTATTTTTTTTGAGTCCCACATTCATGCTTGGACTATGGCATGGGGGTGATTTGCTAAAAGAAATATTTGCTAGTTTAAGAAAATGTGCATAAGTATATGTATATTTTATTGTAAATACCATAACGAGCTGTGTTATAAAGCTCCAGTAAATGATATGATTGTCATGTTTCCAGAAGTGGTCATTGTAAATACTCCAACGAGCTAGGTTATAAAGCTCCATGGGAAGTATGTTATGGGTTTCAACAGTCTTGCTAGTCATAGGTGTCATAGAACACTGAGGATGGTGTTCCCTTAAGGGGGAGGGGTCTATAACAATTCGAGGTTAAAATTTCATGTAATAAAGTTAATAAAGGAAAAATAAGACCAAGGTCATGGGACACATATTCCAAGCTGAATATTGGGAAAAACATCCTAGTGGGCGTTCATTTGGTTTATTATGGATAAAGGAAATTGGAAAAGGCAAAGAGGAATTAATTGGAATTTTATTTATTAAAATAACAAAAAATAGGAGAAAAGGAAGGTGAAAGGTCAGAGGATTGCATGTGCGGAAAATTAATGGAAATTGAAGAAAATAGAGGCCTAAATAATAGAAGGCTTTTGAGGATCATTTCACAACCTTTGTCAGTAAAACCTTTTGTCAGTTTAGTTTTGGAGCTCATCTCTCTACTCTCTCTCTCTCTCATACTCTTTCACACTTTAAATCATTGTTGGGGTACTCTAACATTGGAGAAAGGAAAGTAAAGGAAGGAAAAGAAAGCAAAGGAAAGCAAGGATCAAGCAAGGAAAATTTGGATCAAGCGGATGCAATGGGATTTCTTTGCACGTATCGAGTTTCATGCATGATTTCCTTGCTAGTTTTGGCCTGCAGGGTACATGCATGTGTGTATTTGGTTCTCTTACTACCATTGGCATGGGTTTTCTAGGTGTGACAGTGGTTTTAGCCTTGCCTTTCCATTTCCAAATAGGCATGGTGTGATGGGGTTCTTTCATTTGGTTGACATTTGGATTTCCAGATGGTTTTGGAACCAAGTGAAGTGGTTTCAGGAAAATTACCAAGGGCCTAGGAATCCCTTGACCGGTTTTGGCAGGATTGCAGTAAAGCCTAAGGGTGGAGATGAGAAAAATTCTTCAAGGTATTGGTGAAGAAATCCAAAGGCATCCAAGATTGTTTGGGCCTAGGAATCCATTGACCATTGTTGGTGGCATTGTGGTAAAGCATGGTAGTGTATATTCTTGTTTTGGGCCTAGTGATCCCTTGACTAGTGGTGGGATTGTGGTAAAGCTTGGTTGCGTAGGTGCTTGTTTTGGGCCTAAAAGTCCCTTGATTAGTTTTGGTATTGCGGTAAAGCCTGAGGAAGCCCTAGTTGTTTTGTTGTGAGTCCCACATTCATTCTTGGAATATGGCATGGGGATGATTGGGTGAAAGAAAGATTTGGTTCAGACCAATCTATGGTCGAGTGGTAAGTGGAAGTCTCTGACTTGGTTGGATTTTTCATATGTTAATAAGACCTCTTTACCTCTTGTATTTCATGAGTATTTATACTTGTTATTATGTGGCTTTGATGGTTGTTCTATCATTTTTATTATCTTGGTTATATGTTGGTTATAAGCATGGTTTTATGGTAGATTCCAGTTATGGCTCTTATCATGTTTTGATTGGTAAATGAATGGTTATTGAATGCATGACCTAATATATGTTATTGCAGCTATTGTGAGAGGCATTAGACCATCTTGATGATTCTTAGATAAGTATTAGACCCCTATGTTTAGATATGCATTCATGACCTGTAGATTTCATGTTCACCATGTGTTTGACAGAATGGCTGTCATGGTCAGGTCAAGTTCTTGGATAAGTCTTATATTGATGGATTTGTCCTTGTGTCATTCACTTTTTTTTTGGAAAATTTTATCATGTTCTAGGCAGAGTTCTAAAGACTAGCCCTTAAAAAGTGGCTCAAATTTCGGGGTCGCAAGCTCAAAACTGGGAAATCTAGACTTCAGTTGTTGGGAGACAGGGTTATCCATGTGAATGGAGGATTAAAATCATTGGCTTGCCTTATTATACAAGTGATTGCGAGTCCAGATCACTAAATGGAAAGTTAGCTCAGCGTTTGGGCACCTGAAGTGGTTGTTTAGCTCTCGTGGGTCCTGTAGCTCCTGAGGAAGGTCAGTAAAGTTTTGGTAGGTCGATTCCACTTCCTTAACTATACTTAGGAGGTTGAGTCATGTCATAGTAGCTCCTCCACTCATGTTTACCCCGATAGGCTAGTGAAATTGGGTAGATACGGGTGGGGTGGTTACACCTTCATCCAACTACATATACATAACTTATACATATATTTATTAAAAGGGTGATGTAAAATGGGAAGAAAATATGGGAAGTGCAAGCAAACCCACCGGGGTATTGAACAGGCCCGCTGGAAGTGAGTTTATGCTTGTGCAATACCAAGACAACTTTGTCGGGGTACTGAACAGGCTCACTGGCAATGAAGCAATGTTGAGAAAAGGAGATTATTTTTATTGATGGATGTATACTTTCTTTGAAATATTCCTATCTTCACCTCTTCTATCACTCACATGAGGTAATATTTAAAATTAAATATTTCCATAAGAACTTGGATTCATGGTTTTAGACTCGGTTTGTGTCAAGTACTTATATTTTTAGAACCCATATCGCTTGATCTGTTAAATGCCGGACCCATGAGAAATGTTTTAATGTTTGATGACTTGATATAATTCATAACTTCATCTTTTTTATGAATTGAAACCCATTACTATTTTAAACTAGAGATAATTGGAGTCGCCAATTGTTGTGGCCACAACACCCCCATAATTTTTTACGCAAATCATGGGGACCCTCCATTTTGTATTTTGAAAAACTACCTTCCTTCCTGGCATGTTAGTGGATGTTGATTCCTTTGATTCATATTGACTGGCTTTTGATATTTTTGCGTATCCTTCATTATGGCCATTATACTTTTCCTTTTTCTTGTTGGATTGTTAGCGTCTCTTTTCTACCTTTCACATTTATGAAGAGACTGGTCACGAGAAGATGATATGACACCTTCAATAGCAACATCACCTCACATTTTGCGTTTGGTATTACTTGTTGGCATCACCTGCACATCATTGGGTACTCTCTTGCAATAAGAAATGGAATTATTAGTGTACATAATCATGTCACTAATAAATTGCAATCATATATATATATCAAGATTAATAATAATACTGTAATATATTGTAAATAATATCAACGTATATAAATTAACAAAATTACATTTGAATTTGTACAACATATAAATAAATACATTGCAATAAATTGTTAGAATTTGATAGCTTAGGGATGAATTTATCCTAGAAGAAATCATATCTTTCAGTTTTATTTGAACCACCTATAATAAAATTTCATTTTTGACAATTTTAATCCGACTTTCCAAAAATAGTAAGTCACATTTCAATTTGCAAGGGAATTCCCAAAAATAGAAAGTCATGTCTAAATGATCAAGGGTGATCTCGATATATGAAATCCACTTTAAAATCAAATCAATAATTATTATACAAGTCAAGAATTAATATTTTATCCTTACTAGTATTATTATTATTATGATACTATTATTTATAAAATATTCTAAAGTCATTCACCTTTAATGGATTAATAAAAACGAATTCTAAATAGTCTCATGGAATAAGTTAATTGAATTCAAAATCTCTTTCTTGGCAAATCAAAACTCTCTCTTTGAATAAAATAGTAACTCCACACTTAAGAGAATGTGACTCTCCCTCACTAGTTTGATGTAGGGCAAAAGTGTAGCTCCTTCACTCAATTCGATTTATAACTCTCACTAAATATTCTCTCATGTCTAAGTGAAACTCTCTTTCTCCTTAATTCAAATTGTAACTCCTCAAGACAAGTGTACCTCTCTCTCTATTCTTGGGATGAGTTAAACTTCTTAAGTAACTCATTCCTTATGGAATTTGATTCTCCTATTATTGGCTCAAGGCATGAATTCATTTTGAAGGAGGAGAGAAAATATTGAGTGTTTGCAAGAGAAGTGTGGGAGAAAGTGAAAAGCAAGAGAAAGGGAAGAGTTGGAGCAAGTGTGAAGGACAAGATCTGATCAAGAGAAGGAGGAGATCTTCAAGCAAAGAGAAAGATCACTTCAGCTACAAGTTTATCAAACATTGTTTTCTACAAGGTACTTTCAAATCCCATCATAGAACATTTAGTTTTATGCAAAGCACATTCAGTTTTATGCAAAGTACATTCAACTTTCTGCAAAGTACATTCAATTTTCTGCATAGAAATTTCAAGTTTCTGAAAAGAATTTTCAAGTTTCTACTTAGAAATTTCATATTGTAGCATGGTATCAAAGCTTGGTGAATACAAGTCCAAGGAGACCAAAGATCACATGAAGAGACGCCACTTGCTGCCAAATTTTTATGATCAAGATGACTTCGTCCTATAGAGGAGAAGCTGAATGATACTTCAAGCTTTGGTCCATGGAAAGCAAGGCTATATACCTCTCTTGAAGAAAATGATGTTCTTGAGTATGTTGAAGGCACAATAGTTGACAAACCAGAGAATGCAAGTGTTATTGTCAAATCCAAACATAAAAAGGGTGAAATCAAAGCTACAAAAAATATCTTTGATTCTTTTTGTGATCACCTCATTACTTGTGTTTATGGTTTGAAGAAATCAAAAGAAATGTATGACACATTAATTGGCATTCTTGCAATTAGTAACTTGAACTGGATTATTGTATTGAAGAATCATTTGAAGGACATCAATATGAACAAAGGAGAGACAGTTTAAGCATTCTTCCTAAGAATGACCAAAATTAGGAATCAATTATTAATAGTTGGTGAAGTTGTACCTGACAAGTAAATGGTGTCAACTACGCTTGGAAGCCTTTCTCCTATTTGGGAGACTTTTATCACCACCATTAACAATATCAACATTATTCCCAAATTTTATGAGCTCATGGGAAAGTGTATTCAAGAGGAGGCCAAAATGATCTCTAGAGGGAGCATTTCATATCATGAAGAAGGAGAACCTACTGCATTTTCAACGTATGAGAAGAGAAAGAAAGGTAATAAAGGATGTCACCATTTTGCAAAGAATTTTTATTTCAAATCAAATGATTCCTTTAAAGGGAATCGAGACATGCCAAAAGTTAGATGCTTTAACTGTCAAAAGCATGGTCACTTTGCTCGTGATTGTAGAGAAAAAAGAAGAGTGCCTAGATTCAAAAACAAATTTGATTATAGAAAAGAGTCTTCTGAAAATCAAAGAAAATGCCACCGTAAGAAAATAAGAAATCCAAGGTATGGAAATAATGCAACAAAAACTAAATCAATTTTTTTTTTGTTTATACTCTTTCGAGTTCTTTTGTAGATTCATTTGATCGCTAGCTAGTTGATAGTTGTGCTTCCAAACATTTTACTGGTTACAAAGAAGCACTCTCTAATCTAGTTGAGAGGGAGAATAATTTAAATGTTATCCTTGGAGATAATTCTATTCGCCAAGTTAAAGGTTATGGTTCGATTTCATTTTACTTAGGTGATGGAAAAACTATTTTTCTGCAAGAAATTATGTATGTACCTAGTTTTAAAAAGAATCTTCTATCCATATATGCTCTAGAAGATAAAGGAATGAAAGTTGCTTCTATTAATGGAAAAGTTCTAACTTGGCCTTTGGCATTGTTCCATGATATCGATCTTTAGTGTGAGCTATGGCACAAAAGATTCACTCACTTACACTAAAAATACTTACCTTATGTAAGGAAGATGGTTTTTAGAGCGCCCGAGATCAGAATGGTTAATGAAAGAGATTGCCTAGGATGTGTAAGTGGAAAGCATGTAAAGGGACAATTCCCTTTAAGCAGAACAAAAACTAGTCAGGTACTTAAGCTCATACATTCTGATTTATGTGGACTTATGCATGTTACTTCTCTTGGTGGCTTCTTGTATTTCATGATTTTTGTTGATTATTTTTCTCACAAGTCATAGATACTATTTTTGAAAAATAAAGGGGAAGCATGTGACATGTTCAAAGATTTCAAGGCTTTGATTGAAAATCAAACTGGAAAGCTAATCAAAGCTTTCGAATCTGATAATGGGGGAGAGTTCACCTCTAATGATTTTAATGATCTTTACAAAGACACCAGAATAAATAAAGAAACCACTATGCCATACAAATCCACAACAAAATGGTGTGGCTGAGAGGAAGAACAAAACCATTATGGAAGCAATTAGAGCCATGCTACATGATCAAAAGCTACCAAAGTTTCTCTGGGGAGAAGTTGAAAATACTATTGTTTATGTGCAAAACAGAACTCCTCATCAGACCTTAGATAATAAGACTCGTGAATAAGTCATCAATGGCGAAAGGCTTGAGGTGAGTCATTTGAGAATTTTTAGTTGTCCTGTGTACTTCCATGTGCCAAAAGAGAAAATGAACAAACTGGAAGCTTCTAGTAAGAAAGGTACATTTGTTGGTTATTGTGATAATTCAAAAGCTTATGAATTTATGTACCTTGTCAAAGAACTATAGAGTTTAGCACAAACATAACATTTGATGAAGATGCAACTCTTGAAAAGGAAAGAGACTTTCCTCCTCTTACCATTGCTGAAAGACAAACTATTAATGAAAAATAGCCTGCTTATGAGTCTGAATTGGAACCTGAGAATGAGCTTGTTGATAATCCCTTGGATTACATGGATCCTCTAGATCCTCCACCACAATGATCCTCCTACCAGAAAGAGACCACGATGGCTACGATATACCTTGTAAGATGTTGATTAACATGCTTCCCCAAGAGGAACGTTTAGAGAAAGTAAGAAACCAAGTTGGTTTCAATTCAGGCAGAACCATGCACCTTTGAAGAAGTTGCAAAAGAAAAAGTCTAGAAAGATGCCATCACTAAATAATATGAGTCCATAATCCAGAACGATGTCTGGGAAGTGGTTCCTAAACCTTAAGGTAAATTTATTGTCACTTCCAAATAGCTGTCTAAGATTAAACATGAGGTAGATGGTAGTATTAAAAATTTAAGGCTATATTTGTATCTAGAGGTTTCTCTAAGAAAGAGGAAATAAATTATGATGAAATTTTTGCAACTGTAGCTCGATATACTACTATTCGATCTATTGTTGCCTTAGCTACTAGCCAGTGATGGAATATTCACCAAATGGACATGAAAGCTGCTTTCTTGCATGACTTCCTTAAGGAAGAGGCATTTTTGGAACAACCACAAGGCATTGAAGAACATGACAAGGAAACTCATGTATGGAGACTGAAGAAAACCTTATGTGGGTTGAAGCAAGCTCCAAGAGCTTTGTATGCTCACATTGATAACTACTTGATGAAGCTTGGTTTCACTAGAAGCAGTGCAAACCCAAACCTATACTTTAAGACTGTCCAAGGTATACCTTTGATTTTAGTATTGTATGTTGATGATTTATTATTGACAGGAGGATAACCTCTTAACCTCCAAAGGGAGTTAGATTCTGAATTTGAAATGAACATCTTAGTTTGATGCATCAGTTTCTGGGTCTAGAGGTCTGAAAAAGACCTGGTGAAATTTATTTTTCTAAAGGAAAATATGCTGTTAATTTTCTTGAAATATTTTCTATGGTAGAATGTAAGTCCATGCATACTCCTATGGAAATGAACTTTAAGAAATTATGTGGAAAATCTACAAGACCTAAATTAGCAAACCCCACAGAGTATAGAAAACCCATTATTGCTTTGGTGTTTTCGGTAAACACTAGACTTGGCATATGCTTTACTGTAAATTTTTTAAGTTAACATATGATTGATCCCTTTCATGCCCACTGGATTGCTGCAAAAACATGTACTCAGATACTTTCATGGAACTATCAATCTAATATTGAAATACACTACTAAAAATGTAAGACTTCATGGATATACTGATGCTGACTGGGCTGATAATCTGCTGATAGAAAAAGCACTTATGGTTGCTGCTTTAGATTGAGATCTACCATGATCTCTTGGATGATTAGAAAGAAATAGTCTATTGCACTAAGTACAACTGAAGATGAGTACATTACTGCTAGCATGGCCAACTGTGAGGGAGTTTGGTCGAGAAATCTTTTTGGAAACGATTTGAGCAAGTTCCAAACACAACAATTATATATTGTGACAATAAGAGTGGGATTCATCTTATAGAAAATCCGTTGTTTGATGACAAGTCCAAGCATATTGAGATTGAGAATCACTATATCTAGGATATGGTGTAGAGAGGAGCAGTGAGGCTCAATCACATCTCCACTGATGATCATATAGTCAGACATTCTTACCAAGCCTTTACCAAAAGGAAAGCTCTTGATTTCTAAAGAGAAACTTGGAGTCATGGTCATTACCCTTCCGGGAAGTGATCACAACTGATCAAGAAAATTGAGCTTCCTTTTTCCCCCTATCAGAGTTCACAGGATTAGGGAATGATGTCAAAAAGCGCTTGAGTATGAGGGACCTCTTGTGTAGTGTGTGCCACAAGAGTAGGCCTTAATATGCACCCGACCCACAGTATGGGATGTGGGAAGAGCCACCTATCTGGGAAATAGGTGTAGTGAGAGTCGTCTAGGATGTAGGTGTTCCACCACTTAATGTTTAATGAAACTTGGTTGTGTTTGATTCTTGTTTGTGTGACTTTTTTGGGTCTTGTCTATGTGATGCATGTGTTCTATCACATAACTTTTGAGATGAAATTTGGTTGAGTGTAATCCTTGTCTATGTGACATGTGATGATTCTTCTTGAGATTGCGACTTCATTGTTACAAATGTTACAGAGCAAGGTTGAACCGAGATGAATGAAAGAGATCATAGGAAGAAAAAATCTTTGATGTAGAAATAAATTCCTCCCTTGCTGAAGAGGGAGTGTTAAAATTTGGTAGCTCAAAGATGAATTTCTCTTAGAAGAAATCATATCTTTAAATTCTTTTTGAACCACCTATAATAAAATTTCATTTTTTACAATTCTAATATGACTTTACAAAAATATTAAGTCACATCTCCATTTGGAAGTGACTTTCCAAAAATATATAGTCATGTCTAAATGATCAAGGATGATCTCGACATATGGAATCCACTTTAAAATCAAATCAATAATAATTATACAAGTCAAGAATTAATATTTTATCCTTACTAGTAGCATTATTATTATGATACTATTATTTATAAATTTGTCTAAAGTCATTCACATTTAATGGATTAATAAAAAAAAATTCTCAATAGTCTCATGGAATAAGGCAATCAAATTGAGAACCTCTTACTTGGGAAATCAAACCTCTCTCTTGGAATAAAATAGTAACTTGACACTTAAGATAATGTAACTCTCCTTTCGTAATTTGTGTATGGAAAACGTGTAACTCCTCCTCAATAAATGCACTTGTAACTCCCTCACTCAATTCAATTTGTAACTCTCGCTAAATATTCTCTCATGTCTAAGTGTAACTCCCTCTCTCCCTAATTCGACTTGTAAAGCCTCAAGACACATGTACCTCTCTCTATATTCCTGGGATGAGTTACACTTCTCTTCAAGTAACTCCTCCCTCATGGAATTCGATTCTCCTATTGTTAGTGCAATGCATGAATTCATCTTGTAACTCATTTCCTTTCTCATCTATTTAAGCAAGAGAAAGTGAGAGTTGAGAGTAGTATGTTCATTGTGAGGAAGGAGAGCAAGTGATTGAGTGTGTGCAAGAGAAGTGTGATAGAAAGTGAAGAGAAAGTGAAGAGCAAGAGCAAGGGAAGAGATGGAGAAAGTGTGAAGGACAAAATATGATGAAGAGAAAGAGGAGATATTAAAGAAAAGAGCAAGATCACTTCAACTGCAAGTTGATCAAACCTTGTTTTTTGCAAGGTACTTTCACATCCCAACATAGAACATTAAGTTTTCTGCATAGAACTTTTAAATTTCAGCAAAGAATTTTTAATTTTCCACATAAAACTTCCAGATTTTAACATAAATTATTGTTATATTACAATAATGTATTGTAATGTAATGTATTAATATAACAATTAATTATTAAAAATATTGTTATTATATATATATTGTAAATATATATACCATTATATAACATAGTGTTGTAAGATTATATATATATATATATATATAATTGTCATTAAACATCGCAAAACTTGTATGAAAAAACCAAACCCCTAAGCATTTAAACCAAAATCCAACACGATATCACACAACCATGGAAGGAGACCAAGGTCCGACCACACGAAAGTCCTTTCCTTTTGACATGTCTCCAAACTGAACACATCTATAAACATTAAAAGACTGTATTCTTTCATCAATGCGGGATAACAATATAATTCATTTCAAATACAAAATATATATTTTTCGTATTGAGGGGTTTTAGTAGTGCATTATATTATATATCATTTTTGGGATTCAACTGTGTTAAGTAAGTCATTCATCTATGATCATTTCCATGAGAGGTAGTCGTAACTGACTATATATTTTTCGTATTGAGGGGTTTTCTCAGTGCATTATATTATATATCATTTTTCGGATTCAGCTGCGTTAAGTAAGTCATTAATCTATGACCATTTCCATGAGAGGTAGTCGTAAATGACTAATTTATCCTGATTTTTTGAATAGTCCACTTAACACTCATTACTTCAGGTGATGCTCACAAGGGTGAAGAAGTGGGATTGAAACTAGTGAAATGAATCACATCGCATCATCATCACTTCCGGGGCTTGCACCCAGTAACTAGGACTTCCCGGGAGGTCACCCATCCCATATCGCCTCTGGCTCAAGCACACTTAACTGTGAAGTTTTCCCCACAATCTAGCCCACTTAGCTTGCAACCCCATTTGAAAAACCTTAGCAAGTATTGTGCCTCATGAACCATTCAAGTAAAGTTCCCTTCACTCTTTTGAATTTAAGTATTGAGGGGTTTTTGTAATGCATTATATTATATATCATTTTTTGGATTCAATTGCGTCAAGTAAGTCATTCATCTATGGCCATCTCCATGAGAGGTAGTCATAACTGACTAATTTCTCATGATTTTTGAATAGTCCACTTAGCACTCATTACATCGGGTGATGCTCACAAGGGTGAAGAAGTGGGATTGAAACTAGTGAAATGAATCACATAGTGTCAATCATCACTTCTCGGGCTTGCACCCGGTAACCAGGACTTCCTGGGAGGTCACCCATCCCAAATCACCTCTGGCTCAAGCGCGCTTAACTTTGAAGTTTTCCCCACAATCAAGCCCACTTAGCTTGCTACCCCATTTGAAAAACCTTAGCAAGTATTGTGCCTCATGAACCATTCGAGTAGAGTTCCCTTCACTCTTTTTAATTTAAGTATTGATGAGTTTTCGCAGTGCATTATATTATATATTACTTTTGGGATTCAATTGCATTAAGTTAGTCACTGATCTATGACCATTTCCATGAGAGGTAGTTGTAACTAACCATTTCACCAACAAAAATTCGCCAACAAGTCACAATATAACACACATACTTTGAATGCATATGGCGTAACTCTCCAGTGTTGATAGAAAGACACAACATGCCAAATTTTCTGCAACGAATGTGATATCACACCCTACATTTACGATTTGATTGAAAAAATTTAAAAAGCCTCACCACATGATGATTACTATCCACAAAAATCCACATTCAAATCCATTGAACTCACTGTTTGATGATCCCTGCCCATTTGGTGTATAATAAAGGTGCATTATAGAATAGGATCACATTTGTGTCTCCATTTTTACTTCAGATAAAGTCCTTTTTGGAAAGGCAAATACATTGGTAGCTTAATTGAGCCTTTGTATTAATCAATTTTCTCACTTGAACTTAATATTTCACTCAAATTATTAAATATCAAGCAGGAGAAGTATGCATTTTTGTATATAAGTTTGCATTCATTAGCAATATTTAACATTTATCATTTTGCAACATTTGCAATTATTCCTTTGTAGCATTAAATTGTAGAGTTAATTTTGATATCAAATTACTATTAAATTAATAATATATACTCTTACATAGATTAATACTATATAGTAATATCATATATAGGATATATTATAATAATAAATAACTTATTGTTATAACATTATTTTAATTTAGTATCATGAATGTATAATAATATAGAGATATATTAGTAAGTAATAATAATAATTTTTTGAAATAAATTATTATATAGTAGTACTGATGATTAACATTTAATTTTAACTATATCAATATAGTTTTTCCTGGGGAAAAGTATCGTAAATTTTCATTATCAAGGAAAATTACATGTTGTAAATGCCATAGGCATATGAAGAGCGAGTGACCATAGTCATCAGTAATCTGTTAAGATCTGAAGGAGTCTATACAAAAAACCCAGAGGAGGGTATGCATCCTGTATCTGATCAAATACATTAGATATACATATTTACAAATTTTTTCAAAATTTCACCCACGGTGATTACTGTTTTGTAGTCAATAGATAAAACTAAAAATAAGTTAGGGCCTGTCAGCCCTCTGCAGATCCTGATCGATGTATGGTCTATGGAAGTACTGGTAGATCTGCTCTGGTCAGTGGTCACAGATTAACCATTCCCCTTTGGGATGAAGCTCTGTCGCTTTTGAAAGCTGATCCATAAGTTCGTTGCGCTCCCTGTAGATATGAGCACATGAAATATGATCAAAATGAGTTTTTAAAAATAATGCATCATCCAATATGGTTATGAGAGTATGAGCATGGCATATAGAAGTGCAATTGAACCAGTTAATAACAATCTTGGAGTCCCCAGAAACTTGTTAAATGCCTACAGTTTTTGTTTAATGCAAAGTATAGGAGATGATGAAGTGTTAGGAGTTCCACATAATTATTTGTGCCATCCACCAACCCCATGAAAATATGGAAGATATGTGTCTTGGATAGATATAGGATAATGCCACCGCCACACCCCTGGTCTTGTGTAGAACCATCAGAGTAGGCCCAAGGATGCGATTTGTTTATAACCTCCGGAATGATGGTACAAACCATGGCTACCAGTTCATCTCTAAGATTTCAATGTAACTATTGCATATCTTAGGGATAATGAGTGGCCAGATTATTTTCTTTCCATGAAATATGTTGTTGTTCCTGCTCATCCATATGTGCCAGCACACAATTAAAGGGAGATTTCGGGTTTTTGAATTAGGGGCTTCAGTCCACCAGTAGTTCTAGGCATTCAGTATACAATTGTGAACCCAGCACTAAGATAAATTTAGAGTATGCATCACTTGATCCCAGACCTGCTGAGTTGTGGGTCGGGAAAGAAACATATGGTGATTTGATTCCTCCTCCCCACAACATAAAACACACCATGAAGGTCCCTGAAAAGAGAGTTTCCTGAGATTTGTTCCAGATGGGGTCTTGTCCATGATTATGTTCCACATCAGGAGACGTGTGCGCGGCGGGTCTTTCAGCTTCCATAACCAACTCCACCAGCTTTCCAATGAAATAGGTTTATGGCGAGCATGTATAATAGGGTATCCCTCCTTTGGTGTGTAAATCCCCTTCTGAGCAAGGGCCCATATCAGTTCATCATCAACATCCCTAAGTCTCACATGGGATTCTATTAAAGCTGCAGTGTATCTCCTCCATTCCATATGCCACTAATCTAGTATATCAAGGGCCTCCACTGATAAGCAATATTGCTGATATATGGTTGTCTTTAATAAGTCCCCAATTTGCGCGATGGTTTCCACTCCACTACAATTAAGGAAATTAGTCAACCCAGGAGAGAGATTGTGTAAGTTGCCGCATCTAATCCATGGATCAGTCCCAATGCACACAGTCATACCATTTCTAATACGCCAAGTAAGACCACTTCTTATGATGGGAAGGGTGTGTATGACAACTCTCCAAATCACTAATATTCCTTTCTTGTTCCAAGCAGGTAACCATATCCAGTCCATAACTGAATGAGGCCAAATATATTTATAGGTAACCACCTCCGTCCAAAGGATTTTGTGCTTCAGGAGAAGCCATCCTAGTTTGGCCGCAAGTGCTTGTGCAAATGCAGAAAGATTTTTGAGGCCCCAGCCTCCCCATTTTTTGGGGGCTGCAATTCTGTTCCATTTGACCCACACATAGGGTTTCCCATCCTTGTGTCCCTTCCATAAGAAATGGCAACATAATTGCTAAATCCTGTGTAAGATACCTTGGGGAATCTAGGCTAGGGACATCTAGTAGACCGAGGTTGCTTCTAGAAGAGATTTAATGAGCACCAGTCTACCAGATCTGGATAGTCACCAATGGCTCTAATTGTTTAACCTTTTTCCACCTTGGCAACCATCCAGGTCCAATCTACAATTTTGTATCCATCTACTTTAATCCTGAAGCCAAGGTACTTCAAACCATCCTCCATTATCAGGCTTTGGAAGGGGAAGTTGTGATATGCTTGATAGGTCTCGTGTTGAGAGCAAGCAGATAGAGTAATAGTGGATTTGGCCCCATTAATTTCCATCCTTGTTGCAGCACAAAATAATTGCATCACTTCAGAGAGAGTATTGTTGTCCTGAATGCATCCATCTAAGAATATCAAACTATCATCCACAAAAAGAAAATGCCTAAGTGTGCATTGCTCCGTGATATTGAGCCTCCCAACTCTTTTTTCCGATGCAATCAACTTGCTTAAACCTTCCATTATGATAAGGAAAAGGAGTGGGGAGAGTGGGAATCCCTGCCTGATTCCTTGCTCCGCCTGAAAGAAATGGGAGGCTGATCCATTGGTTAAAGTTCCTAAGGATACAGTTGTGATACAACACATGAACCATCTGATGAAGGCAAGTGGAAAGCCCAAGTGTGTGAGGATCATGCTAATAAATAGTTAGCTGACCCGGTTAAAGGTCTTTGAGAGGTCAATTTTGAGAATAGACCCTTTAAGCTTCTTTTGTTTAATCGAGTGGAGGGCCTCTTGTGCTGTATCGATCGCCTCATGGATTTGACGGTTGTGTAGGTAGGCAAATTGTTCAGAGGATATGTTGTCTGATAGGATTGGCTTGATGCGATTGGAAATAATTTTGTATAGGTAGTTATAGAGGGATATAGGACATAAGTCACAGAAATATAGCAGGGAGTCTGTATTGGGTATAAGGGCAATATAGGTGGAATTTACAGCTTCATAATGCTTCCTGATGAGTGGCATTCCTTGATCACATTGAGCAGTGTTAGCACCTAAATTTGCCTTAGGTTGAAGGAAGGCAAAATTCAGGGTAACCACAAACCACGCTCAGTCTGGTAGCTAGCCCTACTAGAATAGGAGAGGGCTCTCTCCGAGTCACACTCAGTGAATGGATAAACGAAACGATCTGAGATGACTTACAGTGAAATATTTATCTTAGGCTAGTAAGTGAATATGGATACAAGAAACAATTTTTATGAATGACTGAGCTTCTGGGATGTTATGGGACCAACGGACAACAATGAACAGAGAATTTAATACAAAGGCACAGATTACTTCGTGAGGCAAGATAGGCGGAAAGTGTAGCAATTTAGTTCGAAATAACGCGGAATGGAGGGATTTCTTAGGAGAGTGAAAAGGGCATAAGAACATGAATCCTTTTCAACAGAAGAAGAACACTGAACATGAAATTTTCCCACAAGCAGAGCAATAAATTTGAATTCTACCTTATCTAACTCAGAAAATTTCACTGGAAATGAATATGAATTGAACTATGAACATTACAAAATACATATGAAACATAAGAGACACATTCACTACACTCACAACCACATGAATCTCATGAAACAGAGCCGCTGCCTTTCATTAATTCTCTGTAAAAAATATATAGTGAAGAAACAAAGTTTCTTTCCCACAGTCTCCCAGAAGTTACAAGCCAACCAACCCTTTGCAAATAGTTTGCATAAAATATATAGAATGTGCTATGAAGAGATAGAACTCCCAAGGGTTGGGGAGTTACTCGAATCATTACAAAATTGAGGTGAAGAGCCAACCATCAGCTACAGGTGCAGCGTTACAAACATGTCAAATGGCTTGGGTGACCGTTTGCCTTCCTTCGCCACTTGGATAGAAGCCAATCTGGAGAGAAAATACTTTAAATGCTGCCTTAGGTGCCAAAAAAACTGAAATTTAGATGAGTGGGCCCACTTGGAGAAGTCGTGAATCGAAATTTCGTGAAACGGAGGTAAAATTGGGCTTTTTTCCTGTATGTGCCGCGCCATTTTCTGTGTGCGCCGCGCCACTTTGGAGCCTGTTTTGAGGCACTTTCAAGAGTCCAAAATGTGCCCAAGTGTGCTTTTTGGAAAGCCTATCCTGTCTAATTTCTAACCCAGGTGGAATTTCTGAATTTGGTGCTCATTTGCCCCTCCAAATCTTCATTCTCCCAAGACTGCTTCCTGTGTGTCAAAATAGGGGCAAAGAGGTCATTTTTTGGGTGTTTTTGACCTCCTGGAGACTCAGATCTTGCCTAAATTTCTTGTCCAAGCACCAGTAGTCGTGATTTTTCATGCTAAATCCAAAAATGCAAACCATTGTTCATTTGGAGCTCTCAATTTTTAGCGCCGCGCCACAGGGAGAAAAAACCTGTGTTTTGCCCAAAAATTTTTCATGTGACTGAAATTTCCCCAAATTTCTTGAAATTTGGGCTGGAGGTCCTTTATGAAGTGTTATACTGTGCCAAGGAAGCTTCAGCCAAGATTTGAAGCTGATCTTTCTCTTTTGCCTCTTTTTCCTCTTTTGTTGGTTTACTCAATTTTGCCTTCAAGCTCTTTATCCGGGCCCTTGCACTCATGTTTCGTGCCCTGTAATGGAAAACCATGTGTCTCAGTAAGGCATGGTCCTTGTCGGCCTTGTCCAACAGCCTCTCCAAGTGCATGTTAACTCTCTCTAGATTGGCCTCCCGATCCTCATTGATCTCTTGCTCCAATGACGTGAGCTCAACTCTTCTTCTTTGTGCAGCTTGGCGATGCTCATGAATGTTTTGTAGCTCCATGATCACCCGCTGATCCTCCAGCTGTTTGTTCCTCTACTCCAAGTATTTCATGTTCCACTTAGCCCTCTCCAAGTCAAGGGATAAGGCCTCAATCACTGATTTCTGCTCCTGGATGATCTCTCTAAGCTCTGCATTTGTAGGTTCTGTATCTGTCTCATCATCATGAAGGAGAATGAATTCTGTCTCTCGTTCACCTGATGGCTCACCTGAAGGCCCCTCATCATGCATTGGCTCCTTACCTCTATCTTGTTCCTATGTCGTCGATGCCGGAAGCGAGGCCCCTTCCACCCCGGGTGGAGATAACACTCACTTTGCCGCTGCAAACAAATGTCTACTGCCTCTCTGATAGGTGATGAATACTGGCATAGTAGCGGCCTCATGGCACTCATACTGATGAGAAGGACCACCTATCTCATGCTCTACCTCTGATACTACCTGTGGAGTGCTGAAGAAGTCACGGGAGATGAAGTCCTCCCAAGCAATGCCCTGCAATCCCAACTGATGATCCACCAAAATCCGGATAAGAGCAAAGTGATAAACACTATTAAGCTGCTACTGAGGGGTCTTATGCTACATGAAATTGTTCATCCTCTCTATGTTCCTGCAAATGAAAAATGGGAGGTTCATCATCCGCACCCTGGTAAAGTGCATGAGCAACCTGATGTGATAGGCATATAGGCGAGAGAACCTCCCCTCACAACTGAAGTACTTCATGATCAATTTCATGAGCGGAGCATACTCATCTTTCAAATATCTGAATGGGAAGACTCTTGTGAGATGCCTCAAACAACTGGCCTTAATGTAAGGCTCATAGTATTGCCTATCTACCTTCTTCTTTTTATGCCACTGTTCTCCAACATTTGGTATGCCTGTTGCCACTGAGATAGTTTCGGGTGTCAATGTGAAGGTGACCCCAGCCAAGATAGATTGACCTCCATGTAGATGAAGCACAAAAAGACGGGCCAAATCATGATGAACTCTAACGTTAGCTACCCTTTGACAAAATTCAAAACATGCTAGGTGCTGGAAACATGACATAGCAAGAGGGCATGCCTGCAATTCAGTGAGGGTGTTTGGCTCATCCCTAACATGTTTTCCACTCCTGTGATGTCTCCTGGGAGCCTATTCTCCTGAAGCTGTATCGCTGTGAGTTTCCACCTCATACTCTGATGAACCCTCAGATGCCATGACTGTTGTTTATATACTGTACTTAGGCTACCCTTTGATGATGGTGAAGCTGGGTGTTGTTTGTGATATCTGCCACCAAGGGGAACAATGAAACAAAGGGAGTATTAGGAAGGGAGTAATGTGATGGGAATAGGGGTTATGGGGGGAATTTTGTTTAGGGATATGTAGGGGGTTTGACAAGGTAGGGTTTGGGGTTTTTAAGGTAGGGTTTGGGGTTTGTATTGACCAATAGGAGGAGGGGGAAGGGATAGGGTTTGGTAGTGTTTTAGGGTAGTGATAATAGGAAAAATGGCATGGGGGAATAAGGAAAAATGGTAAGGAAGGGAAAATAGGATCTTGGCATCAACAACACAATTACACAACCCTAGAAAAAATGGCCCTTTGTGTTTTCTTGTGGTTGCTTTATGAGTTTTGTTGCATTTCAATCGTAGGCATACATCACTATATCATTTACATAATTTGAGGAACCATTTATGTTATAGAGCCTACCTCTTGAGCTGATGGGAATCCACAAAAGATTTGAGGGAGTTTTGGCAAGTTTCTGGCCCTTTGTCTGTGTGCGCCGAGCGCAAAACCCAGCGCGTTGCGCCCTGGGTGTGTGTCGCGCCCGTTAAAAAATTGCACTATAGGCGGGCTTTGTGTGCGCGGCGCCCTGTGTGTGCGCCGCGCCCCAGTCTATATGCGCCGCATGCTGAAACTGCCTATGGCTTAAAGGGTAAACTTATCTCTCTCTCTCTCTCCCTCCTTTCAAAGTTTAAAAATAAAATTTCAAACATGACTTAAAGGGTAAACTTAGACAAAGTTTAAAAATAAAATTTCAAACATGACTTAAAGGGTAAACTTAGACAAAGTTTAAAAATAAAATTTCAAACATGACTTAAAGGTTAAACTTAGATAATTCTGTAACTTAAGTACCCATATCAACAAAAATGTCTCTCTCTCTCTCTCTCTCTCTTCAAAGTTTAAAAATAAAATTTCAAACATGACTTAAAGGGTAAACTTAGACAAAGTTTAAAAATAAAATTTCAAACATGACTTAAAGGGTAAAGTTAGATAAGAAAAAGGTAGGACATCACCTAATTCTATAACTTAAGTACCCATATCAACAAAAATGTGAACTCATAGAGCTTGATTATCCCCCTTATAGATCCCATGTATTGACCTTATAGCCCCCAAAATATACCATATATCTACCCTTTATGAAATCACATGTATAAACAAGTAACATGATCGAATAGAGCATTTAGACAACACTACAACCATCATAAAATTGAAATGAGGTTTCCCAAAGTTGTTCAAAGAGAATTATTTTGAAATGTAAACATGATTGAATAAAGTCCTACAATCACCTCATTCCACCATCAGGATAGAACTAACTATAGTGAATCAATCTAAAATATATAAATGAGGATGCATCAATTTATCCAAATTCATAAAATCCTAAATATGCAACTACAAAATCCAATATGTCCAAAAACACCACATAGTCAATCCAAATACCATAAACCAAGATAAAAACCAAATCAAACTAAATATAGTTCTTCAAATAAGCAAATACTAATCAAGATGACGAGGCAGGATGAGGATCTCTATGGGTAGGTCCAAGTGACCTGCCTCATGATGCATATTAGCAAATGAAATTTTGATTTTAATGCCTCAAAAAGGTCGAACAAAGAGAGGGAAAAGGAAAACATACTTAGATCCATTAACATGGCCTTTTGTAGTAGATTTCATGGGGATATTATCAACACCAAAGTATAATGGTTTACAACAATGTATTTCAAAAGTTCTTGAAGAGGTAGGGGTGCATCAACAATAAAGGATTCTAGTTTATTAAACATAGGAGTAGCTTTAGGAAAGACAAGAGTAGGACCATGCCAATGCGGAGAGGTTGAAACATAGTATGAAGACTTACCCACATCTCCACATCCAATATCTTTAGGCTTAATAGCGCGCCCACAACCCCCCCCCGCCCCCAGCCCCACCGCACCCCAACCTCCCGCAACCATCATTATTTTTAATTTTCTTGAACTCCATGGTAGGTTATGGATATGATGTAATACTGGGGGGGAATTGTTCATTTCTAAAAAACTATGATGAGGCCTCAAAGCAGAAGAAAAAGGAAACAAGGGAGGACAGTTTGAAGGTTGGTATCCAAGGTTGGTGGCATGTTTGGTGAGCTACAAAAACTCTTCAAAATTATCATCAAAGTGTAAAGAAAACCTTATCTTCTTCTTTCAATGACCTCTCCAAGTATTTGCACTTGGGCCTTCTCTTCTTTTCCCATAAGAATGGCCTCGATCCTAGAATGTTATTGTTAAGTAACCATAAAAATAACAACAAGAAATTCCAAAATGCCAACCACTTATCCCATCCAAAATGTGTATCTTACCAAGACCAACACTAAATCAAATTATACATGGAAATCAGTGAGTAAACTAAGAATGCCATCCATAATCTCATGCTTGAGAAAACAAATACATCAGAAATATTATAAGAATTCGCAAAGAAAAATAGATATGAGAAGCTGGAAAAGGGGAGAAAAAATTTGCTTACCAAGAAAATTAAGTTACATAATTGCCACATCCCATCAACAATACACAATAAATTGAATCCTATGAGCTAGCAATTTTATGTGTAACTCAATATGATGCATAAATAAGAGAGAATGTAAGCCCTAAACATGATATATGTTGGTTCACTAATATTTTTTTCCATCTATTTTGGTGTTCTCTAAGTGGAAAAATTGGATCCATGGATTTATAGGGCCAAGCCCTATTTTCGTGACTTGGGATCTTCAAACTTCTAAAACCAATTTGTGGAAATAAATGTCATTTTAGGGGCCAAACCCTTACAAGCAAAGCTCGCAATGCTTTAATGTTGTTTTGTGTGTTTAGATTTTCTAATGGAGTAAATATCACCTTGATCGAAGTCTATATGAGGAATTTATGCCTCTTGCAAGTTGAAATATTATTTTTGTTGATGTTAGTAACTCGGCAAGTTCCTATGCATAGGCCTGAGTGTCTAGGCATGTGGAAGTTTCCTAATTAACCCTTAACCTTAGAAATTACTTTAATAGTTAGCCCTAAGGGTTAGCTCAATTGGTCCACTACCCGTCGCATAAGCACATTGCTATGAGAGATCACAAGGTCAATTTTCCTCGACACCCTCGAGGTTAGGCTCTGAAATGAGCCAACAGGTCTGATCCCTTCGGGTGGATCTACCCGGTACTGTTTCTATGGACGTAGCAGTCATCGATCTCTGAAGTCTGTGAACCACATAATATATATACTTTAATAGTTAAAATAATTGAATTTTATACGATAAAGTGAGTTGATCTAATGAAATGCAAAAGTTATTTGTATTAGTGAACTAAATGAATCTAAACCATTGATCTCAATTGATGTTGAGATCTAATCTCAACCATTAGTCACTTTGGAGATTAGGGTTGTTGATTCAATGCATAATGCAACCTTATAAAATGATAGCTACGCTAAGGGAGAAGACACATCTGTGAGCACAAGACACAATGAAAGTGAGATCTTAGTGATTGGTTGCAAGAGGACTTCCATTCAAGTGTGCAGGAATTGAGGAAGAGTGCTAGGGGCAGTAAGAGAAGGATCCAAATTAGCCAATAGATTGAAGGATTGATTAAGGGTGTGATAAGCTAGATCTATTCTAGGTTTATTGTTGCATGTATTTTCCTTAGCAAGCCATTATCCTAGAAAGGGAGCCCTTGTAAGTTCTGAATTTATTTGAATGAAGAATTGATTTGAAGCACATAAAATATTTGTGTGCATGTATGAGATTGGTGTATGATTTTTCTCCCATTGTTATACTTATTTTTACATGTTAAGATCTAATTTGTATTTCTTATTCAGTAAATTTTCATCTACTAGGAAGTAATTAGTCAAGTTTCTAAAGTTAGAAATTAACATGATATCATATCTTAGCCTCTAAAACCCCAATTTTCGAAGAATTGCACACAAGAGAGTGATTTGAAGTATATTGGGAATTCCACTTACCCTAAGTCAGGTCTATGCCCTATATAGGAACACAAACACACTAGAGATTCCCAACCAAAAACAACTTTGCATAGTGGAATATAACAACAAATAGTACACAAGATTTGTGGCTCAAATCATGTTCCTTATTAGTCCTTCAATATGAAAAACTTAGGGTTCTCATACCAATGATCATGGCCCTTCACAACCCCTGATACAATCCTAATATACACAACCATTATTTTGATTAATACAACTAGGGTTGAAGCCAATTCCTTTAGGTCCTCATCTTCCCAACATACGAATATAGTTACTTGTCCTTTGCCTACAAAACACAACTAGGAATAAATTGACTCACCTAGGTATGTTCCTTTAGCCTACATTCCTCATACAATCCTTGCTATACCTTGTTCTCATACTTACCAATCATTTGGTAAGCCTCCTCAGCCTTTGTTCAGACCTCTACCAAATGTCCTTTGTTTCTACAACCCTTTGACAACTCATTTAGCTTCTTTAACCATGGTCCATCCTTATTCCAAGCTCGTTCAACTTTCATCCTACTCCATTAGGCTACAACTATCCTTTTCGACCCTTGGACTATTGTACTATCCATGTCCATCATTTCCTAAGGCCCTTGGCCTTACTCATCCAACCCTTGGACCGTCACATATGAATGTAGCCCCTTCTGCAGTTGTTTACAGCCCCTGTGGCCTCTATGGTTGCTTGCGTCCCTCTGTGGCCACCTGTGACCCTCAAAGGCCCTCACTATAGCCTAAATACTCGGCCTTCCTCATAGCAACCTTGGCCTCTCCTAATCATCCTGCAACAAACCTCCTTTCCCTTCCTTCTTGGTTGTGGCCTATACCAAAACACCAACAACTCATTCTTAGGACATGCGACCTTCTCTTGGATGTCTCAGATCACACAGAATATACCCTAACCAACCTTGATCCCTAGATCTAGACCTCTAGTAAGAACTCTACTCAGGCTCCTACAACACGTGCTTGTTGCGACTATCCTCCAAGGTATGTGACTCTTCTAGGGATGATATTCTACACAAATGAAGTCACTTATCCCTTGATGTAATTTGCCTCTCCTTTGGCTTCTATATATACTTTTCCAAGGGGTGTGAAACCCCAAGGGTCATGTCTCTTAGCCTTGCTGGCTGACATGAGATTATATGACTCAAAATTGAATTAAATTCATTTTCTTGGGTTCTAAGCCCACATATTTGGGTCAAAATCTCCAAATTTGGGCACTTTTCCCACAAGCTCTCTTTTTGTGGATTTTCTCCACTTGGAAATACCTTTTGAGCTACCCAAATTTCAAAAAAGCATAGATCGCAAAGAGGTCATGCCAGATGCAGTCGAGTCAGTGACTATATGATTATATCAGGCATTAAATACCAAAAAAAAGAGCATTTTGTATGTGTGATGAGACAACTACCAAAACAATCATGTTGTATGGTGGTCCAAGAATCCTATAGGTAGTGACTATTGTTTTTTGTTGACTGAGAAGGTATTTCTAATTAGAAAATCCCTTGGGGATTTATGGTTTGTTTGCTGGGATTTTTCACCCCAGGAAAAGTATTTAAATTTATTTATTGTCAGCTTAAGGTATCAAGCTAGCTCACGTTGTCTAGGAAGGCCAAGAGACACTCCTCTCTGGATTTCACACTAATTGGAATGGTATAAATAAAGTGAGGAGGTATCATTTGAGTAGTGTGGAAAGGCATGCCACCAAGGAGGTTGCAGGCATGTGTGAAGGTTTGCAGGAGAGATAATGAATTCGTAGGCTTGTGTGAAGGATCGCAGTTGAGGAAGGACAACCAAGTAAAGGTTGTAACTTCTACAAGGAGGTTGAGGAAGGATACAAAGCTAGTTGTATGCCTAGGATAAGGCCACAAGGTTGAAACAAAGAGGTCATGAGCTAGTAAAAGAGGCTACAAGTGGTTTAGGGTTTTTGTAGCAGCTCACAGGGCTGGATGAGTGATTTGCAGAGGGTTAAAGGAGTTGGATGGAAGCTGCAGTTAGGAAATGAATAGATCAAGGACTAGCTGGAAGGGTCACAGACTTGTGGAGATCTGCTACAAGAGGACCAAGGGTAGTGTTGAAGGAGTTGTAGACCTAGGAGCAATCCCAGAGAAACAAGAAAGAGGGGTTGAGGTGTGATAGAGCATACAGGAAGGCTAGCTTAGGGATACAATAAGGATGGAAAAGGGTTGTTGTGGATAGAAACAGAGGTATGTCTACTATAGAAAGCTATGCTAATTGGTGTTTTGGTAATTTATGTGGGTTGGTAAAATCCCTTGTTTGCTACATTTATGTAATTAGTGTGATGTAGGTCTTGGTATTTGCATAGGAAAGGCTTTAACAACAAAGCCTCTAACCTAGGTGTTTGTTCAAAATGGATTGACCTAATACTTTGGAATTGTACTAGGATATAAAGGGTTATTATCCTTGGTAGGGGAGCTATGAGGTTTTCTTATTAATGGGTTGGTGAGAAAACAAGTTTTGGGCATTAATTCTTGTGAACTATCATTGATCTAATAATTGGTATATTACTCTATGTAAAAGTTTGAAGTTAGGAATTTGCACTATGTTTATGTTTTCTAGCTATGAGCATAGACCATGTTGTCTCTTTTTCTAGCACCTACGGCGCAAGTGCTTCGGGAGATATATAAAGTTTCCTAGAGACGGCCTCTGGGTTGATTGTAGACCAGTGCCTAGGACATCTTGAATAGAGGAGTGCAAGGAAGATTATCAGTGGGGTTTTTGTTGTGCTCCAATTGTCACGAAATTTAAAAAAATAATAATAAAAGGGGGATTGGTTCAATCGGCCTTCATGAAGGTAAACTCAAGCCAATACATGGATCCAAATGCTTAGGGGGTAAATTAGGCCAACATCAAAGAGGAATGCCCGGTTCTGGTGGTTGACTCATAGCAATAGGCAGCTTAATATTGCAGTTTGTAGTAAAGGTGAAGAGGAGGAGAGAAAGGAGGGAATTCGATGCATAGGGCTACCAACAGAATCCTAAGCAACAATGTTCCAGCAGAAATATGGAAGAGGGAGGAGATGAAAGAGTGGAAGGAGTGGAGCGCTAGTCAGGGTTTTAGGCCATGTACTCATGGGCACATTTGTCACCAAAAGCTTAAGCAAATATGTGCACATTACAGGTACTTAAGTAAATTTGTAGCTAACACAAGTACTGTTGCTACTTGGTAACAAATATGCAATCATGAACAAGGGGGGAACATGTGGCTTCGTCAAACTATTTTCGAGAAAGAAAAACATATATGGAATAAGATTACAGAGGGGAAAACATACTATGCATTTTCATGATTGGAATCACCATAGAGTTTCATTCATCTTCAAAATGAGTCCCATTCACCAGTCTATTTACATTCAGCAATCTACAGCTCAAGTCCCTCATGAACAAGCAATTAGAACCAAAATGGAACCAAATAATTTTGACCACTACGGGTGTAGAATTTTGGAACCTCTATTAATAATTTCTCCCTTTTATTTATACAGAAAAAGGGGGGCTTTGAATCAACATTTACAAAATATCTCAACCCAGGGCCAATTGTGAGATTGACTAGTTGTCTAGGCCTGCGATAACTTTGCTGCCCAAAATTATTTCCAAGGATTTTATTCATTTCTTGAAAATAAACGGAAATTTCATGAAATTTCCCTTTGTTGTTCCTATGAAGGTCGTTGGTCAGGCCACGTCTCTACCACAATGCATCCCTCTAGCTGCTCAGCTGGTCCCTGTCGCTTTCATCTTAACTGCCCAACTTCCCCACTCTCTGGAGCTGATAGAAATCAACTGTGGTGTCTTGTTACAAAGTAGAAGTGGAAGTTGTCTTGGCAATCCTTCATTATGTATCTAAGTGGAGCCCAATGCCAAGCCATTAAGTCTTCCTGAGTCCCATACCTCCATTTACTCTCTGAAGATGTGCAGTGAAGCAATCAAATTCATTTATGAGGTGATTATTGTACTGGGTTTCTTGTTGCAAAGGCTTCCATAGGATCGGTCCATATCAATTTGCAACTACTCCATACCTCTATTCAAAGTCTCAGTTGTTGGCCCATCCAACTTTAAAGCACTGTACTACACTATCGGGGTGTCATTGTTTCGGGAATTTTATTCAAGAGGGTGTTACAAATAGTGAGTCTTGATGCTCATTAGACCCCTTAGGTTTAGCCCCTTTCAGTATTTCTTCATCATAGGACTGTGGGTTGTGACCTGGGGCTCAACCTTTATATCAAAGCTACCCAGTCGGTGGATCACAATCGAGGTTTCTAGTCGGGACTTTACATTCGACCCGTAACATGTTTGTGACCTCCGATTGTGATAGACCTTTAGCGCTTGGCCCTTGGTTCCTCATCCCTTTATGTGATTGCAATCTAGCCCCTTTATCAGCGGATCACAATCGAGGTTTTAATGTTATCGATATTCGACAGTTTCATGACAATTTATTTGGTTGCACCCTTTGATACTTGCAATCGTCAATATGTGGGATCACCTGCCCTGCTTAGCTCTTGGTTCTTTGCACTTCGTATGTCCATTGGCTAGCCCCCTTATCGAATCCCTTTTATCGCATGATTATAATCAGAGGTTTCAATACAGAGTGATGTCTTGTTTCATTGATTATCAATTGGTTATGTCATCACTGCCACATGTCACTTCCTTAGTGGTGACACGTGTCACCCGGATATGCCCCCATAGGACCCTAAAAATGCTAGATCAGCATGCTACATGTCCTCTGTATTGCCACATCATGGTGATGTCAACGCCACCATGTCTTTATCGGCTCCAATAGTGTTCTGCCACGTGGCCCCCTAGAGGAGAGAGAAAAGGGTCTGCTTGCCCTTGGTTTTTCGCTACAAACCTTTGTTAAATTGTTTATAGCCATCCCAACATTTTAACACCATCAGCGTATTCCTCTGACAAGTTCTTAAAAGTGATCCGTTGGACTTGCCGATCACCAATATGCCTAGACCCACCAGTCGTCAATATGCCTTTCCCATTGATCGCTGGTTTTACCCCAAACCTCTAATTTCCTCGTCGCTTCCTGGACCTGCCGATCACCGATTTACGATATCAGTGATTGTTGGTGACTAGTTTTAACTACCCTCCCCTACTGTTGCTTTCAGAAAACTTTGATTGTGATTTTTAATATGCTCCCGGACCTCCGATCTGTGATATTGGCGATCATCGATTGCTGGAACCTCTGATATACCATGCTTCCTAATCCTTCGATATGATCTTTTTTCTCCTTTCAAAGGTGATAAAACCCCCATTATTTATAGGCCATATATTTTGATTATGAGGTCCATTTGAGGAGTTCCATATACTGTTGAAAATATTATTCTAAGCCCTATCTAATGGAGAGGGTCTGATTTAGCTTTGAGAGATTCTGTGGCTTGGAAGATGGCTACAAAATTTTCTGCTCTTTTTCGCTTTGGGTAACTTGAAAACACTTTTTGCAGTGAGTGACAACATTGGATCCAACTGGGGGCAATGCCTTGCTGGAAAGGTGCTGAGGACCTGCAGACTAGTAGCCTTCACCATTAGGCATGAAGCTAAGAATATAATGAACTTGTACAACCATAAAATCTCCATGAAACTTTGTTTGTAGGGAGTCCTTTCCTCATCAATTTGAAATGCAGAAAAAAATAAATTCTACTAGCTAGAAAGTAAATGTTCAACTAGTGAGCTTATTTATATACAACTCCTACCTGTGTACAGGGATTGATTCACCTAAGTTAGTTCAACCCTCCAATGGAAATAGGCTAGTGTTTGGGTGTTGGACCTAATGCCTCCCTGTTTCTGAAATTTTAAAATTAAAATAAGCATGCACCATGAAAAATCTTCAGACAAAGAACTTGATGCATACTCCAAAAATAACCTCTGATGTTGACCTAAGAATGTGGTCATGTAATAAGCTACAGGGTCATAGAACTTACAAGGAAAGTTTGCAGCTGCCTTATTTTCATGAATAGTCTGCTGACCAATATCTTCTTGGTCAGGGTAGCCATAAAAAATGTTCATCTCCTCAACCTTAGATTTTTCGAGAAAATCTTGTTGTTGATATTTTGCTACCCATTTTCCAATGGACCAACCCTCTTGGAAATCTGCAATAGAATATTTATTTTCTAAACTGTAAGAGTCATAGACTAGAGGGACTACTGAGAATTCCTGACAGGAACCTTTCTGCAATAAGTAATCACAAACATTGCTTGGTCCTTAAACTTCAGGCTCTTCTTGAAAAAATTTCTTCTGGGAGAATTCTCCCCACTTGCTGGTAAACAACTCCCTTTGAACCTCTGTGATTGTCTCATCCTCCTCTAAATAATATGAATCACAAGTTGGAGAAGTTTCTTGAACTTGCTCTCCCGGCGAAGGCTAGTAATTGTTGCCTGGAGCCTCTTCTTTCTGTGCATCTTCCCATGACTGGGACTGTTGTGGTTCAGCGCTGCTCAACTTCCCATCGAAATCATACTCATCATAAGAAGGAGAATCATGAAATTTGGCTAGATAATATCTCTGGGGGTTTATTAGCAGATCAATGATGTTTCCTTCTTTGCTTTCTTGATCATTGGGAAATGCTTCCTGATGTGAGTAGATATCTTCTTAGAATGGAGTCTCACAAACATCTTCAGCAAGATCATTACCCTTGGGGATATTTTCAACATTAAAATGCGTGCAAAAATCTTTAAATAGAGCATTTAGTGGATATAATCTTTTGCAATAATGATGGAATGCTATATGAAAACATTTTAAGGAAGATATGTTGCCACGAGGTATTGTTTTGTACCAAACTCTAAAATCTTCTTCTCAAGAGTACATGAACAATTTCATTCATGCATATTCAAAAATAATACCCTGTTGTTCCATGCATTCATGAAAATACTTAAGGCGTTGGTCTGGCCTTCTATCTGTGTTTCCATTGAACCTAGGAAAATAGGTATTCCATTCATGAAATGAAGGGACATGATTGGGATAACCAGCAATAGAAGAAAAATTGAGTGGGGAAAATTGGTTGGCCAGGAATTTAGGAATGGCCATTTTGAAATACCCCTAGGTGAGTGATCTCCATTTTAGAGGTAGGGAAAGATTTCAACTTCTTTAGCATTAGAGTGAGTATGATGTTGCTTGAAAGCTAGGGCGATCAAATAGAGATATAGACAGTGGAGTCGCCATGACGTTTACCATAAGATTGAAACAGTGGAGTCGCCAAGGTGAGATATCTTCAACCCACACTTCCCTTGTTCACCTAACAGAGGGAATGTAAAAATCTGTCTTACCCAGGGAAAAATATTCTAATCCATTCCCCGGCAATGGCGCTAGAAAGATGTTGTCTCTTTTTCTAGCACCTGTGGCACAAGTGCATCAGGAGATATAGAAAACTTCCTAGAGACATTCTTTGGGTTGATTGTAGACCAATGCCTAGGACATCTTGAATAGAGGAGTGCGTAGAATATTATCAATAGGCTTTCTGTTGCACTCCAATTTTCACGAAATTTAAAAAAAAGAGAATAAAAGGGAGCTTGGTTCAATCATCCTTCATGAAGGTAAACTCAAGCCAATACATGGATACAAATGCTCAAGGGGTAAATCGGGCCAACCTCAAAGAGGAATGTCTGGTTCTGGTGGCTAACACATAGCAACAAGCATCTTAATATTGCAGTTGTAGTAAAGGTGAAGAGGAGGAGAGAAATGAGGGAGTTTGATGCATAGGGCTACCAAAAAAATCCTGAGCAACAATGTTCTAGAAAAAATATGGAAGAGGGAGGAGATGAAAGAGTGGAAGGAGTGGAGCACTATTCAGGGTTTCAGGCCATGTACTCATGGGCACATTTTTCACCAAAAGCTTAAGCAAATATGTGCACATTATAGGTACTTAAGTAAATATGTAGCTAACACAGGTATTGTTGCTACTTGGTAACAAATATACAATCATGAACAAGGGGGAAACATGAGGCTTCGTCACACTATTTTAGAGAAAGAAAAACATATATGGAATGAGATTACAGAGGGGAAAACATATTGTGCATTGCCATGATTGGAATCACCAAAGAGTTTCATTAACCTTCAAAATGATTCCCATTCACCAGTCCATTTACATTCAGCAATCTATAGCTCAAGTCCCTCATGAACAAGCAATTAGAACCAAAATGGAACCAAAGAATTTGGACCACTACGGGAGTAGAATTCTGGAACCTCTATTAAGTATTTCTCCCTCTTATTTATACAGAAAAAGGGGGCTTTGAATCAACATTTATAAAATATCCCAACCTAGGGCCCATTGTCAGATTGACAAGTTGTCTAGGCTTGCGATAGCCTTGCTACCCAAAATGATTTTCCAAGGATTTTTTCCTTTCTTGAAAATAAACAGAAATTACAAAATAATGAAAAGAAAAGGAAAATTGAATAATGGTGGAGGAAATGTGCCTCTATTGTTCCTATGAAATTAGTTGTTCAGGCCATGTCTCTGCCACAATTCATCCCTCTAGCTGCTCAGTTGGTCCCTATCGCTTTCGCCTTAACTACCCAACTTCCCTACTCTTTGGAGTTGATAGTGATCGAATGTGTTTCCTGTTACAGAGTAGAAGTGGAGGTTGTCCGGGAAGTCCTTTGATGTGTATCTGAGTGGAGCCCCATGCCGAGCCATTTTTTCTTCCTGAGTCCCATACCTCCATTTACTCTCCGAAGACGTGTAGCGAAGAAATCGAATTCATTTCTGAGGTGATTTTTGTCCTGGGTTTCTTGTTGTAGAGGCTTCCAGAGGATTAGTCCATAACAATTTGCAACCGTTCCATACCTCTATTGAAAGTCTCAATTGTCGACCCATCCAACTTTAAAGCAGTGTACCACGCTATCGGGGTGTTGCTGTTTTGGGACTTTTATTCAAGAGGATGTTACAAAAAACAAGTCTCGATGCTCCTTAGACCCCTTTGGTTTAGCCCCTTTCAATACTTCTTCATCATAGTACTGTGGGTTTTTACCTGGGGCTCAGCCTTTATATCGAAGCTCCCTTGTCAGCGAATCACAATAAAGGTTTCCAGTCGTTACTTTTACATTGGACCCGCAACATGTTTGTGACCTCTGATTGCAATATCCCTTTACCGCTCAGCCCTTGGTTCCTCAACCCTATATGTGATCGCGGGCCATCCCCTTTATTGGAGCCCCTTTATCAATGGATCACAATCAGGGTTTTAATGTTATCGGCATTCGGCGGTTTCATGATGTTGTATTTGGTTGCACCCTTTGATATTTGCGATCATCGATATGGGGGATCGTCTGCCCTGCTTAGCTCTTGGTTCTTTTCTCTTCCCGTGTCCATTGGCTAGCCCCCTTATCAGAGCCCTTTTATCGCATGATCACAATTAGAGGTTTCACTATGGAGTGATGTCATTTTTCGACTATCACCGATTGGTGACATCATCACTAACACGTGTCACTTCCTAAGTGGTAACACGTGTCACCCGGATATGCCCCCATAGGACCCTAAAAATACCAAATCAACATGCCACGTGTCCTCCTTACTGCCATGTCATGGTGACGTCAGCGCCACCATGTCTTTATCAGCTCCAATAGTGTTCTGCCACATGTCCCCCACGAGGAGAGAGAAAAGGGTTTGTTTGCCCTTGGTTTTTCGCTGCAAACCCTTATTAAATTTTTTTCGGACATCTCGACGTTTTAACACCATCGTCATATTCCTCCCGCAACTTCTTAAGAGTGTTCCATTGGAACCACCGATTTCCGATATTCTTGGACCCACCGATCATCGATATGCCTTTCCCGCCAATCACTGGTTTTACCCCAAACCTCTTATTTCCTCATCATTGCCTGGACCCATCGATCGCTGATTGTTGGTTTTACCTGCCCTCCCCTGTTGCTGCTTTCAGAAAACTCCAATTTTGATTTGTGATATCCTCCTGGACCTCCGATTTGCGATATCAGAAATCGTTGATCACTGGAACCTTCGATATACCATGTTTCCTAATCCTCTGATATGCTCTTTTTCCTCCTTTCAAAGGTGATAAAACCTCCATCTTTAACATGCCATATCTTCTAATTCTTGGGTCCATTTGAGGAGTTCCATATACCATTGGAAAACTTATTATGAGACCTATCCAATGGAGAGGTTTGATTTAGCTTTGAGAGCTTATGTGGTTTGGAAGATGGTTGCAAGCATTTATACTCTTTTGTGCTTTGGGTAACTTGAAAACACTTTTTACAGCAAGTGACAACAGAAAAGATCTAGGATGCATGGATTTTTAATAGTGATTAAGAAGGAAATCATCAAAGGGATGTCTAAACCAGAGATTGATAGGAAGTAGTTTCTCCAAGTGAAATGTGACAGGGCAGTGAGGCCAGTAAAGATAAAGTAAAAAATTAAATAAATAAAACAAAAGGATGCTACAAATTAGGGCCAAATATAGCCCAAAAAAGGTGTCAAACGTGATAGGTCAACCAACCACAGTAAAAAATCCAACCATTGGTACAACGTTTTTGGTAGAGAAAATGAAAAGTTACAGTTGAAGCCACATGGGACAAGGTCAAGTTATTGGAAACTAGGGAATAGTTGTGAGGCTAAGGATAAGTAGAAGTTTACAATCATCATAGGCATAAAAGAGGTGTCGACAACCAATAAAAAACCCAACCACCAAGATCGAGCCACTATAGAGTTAGATCAAGTGAAGAAACGGACATATGGACAAAGAAACAACCATTGTACATCCACCATATAGAGTAGATGTAACGGAGGACGCCATATATCCAAGTATGATAACATAGGGACACAGGCCAACCGTATGGCTCCATAGAGAAGTAAAAAAGTGCAGCGGAGAATGGTAGCAACGTAGAGTGACATACAATTGATAGAGATGGGGTATGATGGATATTCCCAACAAATTTAGCCTTCAGGATTTGTACAGGTCACTCTTTAGAGAGAGAGAGGGAGACTATATCGATCAATAGTTTAGAAAAAAAATCAATTTTGTGGGTGTTTCAAAAGAAAAATACATAGATCCACTAGGATATATTAGCAAACATATAAACCAAATGCAATTTTTTTTATTCTTGTGGGTGTTATGACTTAGCACAAGGCGTAATTATCAGATCTAGAGATGGAAGTAATTAGTCTGAGGTTTGAAGCCCAGTTGGATGCAACATCTAACTTCATGCCTTCGAAGGTGTCAATGGGAAAAAATGACCTCATCAACAACAATGAGACCACCTAGTCAGGGCTCCAAATTAGACCCTTTTCCATTTTGAATGGTGGTTTCGACTAGTTTAATGGGTCCAGTTACCCTGCCACCTAAGACTAGCATAAGGTTAACCTAGCCTAAACTAAATGTTACTGTAACCTAATCCTATTATGTTATGTTAATAAAATATTAGTCCTATGTGGTACTATGTTAGTACTCTCCTAATACTAATGTTATGTTTATCTCCTATAATATACCTATATTAATCTATTATGTGATATTAATGTAAGCTTATGTTATATTACCTAATATATATTCTTAATATTATATAGACCTAATATAACATATATTATAATACTAACTAACTATTCTATATATATCCAACTATATATTAATACTAAATTTAATACATAGTTTATAAATATCTTATCTATATGTATTAATATATTATTATATTAAGTTACAATGTTATTACTATTGTTAACATTTACACTGCAATATAATATAACTATATTGATAGATGATAGGTGGTTTGGAGCGGAGCTCTAAAGGTCAGCGAAAATGGAGGTTCTGAGGTGTGCTACACTGCACCTGACGGGCTAGGCTAACCTCCATAGCCCGCCTGACTCCGCCCTGCCTGCCTCCTACTGTTATAGACATTTTTGGGCACTGCAACCCCAAGCATAAATGTCCATAAACCAAGGGCTCCTAAGTCCCTAAAGGTGTTGTTCCAACCCCTAAAAGAACAAGGTCAACTGATTACAACATCTTGCAGAAGTTCTCCATGAAAAACCACTTAGAACTGGTCAAAACTGTACCATTTCACCTGCTCCATAGGCAAAGTGCGTTGCATCCCACCTAAATACACACAGTAGGTGCCTTGCATGTCAAAAATCTCTTCTATGGGGTGCGATGGGTGATATGGGACAAATGGCAGGGTCAATCCGCGAGGTGGAGAAGCATGGAATATTCCAGAAACTTCTCCTGTGACACTTGCCTCTCTGAATTCGACCAGGGATGAGTAAGAGATCATCAATCTCCAAGTGGAATCAAGAACTATCAGAGGGAAGACACTAATCAAATCTCAAAAGTTGACTCACCTCCCTTGCAGACATCTATATATGGATCCCTCATCCCAGAGATCCAGGGGTGGGGATTTGGTATCTTGTAAGGAAGTGCTGCTGGTTTATTGGTGCAATATCATAGTGTTGGGTGATCTAAGCTTTTCATGAGGTGAAGAAGGGCTTCTTGCTGAGAGGATGATGCTGGGTCAGAACAATTGGTTGTAACTCTCTTGGCTCTTTCTTGATTATCAATAAAGTTATTCAAGTTTTCCTCCATACTCTTGTATGATTTATGTTTTATGCATTTGTATGGTTAATATACATCTGATCCTATATTGCTTATGATAATAGATCTATGTTCTCGTATAGTGTTATGCTGCTTTGATTCTACAGGTACTCTGTGAAGCTGGGTATACAAGAAAGCAAGTAGCAAAGGACTATCAGAAGAGAGAGGAATCGAGCAAGGAACCAAGCGCAAGACAGAGGTTGGTCTCCTTTATTCTTCTCTCATCTATCTTTCATAAAGGAAAATGAAAGTAGTTTTACTTTATTTGCTTCTAAGGTAGCTACCAGCCTTAGTGGGATTAGCAGTTCTGCATAGACACTATTCCCGGTAGCAAAATGGTGACTCCACTGGGGACCGAGTAGATTGTTTGTTCATCTACATTTGTTTACTTTATAAACTTACAGACGGAGCCTGAAGTCAAGCCAGCTAGCCTTCGAACTGCATTTGCTATGCAAGTGCAAAGTAGATCAACGCTGCTTCAGTCAATCTCCGGGTTTTGTTTATGAATTAAACAATTGATTTACAAACTCTCTAATTGCCCTTGTGGTGGCTCTAGTAACCTCCTTAAATCTACCCCTGTGATTGATTTATTGATTACCACTTGCTCGGCCAAAATCCCTGAACTGAACTGCAAACTGTGACCCGGAACCCAATCAAAGTCTCGTCCCTGGTCCAGCGCACTATCCGTTCTGTGAACCTCAAATTCAGCGCACTTCCCGAGTGTAGTAGGTGCGTTGCATTTCAGTTTCACTATGTTACAGGTGCGCTGATCAGACAAGGCCTTGTTCCTAAATTTTGGTTTCTGTGTTCACTCTTTTCAGATCTATTTAGGAGTTTTACTGCCTATAGTCAGTACACCTCTGTTTTAAACCCCTTTCCTTGCTGATATTCCGCCTCCATTGTGCAAAGAATTGTAAATGTTTTTATGTATTTTTGAGTCATTTTCAGTTCTCCTTTACAAAGAAGTAATGTAATTGTACTGTCGTTTCTTGATTTGAAAGTGTCGCAAGTGTCATTTTCAGTCATAGAAGAGAATCTGATTGCTCTTGATAGTCGATTACCCTGTTACTATTGTATTTGATCTGAATTAGTAGTTTTTCTAGTGTCGAAAGCAAGTTTTCAATTCCAAATCGCAAAGTGTTGTCATTGTCCTCATTTTGTGTTGAAAAGAAACTTGTTAGTAATTGTCACTTTGAAAAATAATTCAGATTTGCACATTAGCTTTCTTTTTATCATTTACACATTAAGAAGGCTGAAAACAAATACATGCATGTGCATTTGCATTTAGACTATTTGCTGGTTTGATTTAGGACAGTGCATATAGTGTGCTCTTTGCTCTTTGTTGAAAGAATATTGTCTCTCTTTCCTTAGTAGCTAGGATTTTCATTGCACAAAGAAGATAAAACGATTGTTTATCATCTTAGATTGCATTTTAGGAATTGTACATCTACATTATGCGGTGAACCTGAAAGGCAAATTTCTTAAGCAAGATCAACCATAAAATAAATTTAATGAATCTAAAAACGTTTTGGAACTTAACGCACAACATCTAGAAGTCTAGGCTAGAGACGTATTCCGGCGTCGTAAATCTTGGTAACTGTTGTTTTCACTGTTGATTGGGTGATTCCTCCACTTTGAGACGATAAGTGCCAGTACGGACTTGTGCTCCCACGTACCGTCGAGTATATTTTGGGAGACCACAATAGGCTTTATCCTTTATCCATAGGAAGCCGTGTTTGCCACCCTATCGACCACAATGCACTAAACACAGCATTCAGGATGATTGACTGTCGTACCGTAAAAAGTATTCTGCAGTTTTGCGATTGGTTTGGTAATCCCTCTGCCTAGATTTCCAGAGTAGTCCCTTTCATTCCTTTTTAGACTCCTTAACGGAAAAGGTCCATCTGAACACTTGTCACTTCAGGCTCATTAAAAATCGAAGGCGACTAGAGTCATCTTTTGTTTTTTCTCGACTCTTAAAAATTGAGAAAACAAGTTGTGTCAAAGCGTCTAAAATTTATTTTAAACGGAATAATTATCACCTTTCCTATGTTGGTCTTAGGTTGAGGAAAATGGAGTCTACCAACCAAGGAGTTCCCCTTGGAGGAAATCCTAGTCCCTTCTCCTCTTGGGGAGATGTTGGTACACCCCATATGGCCACATTGTCGCTTCCAGGATTGACAATTGGCTTGCCCGTATGGCTCTTCTCAACCTCTGTTGTTCAGAACACCGTGATTCCTGAACAATCAAGTCAGACCCTAAATGATTCCAAAGTTTCCCCCCAACCCTCTACTTCGTCCAATTCTTCCTCTCCTCCTTCCTCTTTGCTTGATGAAGCTGGTAAAGCCAAAAATCAAGTACCTGAGAAGAAGAAGGAAAAGAAGAAGAAAGAGAAGAAGAAGAAGGAGCCAAAGGAAAAAAGGGGCAACCAAGTGTTGTCTAGCGAAAATCCACACACTGCACCGACCAGGCCTAAATCACCATGTGTCATTTGCAAAGGAGACCACTTTCATCGAGATTGTCCTTGAATCCCTCGGATCTTAAGGGACTGGTCTCCTCGTTTGCACAACCGAGTGTCATCAACCTCTAATGATCATGTTGAAAGTACACCGTCAACTAGTGAAAGTGAAGCCCCTGGAAAAAAAGGAAAATGTAAATTTCCTTATAAGTTGTGTGAAGGCGATCACGCCGTACACCGTTGTCCCTTCTTAGACGAGGCTAAAAGAGTTTTGGACGATTGTCCAGTTTCGCCGTTACGGCTTCCTCCTGGATATAAGAAACTCTTGCCGAGTCTGTCACTAGTTGAAAATCTGGCTGACCCGCCCTTGTGGTCAGCTGAAGCGTCTATCATTGAAGACAAACCATTTGAATCTATACCAGACAAAAGTCAAAAGGTCGAGGTGGCAGTTGACCCGGTCTTGCCTTCAGAGGTTCAATCTTCAGATGATACAGTCACCGAAGAGAACAAGGATGACACCGTCCAAATTCTTTTCATAAGCACAAACTCCGATGAACATGGGGCATTTTACCCGTTCCTTTACCGCAGGAAGGAAGTTTGTCAGAGTCATATCCGGCCGTCTATTCAGTCCCACCTCCAAGCAACCTAGTTGTTTCCTTTGACTGGAATCAGCTAGGCAGACCTCGTTTATCGGCTATTATACCATTTCGAATCATTACTCAAATATATAGAATGGTCATGGCCGGTACCATCATAGATGAAGGGGCTTCTGTGAGTATCCTTTCCTCAACTGCTTGGAAAGCGCTTGGTTCGCCATCGCTTTTGCCTAAGATGAGAAATATATCAGGCTTTGACAAAGGAACCAGTCGACCATTAGGGATCCTTCACAATGTGCCCATAACATTGAGAGGGAAAACCGTTCACCTGAACGTAATGGTAGTCTAAGGACCCCTAGATTATAATCTACTCCTTGGACGAGACTATATTTATTGCAAGGGAGCCATTGTCTCATCACTCTTTAGAGTAATGTGTTTTCCGCACGAAGGAAGAGTGGTCAAGATCGTAGACCAACTTTCATTTCCCGGTTCACACATAGCAAATAGTCATATACCAACCCTGAATGGTATTTTCATGCAAGGAATGTCTCATCAATCCCCAGTCCGTCCACCTGATGAGCGCGAGTGATTCAGGGGACATGATTGAAACTCAGGGGGCATGCAACCTGGTCTGCTTCGGCAGGAAAACTTCAGGTATAGGGTAGGTTTCCGGGAAGGATATCTGACTAGTCTGACACTCTCGTCCATCTAGGAAAAGGGGGTTAGACTGGAATAAGATTCCCTCGTCAAATTTATGTGAGTGGAGGTGTCTGCGCCACTCGCCTTTGTCTATTTCGGTAGACATCGCCGAAGAAGTGTTTTGTTTGTGGTACGAATAGAACAATCTTTGGTAACCTGAAAAAGGTAAACCTTTCTTGATAAAACAAATGTTTTGTCTGCAAATTGAGGGGTAACCTCGAAACTCTATTTCACTATACCTGGGGGCATGCAAACCTTTTGGCATGCAAGGGAAGAGCGACCATTTATCTTTTTTTTTGGATTGATCATTTCCTAACTTGCATAAAGAAAGGATGTGGGGCAAAGCTTTGAAAAAAATGTCGTTTTTAGATGAGACATTCTTATTATATGACTGGATCGAGTAGTTTTAACACGGACTTCATGCTCGTTAAAAAATAAACATAAGCAATGAGAAAATGTTTCCCCCAGCATTTAAGCTCATTAAAAAATGAACCAATTTCTGGTAAATAACCATCGTGAATGTAGTACTTCAGCCTTTGAAGCCTTGGTCGTGTTCTCATCATCATCTCCACTTTGTATTGGCCGATCATTCACCTCCACTTGATTGTTTACCCCTTTTGAGGAACAACTGCGAAGAGTGATCTTGTTACCCATCCTTGTAACACTGCCGTGATTGAAAAATTCCAAACCTTACCTGGAATCAGCTGCTACCCTAATTTATCACTCGTTCCTCAAAGACGAGTCTCCTTTAAGCTCTTTTCAACTGACTTGTAAAATATGAAAAGATTGCTGAGCCATTGGCCTCTCCAGCTCGTTAAAGTGATCGGAAGTGCTATCCCTCCTTTAGATTTTAATCTTTTTGGACTTGAGGGATTATTACACAAAACGATCGAGCGCATGTTTTGTTCGGCTCGTTAAAAGTACCGAAAATTCATCCCTTCTGTATTGTTTTATACCTTTTCAGACTTAAGGGATTAGATGACGAAAAAGGATTTTTTGGAGTTTCCTTTATGTCCCTTTTCAGACTCTCTAAAATTGAAAAGGACCGAGTTATCTTTGTCGTTAAACTCGTTAAAACCTAATAGCGACAAACTTGTCCATAACAGATAAGAACGAGTTTCATTATCACTAGGCTCATTAAAACATAGCGATGGGTTTGCCCGAAGGGTAAATTATAGAACATGCATATGTTATCCTCCTCAAGCTTGAAAAAAATAAAGAGGTACTGGTCAGCAATGACTGGGGAAAAATTGGGAAGAAAACTTGAAAAAACTTTGTTGGTAGCAAGTCGCTCTTGAACATGACACTTTCACTCCACATCCTAGTCGAGTTGGGTTGTTCCATTCACTAGTCACATCACCATGGTTCCATCACACCATCCACATTTGGGGTTTATGCTACCGATCCATCATGTCAGTGTCGCCGATATGTTCAAGAGAAGTCACTTAGAGAATTCACCTATGTCTCACCCACTGCAATACATTTACGCTCCATTCTTTCATGACCGTCAACCTGAACCTTATATCACTAGATCGTTTTCATCTCCATTAAAATCATTTGCTCCGTTCTGTGTCATTGATGTGGGATTCATTAAGGCCCTCCTATGATGGATTGCTTCTTGTTGACATCAGCTCATTATCCAAGAAGTCGATCTAGGAATACCCCTTTCAGTACTTTGAAGCTTGCATGCCTCAATGGCAAGTTTCTCACTTCCGGCGACAGGTTTACATCAATGGCCTTCGACCGAAAGATTTTGCATGGTGTTCGACGCCAAGTCCCTTATTCACACCACGTGAATTGTACTGCAGTACCTTGAGGATCATTATCATTATCGGTGATTCCTCTCGCGCCTGTTAATAGCTTACATCATTGGCTGGTAATCAGGCGACGTCTTTCCATGTTCGACTCCAGGACATCTCTCACATGGATCAACTTGTACTTTGAGTGAAGATCGAACGAGATTGAAGACCCCGGATCTAGTTTCATCCATCCGGGCTGCGATATATATTCAGGAAAATAAAGACATCAAATGTACATCATTGCTACACAAATAATCATCCAATCTAAGGGATGATGGCTCTACCAGAATCATCAGCCTACACTCAGACGATTGTCTGTCTCATGTACATAAAAAATGAATTTATAAAGCTGAGCATGGGAATTCCCGCCTTAGCTAGATCATGAAAATATTATGAGTATTGTATTGTATCTTATTACAGGTCTCCTTCCAGCTTGAAAGAACTTCGGATCCTCATGATAAAGCATTTCACCGACATCAAAAAGATTAACGACCTCATTCTTTAGGGGGCAACTGTTATAGACATTTTTGGGCACTGCAACCCCAATCATAAATTTCCATAAACCAAGGGCTCTTAAGTCCCTAAAGGTGTTGTTCCAACCCCTAAAAGAATAAGGTCAACTGATTACAGCATCTCCCAGAAGTTCTCCATGAAAAACCACTCAGAACTGGTCAAAACTGGACCATTTCACCTGCTCCATAGGCAAAGTGCATTGCATCCCACCTAAATACACACAGTAGGTGCGTTGCATGTCAAAAAGCTCTTCTATGGGGTGCGATGGGCGAGAAGGGACAAATGGCAGGGTCAATCCGCGAGGTGGAGAAGCATGGAATCTTCCAGAAACTTCTCCTGTGACACTTGCCTCTCTGAATTCGACCAGGGATGAGTAAGAGATCATCAATCTCCAAGTGGAATCAAGAACTATCAGAGGGAAGACACTAATCAAATCTCAAAAGCTGACTCACCTCCCTTGCATACATCTATATATGGATCCCTCATCCCAGAGATCCAGGGGTGGGGATTTGGTATCTTGTAAGGAAGTGATGTTGTTTTATTGGTGCAATATCATAGTGTTGGGTGATCTAAGCTTTTCATGAGGTGAAGAAGGGCTTCTTGCTGAGAGGATGATGCTGGGTCAGAACAATTGGTTGTAACTCTCTTGGCTCTTTCTTGATTATCAATAAAGCTATTCAAGTTTTCCTCCATACTCTTGTATGATTTATGTTTTATGTATTTGTATGGTTAATATACATCTGATCCTATATTGCTTATGATAATAGATCTATGTTCTTGTATAGTGTTATGCTGCTTTGATTCTACAGGTACACTGTGAAGCTGGGTATACAAGAAAGCAAGTAGCAAAGGACTATCAGAAGAGAGAGGAATCGAGCAAGGAACCAAGTGCAAGACAGAGGTTGGTCTCCTTTATTCTTCTCTCATCTATCTTTCATAAAGGAAAATGAAAGTAGTTTTACTTTGTTTGTTTCTAAGGTAGCTACCAGCCTTAGTGGGATTAGCAGTTCTGCATAGACACTGTTCCTGATAACACCTACCCGCGGGATCCCTGGCGTTTCGTTACTGTGGTCATCCTACATTCCACGCAGACCATAACCTCCACTGACCTACTCCATGTCGGTTAGTCATAGATCTGGACACCATTGATTATTCCAAGGGCCCTAATCCCCATGAGGAAATTTGGAATCATCATCATGTCGTGTCAAGTTCCGGTTCTTTTGGCTCATCCCTGCGCCCTCTGTCTGCTCCAAACACTGAATTGGATCGACTTGGGCCATTTTTGACCCACACGCCTCCCTCTGTCAATATTGAAGATGCCTCTGGATTGGACTACCCTCTGCTTTCCCTAGCTACCTTGAACCTCCTCAGCACATGCCTGCAACCATCCCCTACTTTCAACTCGCCGCCACCCCGCATACCTCATATCTCCACCTCGCCCAACAACCCTTCTTTCTCTAGCATCCCTCCACCTGGGTCAGCTACCCACCCATTCCCTACACAGGTCGGAAGCGCTCTTAATCCTATCGACCCTACACCCAGCACCCCCATTCTTTTCTGGCTGCTTCAACACGCCAGTCCCAAACCCTAAATCTACTCCTTCAACCCCGCAGACAGTTAACCAAGGCATCGGGGGACTCCCATGGGATTACCCAACGGCTCGCAGGTCAAATAAAGTTAAGAAAGGGAGGTGTCTGAAGGTCATTGACAGGGATATCAACCTCTCCTTGGGGGAAGACCTCTCAATGGGGGAAGTAGCTGATATGGCCAAGAATGTCTCGGTGGGTTGAGTTCGGGGTCGAAATTACACTATCGAGAGACTATGTCTCTGGACCTTGGAGATTTGGGGAACTTTACTCGAAGAAATGCCCACCATTCTTGCGCTTGTGTGAAGGTGGTTCGCCCTTAGATTTCACAGGGAAGAGTATACAAACTGGATACTCTCAAGATTTTGTCACATTGAATTAGCCCCGGTATTGCTTAAAAGATGGGATCCTTTATTTGATCCTGAGAGGCAACAACTAGGATTTGGGTCGATCTGGGTACATTTACCAGGGATACCTATGTAATATTGGTCTCTGGTTGTCTTCAAGTGCATCGGCAATGCGCTGGGCACCTATTTGGAACATGACCAGTCATATGAAACAACGAGGAATATGACCATGGCTCGTATTCTGGTACATATGGATAAAAGAGAAGACCTGGAGGAGAAGATAACCCTACACTAGAGGCACTTGTCGTGCAGACAAAATCTAGATTATGAAGGTGTACCATTCAAATGCAGAAGATGCCATAAGGTTGGACATATTTATAAAGAATGCCCACTACTCTCGCCATATGCTCCTCCTGCATCCAAGTGAATGAAGCATCGCCAGAAAGAAGACCTGATTGTGGATGAGCAGCCTACAGGTCCAAATAGTCCAAAGGAAGTGGCTGGGGACACTGTTCAGCCATCCTGTGCTTCCCAGATGCCGCCAATTTCCCCACCTATGACTAGATCCCAGACTGTTGCGGTGGCTTCTCCAACAATGGGTACAGTTTCTTCTCCCTTTTCCTCTACACTAAATGTTAGTCATTTTATTTTCTCTTTGGCATCATCTGCATCTACACCATGTGTCATAACCTCACCCTTTGTCTATTTTTTCCACCAACACCCACCCCCCCCCCTCCCCGGCTATACTTGCTCAAGGACTCCAAGACATTCCTATTTTCCCTTCTACTTCAGGCTCTCATCCTTACAACCTCCGCTCCCGCCACCAGGCTCTCCCTGGTTCGCTTGGATTGGGCATCACACCCTCTCAAGTTGAGCATAAGCCCTCCAGGGGGAGGCCATCCAAGATTTCCAAAGCCATCAAGATTGCTGGGGCAGATGTAGCCCAGGGCAGACAAAACACCATTGAAAGGGTACTTAGAGCACAAGACACCCTTGGCAATGTTCCCCCATGAAGTGGCTATCCTTCAATTGTAGGGGTTTAGCTAGCCCCTCTAAAAAAATAGCTCTTAAGAGACTCTTGGGCAGTGAGCCATGTGATATTATTTTTCTATAAGAAACCCTGAGTAGATCTGAGCTAATTGTTAGGACTCTCCTAACCATCATGCCAGGATGGCATTTTCAAGCTCTGGATGTTGCTGGGAGATCGGGGGGTATAGCGCTTGGGGTAAACCCACAATCCATCAAGGTCACCTCTGCTTGGGGAGGTCATGGATTCCTGGGTATGGATATATTTTCAGCTGAATTGGGTAGAAATCTCCGTATTATGAACATCTACGCCCCCAATCACAGTAGACTAGACTTCTGGCATAAGATACTAGAGAACCCCCTGATTAACCATTCCACTATACTAAGGGGAGATCTAAACTTCACCATCGGTCATGAAGAATGCTGGGGATGCCACTCTCAGTTGGATCCACTCTTCAATCAAATGGGATTACTTTTGGAGCAAAACAGTCTTATTGACATCCCTATGAACAAGAAGATGCCAACATGGCACAACAGAAGGACTGGAGAAGCAGCTCTCAGTAGGAGACTTGACAAGTTTCTCATACATGAAGACCTGTTCACTTCCCTCACTAATTACAGACAGTGGGTGGGCACTGGTGGGATCTCAGATCATTCCCCTATCTATCTGGAATTGGCAGGCTCCTCTAAAAACCCAGGGCTCCCTTCAAATTTAACTCGACCTGGTTAAAGGACCCTAAATATCTCAGGTTGGTTATAGAATTTTGGAAAGCTCATCCCCTACCAAATGATCAAAGGAAGGCCGATGGTTTCTGTCGCAACCTGGTCAATCTTAAGAGAATATCTATTGATTAGACCAAGGGGAAAAAGGCCAGGGAGGAGCATACCCTCTGTGACATTGAAAATCAGATGGCCTCACTAATGGGTGAGTAGGGCAGAGGGTACACCTCTATCGAAGCAAAACTACACCTTATGGACTTGGAAGCCCAGAAATCCAAGATCCTATTGGAACGGGAAGAAACATGAAGGCTTAGAAGCATAGCAATTTGGTTGCAATCTAGGGATGGAAACATTAAATTCTTTCATAAATATGCCAATGGAAGGAAATCCAACAATACTATTTGGCAGATGCCTACTTAATAGGGTATGATTGCTAAAACCTATAATCAGCTGGTTAGGATGGGGAACACTCACTTCAAGTAGCTTTCCAAAGCCCCACCAGGCACATCTCTTGCTGATATTATTCACATTAGGGGGCATTATCCTAGATTTTTGGAGCCAGACTCGGATGAGGATCTCATCAAACTTGTAACTATGGGGGAACTGGAGGGTACCCTGAAGTGGTTCAAGAAGGACAACAGTTCGGGGCTAGACGATTGGTCCATGGAATTCTATCTTACCTTCTTTGACATTATTGGCCCAGACCTACTTGATAGAGTCGGTCTGGTCGGCCCTCTGTCAGAGATCAAAACTATATATGCATTTCATTTTTAGGAGTCCCGCTCCATTCACTCAGCTACATTCTGCTAGGGGCATGCCATAATCTTACGGAAAAGGTCATGCTAGTCATTTCCCCTCATGTCTAGCTCCTGCTGGCTTTGGTCTTTTGTCAATGATCACCAAAGTCCATGACAGTCAAGGTCTGGTCCTTTAATGGAAAAAAGTCATTTTAGATCGTTAGGTCAAGGGATTTATCAGTTTGGTCTTTAAATATGTCCAGTAAAGCCATGCAGGCCAGAGAGAGGCCCTTACAAAGTAATGATTCACAGAGTTTCATCGTCATATTGATAAACTTCGACTGTTCTTCAAAACTCTGTTTTGAAGAAAATTCAAACAGTGTCATTTGGTGATAAAATTTTCAAAGAGATCGACAGTTGATTTCTCCAGGCGCAGTCATGGTTTTCGTGGCCAAATTCACTTTCATGCAATCCCCAGAAAGAGTGTCGAAAATTTCATCATTTGAGCCAAAATTTCAAAGGAAAAGTGAAAATCAGTGCTGATTTAAGTCAGTGAAAAAGTGGAAAAATATGACATTAGAAAAATGGGTTTTTGAAAAAGCAAAATTTAAATCATGACCTCCAAGTCTTTATACAAAATTTTACATCAAAAATCAAATTCATTGTGCAATCAAAGGCATAGGGAAAACATTGCAAAGTCATGGAGTGTGCATTGTGCGTTTTGGAGCAAAGTTGGAGGCAGTTTCAGCGCGCGGCACATATAGACTGGGGCGCGGCACACACACAGGGCGCAGCGCACACAGAGCCCGCCTGTAGTGCAATTTTCTAACGGGCGCGACGCACACCCAGGGCGTGGCGCACTGGGTTTTGCACGTGGCACACACAGACAAAGGGCCAGAAACTTGCCAAAACTCCCTCAAATCTTTTGTGGATGCCCATCAGCTCGAGAGGTAGGCTCTATAACATCAATGGTTCCTCAAATTATGTAAATGATATAGTGATGTATGCCTATGATTGAAATGAAACAAAACTCATAAAGCAACCACAAGAAAACACAAAGGGCCATTTTTGCTAGGGTTGTGTAATTGTGTTGTTGATGCCAAGGTCCTATTTTCCCTTCCTTACCATTTTTCCTTATTTCCCCATGCCATTTTTCCTATTATCACTACCCTAAAACACTACCAAACCCTATTCCCTTCCCCCTCCTCCTATTGGTCAATACAAACCCCAAACCCTACCTTTTCAAACCCCCTACATATCCCTAAACAAACTTCCCCCCATAACCACTATTCCCATCACATTACTTCCTTCCTAATACTCCCTTTGTTTCATTGTTCCCCTTAGTGGCAGATATCACAAACAACACCCAGCTTCACCATCATCAAAGGGAAGCCTAAGTACAGTATATAAACAACAGTCATGGCATCTGAGGGTTCATCAGAGTATGAGGTGGAAACTCACAGCGATACAGCTTCAGGAGAACAGGCTCCCAGGAGACATCACAGGAGTGGAAAACATGTTAGGGATGAGCCAAACACCCTCACTGAATTGCAGGCATGCCCTCTTGCTATGTCATGTTTCCAGCACCTAGCATGTTTTGAATTTTGTCAAAGGGTAGCTAACGTTAGAGTTCATCATGAGTTGGCCCGTCTTTTTGTGCTTCATCTACATGGAGGTCAGTCTATCTTGGCCGGGGTCACCTTCACATTGACACCCGAAACTATCTCAGTGGCAAAAGGCATACCAAATGTTGGAGAACAATGGCATAAGAAGACGAAGGTAGATAGGAAATACTATGAGCCTTACATTAAGGCCAGTTGTTTGAGGCATCTCACAAGAGTCTTCCCATTCAGATATTTGAAAGATGAGTATGCTCTGCTCATGAAATTGATCATGAAGTACTTCAGTTGTGAGGGGAGGTTCTCTCGCCTATATGCCTATCACATCAGGTTTCTCATGCACTTTACCAAGGTGCGGATGATGAACCTCCCGTTTTTCATTTGCAGGAACATAGAGAGGATGAACAATTTAATGCAGCATAAGACCCCTCAACAACAACTTAATAGTGTTTATCACTTTGCTCTTATCCGGATTTTGGTGGATCATCAGTTGGGATTGTAGGGCATTGCTTGGGCGGACTTCATCTCCCGTGACTTCTTCAGCACTCCACAGGTAGTATCAGAGGTAGAGCATGAGATAGGTGGTCCTTCTCATCAGTATGAGCGCCATGAGGCCGCTACTATGCAGTATTCATCACCTATCAGAGAGGCAGTAGACATTTGTTTGCAGCAGCAAAGCGAGTGTTATCTCTACCCGGGGTGGAAGGGGCCTCACTTCCGCCATCAATGACACAAGAACATGACAGAGGTAAGGAGCCAATGCATGATGAGGGGCCTTCAGGTGAGCCATCAGGTGAACGAGAGAAAGAATTCGTTCTCCTTCATGATGATGAGATAGATATAGAACCTACAAATGCAAAGATTAGAGAGATCATCCAGGAGCAGCAATCAGTGATTGAGGCCTTATCCCTTGACTTGGAGAGGGATAAGTGGAACATGAAATACCTGGAGCAGAGGAACAAATAGCTGGAGGATCAGCGGGCGATCATGGAGCTACAAAACATTCGTGAGCATCGCCAAGCTGCACAAAGAAGAAGAGTTGAGCTCACGTCATTGGAGCAAGAGATCAATGAGGATCGGGAGGCCAATCTAGAGAGAGTTAACATGCACTTGGAGAGGCTGTTGGACAAGGCCGACAAGGACCATGCCTTACTGAGACACATGGCTTTCCATTACAGGGCACGAAACATGAGTGCAAGGGCCCGGATAAAGAGCTTGAAGGCAAAATTGAGCAAAGCAACAAAAGAGGCAAAAGAGGAAAAAGAGAAATATCGGCTTCAAATCTTGGCTAAAGCTTCCTTGGCACAGCATAACACTTCATAGAGGACCTCCAGCCCAAATTTCAAGAAATTTGGGGAAATTTTGGTCACATGACAAATTTTTGGGCAAAACATAGGTTTTTTCTCCCTGTGGCACGACGCTAAAAATTGGGAGCTCCAAATGAAGAATGGTTTGCATTTTTGGATTCAGCATGAAAAATCACGACTACTGGTGCTTGGACAAGAAATTTGGGCAAGATCTGAGTCTCCAGGAGGTCAAAAACACCCAAAAAATGACCTCTCTGCCCCTATTTTGACACACAGGAAGCAGTCTTGGGAGAATGAAGATTTGGAGGAGAAAATGAGCACCAAATTCATAAATTCCACTTGGGTTAGAAATTAGACAGGACAGGCTTTCCAACAAGCACACTTGGGCACATTTTGGACTCCTGAAAGTGCCTCAAAATAGGCTCCAAATTGGCACGGCGCACACAGAAAATGGTGCGGCGCATACAGGAAAAAAGCCCAATTTTACCTCCGTTTCGCGAAATTTCGATTTGCAACTTCTTCAAGTTGGCCCACTCATCTACATTTCAGTTTTTTTGGCACCTAAGGTGGCATTTAAAGTATTTTCTCTCCAGATTGGCTTCTATCCAAGTGGCGAAGGAAGGCAAACGATCACCCAAGCCATTTGTCATGTTTGTAATGCTGCACCTGTAGCTGATGGTTGGCTCTTCACCTCCATTTTGTAATGGTTCGAGTAACTCCCCAACCCTTGGGCATTCTATCTCTTCATAGCAAATTCTATATATTGTATGCAAACTGTTTGCAAATGGTTGGTTGGCTTGTAACTTCTGGGAGACTGTGGGAAAGAAACTTTGTTTCTTCACTGTATATTTTTGACAGAGAATTAATGAAAGGTAGCGGCTCTGTTTCATGAGATTCATGTGATTGTGAGTGTAGTGAATGTGTCTCTTATGTTTCATATGTATTTTTTAATGTTCATAGTTCAATTCATATTCATTTCTAGTGAAATTTTCTGAGTTAGATAAGCTAGAATTCAATTTTATTGCTCTGCCTGTGGGAAAATTTCATGTTCAGTGTTCTTCTTCTGTTGAAAAGGATTCATGTTCTTATGCCCTTTTCACTCTCCTAAGCAATCCCTCCATTCCGTGTTATTTCGAACTAAATTGCTACACTTTCCACCTGTCTTGCCTCATGAAGTAATCTGTGCCTTTGTATTAAATTCTTTGTTCATTGTTGTCCGTTGGTCCCATAACATCCCAGAAGCTCAGTCATTCATAAAAATTGTTTCTTGTATCCATATTCACTTACTAGCCTAAGATAAATATTTCACTGTAAGTCATCTCAAACCGTTTCGTTTATCCATTCACTGAGCGTGACTCGGAGAGAGCCCTCTCCTGTTCTGGTAGGGCTAGCTACCAAACTGAGCATGGTTTGTGGTTACCCTGAATTTTTCCTTCCTTCAGCCTAAGGCAGATTTAGGTGCTAACATAGTGGCGACCATACTGGGGAACTGAAATCAAATCCCCTTACTTCTTAATAATTCTAAGCTTCCGGATGATAAGTTTAGGATTGGATAGGCTGAGTAAGTTGGTTGTGCCCTGTGATTTTTCTCAATAGCACGCTGGCTTCGAGACGATATACCAGAGCCAATCCAGACCCGGATCCTCCTCATATCTACGAAAACCCCAATTTGATTCCAAGACTCCTTCGTCAAGAGAGCACTATAACTCCCGTGTTCAAATCCCATTCATGTCCTGACATTTTTTAGTATCTTGAAGAGCTTGAGTTTGACGAATGGTTTGAAATATCATTGTTCAAGTCTAAATCCGAAAGGGTTGTTGACTATACTGTCCCCAATCCACAATTTCTTGTAGATATAGAAACCGAAAGAGCTAACCGGTTAATTGATAATTATATTGCGACATAGCCTCAAACTCCAATTGCTAGCCCCTTACAAATTGTGCAAACTCCTCCAACACCTCCAAGGCCAAATCCACCAAGAGTGATGGCTGCCCGTTTTGCACCCCTTGTTTTGCCTCAAGTTCTAGATGACATGCCTGCAAATTATCAAAGAAAAATCCCGTTTTTTGATGGCACTCCTGACAGCATTACTGCTCAGTAACGTGTGGACAAAATGGCTGACTTCTATGAACTTCATGAGATCGATGCGGAGAATGTGGCAATGAGACTCTTTGTACAGACATTTGCAGGTGAAGTGAGGAAATGGTTCAGAGGTTTGCCGGCGGTAAGTATCACTACCTTGGCCGACCTAAAAAGACAAATTTTAAACCGATGGGAAGCGAAAAAGAATCCTCTTCAAATTCTGGCTGAATATGAGCAAATCAAATGAAACGCCGGTGAGTCGATCCAAGACTATTGTGTTAGATTCAATTCGGTTTATAACAAAATTCCAGATCATTTAAAGCCACCTGTGGGACTAGCTATGATGAAATTTCCAGATGGTTTTGATGCTGACATGGCCTACCAACTAAGAGAGAGAGAACCGGCCACAATGGAAGACATGCAGAAAATCGCGGTCAGCGTTGAAGCAAATCTGCTGTCCAAGAGAGCTAGAGCGAAAGCAAAAAAGAAAGTCACAGTTAAGGAAGAGTCTTCTTCGATGGATCAATTACTCAAGAAGGTAGAGCAGATGCTTGAAAGGGTGAAACTTGACAAATCAGAGCCACAAGTTAGAAATCCTAACTTTCGTGGTCAACAACAACCACAATATAGAATAAGACAGAGAGATCAGTAAGCCCAAGAGCAGACAACACAACAGCCAGTACAGACACCTTTGCAGCAAAATTTTGTGCATGGACCGGAGTCAGATGAGGATGGGAATATAATAGGTGAAGAAAACCACCTCTTTACTCCAGATGATCTGCCTACTTACATTACTGAAGAGGAGGAGTGTGCGGTGAGTTCAGCTGCACACAAAGACACAGATTTCATTCTAGCAAGTGACACTGTTTTAGAAGAAGAATCAGAGGAGTATCAAAGAGGGTATATGAATGCTCTGTCCGCCCAACAGCAGCGATATTCACTTAGAAACAGAGATGTGTTAGTCAAACCAATTCAGAAAAGGAAGGATGTTGAGGCATAAAAGAATGATTCATCAGTTACACAAAGGAAAGGAAAGGAGGTGGTTGGTCCGGAGAGCAGAAAAACACCATCAGCAGAACAATCACATCAGCAAGTTGCATCGAAAGAAAAGGAAAAGAAAGAAATCTCAGCCAAAGAGGTAGAAAAGATTCCCACTTTTAATTTAGAGAATGAGATTTCTAAATTAAAGGTATCCATCCCCTTGACTGAAATAATGAGGAACAACAGTTATAGAGGACAAATATCTAAGATGTTGAATTTGGACCCAATGTCCGACATGGTGAATGTCGAAGATGATCAACCTAAGATGATTTTTGGGCCAACATCAAATGGTGAGTCTCCTGATAGTGATGTGCCACCCTTTTATATCAGTTTAGGATTGCATGATTTTGTGTTAGATAATGCCATGTTCGGTTTCGGAGCTTCTCACAATCTCATGCCCAAGGCTATCATGGATAAGCTTGGTCTGGACATCACCCAGCAATACCAAGACCTCTATTCATTTGATTCCAGCAGAGTAAGATGTATAGGACTCATCAAAGACTTGGTTGTGAGTCTGGATCAGCTCCCAATGAAGAATGTTTTGATGGATGTGGTCGTAGCAGATATTCCTCCCAGGTTTGGCATGCTTCTTTCCACGTCTTGGGTAGCGAAATTGAAAGGGACACTACAGCTAGATTTCTCCTATGCAACGATTCCGGTGTTTGGACAAATGAGGAAATTGTATCGGGAACAAAAAATGAAATACATGATCACAAGCAAGGAGAAACCAATAAATCGTCCAATTAACTATGTACATACAAATTTAGAGTCTTTTGTTTTATATTCAGATAGTTTTAATGATATAGATAGTCAGTTAGTTGAAGCAAATGATATTCCAGAAATAACAGAAAATTTCAGAGAAATTTTAAGGAAAGAAGGACAAGAACAACAGAACAATGTTGGGCAATTAGCTGAAAGTAATGGACAGCAAGCAGACAAGGCACAACAAATAGATTTCCAGCACTTGCAAGAGGAGGAAGAAGGTTTGTGGACCATGGATTTCGATGGAGCAGTAGGAAATTATGGCGCTGGAATTGGAATTTGGGTACGCAGTCCTTTCTCCGCCTCGAACAAAGTTCCTAGTAACGTGTGGATATGCTCTTATAAGTTGGCTTTTGAGTGTTCAAACAATGAAAATGAGTATGAAGCTCTGGTTGTTGGCCTAAAGATTCTAAGAATGTTGAATGCTAAGAGGATTTCAGTATATGGCAATTCCGAATTGGTAATTAAGCAGGTTAGAGGCGAGTATCAAGCAAATCATCCTAGGATGCGGGCCTACCATAATGTAGTTCTAGACATCCTAAAATTATTTTCAGAATACACCTTGACATGTGTGCCTCATATACAAAATAGTATTGCTGACGCTCTTGCCAAGGCAGCAAGTATCTTGAAGATCCCAATGAACTCTAGCAATAAATTCAAAATCCATGTCAAGCATCGTCCAACCGTTCCAGACAATCAGAGATATTGGCAAGTGTTTCAAGATGATGAGGAGATTAATGATTTTCTGCAAAACAAAGGCAAGTTCAAAGAAACCTCAATAGATGTAGAAAATGACGATGGTAAAGGGAATGGTATGGATGAAGTACAGATCAATGAAATGGATGTGTTGCAGCTGAAGAATAACGTTATTCCTAAAGGCTTGATACCTTTAGAAGAAATTTTTGATCAAGATGATGTAGCCCGCAAGCCAACATTGCAGCCAACAGAGAAGGGTGTAGAAGAGGTCAACATCGGAACAACTGCTAATCCTAAGTTGGTAAAATTGTCCAAAGCATTGCCGCCAAAGATCAAGGAAAAATACATCAGTTTGCTGGCTTCATTTTCAAATGTGTTTTCTTGGGACTATTCTGACTTAAAGACATATGATTCCAATATAATTCAGCACACCATACCCATCAAGCCCAATCAAAAACCATTCAGACAAAATTTGAGGAGGCTAAATCCAAAGTTGTTGCCATCTATTGAAAAGGAGGTAAACAGGTTGTACAAATCAGGGATCATTGTGCCCATCAGATTTTCGGATTGGATCTCTAACTTGGTGCCCATACGAAAGAAGACATGTGAAATCCGCTTATGCATTGATTTTAGAAATCTCAATAAAGTTTCATTAAAGGACAACTATCCACTGCCCAAAATGGCCTATATACTTCAGCGAGTAGTGGGAGCATCTCGTATGTCACTACTTGATGGTTATTCCGGATATAACCAAATTTCTATCCATGAAGATGACTGAGACAAGACAGCATTCACCACTCCATGGGGAACCTTTCATTACGCCAAAATGCCTTTCAGTTTAAAGAATACAGGTGCCACATTTCAGCGTGCAATGGACTTTGCTTTTGCAAATGAGAAAGATGTCTTTTTGGTGGTGTACTTGGATGATTTGACGGTGTTTTCCAAATCTGATGAAGAGCACATGCACCATCTAAAAATTGTCTTTCAAAAGTGCAGAAAATATGGTTTTTCATTGAATCCGAAGAAGAGCTTGTTCGCCATGGAGGAAGGCAAATTTCTCGGGCATATTATCTCAAGAGATGGCATTCGTATTGACCCAGCACATGTGCAAGCAATTCATCAAATCGATCTGTCCCGGAATAAAAAAGAGATACAATCGTTCAATTGTAAGATGAATTTTCTACGTCGCTTTGTGCCTAATCTTGTTGAACACTTAAGAGAAATGACAAACATGTTTAAGAAGGATAGCCAAGTGAAATGGACGGAGGAGGCTGTAAAATATTTCAATTTGGTCAAATTGGCTCTTTCTTCAGCTCCTGTTCTAGCCAGCCCGGACTACACTCAGGATTTCATATTGTTTTCGTTTGCTTCGAAGCACACTATGGCAACAGTATTATTGCAGAAAAGAGATGACCATGAAAGACCCATTGCATTCTTCAGAAGAGCTATAAGGGATGTAGCCTTAAAGTACAACATCATTGAGAAACAAGCCCTGGCACTTGTGAAGGCATTGAAATATTTCCGGGTATATATTCTACATTCTCATATTGTGGCCTATGTTCCTAACACTGCTGTAAAAGATGTTTTAGTGTAGACCGATCCGGAAGGAAGACGAGGAAAATGGATTGCAGCCTTGCTGGAATATGATGTGGAAATAAAGCCCACAAATCTGGTTAAAGGACAAAGATTGGCGAAGTTAATTGCCGAATCAAACTTTCACGCCTTGGTCATAAATCTGATCACTGCTATGTCCGATGAGAATGAAGAATCATCATCAATTCAGGTATCTGAAATGTTTACTCTTTCTCCATGGTATTCAGATATCATATATGTGCTTAAAAATTTGTCACCACCACCGGCATGCCTAGAAACAAAGCGAGAACACTCAAGTTGAAAGCTGCCAAGTTTTGCATTCTAAATTCTGCACTGTATTGGAAAGATCCCGTTGGCGTTTTGTTAAATTTTTTGGTGGAAGAGGAGGCAAAGAAAGTCATGGAGGATTTCCACGGAGGAGAGTGTGGTGGTCACCTTTTTTGGAAATCAACAGCAAATAAAATTCTGAGAGCAGGATACTATTGGCCGACATTGTTTGCTGATGTATATAAGATGGTCAAGCACTGTCATAAGTGTCAGATTTTCGAAGGAAAGCAGAAGTTACAACCTTTGCCACTTAAGCCTATTGAGGTGAGCGCTCCTTTCCAGCAATGGGGGTTGGATTTCATTGGTGAAATTCATCCCACTTCTTCCGGTCAGCATAGATGGATCCTCACAGCGACAGATTATTTCACGAAATGGATTGAGGCAACTCCCACCAGACAAGCTACAGATGCGGTAATCATTTCATTTCTTGAAAATAACATCTTGTCTCGCTTTGGTTGTCCAAATAAGTTAATCACTGATAACGCAACAGCTTTCAAATAAAAAAGGATGGTAGAGTTTTGTCATAAATATCACATCATTTTGGGTCACTCAATTGCCTATCATCCGCAAGGAAATGGATTGGCGGAGTCTTCGAACAAATCATTGGTCAACATCATCAAGAAGCTGCTGGAAATAAATAAGAAGAGCTGGCATAAGAGGTTGGTCCATGCACTTTGGGCAGATCGGATCAGTCAGAAAAAATCCATTGGTATGTCACCGTTTGAGCTTGTTTATGGAGTTGATACAATATTTCCTACCTCTCTCGCTGCCCCGGTAGTCAGACTTCTTCAGGAGGCTGGCAATGAAGAAGATCCTATGCAGAGAAGGTTGAATCAAATGGTCCACTTGCAGCAGACAAGAGAAGAAGTTTTCAAGAACACATCCAAATTGCAGGAGAAGATCAAGAAAATTTATGACAAAAAAGCAAAGGCAGATAAATTTTAGTTGGATGATGTGGTGCTGAAGTGGGATGCAAGGAATGAGGAGAAAGGTAAGCATGGAAAGTTCGAGAATCTTTGGAAAGGTCCTTTCAAGATTGCAGCATATAGGGGTCAGAATGCCTTTCTTCTAAAGGAAATGAACGGGGAAGATTGTCCAGGAGGGCCGATCAATGGTCGACTGCTCAAGCGGTACCATTTCTGAGTTATTAACGCTGCTTCCACTGTCATTGTAAATACCATTTTTATTTCAGTTTGGTTTGAGTTTGTCAAGTTTGTCTTCAAGTCATTTCAATGTCAAGTTTGAGTTAATTTTTTGGTCATTTTAGTTTCAAAAATGAGTCAGAGTCCTGTGTTGTTTGTCGAAAAAATGACTCCATAGCCCAATGGACGAAGGCACTGTCTAGCTCTTCCAGAGATCTGTTGTTCTTGGCACCTCTAAGGGGCTACCATCCCCCATTGGAGCCAATGTTAGAGTCGGTCTGGTCAGCCCTCCGTCAGAGATCAAAACTCTTTATGCATTTCATTTTTAGGAGTCCCGCTCCATTCACTCAACTGCATTTCGCTAGGGGCATGCCATAATCTGACGGAAAAGGTCATGCTAGTCATTTCCCCTCATGTCTGGCTCCTGCTGGCTTTGGTCTTTTATCAATGATCACCAAAGTCCATGATAGTCAAGGTCTGGTCCTTTAATGGACAAAAGTCATTTTTGATCATTAGGTCTAGGGATTTATCAGTTTGGTCTTTAAATATGTCCAGTAAAGCCATACAGGCCAAAGAGAGGCCCTTACAAAGTAATGATTCACAGAGTTTCATCGTCATATTGATAAAATTCGACTGTTATTCAAAACTCTGTTTTGAAGAAAAGTCAAACAGTGTCATTTGGTGATAAAATTTTCAAAGAGATCGACAGTTGATTTCTCCAGGCGCAGTCATGTTTGCTGTGGCCAGATTCCCTGTCATGCAATCCCCGCAAAGAGTGTCGAAAATTTCATCATTTGAGCCAAAATTTCAAAGGAAAAGTGAAAATCAGTGTTGATTTAAGTCAGTGAAAAAGTTTCAAATTTTATTTTTAAAATTTGAAAGGAGAGAGAGAGAGAGAGAGAGAGAGAGAGAGAGAGAGAGAGAGAGAGAGAGAGAGAGAGATATGGGTACTTAAGTTACAGAATTATCTAAGTTTACCCTTTAAGTCATGTTTGAAATAAAACCCGAGGGAGAGAGAGAGAGATAAGTTTACCCTTTAAGTCATGTTTGAAATTTTATTTTTAAACTTTGAAGAGAGAGAGAGAGAGAGAGAGAGAGATATGGGTACTTAAGTTACAGAATTATCTAAGTTTACCCTTTAAGTCATGTTTGAAATTTTATTTTTAAACTTTGTCTAAGTTCACCCTTTAAGTCATGTTTGAAATTTTATTTTTAAACTTTGTCTAAGTTTACCCTTTAAGTCATGTTTGAAATTTTATTTTTAAACTTTGAAAGGAGGGAGAGAGAGATAAGTTTACCCTTTAAGTCATGTTTGAAATTTTATTTTTAAACTTTGTCTAAGTTTACCCTTTAAGTCATGTTTGAAATTTTATTTTTAAACTTTGAAGAGAGAGAGAGAGAGAGAGAGAGAGAGAGAGAGAGAGAGATGATTTTATTCAACATGGTACTTCTTTTGTGTTCTCTAACTCCTTATTTAAGTGAAGATGAAGAAGCAAGTGAACAAAACATATGGTAGTGGTCTATAATTTTTTGAGTTTTAGTCTCAATTATTCACATTATATTCTTGAAGATATAATTGTGTTTTTTTTCAAAATAATTCTCTTTGAGCAACTTTGGGAAACCTCATTTCAATTTTATGATGGTTGTAGTTTTGTCTAAATGCTCTATTTGATCATGTTACTTGTTTATACACGTGATTGCATAAAGGGTAGATATATGGTGTATTTTGGGGGCTATAAGGACAATAAATGGGATCTATAAGGGGGATAATCAAGCTCTATGAGTTCACATTTTTGTTGATATGGGTACTTAAGTTACAGAATTAGGTGATGTCCTACCTTTTTCTTATCTAAGTTTACCCTTTAATCATGAAATTTTATTTTTAAACTTTGAAAGGTGTGAGAGAGAGAGAGAGAAATTTTATTTTTAAACTTTGAGAGAGAGAGAGAGAGAGAGAGAGAGAGAGAGAGAGAGAGATGTCCTACCTTTTCCTTATCTAATTTTACCCTTTAAGTCAAGAGAGAGAGAGAGAGAGAGATGATGTCCAACCTTTTTCTTATCTAAGTTTACCCTTTAAGTCATGTTTGAAATTTTATTTTTAAACTTTGAAAGGTGTGTGTGTGCGTGAGAGAGAGAGAGAGAGAGAGAGAGAGAGAGAGAGAGGTGTGTGTGTGAGAGAGAAAGAGAGAGAGAGAGGTGTGTGTGTGTGTGAGAGAGAAAGAGAGAGAGAGAGGTGTGTGTGTGTGTGAGAGAGAGAGAGTTGATTTTATTCAACATGGTACTTATTTTGTGTCCTCTAACTCATTATTTAAGTGAAGATGAAGAAGCAGGGGAACAAAACGTATGGTAGTGCTCTATAATTTTTTGAGTTTCAGTCTCAATTATTCACATTATATTATTGAAGATATAATTGTGTTTTTTTTTCAACATGTATTCTTTCAAATGTTCAAGCAATGTGTGGGTGAATTTTGTAGGATTTGGCTTTGATGCATGTTGTGTCTAATTGTTGCAAATGATGTTCCTATTATATATCTTTCAATGGATAATTCCTTAATATGATTACAAAGAACATGCATTTTTGTTAAGCTAAAAACAAATATATATTATTTGTAGGTTTGTGCCTTCTTTAGATCATTATCAGGTCTCAAAATTTTTGGGATTTGGTAAATCACTCTAAAGTCAAATTTAAGTTTGCTAATATTGTTGTGATTTTTGAATGCAAATTTAAAGAGAGTCTCTTATGAATTAAATTTGGAGATTTGGTCATTCTTTTTTATTCTTTAGATCATTATCAGGTCTCAAAATTTTTGGGATTTGGTAAATCACTCTAAAGTCAAATTTTAGTTTGCTAATATTGTTGTGATTTTTGAATGCAAATTTAAAGAGAGTCTCTTATGAATTAAATTTGGAGATTTGGTCATTCTTTTTTATCCTTAGAAATAAATCCCGTAAAAACTTATAGGAACTTCCTTGATTATGAGGATGGTACCCAGTGTAAAGCATGTGATGTAGGCTTAGTGCATCTAAACCCATGGAATTGAACCATGGACCTACACAACACCCTTGCTTATTGAAATGCCTAAGAAACAATGATGATACTTGGTCATATCTACTTTTATTTTTCAATCATTTATTAACTCTATATGTGCATACCTCCTTATGTTATTTTCTTAGCATTAAACTTTTGTTTCTAGCTTAGTTAGGATTTAAATTAGGTTGTAATTTATAGTTTTATATTTTGTTCTTATCTTTTATGTTTACTTTCTTCTTTATTTAAATGATAGTCAACCTAATAAAAAAAAAGAAAAAAAAGATATGGAATATTAAGATATTTTTTCCATTATTCTTTTACATTTGAAGAAAGCGTTTAAGGCCATCTGTGTGTGTATTCATGTATGAAATTTATATTAGTAATTGAAATATTTTATTGTTTATATAAAACAAATAGAGGAGGCATTGTAGAATATGAGTAAATGTTAAAGATTTTTTGATAGTGTTCGATACTGCCAACATACAAGGGATCACCTTGATATAAGGTCCCAACTATACCTCACACAATTTGGTGTAGGAGTCCCATCCAGAATACGAGTTGACTCTTGTTTAATTAAAGATATGCCTTGGCTTTAGCTGTTAGCATGAGAGAGAAGCACAATTGTACTTTCAAATGAGCAAGCTAGTATGCCTCGTGAATGTTCATTTGCCGATGTATCAAGGTTCTTCTACTATTGGGGGGAAGGGGGGATTAAGTGAGCCTCTAAGAGAGAAGAAATAGTACTACCCTAGTGGAGATACACGTGTAAGAGAAAGGTTCATATAACATCAAGCAAAATATTTCACAAGGATGCGACAATCATTATAAACATAACAACGCATTTCCAAAAATAAGCACCAAGCAACCGAAATAGTTCAATTAATCCAACACTAATGAAAGCAATCATGAACCATAAGCATTCAAAGAATAGTCTTAAAAATATTCATAATCCATGTGTGAAAACATGTTGGCCTGGAAGGCTTCAATATTAAGCAAAATTCCCAAGATACATAAATGAAATGAACACTAGCTCCAATAGTGGAGCATTAGAGCCACTACTTGCTCCCCAAAAGTACTAACTATGTCTCTCTAATGCCTTATGGGAGAAGCCAAGGTTAAAAGTCCTTTACATGATAAATGAGGATCTATTTATAACTTGAGGAATGACCTTTCACATCCTCATGACTCTTGACTTTCTAACTTCTAGTGACTTTTGGACTTCTACAACCTTTGGAATTCCAAATGACTTTTGGCACTACTTATGACTTTTGGTATTGGATGTCTTTTGGAGTTCCATGAATATTAGTTCATACATGACTCTTGGTCTTCCACTTATTTGTCTTTTACAATGATTACAATACACCTTGACTTCCACATCATCATAGGATGAGACTTGACATGTCACTATATTTGATGTCTGGAACCCATAGTCACTGATGATGTGGTATTTTCTTCAGTGGTGACATGGCTACCACTTTGTCTTCATTCTTCATTCATCTTCTGCTCATGGTGTTTTCACCCTCCAAAGGGTCTTCAATCTTGGAGTCTTTTGGGTGCTTTGGTCATCAAGATTCAATTGTGTTCTTCATTCTTTCCGTTCTTCCTTTGCTTGTTATCTTTGCCCAATATTCCTCGTGTGTGCTTTCCTCGAGGTTCTTGGAACACTTGTTTCTGCCATCACTCATGACGAGAAACTATTGTCCTAAAAATCTCCCATTCTCTCATGTTTTATGCATATTTTTCTGTTCATTCCTTTTTGGTGCACTCAAAAGGGTCAAAGGGGATTTTGGGTGCATGGGCGCCCTTTGAAATGTTGAAGGAATGAAGAGGAGGGGCTTTAGGGCTTCGAGATGTGCTAAAAGGAAGAAGACAATCAAGGCAGGGTGCATGACACAAGTTCGAAGGATGAAGGGGAAATCTTCAGGCTTCCCAAGTGCATTGTGTTCCCAAGGGAAAGATTAAGAGCGCAAGGTGCACTCTTAAAGCTTGAAGGATGAAGGCTTCAGGCATTTATGGTGCGGTCATGTGCTGAAGAGGCTCAGGAGGGTGCAAGGCACACTCCTGAAGGATTAAGGCTGAGGTTTAATTCCTTCGGAGTGCACTAATGTGATCAAAGAGTCCAAGATGGTGCATGGTGCATAAGGAAAGGCAAAAGGGTGAGGCTTAAGGCCTTCAGGGTGTGCTTATGCACTCAGGTAGGGCACACCTCTTCTAATAGAAGGAGTGCACCCAAGTAAGACTTGGTATTTTGAAGGCTGAAGTTCAGAGTAAGGAAGGGGAAAGAGGTTTATGGAGTGTGTCACGCACCCTTGGAGGGCACATGGAACGCTTCCAAACAACGAGGGATTCCCCATAAAGCCTTTGGAGTGCACTTGTGCACCTTTAGCCTTAATGAGTTCACTTTGAATTGAAAATTTGTCTAAGTATAAGATATGGGGCGAGTGGTGAACATGATGAGTTTAGACATAGAACCAAGTGTGACACACACTAAATCATCAAGAAATCTTAGACAAACTTAGACAATGGTAAATATTCATTGAGAATCCACTTTGTACCAATTACCCAAATGCAACAAGTGTAGTATGTGTGAATGCAACCCAAAAGTGTCGTTTTGCGACAATAAAGATGCTACAACCATGAAATGCACCAAAAGATGTTTTGTTCAATGCGACAACACTTGAGACCATTCAAAGGCACTTGAAAGACATAGGCCAACATGACACGACACTTGAAGATCAAAGTGAATTTTGGGTGTAGTATATGGTGTATTAATGGACCAACATTTAATGTCAATACAGGGTCCATGGACTTCGAGACACAACACTAGAAATGCCAGAGAGAGACCTTGGAAACATGCAAAAAAAACCCTAATTTGCCTAAAAATCACTCATACCCCTAGATTTGTTCCTGCACTAGTCAAATATCTATTCTAATATTTCACTCTAAAGCATTCATTAGAAACAAAACCATAGTTATTAACAACACCAATCCTACAATCTACCAATGATTGAAAGCGAACCCTAAATATTGGCAATTGAAAAATAAACAAAAATTGAGGAGGAAACCCTAATTACCCATCAACTAGAGATCTTATCATCAACTCCTTAACTCACTAAGAAAATCAACCATAAATACCATTTTCATAAACTAGTGAATCATAGAAATGGAACTCGACAGAATACCCAAGCCAAAGCAATCAATAAATCCTAGAGAGAAATCATGCACTCTAATTCTTTCTTCATTCAACTTTGAGTATAATCAATGCAACTAAAGATATGGTTTAAATATTCCTAAAGTGAAATAAACACAACTTGATGCATCAACCATATGAGAAAACATTGTGTGCATGAACTGGGAATAACCACTCTCTTTCCTAAAAGTCACACAAACTTGCATCCATTCTCTAACAAATGTCCTGTGTTCCAAATTAGATTTTGATGCTAGAAATGTTTAAATTACTAATGTTGGTGCATGAAAGACAAATTGGAGAAAAAACAAACTTTTTAATATTAAAATTACAATCCACTGTCATGCAAGTAATTATCCAAAACAAAGCTATAGGTATATGGTTTAAATGATCAAAATCTCCTTAATCCATTAGCCTTTTCTATAATCACTATTCATTAAATATTGTAAGTGCATAAGTGTAAGCCATTGTTCATCATGCAAACTTGATAAACAAAGCAGTCACAATAATAAATAATGCAGACTCTGTTTTCAAAACAAGTCATATTACTACAAGGTTTGAATTTAAAATCCAACCTCAACTATTGGTTCCAAGTCATTCCTTAATTAAACACTAGGATTATGGTTTTCCAACAATTATTATTCCAATAAATGTAAATAAAAATATTGTGCTCTTCAATTCTCATTGACTCGTTCAATAACAATCAAAGAACTCAGAAATACTTCAAAACCCTAGTCACACTGTTTAACAAAAGGTTACAAATGGAGAAGGTCTTTTGAAGTTATGTTATGACATAGGAATTATAAGATTTAATGGATCAGAATATTTATGAATCTAAATCTTTCCTCATAGTACCTTTATATCTCCTCCTTGACAAAGCACCTCAGATCATGAGCACAATTGAAACCCTGAACATATCTTGCACAAAAGTATTATCAAGATAATCCATTTCAAGTAACAAAACAATGCAATGTAACTTAAGATCCTTATCCACACAATCAAATGTATGATATTTCTTGTTAGGATATCTCACACTTAAGACTTTAAATTCCCAAATCTGAACATGAAGTAAGCACAAATCAAATAACTATGTGGATGGCATGAGAACAAAGCAAACAATTTCATTAAATCTTGGAAATAAATCACAATAGTTAATGCACCAAATGACGAAATATACAATCTAATAGTAGAGTAATAAATCATTAAAATAGATAAAATAAAAAGAGAGGTGTTGAGATGGTTGGCAGGCCCAACCAATCCATCTCACACCCTCTGCAAACTACTTAAATCATAGAGCCAATATAAGCATCAAATACATTGAAAAATAGGGAAAGAACCTGACATGAATTTATTAAAATGTTGTGCAGTCCTTTTACATTGTGGAACAAAATATCTGAATCCCAGAAAACCAGAGGGGGGCAGCCCCCATAACTCAATTCAATAGCATTAGGACATGGTATGGCTTGCTCTCTGCTAGGAAGGCTTGGAGCCACAACCTTGTTTATATACATTTTTTTACATTACAAACTAAATACAAAATAAGATAAATGAAGATCCAAAAATTTTCCATTGGTGGAGGTCTATTGTAGCCATATTCCAAACCAAGAAGTCGAGATATGGTGTATGAGAAACCGGAAAATCCATTTTCTCCAAATCTGGACAAGATCCTAGAATTATGGAAAAATTGCATATTTTTACAAAACTTCCTCAAAGAACCTCATGTATATTCCTAACCATAATGAAATTTTGGAAATGGTTTGGGTTCTAGATAATTTACTATAATAGGAAAAATCCCATATGCTCATATTTTTGAGATTCACCTCCATATGCAAGAAAATAGAGGTCAAAATTGACAGTTTGAAAATTGTGTGAATTTTGAGCAGATTTGTTGATTTGCTTCTAGAAACTCACATGTGCAACTTGGGTGCATTCCAACTCATGTGGAGGTGTTAAGCCATTATTTTGGACAAACAATTCCTTGATTTTCTTTGAAAGTGTGTCGAGATGTTGACTCCCCAAATTGGTTACTCTTTAGTGTAGGAATGCTGCTCTTTAGTGCAGGAACGAGTCAATGAGTGATAAGTACACCTCTAACTGTCAAAAAGGATAAAAAATAGTTATGAACATATTTCATCTATTATTTTCCTCCATGGAAAGCTTAGTTGATCGAGTGGCCCCAATATACTTTCATTTCGGTGCAGAATCTCTATGGAGTGCAAGACCTGCATTAACAACATTAATGAACATCAATCCTAAGAAATGCATATAAAAAAGGTATAAAATGAAAATCAAATGTAAATATTCACTATTGCATGAAAATAATGTATAAGTGCAAAATAAAGGTCCATAAACTCATAAAACAATGGAATAAGCGAAGCATCATATGGGAAAAAATATGCATTAGATACAACAATTTTGGGCCCTGACATCCTCCCATGGCGATCATCTTTCATGTCCTCGTGCAAGCTAATCAACTGCTATATTGATGCTCCCTTGAAAAAAACCAGAATTGAAACATAAATGTTCCTACACTCATAATATTGTTCCTTCCTAGATTTGACTGTTCTGACAGAAAAATGCCTATTGGTCCATCTTTATTCATTAAGACTAATCAAAATAAAATATAATTCTAGGGCTCCCATGGGAATGCTAACAATGTTGTCACTACAGGGATAATGTCATCATGAAATAGCCAACTGTCAAAATTTCCACAAAGCATCTCAAGAGAAGTACATATCAGTAGGTCTCCACCTCAATATCCTCATTACAAATAAAAGTGACATGATTTGAAAGATATGATGTTAAATATGGATGGAAATAGGGAAAAAGAAAGATGACAAAACAATACCTTCCCAAGATGACCATATTATAATTACCCAAGCATATAGTTGAAGCTCATCTTGCTAAAGCAAAGTAAATTTCCTGCACTAAGGGTCCAACATCCATGAAAATATTCATATTTCAGAAAGATAGAACTCCAAATCACATTACCAAAATGACCTTAAATCCATTATTAGAGATATATGATAATGAGTTCAGGGAAAGACAAAAACAACCAAGTAAATCATAGTGTAAAATTAACTTTAATACCACAGGCATGGCCTTGCTACTTGCAGGCGTCTATAGCCTCGACATGGATTGCATTTAACCCCACGAAATGCATGTGCCCTATATATTAGATATTTATTCAGAGTCATTTAAAAGCATTTAATTTGGTTTAGGAATTAATTGAAGGCCACTATCCCGGCCTTGTAACCAACGAACGACAATGCCATTCACAAGAGCTAATAAGAATGAACAAGTCAGCTCGTGATGAGACCTCTTGTCTTCCAAATTTTCAACTGAAAGCCATTACCCTAGCTTGGTGACCAGTAGCGGTAATGTCATTCTTGTTAGGACCCATGATCATGGTATATCAGCTCGTAATGAGACCTCCTATCCCTCAATTAATCTATTTATGATAAAAAACTATGATTATGATTAACCTTATATAGGTTACTTAATAGGCGGGGAGGAAAATCTACTCCTTAAGAGCATGAGATGGCATGAAAAGTTTTTAATTACTAATCTTTATTGCTTGGTCCTTCTACCCTAAAGACTCATTTTAAAGGAAACATCTCAGATAATGACTAAAATATCCCTCAAGTTTATCATACCAAGGTTCTCATTAAAACTCGTAAAGGTTTTATAGGAGTGGTCCACCATAGGAGGCTTTTCATCAATACCTTCATAAAGAAACTTGAAAAGGTTTCTTGGATGACAGTCTGTTAGAATGAATAGGACAAAAGTAGGGTTTTAAGCTTATGAATGGAAAGTATTAAACATAATAATAACAATACCCCCAACTGACCCAATGAATGATATCGATCGATAATCAAAGTCACTTTATAAAATATGAAGTATTAAGTGTGAAATACTTCCGACAAGTCATACCACAAGAGTGCATAATGACAAAAATTTCAATAATTGTGCCTTAGGAATTGTAGTTTCAAGAGTGTTTCTATACAATTTTATTTCAAATGGAATTTTTATTCTTTGCTCTTATACTACCCTACCCTAATTTAAAGAGAGGAAGATCTCCTTCAGGTGTAGGAGTACTTCCAATGTAGCCATGTGCGTAACATAATACTAAATATACTCACACTCAATTTTATATTATAAACCTCAACACATACCAAAGTATGAGAAACCAATTGCTTTAATTGATAAGGTACCAAGAGCTTTCGAAAGATGAGGGAATAAGGTGTGCTAGCGACTGCTTGAAACCAAGATTCAATGGGATCCATATATTTATGATTCTCCAACTCATGCAAATCTTCCACAACTTGATAATCACTCCCTTGGAGGCATAAGGAATCTAGTGAAAGACAAAAGAAAAACCCCTCAAGTTCGGGCTCAAATATTTTCTTTTCAGATTGACAAAAATGGTTAAAGGAAACTCTACGGTTTGAGATTCAACAACAATTTCAGAATAATTTCCAAATATAGATTTCTCCTCCAATGGTATTTGAATTAGATCTTCCTGGGGTGAATGTTCTATAGTGGTAGGAGATGTTTCCAAGCTCACCCCTTTCTCCAACCTTGAAGATATATCATTTTGTTTATTAAGGAAATCAATGGTAAGAATACATGTTTTAAATTGTTATGCAACCTCCTTGTTAGGATTAAGGTTAGGTTTTGTTGATGCCTCGAAAATCGCTGCAACAACATTGGGGGATAACCACCCGGTCCGGAACTTAGTACAACTCCTTTTCCGTTTGGAATGGTGGCTCCGACTGGGGATAATGGGACCAGTTTCCCAGAAATGAATAAACGGGATGAATGGATAATTTATTGACTAATCTAATGATGGGCGAATAACTAAATCTATCAGAAAAATAAAAGAACTATGACTTATCCCGGGAATTATTGTACTTTGAAGTGTAGCGCTTTATGATCTATGTCTATGGACAGGCATATAGATGACTCCATCTAATAGACATGGACATTAATTCATTCAAGGATTACTTTGCTTAAATAGTTAAACAAAGTGATTAAAGAAATATTACTACACTTATTATTTATATCATCGACACATATATGATTAAAAGAAAAGCATACCATAAACATCCAATAGTGGAAGGAATACAGAACTGCTGTTAAAACACATACATATATTCGATAATAGCAAAGGAAATCAAATAACAATTCATATGAAAAGAATGGATTCAGACATAGATAATAGTACCATATAAGCTGATAAACACTCCCAATATCAATCGCTATGTGTGATTCTTCCTTCAACGTAGAAATGCTTTTAAACATAGACATTAGTGCACATTTGCATAAAAGCTGCCTTGTTGAAATTAGAATATCTGGTCCAGTTTTATAAAAGAATATGGCTGAAGCACAATAGTGCAACTTCAGTCTTTCAGTCAAGTACAAAACTTTACGACCCTTTCCAAAACAATGAAAGGGTCTATAAATACTTAATTAATCTAACTATTTAAGAAACTAAAATCCTACTTAATTGGTATCAATTGATTTTGATCCTATTTTCTTCAGCAATCTGGCAGTCGGCGGCATGAATCATCAAGTAGGCTGTTTGCCTTTAAATCTAAGCTAACTTATCGCAAGCATCGGCTCCACTTCGGGTGGTTTGTTGAGGCGAGAGCTGAGCTGGGCGGCATAGGTGGCATCCTGAATATCGGGGATAATATACCCAATTGCATCCGTAAGGCACTTGAGGGCGGCTCTCTGTGTGTGCGGCTTTACCAAGAAGAACCAATAGGTGTCCCAGGTTAAACTGTTAATCCCAGCAATTAATCTCCCCTTTTCCTCTAGATCTAGATAACATGATTGCTCCAATGTTTTCATCGTTGTCAATTTTCCTGGTGTGCATTGGGAAATCATGTTTGATAAGTAGAGAGTGTTATTGACTAATTCAACTAAATTGCTTGAAGTTGATTTGCATCTTGAAACTGCCCTCTCTGCTTTCATTAACTGGGACTGCCATTATGTAAAGAGTATATCTTTATGTGACTCTAAGATTCTTGGTAAATTCGTCGCTTGTCCTTGATCAGTATCTTGCCAGTCGAGAAATGCAGCTATCGTTTCTTCAGCTTGATCCAATTCAGTCCTAGCCTTGTCAACTTTATTAATTATGGATGCCGTTAATTCGCATAGTGGCTCTGCCTGCGCGATTTGTTGACATAGAAGCTTAATTTGAGCTATCAATGCAGTATTTATCTGTAATGCTTCTATTCTGAATTCAGCTACTTGTGGAACGCCCTTTGCCTTTTCAATCTGTGCTGATAGTTGAGCGATTTGTTCATCTTTTAATTTCAGTGTTTTCTCATTCGCTGCCTTCAATTGCGCCAAGGCCTCTGACAATTCTTTCTTCTTTTGGATTGCGCTGTGGTCAATCCTTTGTTTTTCTGCCTGCAATTGTTGAGTTAGTTGACTGTTTAATTGCTGTTGCGTCAACAATTGCTGCTCTGCCTGCTCCGCTTTCTGCTTTGCTTCAGTCAGCTGTGCCTGTAACAAGAAAATTTCCTGATCCTTTGTTTTCAGTAAAAGACTCACCTCCGATGCCTTATCTATTGTTGCTGCCGAATAGGCTCCAGCATATTGTGACAGTTTTGTCAGGTCATCGGAGGGGTCAAATTCCTCCTTCCAAACCACATTGCCCGTGACCGTCTGTTCTGGGAAAAGGGAAGGTTGATCGGTCCTTCTTCTCTTCCTCTGTCGTTTTACTACAGCTTTATGTCTTGGGCTGTAGAAGACATCCAAGGGAGGAATCTCTTCTACCTGCAAAATGATTTGATCGGAGGGATCCTTTGGTATTACTTCTACTTCTTTTGAAATGGGTGGGCCGCTGGTTCCACTTTGAACCTGTTGTGAAGTGGTTTCCTGTGTATCTGCCATTTTTGAAGTTTCAGTGTTCTTGGAACACTCCAGACCACTGATAATAGAATCAAATTGCTGCCATTCCTGGAGCAATTTAGGATCGATATGAGTATCCACATTTATTTCAATGTTGGTCTGTTTTTTCTCTTCAGTCTGGGTCTCCTCCCGCACTTTTTCCTGCTCTTTCTTCTGCTGATTCTCATGCTCTTTCTTCTGATTTTCCTCCTGTGGCTTCTCTTGTTCTTTTGTTGTAACTGGAGGTTCCTTTGACTGTTGTCGTTCAGGCTCGCTTGACGATGTTGCTGGGGTTGTTGCTAATAGATCTAGAGGCAGAGTTTGCAACCTCTATTCTCTAAGTCTATTAAATTCAATCAACCTTTCATCTTGATATTTCATTCTAGAAAATGTTTTAACCTGCATTATTGACTCAGCTAAAGAGAACAGGTCATCAAACATATCTTCTTTATGATCAAATTTTGACAATTTGGCCTGTTCTAGTGCATTATAGGCAACTTTGTTTGGATCAAATTGCCTATATGGGAGAGTTGCTAGAGTTAATGATTTAATCTTTGTAGCTTCTTTTTCTGCATGTTTGAGATCATGCAAGGTATAGACACCGCATCTCAAAGGAAAAGAGGGCCAACCCTGCTTCTTATTTTTCTTGAGAGTCTGTGTAACACTCTCAGCAATGATCTGGTAAGCGATTTCCCTTGCCAGCAGTTTATCAGGTATGTATAAAGGGAGGACATGAGGTTCGGCTTGGCTACCGAAAACTCTTATATAAGTGAACTTCTCCTCCCCAAACCATCTCCCTACTGTTGTTAAATCAATCCCAACTTGGTAGGAAATCTTGGGAACATGTTTATCAAAAATAGAATAATAAATAGGTAACATAAAGCCATTGCAGACTTGGTACAAATGGTGCTTATAATAGGATTTCCATAATTTCTGATGGTATATGTGAATAGGCATGGAGTCTTGTGGCATCCACCTCCAGCCGAGCACGGGAAATTCAGAATTAAAACACAAGGTATCTAAAATATAGGCACTGTAATAGAATGGGGAAATTAGCCTTTCAGTAATCCGGGTCTTATTCCTAAACTCAAGAACAGTTGTGGCTAGTTTATCTGAGAGAATAGTGGCCCAATCCATTATTATACTGTTGCATGCTGCTTCCATTAAGGGAACCATTTCTATAGTGAAATTAGAAGAGTCGTGCAATCCCCATAATCTACACATCATTATTCCAGCGTAGCAATAAGGAGAAGCCAGGGAATCAACTGAGTACTTACCGGAAGATTCATGTTTGTGCTTTGCCGGATTTTGTCTCCAATCCCGGATGGGTTCAGATTCAACTTCGTTCTCCTTTCGGAATTTCTCCAGGAACACCTTATTGTATTTCTTCTCTGGCTCAGGCAAATGATACATTTGCCTTAAATCATCAGCCTAGAATGACCCGAAAATTCTCCCGTCTCTGGTGCTGAAGGTTCTATCCATGATTGGGATTTCCTCAATTGCCCACTGTACTACATCTGTATATGGGAGAATTTGTTCCCTAGCTGCTATCTGATGAAGGAAAGAGTCAGCTAAGTCCTTTAGAGTACCATCAGATTTCCGAGTTGAATCTACAGTAGCTTGTACTGTTGTCACTTTAGGTTCTTCGGCTTCAATCAAGTTGTAGGTACTTTGCCAAGTAGTTCTGCCGAGACCAGAACATGGAGTATCCGAAATCAATCCTTTCTTTTTATTTGAGGGATCAGCGACAGCTTGTCCTGTGGCTGGCGCAACGGAAGCGACTGTGGTCTTCTTAGATTTCTTCCCCATTTTTCTTGAGTTTTCTTCTTTGGATGAATTCTGCACAGAAGTGAAAATAAACGTAACACAGAGAATTGGCAATGAAAACTCCAATGTGATGAGATATATTGACCAATGCGTGGTGAGAGATTAACTTTTAAAATGGCCGCGAATACAATCCATGGGAAGATTTTAGGACTTACAATTACATTAAATGGCCGTTTAAAACCTGCCAATCCTTAAATGCCCATTATATCATTAATCGGCCGAATGATTCGTTTAAGCATGCTGTAGATGTTTTGGCGGTTGAGCGCAGGTGAATCATTGTTGGACAGATCAAGCTTTTAATATGAATTGATCGTAATATCCCTCCATTTTAATGGCTTTTTGAAATCTGTGCTTTATCGCAATCGGCCATCGGGAAAGCTTAACCTCTTATATTGACACCTTTTGAAACCCCGATCGCCGATAGCGATATCGCATCGCATCGGGAGTATTGACATTATATGAGACATGGATAGTATATCGCCGATTGCCGATAGCGATATCGCATCGCATCGGGGCGAATGGCCTGGGGGCGCTTTAAGAATGTGCATGGAACATTGCCGATAGCCGATAGCGATATCGCATCGGCGGAAACCAATGTGCCATTTACTTATGTTCCTTATGTCATTGCGATATGCGATCTTGCGATCGCTTTATCGCAATGATAAAAGATTGATTTATTTGCATAAATATGATCAAAATGGGTTTTTCAAAAAGGTTTTTTATAATGTTTTCATTTGATTTTCGGACCTTTTTAAATAATACAATATTGATACCAATCAAAATCTAAAGGGACCCATTTCATATGATAGTTTTGTGAATAAAAATAATATGAAATGGGGGGTTGTTGTAGAGCACAACAATTGGCGATTCGCTGGAAGAAACAATTATCTCTGAAAAGTATAGAAATACTTAAACTTTTTCAAAATAGAGTTCTAATCAAAGGGGAAAATTCTAATATAACTAGGTATATATGCATTCCGAGTAAAATGAAACTATTTTTGCTAATTTCCTCTCTTTTTAAGAAAATAGATACATTCTAAGTTTTAAATAGGCCTCTATTGGTTTATAATGATAAAACAGAAAACCTTTCCAAATCAGCTTTTATAGTGAACTCGTCTGTCATAGGTAGAGCCTCTGCTGCCAGCAAACGTTCATAGTTTCGACAGGGATACCTTTTAACCATGTTATTGTCCATTGTCCCATCCAATTAAGAGTGTGATTAACAGAATGAATTCAAAACATGTTTTCATATTTTGTATTTCTTTTCCTTTTTCTGTTATTGATAAGATAAAAAGCCATTGTCCTGGTTTGGTAGCCAGCTATTGACAATGCCATTCACTGGTAGTAATCTAACCGAACAAGCTGGCTCGTGATGAGACCCCTTGTCTTATAATTCTTAAGCCATTACCCTGTTATGGTATGCAGTATTGGTAATGTCGGTTAAACTATTTTCCTATGATCATGGTAAGTAGGCTTGTAATAAGACCTCTTATCTTTTATATCAATTTTTTTTGGAATTACACTCCGAGTAATCATAAACTTTGGTGAATGGGATGGACAATTTTCTCCTTAAGAGTAGATGGATGATAGGGTAAGAGTTGAAGATGCTGAAGTCGGATTAGCTTCTATCTTGATATTGACAACCTTTTGTGACCAATTTGAAAACAGAAAATGATTTACAATACTTCTAAACTTTGAGAGGAGTTCACAAAACTTGAAGTGTGGTTTTAGAATACAATGATACCTAGTTTCCTAGAAATTATCCCTTTTGGTTAAGACTTCTATTATTTTAAAAGCAAATATCATACTACTTCTGTGGATCAAGTCTTCAAACACAGCAAAGGTCAATGGAGGATACCTTACAATTTTATTTTCTAAAGATCCTACAAACTACAAAACTCTATTAAACTAAAAAGGAGAAGGGGTTACCTCCTCAATTAAAGAATTTCTTCAAGATAAGGCCATTAACAGGGAGAGAATCTCTCAAACCTGATAAGTCTTGCAATATGAAGGTCGAATGGCCTATCTTCTCACAGATCTGAAATGGTCCAAGCCACATCTTCTGGAACTTGGTGTGTTTTCCCTTGTCCTCATGGGCTTTGTCCCATTTCAGAACTAAATCACCGACTTGAAATTGTTTTGAACCGGATGAGACTGAATCAAAAGCTGCCTTGATGATTTGCTGATGTTTGGCATGAATAACCCTGGCTTTTTCTCTTTCCTCTTCTAATTTTAGAATTTGATCATGTCTAAGCTGAATAGAAGAAGAAGGACTTTCCTCAATGAACTGAACTAGGGCTAGAGAAGGAAGAACAAGATTTGTGGGTAGTACTGCTTCTTTTCCATACACAAGGTTGAACAGAAAAGATCCTATAGAAGCTTTCTGTGTTATCCTATCAGCCCATAATGCAAACATTAAGGATTTGTGCCAGTTTTTATGTTTCCGTTCGATATTTCGCTTAATGATTTTGATCAGATTTTTATTGGTAGACTCTGCTAAACCATTACCCTGGGGATAGTAATTAGCAGAATATTTCAATTTAAATCCTCTTTTAATAGCGAAATCAAACATAGCATTGCCTGAGAAGTAAGATGCATTATCAAAAACAAGAGCATTTGGGACACCAAACCTGGTAATGATGAATTGATCTATGAATTCAATGATTGATTCAGAATTTGCTGTCTTCAAAGGAATTGCCTCAACCCACTTAGTAAAATAATCGGTAGTAGTAAGGATATACTTATGCTGTTTGGAAGAAGGTGGAGTAATTTCCCCAATGATGTCCAATCCCCATTGCTCAAATGGTTGTTCAATGTTGACTGGTTGCAGAGGGAAAGCTGGTTTTCGTTGTCTTCCACTAGAAGTTTGACAATTGCGGCATTTCCTTACATTTTCGTGGGCATCTCTAAACATAGTGGGCCAATAGTATCCAGCATGAATAATTTTGTGAGCTGTTGTGTCAGCTCCAAAATGTCCTCCTGCTGGTCCATCATGTAACTCCTGCAAAACCTTTTGTGCTTCAGGTTTCTCAAGGCATCTTAATAAGATTGAATCATAATTCTGCCTAAAAAGCACATCATCAATAATCGTAAAATTTTTCGCTTTTAACCTAATGGCCCTTTTGTTTTTGTAAGACAGGTTAGGAGGTGCATAACCATTTTTCAAATAAAAGATTAAATCTGTATACTGTGATTCAGAATCAGTAATACTTATCTGGTTGATTTCTTTGGTTTGATCTGTATCTCCTGGTTCTGGAATATTGGATGCTCCTGCTAATAACCTGCAAAAACCTTGGCCCCTAACAATCTTTGCTGGCTTAATTTCTAAGTCATATTCTTGAAGCGCTGTGACCTAGTTTGCCCTTTTTTCACCCAGTTCTCTTTGGATTAATAGTTGCCTAACTGCAGGGAAAGGAGCTATAACTTTTGTGTGGGTTTTCAAAAGGAAGGGTCTATAATGTTTGATCGCTTTAAATAAAGCAAAGGCTTGTTTTTCTACTTCGGAGTAATTCAATTCAACACCCTGAAGATTTGAACTAAAAAATGAAATGGGTGCTTCCAAATTGTGATCGTTGAGCTGCGTGAGTACTGCTGCATAAGAAGAGGTGGATGCGATAGTGTATAATGTAAAATGATTAGAAAAATTGGGAGTATTTAAAGCTGGGGCATTGATTATTGATTGCTTGATTAAATCAAACGCTTCTTTTTCTGCTGATCCCCACTTAAAGACTGAATTTTTCTTGATCATAGTTTGAAGTGGCAAAATAATTTGAGAAAAATCTGGAACAAATCTTTTAACAAAATTGATTTGGCCTAAAAATGACTGCATGGATTTCTTATTATGTGGGAAAGGGATTTCAGAGATTTCTTTGATTCGATCAGGATCAATATAAATGCCATCTTTAGACACAATAAAGCCTAAGAGCTTTCCTTGGTCAAGAGCAAAGAAATTTTTTTTAGAGTTAAGAGAAATACCATATCTTTTGCAGCGTTGAAAGATTTGATTTAGATCATGCAAGTGATTGGACCTCTCTTTAGAGAATACAGTAATATCATCTAGATAGACGACTACTGTTCTATTAATCAACCCTTTAAAAGCTATATCCATCGCTCTTTGGAATGTCGCTCCTGCATTAATAAGTCCGAAAGGCATTTTCTGATATGCATATGTTCCCCATTTTGTTTTGAATGTGGTTTTAAGCTGGTCATCAGGATGGACCAAAACTTGGTTATATCCTGAGAAACCGTCTAGAAAGGACATTAATTCAGAGCCTGCTACTGATTGGAGTATTTGCTCCATGGTAGGTAATGGGAAATTGTCTTTTAAGCTCGCTTTGTTCAAATTTCTGAAATCAATACAAATCCGAATGTCGCCATTTTTCTTTCTGACTGGCACCATATTGGAGACCCAGTTTGAGTGTCGGACTAGAAAAATAATCTTGGCTTTCAAGAGTTTGTTAAGTTCAGTTTTTATTTGACTCTCTAAGCTTGGATGTATTTTCCTTAACTTTTGCTGAATTGGTTTTTGATCGGGAAGCACTGGAATGGTATGCTGGATAATGGATGTATCATATGTCTTCAAATCATCATATTTCCAAGCAAAAACCTTTTTATTTTTCCTTAACAGTTTAATGAATGCCTCTTTCTCTTCCAAGGAAAGTCCTAATCCTAAATTAATGTTTTGAGGAGTTTTCTCAGTGCCGAGATTTATCAATTCAAACCTTAGGGTAGAACTTTGGAGCTTTGTATTAGTCACAGGTTTAAACCTGTCTTTAATATCATAAAGATCCTCCAGCTTTACCACAGGCTTAGGGATTGAATTTTCCTGAGGTGTTTCTCTTATTTGAAGGTCATGCTCATTTTCCTCGATAATTTGATTATCATAGGACTTTTCAGAAGTTAAGAATTGTAAAATATCCTCATCATGGTTGAATACTCTCCAATTAGTGACATTGTCAGGAATTGATGGCCTAAAAAGAAATTCTACTGAAAATCTATCTGGGCTATAGTCTTCAGAAGGTAGGAGCTTGGAAGCTACATTGGCTAGCAGGTCGGCTGCCGAGTTTTGAGACCTAGGGATGGAGGAAATATTGAATGCCGAAAAGTTTGAGGTGAGTTCTTGTACTAGTGACTAATAATGTTTAAGATGATTTGAAAGACAATGAATTGTATTTCTCACCTGTTTGATAATAATTTCAGAATCGCCGAATACTTTTAAATATTGCACTTTAAGGCCGATTGCTTTATACAGTCCTTGGACTAAGGCTTCATACTCGGCTGTATTGTTAGTGCATTCAAATTCTAGCCTACAGGACAACATTGTTTTTTCTCCTTGTGGGCTAACCAAAATACATCCTGCTCCTGAGCCCTTGCTAGACTTGGAGCCATCAGAATATAAAGACCAAAATAAAGAAGTATTAACAATTTTATTTACATTTTCCCCAGTGTCATTAAAACATCTTGATCTATCTGTTTGTGAATAATTTTCGATCTGAGATGTAGAATGATTTACTGAGAAAGGAGAGGGTTGGGCAGCGAAGTTGCCAAAGAATGACTCTGAAGAATAATTCCCCAAGATATTGTTATTGAACGCTATTGGTTGGTTTTCTTGTTCAAATTCTGTAACTGTATGGGCCATATGTTTTTCCTGATCGATCCTTATTTGATTTGGCTTACCCTTATAGGGAAGCCACATATGTGACCAATCAGTGGAGATATACCCATGTAGTTTTTTAGACCAATCCCTACTCAAGATTAAACCGTAAAATTCAGGTATATCGGCTATTAGGATATCAATCCTTTGTACTACTCTGGGATCAGCAGATAACCTGATAGTTACAGAATTAATTTCTCCCACAACCTGTACTTTGGTCCTGTCCAACTGTACAATATGAATAGCAGACTTCTGGGGTTCAATGTTCAGTTTGGAACAAACTGAAGCTGGCATTATGTTAGAAGATGCCCCTGAGTCAATCAAACAGTTGTGCAGGTTTCTGTTGTAGATCTCATAGGTTAGAAGGAAAGGTGGAGTATGAGAGTTTGATCTATCTCCAATCAGAACCGCATCGGTAGCTTCAACCATACCAGGAGGAGGTTGCCCTGAATCATTAGCAGCTTTAGCACTGGGAAGAGGTGAAGAAGGGACAACATTCAATTCTTTGAGAAGCAATTTCTGCTGATATTTTAATTTACTAAGTTTAAACATAGTAATGTTTGCTTTAGTTTTCTTCATGTCATCAACAATATTGTAATCCATTGAATCGGATAACACTAACGTTTTAGATGTTAAAGGAGTATTAGAAGTTGAAGGTTGGTTTTGGGGAACTGCTGCAGGTGATTTCTTTGTAGGTATTTTTTCCTTTGTTGTAGCAGCACCTGCACTCCTTTTCTTTAACGTTGCTTGAACAGGTTCGGAAGTACTTTTACTCCTAGTAGTGACCGGGAACGCTTCCTCTTCATTATCGGTATCGGAGTTGGGGAGTATAAAATCCCACATTCCATGACATTCAACTACTTCTTCTTCAGCATCAGTTGGTGAGATTGTTTCCTCTTCCTCTTCTTCTTGCTCTGAATCTGCATTAGATATGACATTCGGTGGCTTTGATTCGGTTTTCTTATAAGTCCTAAAGGGTCTTTTGGTTGAGGTTTCGGCTACCTGTTTTTTTATTTCAACCATTTCATTTGACAAAGTTTTTAGGACTTTTTGCAAACCCTCCATGTCAAATGGATCTTTTGGGGTTTTCTTCCTAGAATCATCTTTGAAAGAAACTTTTTTAGCTTTTCTGTCTTCCAGAGCAGCTTTCTTTTCTAGAGCATTGATACGTTTTTCCACAGCAAGTGCTTCTTTCATGTTTTCGGCTAAGGTAGGTTTCCCAGCCCTATCTACAAAAATGGCTATATTGGCAGGTAGGGCTGTTATATACCATTCGCTTCGAATTTGCTCGCTTGGTTTGGAGGCCGTTGGGATTTTATTCAAAAGTTTATTGAATCGGGCGTTAAATTCCTTAATCGGTTCCCTATGCTCTATCCTAAGATTGGAGAGATCGTTTATTAGTGTAGCCAAAGACCTATCATCTCCATACTTGGTAAGGAACTGCTCTTGGCAAGTGTTCCAACTGGTAATGGAACCAGAGGGTAAAGAAAAATACCAGGATCCTGCTGATCCTTGCAAGGTATAAGGGAAAAGTCTAACAACAACATCTTGTTCTGTCACTCCTTTCAAGTTGACTGCCAACATGAAATTATTAATATGTTCCTCAGCCTGGGTCCCATCATCTGGGTTAAACTTGGGTAGCCATTTTTCTGGAGCATCTGGTAATGCATGCAATGGTGCAGGCATGTTGACTGCACCAGGCCTGGTCCATGGATCTGCCATTGTAATAGCAGTAGTGGTTGATACTACTGTTGGAATTCCAAATGTCTGGGAAGGAAATAATGTTGAGGAGTGAGCAGGTTGGGATGTTAAAGCTCCTAATCCCTGATGAACAACAATATGTAATGGGGGAGTGGATGGTTGACTTTGCAGAGGGGAAGATGAAATGGAGGATGTGGATGAAAGCTCTTCACTGTCAGATCCTTCAGTATATTTCTTCGCCTTTTTCCTTTTGGGTAAAGGGAACTCAGTGGGTTCAATACCGAGCTTTTCGCTCTGAAGTCTGGTGAGAGGGTGAGGTAAATTGAACTGCGAAGTCGCACTGCTTTGTGATACCTCAGATTTCTGTGGTGAAATTGAGAAGCTCTAAAGTTTGTGGATAAGAGACTGGACTTCAGGGGATTCAAGACTTAATTGTTCTGGAGTATGATGGGTTTGAGCAGTGGTAGTTGATTCCTCTTCTTCTTGTTTGGATACTGGAGAACCAGCATGCAATTGGGAAGTTCGAGGGGATACGGAGGGAGAATTACTCTTAGAATGGCCTGCAAATTTGGGTTTGCTTGCCATTCACAGTTGATGGCCCTCCTTCTAGTGCCAAAAATGTTGATGCCTCGAAAATTGCTGCAACAACATTGGGGGATAACCACCCGGTCCGGACCTTAGTACAACTCCTTTTCCGTTTGGAATGGTGGCTCCGACTGGGGATAATGGGACCAGTTTCCCAGAAATGAATAAACGGGATGAATGGATAATTTATTGACTAATCTAATGATGGGCGAATAACTAAATCTATCAGCAAAATAAAAGAACTATGACTTATCCCGGGAACTATTGTACTTTGAAGTGTAGCGCTTGATGATCTATGTCTATGGACAGGCATATAGATGACTCCATCTAATAGACATGGACATTAATTCATTCAAGGATTACTTTGCTTAAATAGTTAAACAAAGCGATTAAAGAAATATTACTACACTTATTATTTATATCATCGACACATATATGATTAAAAGAAAAGCATACCATAAACATCCAATAGTGGAAGGAATATAGAATTGCTGTTAAAACACATACATATATTCGATAATAGCAAAGGAAATCAAATAACAATTCATATGAAAATAATGGATTCAGACATAGATAATAGTACCATATAAGCTGATAAACACTCCCAATATCAATCGCTATCTGTGATTCTTCCTTCAACGCAGAAATGCTTTTAAACATAGACAATAGTGGACATTTGCATAAAAGCTGCCTTGTTGAAATTAGAATAACTGGTCCAGTTTTATAAAAGAATATGGTGCAACTTCAGTCTTTCAGTCAAGTACAAAACTTTACGACCCTTTCCAAAACAATGAAAGGGTCTATAAATACTTAATTAATCTAACTATTTAAGAAACTGAAATCCTACTTAATTGGTATCAATTGATTTTGATCCTATTTTCTTCAGCAATCTGGCAGTTGGCGGCATGAATCATCAAGTAGGCTGTTTGCCTTTAAATCTAAGCTGACTTATCGCAAGCATCGGCTCCACTTCGGGTGGTTTGTTGAGGCGAGAGTTGAGCTGGGCGGCATAGGTGGCATCCTGAATATCGGGGATAATATACCCGATTGCATCCGTAAGGCACTTGAGGGCGGCTCTCTGTGTGTGCTGTTTTACCAAGAAGAACCAATAGGTGTCCCAGGTTAAACTGTTAATCCCAGCAATTAATCTCCCCTTTTCCTCTAGATCTGGATAACATGATTGCTCCAATGTTTTCATCGTTGTCAATTTTCCTGGTGTGCATTGGGAAATCATGTTTGATAAGTAGAGAGTGTTATTGACTAATTCAACTAAATTGCTTGAAGTTGATTTGCATCTTGAAACTGCCCTCTCTGCTTTCATTAACTGGGACTGCCATTCTGTAAAGAGTATATCTTTATGTGACTCTAAGATTCTTGGTAAATTCGCCGCTTGTCCTTGATCAGTATCTTGCCAGTCGAGAAATGCAGCTATCGTTTCTTCAGCTTGATCCAATTCAGTCCTATCCTTGTCAACTTTATTACTTATGGATGCCGTTAATTCGCATAGTGGCTCTGCCTGCGCGATTTGTTGACATAGAAGCTTAATTTGAGCTATCAATGCAGTATTTATCTGTAATGCTTCTATTATGAATTCAGCTACTTGTGGAACGCCCTTTGTCTTTTCAATCTGTGCTGATAGTTGAGCGATTTGTTCATCTTTTGATTTAGGCATTTTCTCATTCGCTGCCTTCAATTGCGCCAAGGCCTCTGACAATTATTTCTTCTTTTGTATTGCGCTATGGTCAATCCTTTGTTTTTCTGCCTGCAATTGTTGAGTTAGTTGACTGTTTAATTGCTGTTGCGTCAACAATTGCTGCTCTGCCTGCTCCGCTTTCTGCTTTGCTTCAGTCCGCTGTGCCTGTAACAAGAAAATTTCCTGATCCTTTGTTTTCAGTAAAAGACTCACCTTCGATGCCTTATCTATTGTTGCTGCCGAATAGGCTCCAGCATATTGTGATAGTTTTGTCAGGTCATCGGAAGGGTCAAATTCCTCCTTCCAAACCACATTGCCAGTGACCGTCTGTTCTGGGAAAAGGGAAGGTTGATCGGTCCTTCTTCTCTTCCTTTGTCGTTTTACTACAGCTTTATGTCTTGGGATGTAAAAGACATCCAAGGGAGGAATCTCTTCTACCTGCAAAATGATTTGATCGGAGGGATCCTTTGGTATTACTTCTACTTCTTTTGAAATGGGTGGGCCGCTGGTTCCACTTTGAACCTGTTGTGAAGTGGTTTCCTGTGTATCTGCCGTTTTTGAAGTTTCAGTGTTCTTGGAACACTCCAGACCACTGATAATAGAATCAAATTGCCGCCATTCCTGGAGCAATTTAGGATCGATATGAGTATCCACATTTATTTCAATGTTGGTCTGTTTTTTCTCTTCAGTCTGGGTCTCCTCCCACACTTTTTCCTGCTCTTTCTTCTGCTGATTCTCATGCTCTTTCTTCCGATTTTCCTCCTGTGGCTTCTCTTGTTCTTTTGTTGTAACTGGAGGTTCCTTTGACTGTTGCCGTTCAGGCTCGCTTGACGATGTTGCTAGGGTTGTTGCTAATAGATCTAGAGGCAGAGTTTGCAACCTCTGTTCTCTAAGTCTGTTAAATTCAATCAACCCTTCATCTTGATATTTCATTCTAGCAAATGTTTTAACCTGCATTATTGACTCAGCTGAAGAGAACAGGTCGTCAAACATATCTTCTTTATGATCAAATTTTGACAATTTGGCCTGTTCTAGTGCATTATAGGCAACTTTGTTTGGATCAAATTACCTATTTGGGAGAGTTGCTAGAGTTAATGATTTAATCTTTGTAGCTTCTTTTTCTGCATGTTTGAGATCATGCAAGGTATAGACACCGCATCTCAAAGGAAAAGAGGGCCAACCCTGCTTCTTATTTTTCTTGAGAGTCTGTGTAACACTCTCAGCAATGATCTGGTAAGCGATTTCCCTTGCCAGCAGTTTATCAGGTATGTATAAAGGGAGGACATGAGGTTCGGCTTGGCTATCGAAAACTCTTATATAAGTGAACTTCTCCTCCCCAAACCATCTCCCTACTGCTGTTAAATCAATCCCAGCTTGGTAGGAAATCTTGGGAACAGGTTTATCAAAAATAGAATAATAAATAGGTAACATAAAGCCATTGCAGACTTGGTACAAATGGTGCTTATAGGAGGATTTCCATAATTTCCGATGGTATATGTGAATAGGCATGGGGTCTTGTGGCGTCCACCTCCAGCCGAGCACGGGAAATTCAGAATTAAAACACAAGGTATCTAAAATATAGGCACTGTAATAGAATGGGGGAATTAGCCTTTCAGTAATGCGGGTCTTATTCCTAAACTCAAGAACAACTGTGGCTAGTTTATCTGAGAGAATAGTGGCCCAATCCATTATTATACTGTTGCATGCCGCTTCCATTAAGGGAACCATTTCTATAGTGAAATTAGAAGAGTCGTGCAATCCCCACAATCTACACATCATTATTCCAGCGTAGCAATAAGGAGAAGCCAGGGAATCAACCGAGTACTTACCAGAAGATTCATGTTTGTGCTTTGCTGGATTTTGTCTCCAATCCCGGATGGGTTCGGATTCAACTTCGTTCTCCTTTCAGAATTTCTCCAGGAACGCCTTATTGTATTTATTCTCTGGCTTAGGCAAATGATACATTTGCCTTAAATCATCAGCCTGGAATGACCCGAAAATTCTCCCGTATCTGGTGCTGAAGGTTCTATCCATGATTGGGATTTCCTCAATTGCCCACCGTACTACATCTGTATATGGAAGAATTTGTTCCCTAGCTGCTATCCGATGAAGGAAAGAGTCAGCTAAGTCCTTTAGAGTACCATCATATTTCCGAGTTGAATCTGCAGTAGCTTGTACTGTTGTCACTTTAGGTTCTTCGGCTTCAATCAAGTTGTAGGTACTTTGCCAAGTAGTTCTGCCGAGACCAGAACATGTAGTATTCGAAATCAATCCTTTATTTTTATTTGAGGGATCAGCGACAGCTTGTCCTGTGGCTGGCGCAACGGAAGCGACTGTGGTCTTCTTAGATTTCTTCCCCATTTTGCTTGAGTTTTCTTATTTGGATGAATTCTGCACAGAAGTGAAAATAAACGTAACACAGAGAATTGGCAATGAAAACTCCAATGTGATGAGATATATTGACCAATGCGTGGTGAGAGATTAACTTTTAAAATGGCCGCGGATACAATCCATGGGAAGATTTTAGGACTTACAATTACATTAAATGGCCGTTTAAAACCTGCCAATCCTTAAATTCCCATTATATCATTAATCGGCCGAATGATTCATTTAAGCGTGCTGTAGATGTTTTGGCGGTTGAGCGCAGGTGAATCATTGTTGGACAGATCAAGCTTTTAATATGAATTGATCGTAATATCCCTCCATTTTAACGGCTTTTTGAAATTTGTGCTTTATCGCAATCGGCCATCGGGAAAGCTTAACCTCTTATATTGACACCTTTTGAAACCCCGATCGCCGATAGCGATATCGCATCGCATCGGGAGTATTGACATTATATGAGACATGGATAGTATATCGCCGATTGTCGATAGCGATATCACATCGCATCGGGGCGAATGGCCTGGGGGCGCTTTAAGAATGTGCATGGAACATTGCCGATAGTCGATAGCGATATCGCATCGACGGAAACCAATGTGCCATTTACTTATGTTCCTTATGTAATTGCGATATGCGATCTTGCGATTGCTTTATCGCAATGATAAAAGATTGATTTATTTGCATAAATATGATCAAGATGGGTTTTTCAAAAAGGTTTTTTATAATGTTTTCATTTGATTTTCGGACCTTTTTAAATAATACAATATTGATACCAATCAAAATCTAAAGGGACCCATTTCATATGATAGTTTTGTGAATAAAAATAATATGAAATGGGGGGTTGTTGTAGAGCACAACAGGTTTATATTAGGGTGTGGAATATGGTTAGGTTGAGGATTTGAATTAGAGTATGGATTAGAGTTTGGACTAAGGCTAAGTTATGGATTAGGATAAGGGCTAGGATATGGATTGGGGTAAGGGCTAGGATATGGATTAGGATAAAGTTGTACAGTTAGTTGGGACCATGGAGGAGGATGACTTGGTAGTGCATTGAGTGAAAATTGTGGTTGTTGTTGTTTAAGTAATTGATTTTTCATGGGATACTACCTTAGAGAGAAGGCTCCAAACCATTCTTGAGGCCAGAGGGATATCTGACTCGAAGAAGAGGTCTAGGGATAGGGCCATTGTAGCCATGAAGTAGGGTATTCAATTGGAGGAGGATTAAAAGTTTTCCATGGAACTGCAGGATTATAAATCTGTTGAGGAACCTACTCAGGATAATAAGAATTAGTCCAAGTATTAAATGGTGATGGGTTTTGAGTTATACCTGACGATTGAATCCATTATTTACTTGATTTCCTGAGTACCTTTAGTATTCTTGGGAGTAATGGAATATGTTCTCTTGAGTGACCTTCCTCACAAATTTTGCAAACTTTTAGTCTGCTCAGTGGGCATTCTCCTATGAAGTTCTTCTTTCTACAGTTCACGCAAAAAATTAGTAGTGGTTCTTCATCCTTCTTCTGTTCTTCCTATAAATCATCTAATTTTGAAATCAAAGATTTAATAATATTATATTCATGTTCAAGCAAAATACTAAGTTTTTCACTTATTATTTCATCATTGGATGATTTATATATCTCTGTCGCAACATCAAAACTCCTTATTGGAATATTTCTCAAAAAACCATTTTCCTGTTCTCAACAAGCCAACTGGTATATTCCATTGGCGCAATGGCAATGTATATATATATATATATATATATATATAGATATAGATATATATGGGGTGGGGGGGGGGAGGGGTTCTTAAAACACCCGTGAAATTTCTGTTCTAGTCCTGAACTTAAAAGAATTCATTAGAAACAAAAACATAGCTATTAACAACACCAATCCTACAATCTACCAATGATTGAAAGCGAACCCTAAATATTGGCAATTGAAAAATAAACACAAATTGAGGAGAAAACCCTAATTACCGATCAATTGGGGATCTGATCATCAACTCCTTAACTCACTGAGAAAATCAACCATAAAGATTTCTTTCATAAACTAGTGAATCATAGAAATGAATACTCTAAAAAATACCCAAAGCCAAAGAAATCAATAAATCCTAGCTAGAAATCATGCACTCTAGTTCTTTCTTCATTCAGCTTTGAGTATAATCCATGCAACTAAAGATATGGTTTAAATCTTTCTAAATTGCAATCAACACAACCTGACACATCATCCATATGAGAAAACATTGTGTGCATGAACTCGAAATAACCACTCTCTATCCTAACAGTTACACAAACTTGCATCCATTCTCTAACACATGTCTTTGTCTTCAAAATCAGATCTTGATGCTAGAAATATTTAAATTACTAATGTTGGTGGAAGAAGGAAAAATTGGAGCAAAAACAAACTTTTTAATCTTAAAATTGCAAGCCACTCTCATGCAAGTAAATATCCAAAACAAAGCTACAGGTATATAGTTGAAATGATCAAAATCTCCTTCACCCAATAACCTTTTCTACAATCACTATTCATCAAATATTGTAAGTGCATAAATGTAAGCCATTTTTCCAACTATTACAAGTGCAAACTATATAAACCAAATTGACAACAAGATCATGCAAACTTGATAAACCAAGCAGTCACAATAATAAATAATGCAGACTCTATTTTCACATCAAGTCATATTACTACAAGGTTTGCATTCAAAATCCAATCTCAACTATTGGTTCCAAGTCACACCTTAATTCTACACTAGGGTTTTGGTTTGTCAACAATTCTTAGTCTAATAAATGTAAATAAAAATATTGTGCTCTTCAATGCTTGTTAAATCATTCAATAACAATCAAAGAACTCATTAAATACTTCAAAACCCTAGTCACAATGTTTAGGAAAATGTTTCAAATGGAGAAGGTTTGTTGAAGTTATGTTATGACATAGGAATTATAAGATTTAATGGATCAGAATCTATGTGAATCTAAATATTTCCTCACAGTACCTTTGTATCTCCTCCTTGACAAAGCACCCAAATCATGAGAACAATCGAAACCCTAAACATATCTTGCACAAAAGTATTATCAAGATAGTCCATTTCAAAACTCAAAAAACAATGCAATGTAACTTAAGATCCTTATCCACACAATCAAATGTATGATATTTATTGTTAGGATATCTCACACTTAAGACTGTAAACTCCCATCTTGAACATGAAGTAATCACACATCAAAGAAATATGTGGATGTCATAAGAACATAACACACAATTTCATTAAATCTTGGAAATAAATCACAATAGTTAATGCACAAAATGATGAAATATAAAATCTAATAGTAGAGTAATAAATCATTAAAATAGATAAAGTAAAAAGAGAGGTGCTGAGATGTTTGGCGGGCCCAACCAATCCAGCTCACACCCTCTGCAAACTACTTAAATCATAGAGCCAACATAAGCATCAAATACACTGAAAAATAGGGAAAGAACCTGGCTTGAATTTATTAAAATTTTGTGCAGTCCTTTTACATTGTGGAACAAAATATCAAAATCCCAGTCAAACAGAGGGGTGAAAGCCCCCATAACCCAATTCAACAACATCAAGGCATGGGATGGATTGCTCTCTGTTAGGTAGGCTTGGAGCCACAACCTTGTTTATATACGAATTTTTATATTACAAACTGAATACAAAATAAGATAAATGAAGAAACACAAATTTTCCATTGGTGGAGGTAAGTTTTAGAAATATTCCAAACCAAGAAGTCGAGATATGGTGTATGAGAAACTAAAGAATTCAATTTTCTCCAAATCTTGACAAGATCCTAGAATTATGGAAAAATTGCATTTTTTTACAAAACTTCCTCAAAGAACCTCGTGTATCTTCCTAACCATAATGAATTTTTTGAAATACTTTGGGTTATAGATAATTTAATATGCTATGAAAACACCTATATGATCAGTTTTGAGATTTGCCTCCATATACATGAAAATCGAGGTCAAAATTGGTAGTTTGAAAATTGTGCGAAATTTGAGAAAATTTGTTGATTTTCTTCTAGAAACCCACACATGCGACCTAGGTGCATTCCAACTCATGTGGAGGTGTTAAAACATTATTTTGGACAAAAAAAATTCCTCTATTTTCTTTGAAAGTGCTTCGATATGTTGAATCCCCAAATTGGTTGCTCTTTAGTGCAGGAATGTTGCTCTTTAGTGCATGAACAAGTTAATGAGAGATAAGTGCACCTCTAACTGTAAAAAAGGATCCAAAATAGTTATGAACATATTTCATCTATCATTTTCCTCCATGGAAAGCTCAGATGATTGAGTGGTCCCCATATACTTCCATTTTGGTGTAAGATCTCTATGGAGTGCAGGACCTGCATCAACACCATTAATGGGCATCAATCTTAAGAAATACATATAACAAAGGTATAAAATGTAAACCAAATGTAAATATTCACTATTGGATGAAAATAATGTATAATTGCAAGATAAAGCTTTATAAATTGGTAAAACAAGGGAATACGTGTGTTGGCATTATGATTCAAGTGTTGTCCTTGATGGCAACTCACTCAGAGGTTGGTACAGGTGGTCAGAGGTTGGTACCGGTGATGGCATCTTAATCAGAAGACAGATCTTAGTACAGCATGCCAAGGAAGTTCATATACGCAGGTTCGTTAAGCCCAAGTCGCGTGTACACGCTAGTTGGCTTCATCAAAAGCGCGTGTATGTGGAAAAGTACCTTTGGTCCATGGTGGTTAGTCCTTGGAAGGTGTGCCTATGGTTTCGAACCATTGTGTCTCGACGGGCGTGTCGATTCCTAGTTTTGAAGTTGATGGTATTGTGTTACTATGGTTTTGGCTCTTGGTATTGAGCAAGGCCTAAGGCTATATAAGGAGAAGAAGATCATTAGGCAAAATTATCTTTCGACAAGGCTTGAATATCTAAGAGAGAAAGAGATCTGATATGCAGGTTCTAGGTTGCTTGATCTAAGCCAAGGAGAGATCACATCGGTTGATGGAAGACTAGATCTAAGGATAGATCGGGATCTAATGGTTTGCACTATCATGATATGGTTGATTATGCGTATTTCTAGATCTGCATATTGTCGCAATGTTATGTTCTGGGTCTAACTGATGTCTGGTACAGCTGCAAATTGAGAAAGTTTATTTTTAGATCTGTACGCAGGTTGGCTTCGGTAAAAGCGCGTGTATACGCGGTTTTTGCTCATTGAAGTAGCGTATATCTTTTGAAGCTTGATTTTGGGTTTACAGTGGGGTCTGACTGTTATTGCAGAGTTCTGTAGTCTGCTCTGTGTTCTGGTAACTGGTGATTGACAGGGTTCAGTGGTTCAGTGATTCAAAGTTTGGTTGTTTTATGCTTCAATGATCTGTTGTGAAAATTGAATGAATTGGGGTCTACAGATTGTAATGTTGTGCTTCAGGAATATCCAGTCTGAAAATGTATGAAAGGTGGTACCTGAAGGAAAGAAGATTGTAGGTCAGCACCTACGTACTAGTATCTTGGCTAGTACAAGAGCAAAGGGGGTTGGAGCTCCCTTCCAAGGAAGTTTGGAGAACGAGAGAAGGTTGTAGCCTTCTGCAGGTTGTAGCCTGCGTACTGGTATAAGGCTGCACCAGTACAAAAGATTGTAAACTGAAGTTTCATATTAAAGAAAGATAGAGACAACTTGCAGCAGGTGGTTTTCACCCACATTGGGTTTCCACCTTATATCTTGGTGTTCATGTGTGTGGCTTTTGATCTGTTCTGTTATACTGCACCTGTTTACTGTTAATGTGGTGAATAATGTCCTGATGAACTTAACTGAAGAATAAGCTAACTAAATTATGAGTTTTCTTCTTATACGCTGTTTTATTTAGTCACAGTAGCGTGTACACGCTGGTTCACCTAACTGAAGTAGCGTATATGTTTCTGAGCATTGAAAAAGTTTGATTGATCTGATAATACTGATTCACCCCCCTCTCAGTATTATTTCCAACAATTGGTATCAGAGCAGGTCCTTCAGAGAAGCTTGATCGCTTGAAGGTAGATCATTCATCATGAGCAACTACGAGAAAGAAGCATCAATCAGGCCACCGATTTTTGATGGGACAAATTTCAATTATTGGAAGGTAAGAGTTACTGCATATCTTCAATCTCTTGGTACAGAAGTTTGGAACATTGTAGAAACAGGCTATGCTTTTCCTTCAGCTACTCCTACAGATCCAGCTGAGAAAAAGCAGTATGAAACAAATGCAAAAGCAGTCAGTACTCTATTAGGAAGTATATCCCAAACAGAATTCATGAAGGTCATGCACTTCAAATCAGCAAAAGAGATATGGGACAAAATGATCACTAGCTATGAAGGAGATGAACAGGTAAAGCAAGCTAAACTTCAAACTCTCAGGATTCAATATGAGACTCTCAAGATGTATAATGATGAAAGTGTGGCTAATTATTTTCTTCGGGTAGATGAGATTGTTAATTGTATGAAAAATTTGGGTGAAGAAATAAAAGAGACTATAGTAGTTCAAAAGATTCTAAGATCATTATCCCCCAAGTTTGAATCTAAAGTATCTGCAATAGAAGAAAAAGAAAATCTCCGTGTTCTCACTATGTCTCAGCTACATGGAATTCTAACTGCTTATGAAATGAGAAAGGGAGGTCCATCTGACAGAAGGGAAGCTGCTTTTAAGGCATCAGGAAAAGAAGATTACTATGAAGCAAGCCATGTTCCAGAAGAAGAGGAAGAAGAATCAAATTTTGTCAGAAATCTTCAAAGGGGTTCTGGAAGGTTCAGAGGTAAGCTACCTTTCAAATGCTTTGCTTGTGGAAGAGTAGGTCATTATGCTGCAAAATGTCCTTATAAGGATAAAGGAAAAGAACCTGCTAGATGGAACAAGAAACAAAGTGCAAATAAGAAAAGCTACTACACCCATGAAGATAGTGATGGCTTATCAAACAGTGATGAAGATGAACAAGGTAATAAATATAAGCTGTTAATGGCATTTGAAGATGATGATTATGAGGATGCTGTAGATGTGGATAATCTCTATAATGAAATTACTAGACTCAAGAGATGCATAGAAGAAAAGAGTGTGATCATTGATACTTTGCAATTTCAAATTGATGAAAAGGAAAAACATCTTGAAAAACTAGAAGGTGAAATTGTTGGTCTCAGAAAAGAAATTGAGAAAACAAAAGCTATTAATCTTAAGTTTGTCAAAGGATCTGAAACTTTGGATGAGATTATCAATGTGCAGCGGTCTCCTCTAAACAAGACAGGTTTGGGCTATAATGGAGAAACCTCTCAAGCATCCACCTCAAAAAGTTATCTTGATGCAGCAAGAAGAAATGAGCAGAAGAACAATGAAGATAATCAGGTAAAGCAGGGACGAATTACAAACAGAAACTATCAGGGACAATCCTTCTTAAGGGTGAACAAAAGCTACAACCAACCACAGGTAAAATCTTCTCAGTTTGGCTCAAGAATAGATGAAAATAGAAATTACAATCAGTTGGCTGGTAGATTCAATAACCGCAGAAGCTTCTTCAATGGACAATGCTTTTCTTGCCATAACTTTGGTCACAAAGCAGCTCAATGTGTTGCATATAAAACAATCATGACTAGGGAAGCTCAAAAACAAAGAAGTATGACAGGGATTACAAAGAGGACCTATAACAACTTTTCGGTTCTTGAAAATGAAGTTGAATGTTCTATTTGCAATAATTTTGGTCATAAAGACTCTGAATGCAGGAGCAGGTTTCAGGAGAAAAAGGAACAAGCCACGAGCACCAAAAAATGGAGAATAAAGGAACCTCAGACAGAAAGATGTGGGATAGCTTTTTATGCAGAAGGACAGGAAAATCTATGGTACATTGACAGTGGATGTTCGAAACATATGACAGGTGATAAAGAAAAACTTGAATCTTATTCTACTTTAGAAAAGGGAAAGAAAGTTTCTTTTGGAAATGATACTCCTGCAACTATAAAAGGAAAAGGTATTGCTCCTTTGAAAGAAAAGGTCAAGGCTGGAAATGTTTTGTATGTTGATGGATTGAAGCATAATCTACTAAGTGTCAGCCAGATGTGTGATCAAAAAACCGAGGTTATTTTCAGATCGAATGGATGTCTTGTTCGTGATCTTGATACAGGTAAAACAGTTCTCAAAGGCAAAAGAACTCCAAATAATCTGTACATATTTGAAGAAGGACAACAACAATGCTATCTTAGCAAGGATGAAGAGCACTGGTTATGGCATCGAAGGTTGGGACATCTAAGCTTCTCACAAATAAGGAAAGCATGCAAATATCAGGCAGTTCGCGATCTTCCAGATATCAAAATTCCAGACAACACCATATGCAAATCTTGTCAGTTTGGAAAGCAAACCAGAACTAACTTTCCAGAGAAGGAAGGATCAGCTAGCTTGCCTCTTGAGCTAGTCCATACAGATGTATGTGGTCCATTTAGGAAAAGGACACCTCGAGGAGAAGAATATCTGATATTATTCATTGATGATTTCTCAAGGTTTGTTTGGTTAGGGCTTATGAAGCACAAAGATGAAGCATTCGAAAAATTCAAATCCTTCAAAGCATTGGCTGAAAATGAATCAGGACACAAAATTAAGTGCCTCAGATCTGACAGAGGTGGGGAGTTCACATCAAATGAATTTTTCGATTTCTGCGATGAACATGGGATAAGAAGAGAATTCTCTACAGCTAGAACTCCTCAGCAAAATGGGGTTGTGGAAAGAATGAACAGAACTATCCAACAAATGGCTCGTGCTATGCTCGATGAATCAGGTACTCCTGCAACCTTCTGGGGTGAAGCTGCACATGCTGCTGTTATTATTCTTAACAAAACAAATGTCCGAGTAAACAGCACTCAAACACCTCATGAGCTTTGGAGTGGTAAAACTCCTTCCGTGAAGCATTTCAAAATCTTTGGGAGCAAATGTTATATTAAGAATACTGATGAGCAACTTGGCAAACTTGAACCTAGAGCAGATGAGGGCATTCTTCTTGGTTATTCTCCACATAGCAAAGCATACAAGTGCTACAATAAAAGACTTGGCAGAATTGTTGACAGTATTGATATAGTGGTTGATGAGAAGGGATATATTCCTAGGCAAGTTCATCATGAAGACATTGAAGAAGATGAAGGTTACTCTCAAAGGCGAAATGATGAAGAAGAAGAACCTCAAGAAGAAGAAGAATCTCAAGAAGAACCAGAGGAGCAGACAAGAATAGAAGAGAAGACTCCATCCAGATATGTTCAAAAGAATCATCCAGAAACTCAGATTGTGGGGCAGAAAGAAGCAGGAGTACAAACAAGAAGGACACTTGCAGAAGCTTCAAGCTACTTGGCACTACTCTCCTCCACTGAACCACAAAATGTGAAAGAGGCATGCAAAGATGAATGTTGGGTCAAAGCAATGGATGAAGAACTTGAGCAAATCGAAAAGAACAACACTTGGGAATTAGTTCCTAGACCAAAAGATAAGAATGTAATAGGAACAAAATGGGTCTTCAAGAATAAATTAAATGAAAATGGAGAAGTAATTAGAAACAAGGCCAGACTTGTTTGTAAAGGGTATGCACAGCAAGAAGGAATAGATTTTGAAGAGACCTTTGCTCCTGTGGCAAGACTAGAGGCCATCCGAATGTTCCTTGCTCTCTCAAGCTTTCAAAACTTCAAGGTATTTCAAATGGACGTGAAATCAGCCTTCCTGAATGGAGACTTAGAAGAAGAAGTATATATTGAGCAGCCAGATGGTTCATTCTTGGGAATGATCCAAACCTTGTATGCAGATTGAAAAAGGCACTCTATGGACTCAAACAAGCTCCAAGGGCTTGGTACTATCGGTTGGACAAATATCTTCACCAACAAGGCTTTTCAAAAGGATCAGCAGATAGCAATCTCTATATAAAAGTTGAAAATAACAAATTGCTAATTCTTGTTGTTTATGTAGATGATATTATTTTTGGCAGCAATGAAGAGACTATGAGTCAAAACTTTGCCTTGGTTATGCAGAAAGAATTCGAAATGTCACTTCTTGGAGAATTGACATATTTTCTTGGATTGCAAATCCAACAAAATGAAGGAGGTATCTTCTTGTCTCAAACCAAATACCTCAAGCAGATCTTGAAGAAGTATGGCATGGAAGAGTCAAAGCCAGTATGTACACCCATGGTTACAGGATGCAGCCTCAGTGCAAATGATGAATCAGCAGCAGTTCACCAACCCACTTATAGATCCATGATTGGGAGTTTGCTTTATTTGACAGGTACTCGACCAGATATTACACATGCAGTAGGAATGGTTGGAAGATTTCAAGCCAACCCAAAGGAAACTCATCTTCAGGCAGTCAAAAGAATCTTCAAATATCTTCAAGGGACCCAAAACTATGGCTTATGGTATCCTAGAAATACAGATCTCACTCTTCATGCTTACACAGATGCAGATTGGGCTGGAAGTGTGGATGATAGGAAAAGCACAAGTGGTGGTGCTTTCTTCATGGGTTCCAGATTAGTATCTTGGTTCAGCAAGAAACAGAGTTCGATTGCCTTATCTACAGCTGAAGCAGAATATGTGGCTGCAGCATCTTGTTGCACACAACTTCTTTGGATGATGCAGACCTTGCAGGACTTTCAAATCACTTGCACTCCACCAGTCTCTATCTTATGTGATAATACAAGTGCAATCAGCATTTCAAAGAATCCAGTCATGCACTCAAAGACCAAGCACATACCAATCAAGTACCATTTTCTTCGGGAACAAGTGCTTGAGCAGAAGGTCAAGTTGGAGTATGTTCCTTCTAAGGAACAAGTTGCTGATATTCTCACAAAACCACTGCCCAGGGAAACTTTTGAATATCTCAGACAAAAGCTGGGAGTAGTTGATGCTTCATCCTGCTGTTGAAGCTTGTCTGTTCTACAGAAAAGTTGGTATACGCAAGTTACGAAAGGTATAGACGCGTATACACGCGGATTTATGATGGGAAAGTCGCGTGTAAGGTGTACGCTTGTTGCAGAGATTATATCCGCGTCCATACGCTGTTTCATGCAGGAGAAATCGCGTATATGAAGTTCTGAACAGCAAGGGCAAACTCTGGAGTTTTGAACAGCAATGGGTATGTCAGAATTCTTCAGGCACGGTTTCAGGGGGTGCAGCAGGCACAGGTTCAGGGGGAGCAGCTTAAAAGTCTCATAAAGCATTGTTGGCATTCAGATGTTTTGGTTGTTGATTTCAGGAAAAGGAGCTCAGAAAGAAATCCTGGTTGCTGATCTAAAAAGATGTTTATAATATGCTACTGATGACTTTCATAAGTCTTGGTCTAGATCTGTTGTCTCTATGTCATGTATCTCTCTTGTGATGGTGTCAAGGTCATGTAACGGCCTATGTTGGTTTCCCCACTATGCCTGGGATGAATGCTGTAATGTAATTGGTTGTTTCTGATATGTCCTCTCTTGGTAGGTAGTATGGATGTAAGTATTGAGTCTTCCTTATGGTGTATAAGTCTTGGTTCTTGTTGAAGAACATCTTTTGCAGATTTGGCCTACTGTCAGGGGGAGCATGAGTCAGCACAGCCAAGCAGAGGTATCAGCATGTCCTCAGGGGGAGCACAGCCCTTTGCCCTTGATGTCAAAGGGGGAGAGTGACTTGGTGTGGTGGTTGCCATCAAGTCCAAAGGGGGAGATTGTTGGCATTATGATTCAAGTGTTGTCCTTGATGGCAACTCACTCAGAGGTTGGTACAGGTGCTCAGAGGTTGGTACAGGTGATGGCATCTTAATCAGAAGACAGATCTTAGTACAGCATGCCAAGGAAGTTCATATACGCAGGTTCGTTAAGCCCAAGTCGCGTGTACACGCTAGTTGGCTTCATCAAAAGCGCGTGTATGTGGAAAAGTACCTTTGGTCCATGGTGGTTAGTCCTTGGAAGTTGTGCCTATGGTTTCGGACCATTGTGTCTCGACGGGCGTGTCGATTCCTAGTTTTGAAGTTGATGGTATTGTGTTACTATGGTTTTGGCTCTTGGTATTGAGCAAGGCCTAAGGCTATATAAGGAGAAGAAGATCATTAGGCAAAATCATCTTTCGACAAGGCTTGAATATCTAAGAGAGAAAGAGATCTGATATGCAGGTTCTGGGTTGCTTGATCTAAGCCAAGGAGAGATCACATCGGTTGATGGAAGACTAGATCTAAGGATAGATCGGGATCTAATGGTTTGCACTATCATGATATGGTTGATTATGCGTATTTCTAGATCTGCATATTGTCGCAATGTTATGTTCTGGGTCTAACTGATGTCTGGTACAGCTGCAAATTGAGAAAGTTTATTTTTAGATCTATACGCAGGTTGGCTTCGGTAAAAGCGCGTGTATACGCGGTTTTTGCTCATTGAAGTAGCGTATATCTTTTTGAAGCTTGATTTTGGGTTTACAGTGGGGTCTGACTGTTATTGCAGAGTTCTGTAGTCTGCTCTGTGTTCTGGTAACTGGTGATTGACAGGGTTCAGTGGTTCAGTGATTCAAAGTTTGGTTGTTTTATGCTTCAATGATCTGTTGTGAAAATTGAATGAATTGGGGTCTACAGATTGTAATGTTGTGCTTCAGGAATATCCAGTCTGAAAATGTATGAAAGGTGGTACCTGAAGGAAAGAAGATTGTAGGTCAGCACCTACGTACTAGTATCTTGGCTAGTACAAGAGAAAAGGGGGTTGGAGCTCCCTTCCAAGGAAGTTTGGAGAACGAGAGAAGGTTGTAGCCTTCTGCAGGTTGTAGCCTGCGTACTGGTATAAGGCTGCACCAGTACAAAAGATTGTAAACTGAAGTTTCATATTAAAGAAAGATAGAGACAACTTGCAGCAGGTGGTTTTCACCCACATTGGGTTTCCACCTTACATCTTGGTGTTCATGTGTGTGGCTTTTGATCTGTTCTGTTATACTGCACCTGTTTACTGTTAATGTGGTGAATAATGTCCTGATGAACTTAACTGAAGAATAAGCTAACTAAATTATGAGTTTTCTTCTTATACGCTGTTTTATTTAGTCACAGTAGCGTGTACACGCTGGTTCACCTAACTGAAGTAGCGTATATGTTTCTGAGCATTGAAAAAGTTTGATTGATCTGATAATACTGATTCACCCCCCTCTCAGTATTATTTCCAACAACGTGAAGCATCATATGGGCAAAAAGATACATTAAATACAACAATTCTAGGATCTGACAATGATTCTAGATTTGACAATGATATTAGGCTCTAACATTCGAATGTAATGAAATTTTGGAGGGTGTTGTAGTAGAGACAACAAGATTCTATATATTGAAACCAAATTATGGCATCACATGAGGTGGAGTCTAGCATTTGTTTTTGTAAAATTAGTCCTTTTATATTAAGACTAGGTAGATATACATAGAAAAATATTGTTAGGTACTAGTTTGCCACTTGGGAAACCAAACTAGTAGCATACATCCAAAATTTTCCTATTAAAGTATTGTGGATAACCATAATGTCTTTCAAATTGAAATCATAAGTTTAAATGAACTAAAAACATAAATTGATAACCATGAACATAACTACTCCATGAGTTGTGTTTCTCTTAAGAGAACCAAATCACTTGATCATACTTCATGAGGAGAGTCTACTTGGATAGGTGGATGTTGTTCACTATCATTTTATGAGGAAGAGATATCATAATTTACTAATGTATTTGCTACCCTTGTGACTTTCTTGTCATTCCTATCAACTTTTGTTGGGTGTGGAGCTTGATTATCTTATTTCTTCAGAGGTATCGCCATGTTGGACCCCAGTTCTTAACGGGGCGACAACACTGTCTGTTTAATCGTTGTAAGGGGGCGACAAAAATTTTATGAGCCCCCCCTGTAGGGGTTTGGGGTAGCGCCCTCGAAGTTAAAAATAGTTGAAAATTTACCTTGTAAAATATTGTAATTCCATAGTCAATCTGAGCTATTAATTAGGCAGATGATTTGATGGTAGAATTTCTGTTAATTAGGGCTTTTTTCCCTAAAGGCAACCCTTATTTTATATGAGGGAATTTTATTGTGGTTGTGTATTATTATTCTGAGCAAGAAAGAGAGAGGAGACTGTGTGAGAGCGAAAATGAAATTAAAACGGATCTGCTATAGGTTGTACCTCTTCATTTTGTTGGATAATATAAAAGGAAGGACTAGTTGTTTCTCCGTGGACGTAGCCCAAATTGGGTGAGCCATGTATATCTGTGTCTTTTTTGTTTTTATGTGGTTTCTGTGTTAATTTTTTTGTAATAATTTATGGTACCATTTCTCTGTAATATATAATTTTCTAACAATTGGTATCAGAGCCGAGGGTCTATTTGGTTGATAAAATCGCATGAGAGAAGGGTTCCTATTTTGAGTGGGAGAAATGACGAATGATGCTAGGTTTAGGGTCAAGAAATTTAATGGAAAAAACTACCAGATATGGAAGATGAAGATGGAAGATTATCTATATCAGAAATATCTGTACCTACCATTGAGCGGAAAAACAAAGAAGCCAACAAGTATGACATATGCAGAATGGGATATTCTCGATAGAAAGGCACTTAGAACAATATGGATATGCCTGGTGGCATTGGTAGGCTTTAATATTTCAAAGGAAATGACAACATATTGCTTAATGATGGCATTGGCCAAACTATATGAAAAACCTCCGGTCTCAAATAAGGTATTTATTATGAAGAGTTTATTTAATACGAAGATGTCAGAAGGTAAATCTGTTGCTGATCATTTAAATGAATTTAACATGATTACCAGTCAGTTACTTATGTAGGGGTAAATTTTGATGACGAAATTAGGGATATATTATTTCTGTGCTCATTGGTTGGAATGGTTTAGTTATGGCCATTAGTAACTCTATCTCTAGATCTAGTACTTTAAAGTTTGATGATGTTGTTAGTGTCGTCCTTAGCAAGGAAATGTGACAGAAAAGATTTGGTGAGACATGGGGTAATGCTTTGACTGCAAAGAATAGGGGAATAAAAATAGAAAGAGGAAAGGGCCCAGGATATCGCAGTAAGTCATGGAAAGGTAGATCCAAGTCCAGATCAAGGATAATATGCTGGAAATGTGGGAAGAAAGGACACCTGAAGAAAGAATGTAAATCTCAGAAGGGAAAATAAGGAGATGCACAACAAGAAAACAATCATGGAGCGAATGTGACAGGTGATGTGTTGCAAGATGCTTTGGTCCTTTCATTAGAAAATATTATTGATGCCTGGATGGTAGATTTAGGGGCCTCATTCCATGCCACACCTGATAGGAAATTTTTTCATTATTATGTTCAAGGAGATTTTGGACAGGTTCATCTGGGTGATGATAAACTCTATAAAATCATTGGAATGGTAAGGTTTTTATAAAACAACATAATGGAAACCAATGGCTATTAAAGGAGGTAAGACATGTTCTGGATCTAAAGAAAAATCTAATTTCAACAAGGAAGTTAGGTGGTGAGGGTTGTGTGACTACTTTTACATATAAAAGCTGTAAGGTCACTAAAGGAGCCCTGGTAATAAGAAAAGGAGAAAAGGTTGGTACATTTTATCTACGTAATGGTATTTTTAATTATGTTAATGCTTTAACCTCCGCAGGAGTAGATACAACATTGTGGCATCATAGGCTCGGGCACATGAGTGAGAAGGGGATGTATATTCTTCACTCAAGAAATTTGTTGCCAGGTTTGAAGCATGCTGATTTGGATTTCTGTGAGAATTGTGTTTATGGAAAACATAAGAGAGTTAGATTTCTCAGAGTTGGGAAAGAAAATAAAAGCGTAAAATTAGAGCTTGTGCATGCAGATGTATGGGGACCTCCTCATGTATCAGTGCTTAGTCGCTCTTGCTATTATGTTACTTTTATTGATGATGCAACTAGGAAAACCTAGATTTATTGTATTCAAAATAACTCTGATGTATTTGAAACTTTCAAGAAATTGAATGATTTGGTTGAGAATGAGACAAGAAATAAGTTAAAGTGTCTCAGATCAGATAATGGAGGAGAATATTGGAGTAAAGAGTTTGATAAGTATTGTCTAGAGCATGGAATTTGTAGAGAGAAGACAGTTCCAGGGACACCACAGGAAAATGGTGTGTCAAAAAGGATAAGTAAGACAATAATGGAGCATGCGAGGTGCATGAGATTGCATGCAGGATTGCCTTTACGATTTTGTGCAGATGCTATAGATACCGTGGTCTATCTACTAAACATAGGGCCTTCAAGTTATTTGGATGGTGGTATTCTAGAGTAGGCATGGACAAGTAAAAATATAAACTAATCATTTTTAAAGACTTTAGGTTGTGAAGCCTTTGTCCACATTAATAAAGAAAATAGAACAAAACTTGAGGCAAAATCAAAGAAATGTACCTTTATTGGATATGGCGTTAATGATTTTGCTTATTTCTTATATGATTATGAAAATCACAAAATCATTAGGAGTAGAGATTTCATATTCAATGAAAAGGTCTTGTATAAGGATCAGATGTAGGAAAAGAAAAGAAACAAAAAAGAAAATAGAGAATACATAATGCTTGATGAGATTACGGAAAAAGTAAAGGTGCTTGCAAATCATAATGGTTAACAACCAAAACAACAACAGACACCTCAAACACTTGAAAGTGTTGTTAGAATATCTACCAGGATAAGTAGACCCCCTGAATGATACTCTCCTTCATTATATTATGTATTGTTGAATGAATCTGGTGAACTAGAATGTTATGAAGAAGTAATGCAGGTAGAAACCGGGAAGAAGTGGGAGCTTGCCATGAAAGAAGAGATGGACTCCTAGGTACATAACCAAACTTGCGATTTAGTCAGGTTTTCCGCAGGTAAAACAACATTGCAGAATAAATGGGTTTAAAGGTTGAAGGAAGAAGATGGAGGTGGAAAAAGGTATAAATCTAAACTTTTGGTGAAGGGGTTTGCACAGAAGAAAGTTATAGAATTTGATGAAATATTTTATCCTGTTGTTAATGTTAGGTAAAATTGACTCGAGGTTTGAGTCAAGGTTGACCTGGTTAAATAATAGTGGTTTGGGCACATGGTATAGTGTAACCATGGTATTATGGTCTGTGGTACTGCATGTAATGAGCCTATAAAAGGCTAGGAATACTTCATTGTAATGTAGGCCTGGTGGTGAGTGGTGAAGGCTCTCTTGGTCGAATTGGCCAGGGTTTTGGCCAATGCTAATGAGATCTCATTGGGTTGGGTTTTTCCCCAGATTTGGGGTTTTCCTGAATAAATATTATGTGTATTGTTGTTAGTTATTTTATTGTTCCTGTCTGTAAATCTTGGTAAATCTCGGTAATAATTTATCTTTCTGCCGTAAAATTCTTAAAAACTGGTATGAGAGCTAAGTTGTCTTTAGAAGGACGTTTTTTGTTGCCAAGGGTTTGTATTGGCATGGTAGATAGAGAGATAATTGAGTTTTGCTTGCAGATTTGGATCAAAAGCCATAGATTGTGAAGCAAAGTTGCATGCTATTGGGTCATGAGAGATTCAATGGATGAGGAAGATATGTGCACGTGGATTAATTAATTGATGAACCATACCTAAAAATAACACCTAGATAACTGGTGGTTATAATGGCTGGTGACCCATGTAATTTAGTAGATGGGTTCTTTTTATATGGACATTGATGTCACATGTACAAAGACAACAACAAGGGTAAACAAAAAATAAATAAATTATTATAATGGAGTGAAGCTTTTAATTTGCATGTAAATGGGCATATTGTTGTAAGACCTAGTAAGGCATGTGTACCCCTGGGAAATTACTGGTAAAGTATGGGTTAGATCTAGGTAATAGGGGGTGTAGGGTTAACAAATCCTGGGTAAAAACTTTGGAGGGGGTAAGGGCTAGAATGAGCTGATTGTCTCACTTAGCATGTTTTGGATGGATTTAGTCAAGGAATGCCAAGTCAAGTTTAAAGGGGGAATTGTTAGGCAAAATTGACTTGGGGTTTAAGTCAAGGTTGACCTGGTTAAATAGTAGTGGTTTTGGGCACATGGTATAGTGTACCCATGGTATTATGGTCCGTGGTATTGCATGTAATGAAGCCTATAAACGGTCAGGAATACTTCATTGTAATGTAGGCTTGGTGGTGAGTGGTGAAGGCTCACATGGCCGGATTGGCCAGGGTTTTGGCCAATGCTAATGAGATTTCATTGGGTTGGGTTTTTCCTCGGATTTAGGGTTTTCCTAGATAAATATTATGTGTATAATATTTATGTGTATTGTTGTTGCTTATTTTATTGTTCCGCTCTGTAAATCTGGATAAATCTCAGTAATAATTTATCTCTCTTCCGTAAAATTCTTAAAAGTTAAAATGAATTCAATCGAACCAATTTTAAGTCTAGTAGCAACAAAATATTTCCATATTGAGTAGTTATATGTAAAGATAACTTTTCTCCATGGGGATTTAGAGGAAAAGATCTATATGTAGAAACCGTAAGAATATGAGGTCAAAGGGAAGGAGAAACTAGTGTGCAGGTTGAAGAAGAGCTTTTATGGCTTAAAACAGGCTCCAATGAAGTGATATCTAAAATTTGATAGGTTTATGTATGAACAAGGTTATACTACATGTCACTTTGATCATTGTGTTTATCTCAAAAGGAAAAATGATGACAACTATATTTGGGTGCTGCAAAACAAATCCTTAGTATGAGAATAACTAGAGACAAGAAAAATCACAAATTAACATTGTCTCAGAGTGAGTACATACAAAAGGTGTTGGAAATGTTTAATATGTAGAATGAAAAACTAATTAGTACACCTTTGGCTAGCCATTTCAAACTAAGTATGGAGATGTGTCCCAAGACTCAGGAAGGGATGGAATATATGTCTAAAGTTCCATACGCATCGACATCTGGAAGCTTAATGTATGCAATGGTTTGCATAAAGTCTGATATTGCACATGCAGTGGGAGTTGTATGTAGGT